>WOVY01009376.1:1277500-1984024 GCA_013436015.1 Rhipicephalus annulatus
CTGACGCCAGAAGTGCTGTCTCGTGATTTCTCATATAAGCGTTTAGAATTCCTGTCCCCGAAAGCGCTTACGTTTTTATGTACCGTTTTTAATAATTTAATGCGTTTCAAGGTGCCGTAATGTTAAAGCTAGAAAAAAAAAAGTAGGGTGGTTTTTCATTTCTGTTTTGCATGCAGGAAGTTGTGGCATTCTGGCGTTTTGTTTTTTTTTCTTTCTTCCAATAGTTTGCTGGTCTAGACTTGAACTCCGGTGCTCAAGGAAACAAGACCGGTGAGCCAATTTTTCAGTTCTCTTGCTTGAGGGTAGCATTCGCAAGGTCCAAATGTTATTCCAGCAGCCGTGGATGGTGGAAATCGTGTGCCTGCAAACTCCTCCTGTGTACTGACCCAGCACGACAAGCCCACTTAACTTTTCATTGTAAGAGGTCATAGGCTCAAACACATTTCAGCATACCATTTATACCTCTGGGTAACATTGTATAAGGGTCATAGGAGAACATTCGGCAGAAGCCTCTCTGGTTGGGATAGAAAACTGGAGAAAGCTCCAACCAAAATTTGTCTTCAAAGCCTGACAGGCTCTTTCAGGTGTGAAAAAGCCAGAGATGTGCAGCCTTTAATACAATTGCTTGTTGTGCAAGGTTTGCTGCCGCTCGTTGTGGCAGTAAATGGGGAGGGAGCATGGACAAATACACCACTGCAAGTAGACATTCATATTGTTTTCCATTAAGGTGCAGTACACATCACTGTTAACACTGGCTGCTGTTGAGCACGTAGTTGAGGCCATGAAATTTCTTGCTATATTACGGAATAAGGTAAAAAGAAGCCTGGTGACCTAATCTGAGTTTCCTAATGATCATTACTGTCATAGAAATGATAGTACTAGAATCTTTGAGGCTTGTGTAGATCAGTGTAGAAAAAGCTGGGATGAAATTTGCACACGGCTGTGCAGATGAGCTTTTCCATGAATAAGACTCATAGCAAAAGGGTTTTATTAAACTAAGACATCTATCAACTAACTTGACTTGTATTCAATAGATATTGAAGGGTGAATATGAACGACGCACAACGAACTTGT
The DNA here is from genome assembly GCA_013436015.1 of Rhipicephalus annulatus. Taxonomy (NCBI): domain Eukaryota; kingdom Metazoa; phylum Arthropoda; class Arachnida; order Ixodida; family Ixodidae; genus Rhipicephalus; species Rhipicephalus annulatus. The sequence continues at coordinate 1,278,575 of WOVY01009376.1, forward strand.
CATACGGCCAGTTCTAACACCTCCGTTGCGCAGCTTTTGCAAACTGATTACAGTTGGGTTACATGTATTTGTAAGCAAAGGACCTTATGTTTAGTGTCTAAATTTTAAAAAGTAAGTTTTTGCATAAAATGAATCTGCCATAGACCAAGGCTGCGGGCCCACCTTCAAGTTTTGGGTCTTGATAAATGATGTTAACCTGAAGTCGCTACATGTCGGCAATCTCGCACATTTAAATATGCCCAGTTCTGGCCTTCACTCTAGATAATTGCAAGAAACTCTACAGCTGAGGCACTGGGGAAACATAAGTTTCAGTTTTGTGTTTTATTTCGTTATGCCTCATAGGATTCGCTTGCGAGCGTGTCGTCAAACAAGGCTACATTACGATAAGCCTTACGGGTGGTGCTACGTGTCAACAGCTTGACGAGTGTGCCCGATTCTCTCGCAGGTCCGAGTCGCTACGTGCCCCCGCACCTGCGCAACAATCGGTCTGTGTTGCCTGGACCTCCTCAGGGGAACGCCCAGGGTTACGGCCAGAAATCTTTCCCTGAGCCACAGGGAGGCGACGACTGGGGAGCAAGGGACGGCTTCAGGGGTGCGTTTCCTCTTTATTCCTGGTCGGCTTCTATGGTCTGCACTGAACTTCATTGAGTGCACACAGCTCGAAAGTGAATGCGACTCACAAGCTCTGTCATGCCAATGTCATGTTCCTAACATCCAGTTCAGACTAGACGTTGTTTGCAACTTGCATTTGTCTGTGAACTGGATCATAGGTGACACCATAAAATGAACGCTCAGTCTGTCTCGTGTGCCTTCCCTGTAGTGTTGTCTTGCACTGTAAATATGAAAGCATGAGAAGAGGTGACGGTGTAATGCATAATCAGGGCAGGCAGGCTTTGCTTAGTTCTATTTAGAAATGTACAATTGTTTTGTGAAATTGTCTTTGACCTCGGTTTTTCTTCCCACGCATCTGTTACGACTCTGTCACTTGAATTTTTTTAGCTTTATAAGTGATATAAAATTTCATCTTGTAAAAGGAAGATCATGCAATATTTCATTGTTGTAAAAACAATTGTTTGTGAAGGTATGGTTTGTACACAATTGTTTTGTATAATGAGTGTGATGATTTATCAGCTGCATTTTTATTTGTTTCAATTAGTCGTATGAAAATATTTGAACGTTCGGATAATTTTCTTGTAGTGTTTGCTATTCCACTCGCTCCAGAATATTATTCTAAGTACTCGAACTTCCCAAAAACAAATACAGTCAATGTTTGATTGGCCGTAGCCCCTTCAATGTTTTAATATGCCTGCCTTGCTGCATCTCTTGTAGCAAAGCATTCTTTCAAATGTAAGGGCTCAAAATGACGTTGCAGGCCTGAAATTTGGGCAGATAGTCCGAATAATCGTTTGCTGAAAATATTTAGCATCCAAAATTTCAGATGTTCTGATGCAGTGATGTCTATGAGGCAGATTAGGAATCCCGGACTTGGAGAGAGCATGCCTTTGTCCTCCGTGGGGTTCAGAAAATGCGAGTCCTCGGACTGTGGCTACAAAGCAACAAGAGAGTAGACGACACAATCGTAACTCTCAGAACAACGGTGAAGCAGATCTCCTGTATGATTTATAGAGTCAGCTATCACCGAAAAGGTTTCAACGAAGCAGAGACGCTTCAGTCTTCTTTTGTCTTCAGTCGGCTATCATATAGTCTTTTTTCCAGGATAGGAATAAAACCGATATAAAGGCCCTAGATGTGTTGATCCGAACATCATACAAGGCGGCTCTAGGCCTAACACTTGGAACGTCCACAGAACGTCTCGAAGCCTTCGATATACACAATCATTATGAGCAGTTACGCGCAGCGGTGCTCATTTCTCAACAGGAAAGGCTTACCTCCTTAACCACTCCTGGGAGAAAATTGCTATGCCGTAAAGGTTACCCAGCTCATCCTCAGTATGCGGGAGAGGAACTGCTATACAGCTACGTGAAAAGATTCTAGTATTTCCTATCCCAATAAACATAAGCCCACAATATCACAAAGGTCGTAGGAGTGCATGAGCTCGCAAGTTAGAACGGCAATTTGGAAACAATCCGGACACGGTGTACACGGATGCCGCCCGTGGCACGAACAAGTACGCGCTCGCAGTTGTAGGAGCGGCCCCGGGTCAAGGCCTCCCGACTTGCACTACGGCTCGAGCCGCGTCCGCGAATAACGCTGAGGCTTTAGCCATCGCGCTTACCATTAAACCTAAATATATTCTGGGACGATCGTGTTTCTCACGGGAAAACTACCACACAACACCACTCGCCTATTAGGACCGGACCTAACACAGGACCATGCTATCATCCGGTGCCCGGCTCACACAGGACTCTATGGCAATGAGAGAGCGAACGACTGAGATCGTGCTTTTACCAACCGAGCGGCTGACCACTCTGATGACACCCCTTTCTTACCGCGAGATATCCTTGAGAACCAACGGGTTGAGGAAAGTACAGTGTACAGTTGAAACCCGCAATAACTAAATTGCCGGCGAAAGCACAAAATTTCGCTTTTGTGGGATATTCGTTGGCGCGAGAATGCAGCAGAAAAGACATGGAATTTACAAAAAAAAATTTATTTACAAAAGTTGGTTAGTTTACTTTGGCGGGCCTTATCATGCAGCTATTCCATTCCTATCGACTCACACTGTAAGAAGTAGTCCATCACCATCTCGTCGTCGTGCTCGCCGAAAAAAGTGCCAATTGTGTCAAAGGCGTCCAGCACATCCTGCGGACTTGCTTTCTCTGGCTGCTCTGGTCATTGCTCATTGGAATTGGCCGCCTCGCAAACGAACTCATGTACGCTGAGGCCATAGGGAATCACGTTAGCCACGGCACTAACTTTGCCCCATGCACTGGTCAGTGACGGTGGCTCTGCGCTGTTACCAGTACTGCCATCAAGTGCGCCTACAGGCGACCTTCTTTCGTTTCCGCTGGATCAGTGCATGATGCCTGCGGAGTGACAAGGCCGGCGTGTGTGAAGCAATTCATTGTCGCGGCTGGACTCTTCGCAATCCATGCAGCGGTGGTCATCTCTAGCGCCATGAACAAGTCCACGTCAGTGGGGTGCTTCATATGTATATTCAGAAGCAAACACTGAATCAGCCCTTCTCTGTAAGCGCACGTCACGCTGCGAATAACTCCCTGATCGAGATGCTGCAGCACCGAAGTGCAGTTTAGTGGAAAAAACACCAGGTGTACGTTTCCGAGCTGCACGTCGACGTGATGGGCACTACACTTGTCTAGAAGAAGGCAGACCGACCTGTTTGCCTTCCGCATGTTGGTATCGAAGGACTGGAGCCAGCTGCTAAAAATAGCCCGCGTCATCCACGACTTCGATTTCGCGGTGTAGCTTATGGCAGCCTGAGATTCCCCTTGAAACAGCGGGGCTTCTTGCTCCTGCCAATAACAAGCAGTGGCCGTTCATCTATGCCATTCATGTTGGCGCACAATAAAATCATCACGCGCCGCTTGCTGTGCTTGCCACCGTGGTACTTCTGGCCTTTAAAGTCTAAGGTCTTGGATGGCAGCATTCATAAAACAATGCCGTTTCATTGGCATCATATGTCCGACAGCTTATACTGGCCGAGCAGTTCATTATTGCTCAGCATCCAAGACGACGTTATTGAATCGACGGCTGCTGCCTTTCTGGAGATGACTTTGGCCACGATGTCGTGGCGAGCTTTGAAATGGCTCAGCCAGCCAGGACTTGCCTTAAAGTTGTCGTGGCTGAGCATACAAGCGAAGTCCAGCGCCTTCTGTTGCAGGATCCTGCCAGATAAAGGCACTTTGTTGGCACGTTGTTCACAAAACCACACGAACACCGCCGTGTCCACGTCCGGGAACGGGGCAGCAGTCACGGTCTTGTTTCTTGCACTCGTGCCGCTTTCAAGTGCACCAAGAATGGAAACCTTGTTCTTGAGAATCGTGGACAACGATCTGCAAGCAACGCTGAATTTTTTGGCAATGTTCTTTTTCTTTTTTTTTTTCGGCCTTTTTCTACCTCGCTGATGATTGCAGCCTTATCTTCAGCGTGATGAACTTCCGCTTTTTCGCTGGCGGCGGCATCTTCGCAGGCAGCGAAATGGGATGAAGCAGTCGCAACACGCGGTTCACGTTGCACCAAGAGACCACGCAAACTCTCCACAAATGGGCTCCACTCACGCGACCATGTGTGCGCAAAGCCAAGCACAGAGCCAAGCCAGTGAACGACAGTCCATGAGGATTGTGGCTTTGGCTATGTACATAGTCCGTGATAACGAGCAGGTGTTTCGGCGAGCCATCATCATCGTCGCGAGCTAACGTTTTTTTTTTTTTTTAGCATTGATAGCGGCTGCTTCTCAAGTGCGCTTAGCGATAGTTTTGCACAATTTAAGTGTAGCATAAATGCATTTCCGCAGTTTTCGAATGTAAATGTTGTGAGAGTAGATTATTTGCACGCTCAATTCAAAAATTTCGTTAGTGAGGGACTGCGATATGAATATTTTTTGTAGTTGCGAGTTATGAAATGCATTGACTCCTATGGGGTCGCCGGTGCTCCGAAAATATTTCGTTCCCTTATGATTTTGTTATCGCGGGTTTCGACTGTACCACACACAGCTCTAACGGGGCGGAACTTTTATGGCTGGTGCCGTAAACAAACAAAAGCATGCCATTCACCCTACGATGTACAGCGATAGTTGTCCGTAGTGCTGTGGCAGGCCCACTCTTGTCCACATAACGTGGGATTGTCAGAAGAGGGCAACCGAAATCAACTCTTGGCATATAGCTGGCAAACTTTCTGTAAAGGAGCACTGGGAGACTTTGCTCGCCAGCGAGGATGTGGGGGTGCAACTAGCGCTCCTCGTCCAGCCACTAAACCCAGTAGGGCTCTGGAATACGAATCCCACCCACACGCTCTCCGTACCTTTTTTTTTTTTTTAATAAACGTTTTGATATATATTTGTCTGCCACATCACTTTGGCTTCTACAGAAGTCCACCATGGTGGTGTAAAGGTTACGGTACTCAGCTACTTTACCAGAAGGTCGCTGGTTTGATCCCGGCCATGGCAATCGCATTTTAATGGAGGTGAAATGGTAGAGACCATCATAATGCACGATGTCAGTGCACGCTGTTATTCTACAGAAGTTCGAACAGGATGAAAATCAGAGGAAGTAGCATCTTTGCTTTTCACATGTGAAGTGTCGAAACCACTGTTTGCCACATTCTTCGTAAGGCAACCATGAAACACTACCACTCTATCCCTTCAACCTAGCCAAAAGAAACACTTTCACGTTGCTGTTTCAAAGGCTCTGAAATCCTCTGAGACTTTTTTCTGGAATTTCACTTCGAAGTAATAAAAAAAACGGTTGATTCAATTTGCACTCGACCTAGGTATAATGAACTTTCGTCACAAACACTGGGGATTTTGCCCCGGATTTAGTCATTTTGGCATGAGCATGCATTCTTTGTGGTTATCTCGCCGAAGTCTGAGGCGGCGGCAGTGTGCTTGTGACTCTGGCGACTCTGAGGCGCGAGCAAGCGCTCGTTATTGTGCCCGGGTGTGCGCAAAGCGGTGCGCCCCACGAGTCGGTCTTGCTGCTGTTCTTGCTTCCGCGGGCACATGCGCAGCGGCACCGAGGGACAAGAAAATGAGACAGACAGTGGCACTGTCCGTCTTGGAGCCGCTGTCTGTCTCCTTCCTTTCTTGTCCCTCATTATTGGTGCTGAGAAAAAAAAAACTTTTGCGTTCGCAGTGCCGCGCTGGATATGGAGGGCGCTTTACGAAGTAGTTTTGTGCGGTATCCGTATTGTTTACTCTGTTTCCGACGCCATGCCCACGTGCGTGGTTTCATGGGCGCGCATGATGCGGCCCCCAACGACGTTCAATTCCCCCCCCCACCAATGTGAACGACCCTGTTGTCACTATACCAAAGGGATGTCAGATTAGGCACTGGTAAAAACCCTTCGAGAACACAGTGACGACGGTGTATATTTGGAGGTCAACTCATTGCGCGGTTCTGTTGGTGCCGTGAGCTTGAGGGACCGTAGCCTTCGCAGCTCTGGCAACAACACGATGGCGTGTTGAATGCAATGCAGTGAGAGAGCAACAAATTGTAATGTTATATGAAGTAGGCTGGCAGTCAACTCTTTTGGATTCGATATAATGAAACTCCTGCAAAACACTGGTGTTAGCAAATACGGCCATTTCAAGAACTGATCTTTTCAGTCTCTTTTCATTGAAAGCGCACTGATGATTCCCAAGCTAACACGTGTGCCAGTGATCTTGACCGCACCCTGAAAATTATGGTTCACCGTTGCTACTTGAGCGACTATCCTCCCCTTTCCGCGTTTTTTCATGCTTTCTGTTTGAGCATTCGACGGCAGCTATAACTCACGGGTGTCGACATATCTATTCCAGCATGGAGGGATGGCCCCGCCGTGGTGGTCTAGTGGCTAAGGTACTCGGCTGCTGACCCGCAGGTTGCGGGATCGAATCCCGGCTGCAGCGGCTGCATTTCTGATGGAGGCGGAAATGTTGTAGGCCCGTGTGCTCAGATGTGGGTGTACGTTAAAGAACCCCAGGTGGTCGAAATTTCCGAAGCCCTCTGCTATGGCATCTCTCGTAATCATATGGTGGTTTCGGGACGTTAAACCCCACAAATCAATCAATCATAGCATGGAGGGGTGTCATCGGTCCATCTATATTACCTCCAGATGGGCCAATGACACCACCTCGCGTGGTAGAATCATTATTCCCCATCTCTATGGAGCATGGTGGCCAATGAGAAAAAAAAAAACAAAAAAACCTGTCGAGTGTGTTTTGGATTGGCTCTGTTTTCAGTTCTCCTTGTGTTTATTTTTTGAATTTCCATACTGAACCTGCATATAACAAAATCCTCTTTATAGCGAATTTTCCAGAGAATTTTTCAGTTTCGCTATATCCAGCTTTAACTGTATTCGAATTCACTTCACACCCATGGTATTGCTGTTCGCACATCCCTACTTTCAGTCTGAATGGGGAACTGAGGAGTAGGTGCTTTTTCAGTAACAACCATGTTAGAGCAGCGAGTCATGATGCCAAGGAAGGCGTAGTGGGCATTGCAATATATACTTGAATCTAGGCTGGTTCTGATCTTGAGAGCACCCCTTCAAGTCCAAAGCCGGAGAAGTTTATAAATTGCTTCAAATGTAGGTTGAACAAAAAATAAATCTGACATTCACAAAATGCGAACAGCCGTTATTGAATATGAACTTGCTGAGCTCGTACATCTTTATTGCTGCTTGCCTTATTGTTACTTTGTTAATAAAAATGTATCACTGTCGTACGGTATGTACCATGAAGCACATTAGACATGCTGCAGTTTTTGAAAGCCAGTGTGGTACTTCTGTAGGTAATGATTTGTGTGGCCCTCCCCAAAGTCGAATAAATAATGCTCCGTTGTATGTGCACGACATTCGCATTGAGAGTACTAGCCAGTGTCACTCACACTCACATCCCACGAACTGCTACTGTCACGTGCTGCGTTTGATGCTGTCATTTTGCTGCTACGAGAGTCATTATTGCTGGCATGGAAGGTAACATGCATAGTTGTCTTTGGCTATATGCACAGGTGACCGTGGAGGTGGCCGTGCCGATTTTTCAAATTTTGGAGGCCGCAACAAGAGGAATGATGGCCCCGTGCGCAACAATGCTTTCGCACCGCGCCAGTGAGTACTCAGTCGCATTGTCACCCAAATAGTTTGCTGACTATCTGAATCCCATCGCAGATAAGCTGTGATATTTGTAAATGGCTGATGGGATTGGAACAAAATGCAGATGTTCTTGCCGCGTTTTCCTACTTGTACAATTCTGTCATAACGAGATTTTCTATGTTTGTTAACCACTATAGCTGTGGCACGAATTCAATTGTCTCAACTAGCAACTGCCTTGAAGAAGCGGCTGCTGTTGGTGGAGAAGTCTGTATTTGGCTGTCGCGACGTTCTCACTAATGTGTTGTCATGGTATAGATCTCAGCTGTGCTTTTCTGTTTGAAGGGATGTTATGCAATACACAATAGCTGCTAAATAAGTGTATGACTCGTTTGTAGGGGTGGAGGCTCGAACTGGCGCAGCCCGGACGAGATGCCACGCGAAGCGCCCCGTGAGGGCTCCCGTGATGGTGGCGGCTGGGGTCGGGACGACCGTGGCGGCAACTGGGACCGCCGCAATGGGGGGCGGCGCAACCTCGACACTGACGAGGACTGGACCAGACCGCTTCCTAGGGACGAACGGATAGAGCGGTACGTGTGATGACGCTTGAGTATGGTTTTGCCTCCATGGTTTTTATACGTGTTGCATACAAAAGGTTGTAGCTACCTGCAGATTTTTTTTTTCACTGCTAACAGCAAGTTATTATCTGTAGCCGAGTAATAATGATAATATTGCAGCGCGCCGTAGAGTTTTACTCTCCTGTAGCTGTACAGTCGCCGACCGATTTTCCGGACTCCAAAAATTCAGACTTGTTGGATATTCCGGACTTCATAAATCCACCGTCAGGGATCCCATAGAGCTAATGCATTGTTTCGACCGATTTTTTCGGGCGAATTTGCCCCTGAAAGTTCGATTTTTCGGACTAAATCGCTCGTTTTGTGCCACGCCTTAAGCCATTGTGAACGCCGCCATGTTGGATTTTCTGTCGGCTTGGCTAAGCTTGGTCTTCATATGACTTTCCTGCCTCCGAGATTGGAATGCGCACGCCATATTTTAAGTTTCGGAGGCCGTATTTGCTTTTTAAGAGACGCGGTGATGGATGCCGTTTTTTCGTCTTCGGTCAGCACTATCGTCATTACATCGCACGGGGAGGAGGGAAAAGAAGGATTCTTTTATTGTCGTTGCAGCTTTTTTCAGTCGCCATTCTGCACGTGTTGTGTCGCGTAGCGTCGAGACGTTGTGTGCTTCGCAGCGGCTATCTGCGGCATCGAATTTTGTGTTCTCGGTGCCACGGCTCCGCCGTCTGTGCCATCGCAGCTAGATGTCGCCGGATGACGGTCGACGCCGGATGGCGGTCGTCGTTGTCGTCGGATGACGACGACCGCCCGCAGCCGTCGGCGGCGGAGATCGCCAACGCGGTGACAATTTTGTCGAGCATTTACGGCGACGATGTCACCTTGGCGCAATTACGGGCAAACCAAATTGCCTCCAAGCGTAGTTTGAGGCAAGGCAGCATCAAGGACTTTTTTAAACCTGCCTGATGCAATAAACTTCAGATTTTTGGCGAAAACGAATTTTTCGGACTGTTTGATTTTTCGTACTTTTTTTCGGTCCCCGCCAGGTCCGAAAAATCGGTCGGCGACTGTATTTACTTTTTTGTAACACAATGGAAGAATAATTAGGCGCAAAATAATTTTATTAGAGGCAGACAAATAATGAAATGGTACTTTATTCAAGAAAAAGTTCGAAACTAGCTGTCATTATTTGAGGAGGAGCTTACCATGAACTATCCTTCAGCAATTACGCATGTCAGTTTTATTGTGGGACAGGGGATTTAAGGGGGCAGACTGCTCTTTGGGACCAAAAAGTAACAAAAAAATTCATTTTTTAAAATTGACATATTTGGTTTCTGCAAGTATTTTTCTATCTCTCTGCGAATTTTCACGCACCAGGAAGTAGTAATTTTCTTGTAATGTGATTTTAACTGTTCAGATTCTTGGTGCTGTTAACATGCAGAACCTGCAAAAAAAATAGGGAACCGACTTTGAGGCTTCTTTATAATTTGCCAGCACCTTTGTCTAGAGCTCTCCTACTAATTTATGAGCGCCTTCATGAGGATTGCAAAACATGCACACCATGATTGTTGCTTTTTAAAGAAACTGTGTGTTTTCAGTTTTTTCCATTTTTCTCAAAAAAGTAAATTTGTGACTATTCAATTTTGAGGCCTCAATATCTCTGCAGCTTGGGCAGGTACAACAATAATTCTCTTTGCAGTGGAAAGCTGTATGTGTGTAGAATGCAAGTATGGGAGCAGAATTTAGAGCACATGCCTTTTTAATTAATTACTAATCAGTATTGTAACACAATTCCAACTGCTTTTGAAAATGTATAGTTCATTTTGCTGCAAAATAACTAATAAAGGCCTAAAAACAAAAACCTCTTCCATACTTTCACTCTATAGTCATTGGTCTATGTTGGCATATCCTAAATATCACTTTTAATTAGGCACTTTTTCTTCTATGGTGGCCTTAAACAATAGGGGGCGAACTTAAGTTATCTCAGGAACATTTGAATTACAGGAAAACTAATTAAATATTTGAAATCAGCAGGAAAAACCGCATAACCATGTGCAGTTTTATCAAGATCACTGAAGAAATAAACAAAAAATGTCTAAGACCAGTCTGCCCCCTTAATGTGTGCGCAACAGAGAATCGTGCAAGGCTTGCTTCCATAGCAAAGGGCCAATTGCTGTTTTGGCTTTTCATGCTGAGTGGTTTGGGGCTAGAAGGGAACATAGATAGCCTCACGAAATAGATGCTGCACCTGAAAGTGCTGCATCTTATATAGCTTCTCATATAAAGACCTTTTTGCCCTTTCATCCTTGAATCATTAACCCTTTATTGCATGAATTATGCAAAGGACAAGTGCAAAAATTTCAGATTTATGGTGGCTATTCGGGAGGGGGGGGGAATGGCACTTGCAAGTCGAAAATCTGCCCAAGAATTGCATTTTTTCTGTCATCATTTTTGCGTTCCTGGTGCCCTTCCGTACCTATCACAAATTTTGGCTTCGATATTTCACATATTTCTCATGTTATAAGTGATAGAAAGAGCAGGTACGCAAAAGCGGGCCTTCAAGCTGTCTGAACTATGCGCACATCAGCCGCCCCATTTCGGTTTTGTTTGAGAGGTTGCATTTCCAGTTTCTTTTTTTTTCCCATTAGAAAACTATGTGCCCTTCGCTTCAACAAAAAAAGCAAAGACAAAGTCACGCGCAGCGCGTGATTTCATTGGTTGCTTGATGCACGTGGCCAAAATGGCGCTTCCCACTTGGTCGGGAAATTTTGCTGGCATTGTCTGCCGCCATTTTGAAAAGGTATCGCCCTTGCGAAGGTGTCACATCTATAACGTGCTTGTGCATTTCGCTTTGCCCGGCGGTGCGAAAAAGTTGTGTTCGCGGCATCGTTTTGGTCATTCACGAAAGAAAGGCAGAAGCAGAAAGCCCAATGGTGCTGCCACTGTGCCGCAGGAGTAAGCACCAATGTTGTTGGATAGTGTCGTCGCGACGTGACCGAAGACGATTCCTCGTGCGTGCGCGGCATGGATGCTGCAATTCTAAAGCAGCTTAACATCAACATATCTAGCAGCACATTCCTGAGGGCTAGAGAGAAGGATTGTCGTCCGAGTGCAAGCTCCAATAAAAGAACCGTTCCAAAGTGTGAGAAAACTGGCTGAGAAGAAGCATGAGGAATAGATGAATCCATGTTATACCCCTGGTGTACGTTCATAAAATTTTATTCGCATGTATTTTTAAATGAAAGTGTTCTTAAAATTTTGTCTCGTTTTCCCAAAAATAGCAATTTGACACATTTGCCAAGTTGAAGGCAACATAGCTTCTGTTCTATTCGAGCTATCAGCAGTATTTTTTTTTTTTAATATAAATGCTTTCAGTAAGCACTATACCTATTTTGAAGGCAATATTTATATACGTCAAAACGTTTTTTAATTGGGTCACATGTATCGCATCTGAAGGCAGCATTATTTTATTTACATATTTATTTTGAACACTCATTTCTCTGTGTTGTTAAAGTGGGCCCAGCAAATCGATATATAGCATATTGCACTCGTCAAACATCCTACGTTGTTTCTACACTGTCGCCGCTGTTTTGGTGCTTCCTGCTAAAATGCTAATTAGGCTACAAACAAATGACCCTGTTTATACTGATTGTGGTTGCAAAAAACTTCACCTATCACAAAAGTAACGACATTTTTAGAATCTGCACATTTAAATACACAAAGTGAAAGTTTCATTCAGCTGTATTTATAAATAAAAAAAGTTAAGGGGAGATGGGAGTCGAAGAATCGTGTTTTAGCGAAATTTCTCGTATTTCTGATTTTTATTGCATTGTAATCTTCAAACCTTCTTCTTTCATCTGTGAAAATTTCAAAACTAAATTCGAACCGCAAAATGCAAAAAAAAATGTGTATGAAGGCATCGCGGTGGCTCAAAATTTCGTGAATTTGCGCCAATATTGGCCATCTTTGACTGCGCGCTGCTCCCTGTCGCAGTGCCGCCCGCCATCGCGATCAATTGGGAAAGTTGTGTCCGGCCTTCTTCTTACAGCTCCGACGACTGCCAGTTTCGTATGTGGGCAAAAAAAAAAATACGAGGCCTATTTATTACATGGTTTGAGCGGTTTGAAACGCACGGCACCCTAAGCCGCATCGCCATTGACTACCGAGTCATTGTCAGCTGTGTTGGTGGCGGCCATCGGCATTTGGTCCGTCTGCTTTTCTGCGCGCCTACGCATATTTCCGCGATGACAAGCCCGAAAAAGTGCAACGTGAGACGGCAGAAGTTTGAACGAAGCACAAGTTCAAGGGAAGGAGGCTTAAAGCGCCCCGAACGACGGCGACGAACGAGAACGCGCCTACGTGTGCTAGGCCTAACGGCGGCATCGACGAGTGCGCGAGCGACAGTGGCTGCGATGAAGGGATTGACGCTGCGCTTTCTTTCGTCAGTGCTTCGGAAAAGAAGCTCGGCTTCTTCGAAAAAGACGAAAAACAGCGCGATGAGGTTTGTGCAACGACAGTTTTGTGCGACACCCTCTTGCTGACGGCATTTGTGGCAGGTGCGGCATGCCCTGCTTGCGGTATTCAAAAACTTGCCATTCGGGAGCCGGCAGAAAAGCGCAAGGGACTTTCGTCGCTCCTCGAACTTCATTGCAAAAACAGCGAATGCTGAGCGACTGTTCTTTCGTGCTCCTATACGTCACTGCGTGTTACGGCGGACGGCAGCAGCCGAGTGAGCCAACGGTACGACAGTGGGAGCTCCCGAGATAGTTTCGCTGTAAATGTGAAGGCGGTGGTGGCTGCACGCGCTGTCGGCATTGGGCGTGAGCAATTGTCGAGATTTTGCTCCATTATTGGACTCCCAAAGCCAATGTACCACCGAGAATTTTTTTCGATAGCAAAGAAGGTGCACACCGCTGCCATGGCAGCTGTGAGTGAAAACTTGAGCCGATCCAGAGAGTTGACGAAAGAAGTAGCAGGCGAAACTGATGTGGCTGTTATGTTCGACGGCACTTGGCAGAAGAGGGGCCACAAAAGCCACAACGGGATCGGCGCAGTTATCTCCTTAGATACTGGCCTCTGTTTAGACTTCGAGGTCATATCAAATTACTGCCTGACATGCAGTAGGCACAAGGATATGGGCCCAGACGAGGAAGTGTGGCAGGCATTCCATGGCCCAGTCTGGGAAAAAAAAATGCAGACTGTTCCTCCCATGCCATGGAAACAGAGGAGGAGGAGGAATAAATGAGGAAGGACAGGGAGGTTAGCCACATGGAAACGGAGGCTGCAATGCGCATTTGGCAGAGAACATTGACTTATGACACCCCACTGCATTTCATGACATTCTTGAGCGACGGTGACAGCAAAGCATATAGTGCAGTTGCAGAGTCAAAAGTCTATGGTGCTGTCAATATAGACAAAGAAGACTGCACTAATCATGTGGCCAAGAGACTTGGCACCGCGCTACGGAAGCTGCATGTGCCATTACCACGAGGGCAGAAAATGAAAGAGCCAGCCATTCAGAAGCTCCAAACATACTGTCAGATTGCCATAACAAGCAACAAACAGGGGGAGTGTACGGGATATGTACACTGCAGTATGGGCTTCGTACTTCCACTCATGCTCTACTGACAATGCTGGCAGCCACAAGTTTTGCCCTGCAGAAACAGAGTCGTGGTGCAAACATCAACGCGCTGAAGCATTTGGTGAACCTGCACCACGCCACACACCTCTCCTGACAAAAGTACAGGGATTGGCTGTTTTGCCCATTTATAAGCGGCTAACGAATGAGAAGCTCCTTGCTCGATGCATCAAAGGGAAAACCCAGAACGCATCGGAATCCCTGAACAGCAAAATTTGGCTACTTTGCCCTAAGACTAAGTTTGTCTCCCGAACGGTTGTCGAGACTGCCGCAGCTATGGCAATCCTGTGGTTCAACAAGGGTCATGCTACTTTCGAGCACATCCTGGAAGAGCTCAACATACTGCCATCTAGAGATCTAGTTACTTTCAGTGATTCCCGCGATGCGAGGCGCATCAAGAGAATGTCCGAGCGTCTGACAGCAGAAGCAAGGGCCCACCGTCGTCGTGGATTGAAAAGGGCACGGCTAGAAGAGAGTGCTCGCAAGGACCGTGAGGGCACAACCTATGCTGCAGGACAGTTCTAGTAACTTGCAGTGCTTTTCAAAGTTCTGTTGAACATTATGGCCAAAGATTATGCATTTCTAACAACTCTGTGATAAAAAAAAAACAGGTTTCAAACTTTCAAATGCGTTTTTCTCCTTTTGCAGTTTTGTGTGATCTGTGCTTCTTATACACGCTAGTTCGTATACTTAGAATTGTCATACCTCTATGAAATTTTGCACATAGCATGATGAAGGCCCATAGAGTGCAAGTATCTATTCAGATTGTCAGTGCTGCTTGATTATGTTTTTCAAAAACTACATAACATTGAAAGCCCTTGGCAACTAGAGCCATAGTAAACTTTTCTATTTTATTATTGTATTTCACCTTTTTACACACAAAATTTATATAGTTTTTTACACTCTACAGTTCCAAAGGATCATAGTCAGCTATATCTGCATGCTTTATCTCAAATTTTTATAGGTCAGAATTGTTGCATAACAATGGCCATAATTTTGCAGTATCTGACCTGCAGAAAGAAAACCAAGCAATCTACATGAAAATAAATGACATATGAGAAAAAACTCTATTAGCATGCCAATTTGTGTTAAATTCAGACTCTTATTAAAGAAAATCCTTTTTCGAGTAGCATCTCCCCTTAAGTGTAGCCTCTCCCTTAATGAAGATACTGGTTTGTTTCAAATAAGGCACGTGGCCTGGAATTCACAATAAATTATTAGTCAGCTAAAGATACCTTTCTCTTCTCTCAACAAATCACAGAATTAAGTCCAGTAGGCCTATTTATCAGCCATTGGCTCATCTGAACATGGCGCGCTCAGTTGTCACAGAGGTCGCCGCAAGAAGCGGTCACTTGTTCATGCATGGGCGCGCGATCCCACTGAAGAAGTTGCATATTCGAAGAAAAAAAAAAAAGATGAAATGCTCAAGATCACGAGGCGCGAGGAACATTTTTTGTTTGCCCCACCCATTTCTTTCTGCTCAGCTTCCAGCGCTTTCGTCAGGATGAGAAAAAAGAGAATGTGATTGCAGCGTGTAACAAATCTCTGTAACTGTTCGTAATAGACAGATTCCTAAAATTTTTGCGGCATTCAATTTGTGAGGTAATACACTTTTCCAGCGAATTCCATGGTTACTCAAGAAAGTGTTTCAGGGCCCTTTAACGGCACATTACTGTATGTGTTCTAACTTGACCTTGTTTTCCAAGGTGCGTCAGTTGTTGTCCTTGGCCTATTGTGTGGTTTAGTCATAGCTTGTGTGTGCCGTTGTCAATCTATTTTGCCCTTACGCTGTTGTGCAGAGAGCTGTTCTCTCAAGGACACACAGGCATAAACTTTGAGAAGTATGAGGACATTCCTGTGGAGGCCACCGGTGATGATGCACCAAAGCACATCAACTCGTTCGACGACTGCTCCCTGACGGAGATCATTCGCATGAACATTGAGTTGGCACACTACACCTCGCCCACGCCCGTGCAGAAGCATGCCATTCCCATCATTCTCTCCAAGCGCGACTTGATGGCCTGCGCCCAGACAGGTACGTACCGTTACACACCCACTCTTTCGTATCTTGAGTGATGGGACGCCTCTTATCTGGTGCTTGGGCTCATAAGGACCTGTCACGACCAAGGGTATCAGATAAAAAACCAGCTGCAATCAAAGAAATGTGCATTAGGAGATTTGTTTTACTGGCGTGGGTGCTTCCAGGTAAAATAAATGGTATAAATGCTGATTACGCACTGTGGTGATGCCTTTATGTGGGTAAGTATCGCTAGCTAAAGCTTTCCAGTTTTGGCCATAACTGGCCTTCACATCCTGAAACACCATATACCATTAAGGTCTTATTCACGAACCAACCTCATATTTTCCCCAAGTTTTCCTTATTGGTTTTAAACCTTTATTGCACGTGATAAACAAGTTCGACCATTATACATGAACCAGTTTTGTCCTTATCTTTCAGCCTGTTACCATTTTTGTGTCTTTATACGGCATTGTCAAGGGTAGGAAGTTGATGGCAGGAACGGCGGGCTCTCTTTTTAAGGTAGCTGGCTTTCCGCCGTCGTCCGCATAGCTGATTTTCGCCAGTGAGGAGATGCGTTAAAAGAGACTGAACAAAGGTTTATTTACATTGTTGAAGAAAGATAGGAACTGTACAGGGATCGAGAAGATCCCGCATTATGTACAACAGAGGTTCAGCTCATGATTTCGTACAAGATTCAGCTCAATATTCTACTCAAAACTCAGCACTATTTACAAAAAAAAAAATGCTTCGGCTTTTATAGCCCGCCGTCCGGAGGAGGTAGTGATCACTCTTGCCACAAAGCAGGGGACGAAGTCTTTGTGGTCCACCCACCAGAAAGGGGGCAGATATTGCACCACTCGGCTGGGCGAAACGGTCCAAAGGTAACAGGAACGCACAACGCAAAAACGCACCCGGCCCACGCCTTGAAAGCACCGCAGGGTAAGGAGGTAGAGTCCAGAGAGTGAATGTTGAGCTCCTCCAGGGAGATGGCCGCTAACACTAACGTCAGCAACGGTTCATGCTGTTTTCAGCTTCAGGCAGTTCAAACGCTCGATCCCGATGAACGGCTTCTTCGACGCGTTCCCACGCTTCCGGGCTGTCGGTGCGTTGAGATGGCCTCGCGTAGATGATAAAAGGGAAGTTGAGAAGTTGACTTAATGAGACCTGCTACAATGGCGCCGTTTTCCGCTGTTCGAGCCCGTTCACAAAAGGCTTGTTTCGCGAAGCCTTCGTTGAGACCACACTGCTTCCTTGAACCTCTGCAGGACAGCGTCTTGCAGACTGGGCGCCGACGGGGTTGAAAGCCTCCCTAGTAGACTCGCTTACGCACAATGGCGCCTGCCCAGACGAATTGCCGGGCCAAACGTAACAGCTCCTCCGTCACCCGGAAAATGTCGGCTGGCCAGCGCTCCGAACCGCTGGGCACAAAGAGAATGGCTGGTGACGAGGACGATGGCCTGGCTTGTAACCTTCAACTGCGAACTTGCAACCAACTCCCAAACCACCCCACAATGACTCACGGCAGCAAAACGAACCACACAACACAATACAATGCTGCAGTCAAGCACATTGGACTCGCTTAAAGGGGGACATAGGTCTTAGAAGGCCAAAAATCGCTAAAAAATCGACTGTTTGAAGCTGACATTTTCGGAATCTGTACCTTTTTTTGCACCTATCTGAGAAGTTTCTAGCTTCTCGTGTCATTTCTGATGCAAAGTCAATTTAAAACATCCCTGTGAGATGAATGTGAGCGCAAATTGACGCTAATGTTGCGCTTTTTTTGCGCCGAACTGGGTTCGTGACTGCTGTTATCATTTGACTTGCAGGGTCTGGAAAAACAGCGGCTTTCCTGGTGCCCATTTTGAACCAGGTGTTTGAGGAAGGCCCTCCCAAAAATGTGCCTGCGGTGAGTGACTCGCATGCTTGTGTTAATGCTCTTCGAATGGTTGACACAGATACACTCAAACCTCGTTATAACAGGATATAATGAAATAATAGATATAACGAAATTAATGAAATGAAATTCCCCTTGAAAGCTCCATTGAGAACCATGCATTTCAAACCTTGTTGTAATGAAGTAAAATTGACTGGGAAATGGATATAACGAACTAAATTAGTCTATCAAATAGTCTCTCAAAAAAAAAACTACCGTTGTGTGAAGTACAGTAAAACCCCGTTAATTCGGACTTCGAACAAAACACTTGAAAAATGTCTCCTACATCATCAGACTTTTATTCCTTAAAAAAGTCTGTGATCGTGGTTTGCTTCACGGATGCAATGTGCAACAAATTCACAATTTTGCGAAGTTTCTGCAGGTGGCTTAGTCCCTGTACACTGTCCAAGGAAAGCATGCATACTTCCTCCAAAACGGCCAACGCATGCACAGCCTTCATCATAGCGTGGCATGGACGCTCGTCAGCATCAATTACATCCTTGTCTGCCGATTCCCCTTCGCCGTCCAAGACCGGCGACGATATCGCTGTCGGCCACTGTGCCGGCTATGGCAACATCACTGTCAATCACAAAGTGAACGCCCAGGTGCACATCAGCTGGCATGATGCTCGCATAGCGACCGTCTCGCTCTTCGCCGGTTGTCTCATCGGCCAGCACCCCCGGATCAGTGACTAAAGCAGTTTGAGACTACTGCAGGCAGTGTGTTCCACGCATGTCAGCATGTATATTGCGCTTAGCAGGCTTACTTCATACTGCTTGCCTGACTCCATGCAGAGCAACATCCGCTCGAGTACCTGCCGTCGATAGCGGCTTTTCACGAACTGTATGATTCCCTTGTCCATCGGCTGCAGGGACGCCGTTGTGTTCGGAGGCAGGAATAGCTGTTTAATGTTCTCAAGCCCAGACACCTTCGTGTCCACACTACAGTTGTCTAGCACAAACATCTTCCGAGCCTTGGCCGCAAAGCTGCGGTCGAGCTGAAGCAGCCAGGCTTGAAAGAGTTCGGCAGTCATTCAAGCCTTTCTGTTAAACCGGTAGTCGACAGGCAGCTGCTTAATATTCTTAGAACATCTTGGCTTCGCAGCCTTGCAGATCACCGGCAGCAGCAGCTGCTCTGTGCTGGTCATGTTAGCAGCCAGAAGTGTCAGGCGTTCTTTACTTCGTTTTCCACCAATGCACTGGTCCCCCTTAAGAGGGGGGAGGCTACCCTGGAGACCGAACTTTTTTATTTTTTAAGATATCTGGATGAAACTTTCAGGGGTTGTTCACTACAATAAAACTAGCACAGCTGCTAAGTTTCACGAAGCTGTGTTTCTTAGTTCCAGAGTTATTGAGGTTTAACTGGGTGCTTCACATGGGTGCCTGAGGAAGAGTCGTGAGAAATCCCAGGACATAGTAGAAAGCTGAAATTCATTGTGGTCATTCCTTGATAGCTATCCCAGGGCGCTACAAAGCCGTTTTTTTTTTTTTTAATTCCCCCCCCCCCCCAAATTTTCACGCAACTTTGAATTTGATGTAACCAATAATGACCAGATTCATCGAAAATTAATTGTTTATTATAAATTAACAGCACCAATTTTCAAAAAAAGGAGCTTGTTACGCCCTTGCAAGGTCATTCAGGAACAGAATAAAAAAAACGGCACACAAATCTGATGGACGGTTTTCGAGTTCTTGCTTTCCTCAGCACCACAACTAGCAAAAAAATCCGTTCTGAGAAAACAGGCCGAGAAAGTTCAAAACATGTGTTTTCTTCAAAAAGCTCCAGCACAGTAGCTAGAAGTGTCCTGGCGCACTCTTTTCTTCTTTTGCCTGGCCTCCATCTTCTCTTGGTGTCTTTTAGAATTCTTTTTTAGACGTAAAGCGTCTTTTTCACGAGCTCGCTGGATGGCCAGATGACCTGGTTGAAGTCCAATGGAGTCCGATATCACTTGGGTTGCTTTGCAGCAGCCGGCATTGTAGCGCAGCACTGCTTCATGCAGTGCTGTTTCTACCGCAATCAAGGATAAGTGTTGTTCCTTCGGCATCAGAGACCACAGAATGGAGTGGAATGATTCTGATGCATTTTGTGTCTTCGCTCCCAGGCAGCGCTGAAGAAGCGACTTTTGTGACAGTCTTTCGTAGACGGGCAGCATAGCTGCTGCGACAAAGTCCGGTAGGCTGTGTTTATGTTTTGGCTGTAGCTCACGCTTTGCCTCTGCAGCTCTATGGCGGCACCACGATTGAGCCCCCTCTGGGCAAAGTTCATGGTGAGGGTCCTGGTCAGTCGATGTGACGTGGTGATACGTTGCCATCACTGCACGCTGCATGGCTGTTAGGTCAGTTGAATTGTTTCTCAGGGCCCAACCATAATATCCTGTCAGCTTTTCAATGAGGGCTTTAGTCAGCTTCCCTTTCCCACTCAGTGGCTTATCACTTTTCTGCACAATGTTTCGAAGAGCACTTCCAATCCTTTTCTGAACATGGTTCAGACATTCTTCTTTTACAATTGGCACTAGCCCGTACACATTCTCTTCTGTGAGGGCAGCGAAGGTACGGTTGTCTCCGTCGGACACAAGAGTGGTGTACCGCAGGCCATGCTTGGATACAGACCGCCCAAAGAGAGTCAAGCCTGCCTCCACTTCCATGCTTCCCGATTTTGCGTCTGTGTTTTTTGGCAAATGTGGTGCTTCTGCCAGCTTTCGTATGCTGCATCTCCAGGTTTGGGCCTTGTTTGGCATCCAAGGCAGTGGTTTGAAAGAACTACAGCATCCAAGATGAGACCTGTAAAGAAGTCAATTACCGATCCCACTCCGATGTGTGATGTGTGACCCCGCTTATGCCATGTGCCATCGTACACTACGGTGATGTCCTTGCAGAAGCTGGGGTCCATTTCTTTATATGTTTTGATCACTGCTGTGGCAGAATCAGCATAAAACTTCTCCAAAGCAGTGGCCTCTGGCTTCCTGAACGTCTCTTTCAAGTGCTTTTGAAACGTCTTGTGTTGAAGACCTCTGTAAGAGACGTTCATGGCAGCCCAAAAGTCATTAAGAGCTGTTTGCCCCTTGCCTATTTGCTTTATAGCCATTATGGCGCGGACATTTACATCGAAGGCCTGCGTGTCCTTTTTGCGGGGTGATGTCCATAATTTATCGACGGTGCCACAAGAGGCGC
Organism: Rhipicephalus annulatus; assembly: GCA_013436015.1. Classification (NCBI taxonomy): domain Eukaryota; kingdom Metazoa; phylum Arthropoda; class Arachnida; order Ixodida; family Ixodidae; genus Rhipicephalus; species Rhipicephalus annulatus. The sequence goes on from WOVY01009376.1 coordinate 1,299,618, forward strand.
ACACGACTTCAAGTTTTGTTGCAAGTCCAAGTTTGGTGCTCTCTCGGACACTCAAGCACCTTTCAAACATTCTTTGCACACTGTGCGGCTGAGCACGACGTTAAAGATGTTCATTTGAACGAGCGAAAAGTGTTCCCCCTCACTTGTCACTGCAGGTGCAAGAGCCGGCTGCATCAGTTGAAGTTTCTTCTGCGTCGCCGGCGTAGACTCGAGTTCAGCGCGAGCGGCGTCAAGACGTTTCGCATTCGCATCGATTTCTTCCTTCGTTAGTAAACGCGTCCGCAGATGAAGCGACGGTCCACTCACGCTCGATGGCGGCACCGATTCAGACGAAGTGCTGGGTCCGGCGATATCAGAAGCACTCAGTGTCACGCTCGATGGCGCCGGTTCAGACGAAATGCTGGGTCCTGCGATATCAGAAGCACTCGGTGTCACACTGGATGGCATCGATTCGGAGCACGTGTCGAGCCCGGCGATCTCGGAAACACTCGGTGCATTTGCGGTTCCAGCCACACTCGATGTGTCGGATTCTCGACTGGCGACAGCCGACAACACAGTTCCGTCGCTGCAAGCGTCTACGCAGTCGGCACCCGCAGCAGAATAGCGGAATTTCGATGATCGTACAAGCCGCATAGCGGGCCTCCATGCACCGGACTTCCGCACTGACTTCGGCTTCGTTGCCGGCATCGCCCGCAACAACAAAGACGAAAGGCACAGAACTAGTGCAAAAAGAAAAAAAACGAGAGAAAATGATCGAAAAGATAGCACAAGGCGAAGAGCGGCTCGTAAGCAGACGTCTGTCGAGGCGGATGGAGCAGAGAGCAACAACGAAGCGAGCGCGCTGGACGCGCCATCGAGAGGAGCGACCGCCCCCGCTGCTGCACAGCAGCCAATGGCGGGCACGCTTTCTCCCGCGAGATATGAATGCGCTGCTCTAGCCAGTCAGCGCTCCGCATCGCGGGAAAACGCCAAAAGCGTCTCAACTGTGCTGCCGACGCCATTTTGCAAGGCGGCGAACGAGAGAGAAAGAATTCACGGTCAAAACAACACCAAGATGGCGCGGGACGACCGCATGGTCCGGAATGGCGCGCGCGCGAAGTTTGGTTTGATTTCGGGATTTGCGCCTGTTTTGGACGCTGCGGCGGCCTCGAAAATAGTACAGTCAAACCTCGTTAATACGTAGTTGGCCGGGAATGACGTTTTGGTACGCATTAAGCGATGTACGAATTAACCGTCAGTGCCAGTTTAGCGGCTACTTACCGGTCAGAAAAGAAGGCCACAATCCTCACAAACACGCGCGCGCACACACGCCGGCACGCCAGCTTTATTTATGGACAGGCAGCAAAAAAATCTGTGATCTTCACTTGCCGCCGTGGTGGCCTTGCCTCGACGACGGCATCTTCGAAGTCGGTGAGGCCGCGAGCCAGCCGGTCCATTAGGCCACGCTTCTCGGCGAAGGCTCGCATCACAGTCACAGCACGCGCAGCTTCGGATAACGAGGGGCCGTCGTCCACTTCGACATCGCCCTCCTCCTCACTTTCGCTTGAATCGGGACGAGGTGCGATGGCGGCAACAATGTCGCTGTCGGAAAAGTCCGGGGATGTAAGGACGTCTCCGTCCACATCTCGGAAAGTGCCGAAGTTGAACTTGTCGACTCCCTCTCCTTGCCGCTCGAGCACCTCAACAAGGAGGCTCTCGCAGTCTTCGGTGTCCTCACCATCCTCGTTATCCTCCATGTTCTCGTCGTTGCCTTCTTCTGGCATCTTGAATTGTGCTCGCGCGAAACAGTTCCGTATCGTTGCAGGCTGCACCTGCATCCATGAGTGTGCAAGCAGGTGTATAGCACCCAGGAGGTCTATACTGTACGTTTTGGCACTCTCCATGGCGATCAACATCCGCCGCAAAAGATTTTTGCGGTAAATCTGTTTGACAGAGCGGATGATGCCCTGATCGAGGGGCTGGGCGAGCGCTGTCGTGTTGGGCGGCAAAAACAACAGCTTAATAGCCGACAGGTTACCCACATCGACATGCGCCGACGCATTGTCAAGCACTATCAAAATGCTCCTTTTCTTGGCAGCAAAACGGCGGTCCAGCTGGCGCACGTACTCCTCGAACAGCTGGGCTGTCATCCAGGCTTTTTTGTTGTGCTTGTAAACAACACCGGATGGCAGCCGAGCGCCTTTGAAGCACCGCGGGTTTCCATACTTGCCAATGACCATCAGTGGCAGCTTCTCACTACCGGTCATATTTACGCCAAAAGCGACCGATATGCGATTTTTGGCGTGTTTCCCGCCGGTGCACGTCTCATTTTTAAATGCCAATGTCCTATTTGGAAGAAGGCAATAAAAAAGTGCCGACTCATCAAAATTAAAAATGTCGGCGGCATCGTAGGCTGTCAAGGCTTCCTGCAAAACGGTGTCCTGCCATTCAACAGCGCCTTCTTTGTCTGCTGCAGCAGCCTCACCACAAACAACCTTCCCCACGATGCCGTAGCGGGCTTTAAACCGCGACAACCAGCCGTTGCTGCAGGCAAAACCGGGGCAGTTCAGCTGATCTGCGAAAGTTAGGGCTTTTTCGGTCAGAAGGGGTCCGCTAACCGGCAGGTTCATGCTCCGCGCCTTCTTCAGCCAGAGAAGCAGGGCCTTTTCCACTTCGGGATAAGCTGAGTCTCTCATGCGGCACCTCTTCAAATCGCTGTCTGTGCCTCCCGTCAACTTTTCGCGAGCGTTCCAAATTCCGCATACAGTAGTCAGCGGCAAGTTCTTATCGCGGGCTACCGCAGATTTCTTGGCCCCATTTTCAATAGTGCGAATGATTTCAAGTTTTTCCTTTACGCTCAAGACGTGGTACTTCGGCATAGTAAGAAGTTTTAGTGTGCGAATTTAATCGCACCACTCGCGCACAACACAAGAATAAAAAAAACAACAAAAAAAAACACAACACGCCGCACAAGAACGTAAGTAACGCAACACCACCACACCGCCGCCACGACCAACACTGCGGGAAAGTGAGGACTAACGACCGAATAAAGAAACGAGCTCAGCCTGGCTCGACGCTGTGGAGCCGTTGAGAATACGTACTTGGCTTGGATTGAAAGCGACAGCGAATTTGCACCCCCTACCGGGACCAGCAATCGAGAATTCCTAGGTTACCAAAAACCGATCTTGAAGGCCATGCTCTTGCACAATGGGATCGGCAACAGACGTACGCGCAAAAAATACGTCATCGTGGCCATGTTGTGACGTCACTATCGCTGGTGGTTGTTGTCCGATCGCCACATGGAGTGTATCGACCGTCTGTGCGCACGAAATTTTGCCGATTTTCGGCCTGTGCATGGATAAAGAGAACGAAAATAGTACGTACTAACCGTACATAACACCACAAGCGACTACGGCTTAAGCGGTCAGCCAATACATGGGGTTCAATGGAGATAGGGCGGGGGATTCCTCGCTACTACGTATAAACCGCAGTTACATATTAAGCGGGTACGTATTAAAGAGGTTTGACTGTATTTTTTTTGCACTTTGCGGTTGAATTAGGTGCTGATAATTACAGAATAGGTAGTTTATGAGACATACAACCCAAAAATGTGGTTTTTCAAAAACCGACTTTTTCGCGATTTTTCAGTTTTCAAGGGCCGCGTCCCCCCTTACGCGGCTTTGGGATCGCGAGAAATGGCAAAAAAATCGATTTTCTGAAACTCAAGTTTTCAGTTTCTGGAACCCTTTTTCTATCCGGTTCCAAAATATCTACACTGAAAACCGCGCAGAAGTGCTTCGGAAAATTCGTTTCACCCACCTAGGTAGCAAAACTTTTTTTGGAAATGGCGAGAAAACGGCGATTTTCAAAAAATTATAGCTTCGCGATGCTTGGGCGGGGAGCCGGTTTTTTGGGCTCATCGGAAAGAGCATTTCTCCGTGTTTAACTTTCCCGCCTCAGGTGGCTCCTCCCTTTAACAACAAGCCAGCAAAAAGCAAATGTTTGAAGGTCGTTTTGAGACCCTTGATTGGCCATGGCCGCCATGTTGCCTGAGCTCGCCTCGCCATTGGGAGATCGTCGCTCCGGGAGATCGCTCCGGGAGATCCGGGAGATCGTCTGCTCGCTCCGGGAGATCGTCGTCTGCTGCTTGTGCGTCGCGAGGACATGGCTCTCGAAAGTCGCCACTTTGTGACGTGTTCACGGCTTGATAATCACTTAAGATATATTACGAGCAGTAAGCGAAGATATATTAGGAGCAGTAAGCGGATGCGCGATCAGTTTACTACGAGCGGGAGCGCGGTCTACGAGCGTCGCGCGTTATCAGAGTCGTCTAAGCCCTAACTCCGCCGACAGCGAGACTGCGGACAGGAAGGACGCGCTAGCGCATTCGTGGCGACATGCTTCTTCACAAGCAACGAAGCTGTAAGCGGCGGCACAATCTGATTACTACGAGTGGCCGCACCGGATGCACGATCAGATTACTACGAGCGGGCGCGCGGCGGTCTACGAGTGTGGCGCGTCATCGGAGTCGGCTTTAGGCCTAACTCCTCTGACAGCGAGACTGCGGGCAGGAACGACGTGCAAGCGCACTCTTGGCGACGTGTTTCTTCGCAAGGAATGTACCACATCACTCGCTAACTCCTCTAAATCTTGTACGGGCATTTTACGCATGGGCAGCGGACAACACAGTCAAGCTCGTCACCCCCCCCCCCCCCCCCTTCACTGCCAAGGATCGCTCGGAACAGCGGCTAGCAGTTTCACGCGTCGTCACTCAAAAATGTGATGCCAAGTGCAGTGCACGCCGATTTTTTTGTCATCATAATTACAGATTTCGCGCATCCTCACCGAACGCCGCTGGCAAGTGCATTACGCGTCAGTTGCACTGTCCACGCGGCCGTGCACTTCACGGTCATATGGAGTGCTGTTAATAAGCTTTTGTGATGCGATTTAGACATGTGTTACGTGATTTATACGTGCTTGGAGCTGTGCTTGGTATCGCCATGAACGTCTATGAATGTTCTGAGGCAATGAAAGCCTCGTAAATTAGCGTTTCCGCAACCGGCTGTATGATGATACATTTGACGGCTAGAGCGGCAAAAGAGCACGTATGAATGAGGGGCAAGAATTTTGATATGCCCGTTTTACGTCATTAAATATACTGCTAAAAATTCCTGTGCCACCAGTTTTCTGCCCATAACTTTGTTATTTGGAGAGAAGGCATAGGCTGTCATGGTGTGATCCATTTTTCTGATGCAATAGACCTCTCTCAAAATAAAGAAATGTTCAGTGAATACTTATAATCAAGAACGTAATTACACTAATTGCAACTTCGACACAAGAAATATGTGTAATCAATGCAGTACATGGTCTCATTCAATTACAATCGTTTATGTCATGCCTATCACATCACTCCTTCATACAAAGAACTTGCTTTGAAATCCATACTTGTTCTTCGTAAAACATGAAAAGGAAATTATGGGGGAAAAAAAAAGGGGGCAACCAAGGCACACTGGTCAGAGACCAGATACCTGAAAAGTCAAATATCACAAGACAAACCTAAGATCACAATCTTTAGGTGTTTTAGAGGCGTAAAAAGAAGTTGAAACTTTAAACGCAGTTTTCTCAATACTGTTTTTTTGGCATTATACTCAGCTCGTGGAGCAGATATCTGGGCAACCACTGTACGGATTTTGATTCCGTTTATTTTGTAATGCTCCTTGAACTGTGCTTCAGGGGGCTGCGATCTTAGTTTTTCATTGTACTCCTTAAAGAATTTTTTATACAGTTTCTTGTTTGTAGTGCAAGCGTGCTCATTGCAGGGTCGGTGGAGAAAACGTAAACTACAAGTTTTAGTGTTGCAAATAAGTTATTTTGAGAACGCAGCCCCCTTCAACATACATTTGGCTGTGGATACAGCAATTACCAACCATTTTTGTCATTTTATAAATCCTCCAGCCCCTCCACGAGGTTCAATCGAAAAATAATTTGTCTCTCATTAAGTATTTGTGTTATCGCCTCGAAATTTTTGTGGATGCACGGTGAGGCCATACGTAGTGTCTGTGCCGATTTTCATCATCATTCGACCGGAAACAAGAAAGTTCATTCTCATAGGCACGTCCCCCCTTAAGGGGAGACGCTCCTCGAAAAAGTTTTTTATTTCTTGTAATAGAGACTTGAAAAGTTTGTTATTAGTATAGTTTTTCATGCAGATTTCAAATATGCAATCATTTTTTGTGTAGCTGCTATAATTATTGAGTTATGCCATAAACAATAGCAAAAAGTTACATTTTTTGCGGGCACTCTTTTATGTACTAAACTTTCAGTAAAAGCACTGTGTCTGATCTTATTTGACTCTTGGTAGATTGAAAAGTGCAAATATCTATATAGATATGTCACAGAAATATTGGAACCAAGAAAAAAAAATTGTATTGAATGACTTATTATTTTCAATCTCCCTTGAAACAATAAGCTAATATTTTCACAACTAATGCTGGTAGGCATTGCAATTTAGAGTAGATATTTGCATTCTGCATGTGTTGAAGAATATGTGTGCCAGGTTTCGTTACTATACAATGAATATAAGTTTCTAAAAGGCTGCCCGGAAAACGTGAAACTGTCAGAAAAAATGAAAATGAGGCAAACAAGTTTGAAAGTTCGCAAAGTTGGCATTTATTAGGAAATCATTCTTTTTGCATCAAATTGGGGCACAATGAAAAGTACCTTGCCTTGAATGCACTGCAAGTGTCTAGAAGTCCCCTGCACCATAGCTTGGTCCTTCATGGCTCTTGCGGTCAGTGTCCTCAACACGAGCTCTCTTCGCTGTGTTGCGACGGTGTGCCCTCGCTTCTGCAGTTTGCTTCAGGTTCATCTTCCTGATGCGCATGACGTCACAGTGGTCACCATGTGTGGCCAGATCTTGTGAGGGGAGAATTCCAATGCCTTCGAGCACTTCTTCAAAGCCCCTGTGGCCTTTGTTGTACCAGAGCACAGCAAGAGCGGTGGCTGTCTCCACAGTTGTTCTGGAGGCGAACTTTGTTTTTGGACATAGCAGCCATATCTTGCTGTTCAGCGATTCGGCTGCATTCTGTGTCTTGCCATGAAGGCACCGAATAAGGAGTTTCTCCTCTGTAAGGCGCTTGTAGATACGCATAATTGCCAATCCTTGAGCCTTCGTCAACAGTGGGGTGTGGCGTGGTGCAGGCTCCCCCAGTGCTTCCGCACGCTTGTGCTTGCACCACGAATTTTGTCCCGCGGGGCAAAAGTTGTGGCTACTGGCACCATCACTGGAGCAGCAATGAAAATACGATGCCCATATGGCAGTGTACATATTTCGGACACTGTCCTTGTTGCTCGTGATGGCGATCTTGTAATATGTTTGTAGTTTTATTATTGTCGCATCTTTCAGTTTTTCGCCTCGTGGCAGTGGCGTTGCCAATTTCCGTAGGGCAGTTCCCAAGCGCTTTGCAACGTGGTTCGTGCACTCTTCTTTGTCAATGGGGGTGTCGCAGTATACATTTGCCTCGCAGACTGCAGTGTTGGCCTTGCTGTCACCATCACTTAGGAAGCTGGTGAATCGCAGTGGAGTTTCATAAGACAAGGTCCTCTGCCATATATTGACAGCTGCCGCAGGTTCCATTGCATGGGATGAGCAGTCAGTGTTTTTTTGGCAAACTGGAAGATGAAAAGCTCGCCATATCTCTTCATCCTCCCCAAGGTCCCTGTGTATACTGCAAGCATGGCAGTAGTTCGAAAGACCTTCAAAATCTAGGCAGAGCCCCGTGTCCAGGGACACGACTGTGCCCACTCCATTGTGGCTTTTATGACCTCTTTTCTGCCAGGTGCCATCAAACATGACTGGCACATCTCTGCCGCCGACTGCGTCCTTCGTGATGTTTCATGCCTGGTGCAAGTTTTTGCTCACTGCCGTCATCGACGCACCATGGAGCTTCTTGCAAATGTCGTTGAATGTCTTGTGATGCCTCGGGCTCGGAAGACCAAGAATCGCACAAAATCGTGAAAGTTGGTCGTGGCCTGCGCCTATAGCGCGTGCTGCCAGAACTGCCTTCACGTTTACAGCAAAGCTGTCACGCGAGCTGCCGCTGTCAAAACGAGCGCTCGTTCCTTGATCCCCGGCCGAAGCAGTACGTCTCGACGTGTGCGTGAACGAAAGTGCACATTCAGGGCAATCAGAATTTTGACAGCACAGTTCGAGAAATGCCGAAAGTCCTTTGCGCTTTCCAGCTGCCTCTCGCACGCCGAGCTTCCGTTCGCGGCAGGTTGGGCATTGCGCACCCGCCACAAGTGTCGTCAGCGCATCGATTTCGCAAAGCAGCATGTTCGCAGTAGCAGCATCTACCGGTCTACGTTCACTCTCGAAGAATGAAATCTTCCTTTGGGATGCACTGACGAATTCCACGGCAGCGGCTATTTCACAACCACTGTCGCAGGGTTCGGTGACGGTGTTAGGCCTATCCGAAGTCGGAGCGTCGGGGCTTTGGTCGGGGGCGACATCGTCGTTTGCTGTCGCTTTGTGAAGCGTCCGACGCCGTTTCCTCTATACTTGTGGCGAGTTCTGAACTTTCGATTATCTGAACTGCACTTCTTCGGGCTTGCCATGACGCAAAAATGCAGAGAAACGCAGAAAAACTCGATCGCGACGTCTGAGGCTTCGCTCTTTTGCCGGAGAGATAGGAGGGGGAGGAGCGTGGAGCGCACCGCCGTCCAATGGCGGCCTCGCGCTGTGTGCCGCGATATTCAAAACGCGTGACGTACGCGTTGTTTTTCTCGTTTTTTGTTTATTCTGCGTGAAGGCACGAGACTGGCTACTAGTGGATTATGAAGGATACGGCCTTCGCAGCATGCGTGCACGATTGCAAATGGCAGCCAACGCGTCGTTTTCGCGACAGGACGACGCGAACTTCACCGTTTTTCGCGACTTTCGCACATTTCTCGCGTCACCGCTGCCCACTTGGAAGCATTTTTTGATAATTTCTCGTGCAAATTTCAGCTTGATATTTTCAGAAGTAATAGATTATAGTCCAAGGATGCCAATACAGCCGGGAAAAAAAAAAAACGAAAATTTTCCGGAAAACCGCGACTTTTCGACCCGCGTCTCCCCTTAAACGTGATTGTCTTGTCAGGCAGAGCCTTGTAGAACAGTGCTGTCTCATTAGCGTTGAAAATGTTGCACGGCTCGTACGTAAAAAGGGGCGCGGATAGTCCAGACAGCCTGTCCTGCACAACACTTCTGTCAACCGCACCTCTTTGACCACGCACATTGCGGAACGCCAGCTCGTGTCGCTTCTTGAAGCAGTCGATCCAGCATTCCGACGCATTGAAAGAGTCAATGATCATGGTCACCGCGAACTTCTCTGCTTGTGCGCAGATAAGGGGGCCGCTCAAGGGCAACTGTGCATCGTGCGAAACGGCAATCCAGTGCAACAGCGCTTCTAGCTTGGGATGCGCTGCCGTTCGAAGCCTCTTTGGTCGCTAAATATGTCCTCGTCATACGCTTGCATAATCTGCTGTTCGTTCTTCACATAAGTGCTCAGCCTGCTTTTCTTCACTTTGAACTTTTCATCACTTCTTTTTGAGATACTCCCGTTTGCAACACCTTCAATATTTTCACCTTCGCAGCCCAATCCTTTTCTCCGTACTTCGCCCTCTTTGCTGCGAGAGTTCGGGCGGTTGGGCGTTTGGGAGGACAGCAAACTAGTGGCGTTCAACGGCGGTCGCCAAGTCACCGGTGTAGGCCTAACTCACGTGCGAGCCCGTCTGTTGTCTACAACGTCGCTGAAAGCGGCTGTGTTTTGGAGCTTCAACAGTTACAGGATGGCAAGTAAAAAAGCAGAAGTGAAACTGAGAGATAGCAATCTTTGCAAAGATGGAACGGAAGCACAGTCTTATTGCTAAACGCGCGGCGGGTTCCCCCCGTCTGGCGTGAACTGCGTGACTGGTCGTCAGAGAGCAGTTCGCCGCGCGTTGGCAAACAACAGAAAATCAATCCGTTTTTTGTGAACGTGCTCGCCGCCCACGCAATGAAGGCTACTGCCAATAGGTCGAGTGCTTGTAACGACGCGTTTGCAACTATGAACATATTGCGCCGCGGCCTCCACTCGAAAATGTGGCAATCTCACGTAAACAGGAAATTAACATCTCGCTGCTCTTGGAGCCTTGAAACTGATGAGCAAGTGCGCGAGTTCGGTTTGTGACATCAACACAATCTAGACAAGCTGAAAAACCGCTTTATTATAAGACAGATTGCGGATTACGCGCGCACCGAACTGATAAGCGGCCTAGTCGGCAGACGAGCCCACGGCGACCCCATCGGCTCGTGCGCAAGCCTCTGCGGAAAACATGCAGCGGGCATTGAAAAAACGCCACTTAGATGACGCGAAACAGGACTACATGCCTGGTGCCTACTGAGAAAGCTGAATTTGTAAATCATTGTGAATAAACAGCTTTTCCGTGCTGCTGTTTGCACAAAATGGACTTGTGTTTTTGCTTGATTTCTCAGGATTCAAATTTTGCTGCAGTTGCAAACTTGTCTTAAAGATATTCCTGTCTTCATAGCAGCTAGGACTGTCATTTTTGTTGTGACATGTAGCTGTATTTTTAGTTTATACAAGGTTAGGTGTGAATTTTTGATTGAGATCTTCAAAAATTTTAACATGTGTCAGAAATTGGAGCATAAAGTGGGTGTGTCTGCAACACTGAAATGCAAGGTGTGACAAACCTTGCTAAAATTATCAAATAAAAAAAGCACTCCTACCGTTTTGTAGCTTATGTTCATTAGTACACAGGCATGTGCCAATAGTAGCTCTGCAATACAAATTTCTTGTCATTATAACAGCAAACAATAGGTATATAATTTTAGTATACGTCAAAAACTAGTTGGTTTAGAGGAATAGTAATTACATTTTTTAAATCAGCATCAAAAACTCAATCGCACTGTGAATTTTCTTTATAAATACATGAAAATATATGGCATTTCGTTTCAAGTACAGTTTTTCCTCTTAATGAGATTTGACTGTTTATTTTCCAACGCACGTGGGCCGCGTAGCGGTACATAGGGCATAGTCTCGTTTGAAGGAGCTTCTGTCGAGCTCGCTTTCCCGCCAGAAACGAACCTCCAATGCTGCAGCCAGTCTGTGCTACTAGCCAAAAACAAGCAACAAAACCTTGCAGTATCATTGGTCTATAGCAGTCACATGAGTGAACGGCGGCTTGTCATTGGAGCGCAGGGACTGACAACACTGGTGATCAGGTGCGTTGTCACCGCCATTGAAGAAGATTTGTAGTTTTGCAATAGAAATCAAGATGCCGAACCGTGCTTGAAAGTTCCGCGCAATGCACGAATTCGCCAAGCTACGGAAAAAATCTGCTGTGCGGCCCAAGTAGTTATCGCAGCCAGCGGCGTTAACGTCGGCAGAGCCGAGCGGGGCAGGAGACCGGCAGACGCCGCGATGCAATGATAGCCGGCACAAAGCAGCCTTCGATCGCTACAACTTTTACCAGTGGCGACATATGCCCAGAGTGCCATAGATCATCGCAACTGCCAACGAAGATATCTGCAGATCTCGGCGGACGAGCGCAATGGATTCCGTGACGAAGTGATGCTGCAACACAAGCGATCGCGATGGCGACCACAATGTCGTCACAATTAGCTGATTGCGGTGATATTTCAACAAGGCGCCAGGAAACATTGCCTCCGCTTGTGATTACGACAGCGGAGAATGCTGCTGCAGCAGATCTTGCAGCCGGAGAAAGCATAGCGGTAACTGCGACCGCTGCCTACAGTACTTCAAGAATGCGCGATCGAGCTGCGAGGATAGACACGACATTTTCCACATCAGCTGACCATGAACTCATCGAGCATCGCGCATAGCAAAAAGCAGCGGCACTTTGTTCGGTATCGACAAACAATCGCAAAATGAGTGTTCTCGCGAGTCGGGAGCGGCACCGAAAGTTCGTCGGCCACAACATATACCTTGGTTCACCTTGACATAGTGAGCAGTTCACTAAACGAACGTTCTTCTTGCCGAGTGTGCCGTGGTCAGTTGACCATCGAACGCAACGTGCGTTAGTATGGTGTAGCCATTAAGCTGAAGCTTCACTGCAGCAACTGCGGAAAAGCTGGTTCAAAATGGAGCTTGCGACGGGTTGGTGGCAGTAACTGCAACCCGTTCAAAATCAACGTTCGCACGGCGCGTGTGGTTCAGAGCACTGGGAATGGTCAGACAGCTCTGAACGACATCTTTGCCACTATCGGTGTTTCACATTGAGGCCTTCATATGAAAACGTACCAAGAGTACTTGAAAATGAAGCTTCAGCCAGCAGTAGCGAGAGGTGGTGCCAAACATATGACTAAGTGTGCCACAGCGGTAAAGAGCCTGTACAAGGATCTCAATTTCGGCAACCCCAAAAATATTGCCATCTCTTTTCATGGAAGCTGGCTCACAAGAGGACACGCCTCTCACATTGTAGTAGCCTCTGTAGTGGAAGTTTTTTCTGGTTATGTCCTAGACTATGTAGTGCTTTCTAATTTTTGCCTTGGCTGTGAATGTGGTCCGACACTCGATAGCCCAGAATATTCTCAATGGAAAGCCAAACATTCATGCTGAAAAAATACCTCGTTCGAGGCTGGCCAGATGAAGTTAGAGGCAACGATGATTTTCTTTCAGCGCTCCCTTTCGCTTCATGGTCTTAGGTACACCACCATGCTTAGTAATGGTGACAGCCGGTCATACAGTGCTGTCAAATAAGCTAAGGTGTACGGCATCTAAGGTATACGGCATCATAAATGTTGAAAATAAGACTGCTCGAACCATGTGTAGAAGCACATGGGGACTGCACTTCGGAACCTCGTTCAGAAGCAAAAACAAGACAGCAGCGAGCGCATCAGTGGCAAGGGCCGCGTCACAGGTGACCACATCGCAAAATTGACAAGTTATTGCGGCTGGGCTCTGAAATCCCATTCTGGGAATGTGGATGAGATGCACAAGGCTGTGTGGGCTACGTATTACCATGTGACATCCACAGACAAGAAATCCGACCACAGCTTCTGTCCACACGGCCCCTAGTCTAGGTGCAAGCATGATGCAACCATTGCTAGGAATGAGTCCATCCCAAAAAGCAAGTACAACTTGCCAGAGGCTGTGAGCAATGCACTGCGTCCTATTTATGAACGCTTGTCCGACAAGAAGCTCCTGCAGAGATGCACCAAAGACGCAGAATGCGAATGAGGCCTTGCATTCGGTCATTTGGAGCCTCTCGCAGAAGGACAAGAAAGAATGCGTCATTGTTTGCCGTTGAGACTGCCGTGGCAGATGCTGTTAATGAGTTTCAACTTAAGGAACAAGGTATCTAGTTCGCTTATTTTGCGTGAACTGCAAGGAGATCAAACATGCACAGGTAACCAGCAAGCAATTGAAAGACTATCGCCGAGCCGTCAGCTCGAAGAGTAAACGTGCGTCTTCAGCTGCATTCCAGGCAGCGGCAAACAAGAAGCACGAGCAAAAGCCTGCTTCAGACTACTCTGCAGGGGCTTTTTGAGTGATTATAGATACAAGTGCTGTGGCTTTCATGCATTAAGTTTTCATTTTCACAACTTTTTCCGTTTTTGCATTTTTCGTAAATACACATTTTTGTATGTTATGAATCTTGAAATGAGCACTGTGTCGCTAATACCGATGCGATTTCTTTATTTTTTCAGAAATCACCAGTGAAAATTAAGAACTAAGAGACTGCAACATAAACACTTTGGAACTTTGGATAAAGTTTAGATATTAACTCTAAATTGCATATTTGCACTATTTAAATAATCAGCAACATACAGGTTCAATTTTAGCTCTCTTAATGCATTACTTTTTATGCAAGTCACATAATAAATTTGTAAAGTAAGAATAGTTGTAACTTTTTTTGGATTGATGTAAAGAAAATCTAATTAGATTATTTTAATCAGTGTACAATGCTGAATATTCCCTGAAAAAATCGTGCCTCGAGACTAATACTAATATATTTCACTATCGGGTCCCATGTTTAATACATTAATTTAATACATTAGTTGTCTTGACACCCATATAGTTTTTCTGTAGAATCCAAATCTATGAGTTGATGTTTTAAAATATTTCTCGATTGAATTAAGCTCTCTGATTTGTCAGGAGATTATTAAATGTTTGAACTTCGCAATACTGCACATCTCAGAAATCTACTTTCTTGCAATTCTTCGCAATTTCAAGACCCGCGTTTCCCCTTGAGATGTATTTGAATTATCGCACAGTTTGTAAGCAGTTTTATTATGACTCTCCCAAGGTGGTGAATGCCTAGCTTGAAGGCACATTGTTTGCGTCGCTATATTTTTTTCAACCGTCTTGTTGACGTTTCTGGAAAGCCCGAGTTTGTAACTTGTAGTTCTCTGTCTCAGCTTAATTGGGAAGTGAACGAGTCATTTAAACCCTTCCTGTATGGTGCCGTGCAGCCCCACCGGTACTCGAGTCGGCCCAAGCAGTACCCGCTGGCGCTGATCCTGAGCCCGACGCGTGAGCTGGCCTGCCAGATCTACGAGGAGGCTTGCAAGTTTGCGTACCGCTCGCGTGTGCGGCCTTGTGTGGTGTATGGTGGTGCCGATCCCGTGCAGCAGATGAAGGATCTGGACCGAGGCTGCCACTTACTGGTGGCCACGCCAGGGCGTCTGGTGGACATGATGGAGCGCGGCAAGGTGGGTTTCCCCTGGCTGGGTTCTACTCTAAGATGAAATTCCGTTCGCACTTTCTTGTTTTGCCCATTTCTCTCAATCCTCACAGTGGTGAACACCGTATTGACTCGCATAAATTTGCGCACACTATTTGGCCAGCTTTACGGGAAAAAATGCATATTTTGTGCTCTTCAAGCCAGCGTGCGCTCAAAGAGACTTCAGATCATTGGATTCTTTGAACGGGTGCATCGGGTGCACCCGGCGATCAGGCTAGCAAGTCGAACGGGCTGTGCGTGCAAAATTTCTTCTTCCAAGAGCTTCCCTCAATTTAGGAACCTTAGAATACCGTACGCAAACACTTAATTAAAGTGGTAGGCCACTCAAAAACAAATTTATTTAAGGGCAGGCAGAGTTGAAATAACTTTTTCCTCAAAACCAGCATGTCTTGTTTAATTTACTCAGCAAGATATTGAATATTTATTTATTGGGAGGTAATCTTTGTCAAAAATTGCATTAGAAGTGCTAGGCACGCCAGCTGTGATAAGTAACGAATGGGTGGCTTTATTCAGTAAAGCTTTGACATTTGTGTAACTAATGGCTGGAGCTATGCAGCGAACTAGAATAAATATTATGCAGTGAATATCAAGAAAGTAATGCTAAAAAAACGGTGAAAAAGAGCCAATTTAGACTGAATCTGTTGGAGAAATCAGCTGTGAACTGAAAAATATTCGATGGATTTCTTTTATTTTAGTTCACTGCACAGATATATATGTTTTAAATCATCATGCAAAATTTCAGTTCAAAGTATACGCTGAGAAATACGTTATGAAAGTTTGTGCCGGAACATTTGGAGCAAATTATTTTCAGAAAAACATAAACAAAGATTTCCAAGCTTGTAAAAAGGGTCACAACTTTCGCATGCAGGCCTAAAATGCACCAGATTCATAGCTGGGCCCTTCGGCGAAAGCATTATTGTCTCCTTGTGTTCGGGTGGCTGCTCGTCTTTTCTTCCCGGCCTATTTTGTCCCATCCGCTGACTTGCGTTTAGCTTTCTGCATGCGCAGGAAATCCCTGGCGATGCAAGCTTTCGTCGTGTGGTACCCTGGTTCTATGCCAGTTTGCCTCAGGATATCTAGGGTGCTTACATTGCCATTATTAAGAGGGGACGTGCCTTTGAGAATGAACTTTCTTGTTTCTGGTCGGGTGATGATGAAAATCGGCACAGACGCTAAGAATGGCCTCACCACATTCCACAAAAATTTCGAGGCGATAGCACAAATACTTAATGAGAGACAAATTATTTTTCAATTAACCTCGTGGAGGGGCTGGAGGATTTATAAAATGACAAAAATGGTTGGTAATTGCTGTATCCACAGCCAAATTATGTTGAAGGGGGCTGCGTTCTCAAAATAACTTATTTGCAACACTAAAACTTGTAGTTTGCGTTTTCTCCAGCGACACTGCAATGAGCACACTTGCACTACAAACAAGAAACTCTATAAAAAATTCTTTGAGTAGTGCAATGAAAAACTAAGATCGCAGCCCCCTGAAGCACAGTTCAAGGAGCATTACAAAATGAACGGAATCAAAATCCGTACAGTGGTTGCCCAGATATCTGCTCCACGAGCCGAGTATAATGCCAAAAAAACAGTATTGAGAAAACTGTGTTTAAAGTTTCAACTTCTTTTTACGTCTCTAAAACACCTAAAGATTGTGATCTTAGGTTTGTCTTGTGATATTTGACTTTTCAGGTATCTGGTCTCTGACCAGTGTGCCTTGGTTGCCCTTTTTTTTTTCCCATAATTTCCTTTTCATATTTTACAAAGAACAAGTATGGATTTCAAACTAAGTTCTTTGTATGAAGGAGTGGTGTGATAGGCATGACAGAAAAGATTGTAATTGAATGAGACCATATACTGAATTGATTACACATATTTCTTGTGCTGAAGTTGTAATTAGCATAATTATGTTCTTGATTATAAGTATTCACTGAACATTTGTTTATTTAGAGAGAGGCTTATTCCATCAGAAAAATGGATCACACCATGACAGCCTATGCCTTCTTTCCAAATAACAAAGTTATGGGCAGAAAACTGGTGGCACAGGAATTTTTAGCAGTATATTTAATGACGTAAAACGGGCATATAAAAATTTTTGCCCCTGATTCATACGTCTTCTTTTGCCGCTCTAGCTGTGAAACGCATCATCATACAGCCGGTCGCGGAAACTCTAATCTACAGCAATTCATTAACCTCGGAACATTCATAGACGTTCGTGGCGATATCAAGTGCATTACGCCGGCGCGTAATGCACTTGCCGGCGGCGTTCGATGACGATGTGCGAAATGTGTAACTACGAAGACAAAAAATCGGCACGCACTACTCTTAACGTCGCATTTTCGGATGACGACGTGCGAAACTGCTAGCCGCTGTTCCGAGCAATCCATGGCACTGAGGGGGGGGGGGGGGGGGGGGGCTGACGAGCTTGACTGTGTTGTCCGCTGCCGATGCGTAAAATGCCCGTATGTGATTCAAAGGAGCTAGTGAGTGATGTGGTACATTACTTGCAAACAAGCACGTCGCCAAGAGTGCGCTTGCGCGTCGTTCCTGCCCGCAGTCTCGCTGTCAGCGGAGTTAGGCCTAAAGCTGACTCTGATGACGCACCGCACTCATAGACCGCCGCGCGCCTGCTCATAGTAATCTGATCGTGCATCCGGTGCGGCCACTCGTAGCAATCAGATCGTGCCGCCGCTTTAAGCTTCATTGCTTGCAAAGAAGCACGTCCCCACGAATGTGCTAGCGCGTCGTTCCTGCCCGCAGTCTCGCTGTCGGCGGAGTTAGGGCTTGGACGACTCCGATGACGCGCGGCGCTCGTAGACCGCGCTTCCGCTCGTAGTAACCTGATCGCGCATCCGCGTACTGCTCGTAACTAAAGCGTAGTTATATCTTAAGTGATTATCAAGTCGTGAACACGTCACGAAGTGGCGATTTTCGAGAGCCATGTCCTCGCGACGTACAAGCAGCAGACGACAATCTCCCGGAGCGAGCATCGGGCCAATAGCGAGGCGAGCTGAGGCAACATGGCGGCCTCGGTCAATCAAGGGCCTCAAAACGACCTTCAAACATTTGCTTTTTGCTCGCTTGTTAAAGGGAGGAGCCAGCTGAGGCGGAAAAGTTAAACAAGGAGAAATGCTCTTTCCGATGAGCCCAAGAAGCCGGCTCCCTGCCCAAGCATCGCGAAGCTATAATTTTTTGAAAATCACCGTTTTCTCGCCATTTTCAGAAAAAGTTTTGCTGCCTAGGTGGGTGAAACGAATTTCTTGAAGCACTTCTGCGCGGTTTTCAGTGTAGATATTTTGGAACCAGATAGAAAAAGGGTTTCAGAAACTGAAAACTTGAGTTTCAAAAAATCGATTTTTTTGCCATTTTTCGCTATCCCAAAGCCGCGTCCCCCCTTAAGGGGGGACGCGACTTTGTGATCTTGAAAATTGGCAAAAAATCTTCTTTTTCTTTTTTTGAAAATCAAGTTTTGGGTTTCTGGAACCCTTTTTCTATCTGATTCCAAAATATCTACACTGAGAACCACTCTCGGGAGTGCTTTGGGTAGCGAAACTTGTTCTGTAAATCGCGGGAAAAGCGTTTTTCGAAAAATTGTGGCTTTGCGATGGCGGGGCCGGGAGCCAGCTTCTTGGGCTCATCGGAAAGAGCATTTCTCCGTGTTTAACTTCCCGCCTCAGCTTTTCCTCTCTTTAAAAACAAGCGCACAAAAAGCAAATGTTTAAAGGACGTTTCGAGGTCCTTGATTGGCTGTAGCCGCCATGTTGCCTCAGCTCGCCTCGCCAATGGCCCGATGCTCGCTCTGGAGATCTGTCTGCTGCTTGCGCGTCACGAGAACACGGCTCGATGATCACTTGGGATATGATTACGCATTAGTTAAGAGCCGTAAGCGGATGCGCGATCAGATTACTAAGAGCGGGAGCGCGGTCTACAAGCGCGCCCCGTCATTGCCAGTAACATCCCGTCAGAAGCGTTGGACACAGTGTCATCACTGTCACATAATGGCAACCCACCACTAGTGTGCGTAGAATGCCTTCGTGTGCGACTGAGCTATGCACATTGTAAATTGCGGTCTTGTGAAGTGCAACTAGTGATCTCCTGCTGTTAGTATGAACGTCGACGTCAAGTGAAAGCAATCTTTCACAGGAAAAACTGCGACGCGCCCTTATGCATCCGCAAGCCTGTGACTGCGAGTGCGACAAAGGCAGAATATCAGCTTTATGTCAACCAGAAAATGTTTCCATGGGCTGAAAACATGGAAATATCAGCTTTTCGGTCGACTGGTCCTAGATTGTGTAGATAGCGCTTGGCTAGGTAATGACCCCAAATACATGCACACGCGATTGCGGCGTATGTAGAAGCGCATGAACTTCCACGAGAATAAATTTTCCATTTTAAGAAAACATCCGTCTCGCTCTCTACTTTTCTAATCATCAGCTTACGGGAACGCAAGTTTGTTTTGCACTCGTGAATATTTGGTCCACGGTTGATTCGAGTGAATGCGTTCTTTTTTCTTTTGTACGAAATCTGAATGTCGTCCTAAGATGCAGGTTCGGCATAAAACTGCGTTGTATAACCATGGTTTTTAATACATTATTTTTATAGGGATTTTGCAGAGACCTAGCCGATTCATCGTAAACTGCGGGTCGTCACGAAATCAGGGGACGTATAATCGGAAGTTCTACTGCATGCGTTAAAACGGTTGCACATTATTTCATATGCGCTCGCAGAATCCCCGCGTTTTTTGCACATGCTTTTCTTTGAGGTCCAAAATCATGGAAAAAAGTGCACGAATTATGTGAGTAAATATCGTACTATATATGTCTATGTGTGTGTGTGTGTGTGTGTGTGCTTTGCTGTGTTGTACCATGTTCTACTGGATTGTATAGAAAGAGTATTTTCAGGAAGGCAGCTACAAATGCGCAACTGTGGTCGTTGTAGGTGAGCCTGGAGCTTGTGCGGTACCTGGTTCTGGATGAAGCCGATCGTATGCTGGACATGGGTTTTGAGCCCCAGATTCGGCGCATTGTGCTCGAGGACAACATGCCCCCCGTTGGCCAGCGGCAGACACTCATGTTTTCTGCCACCTTCCCCAAGAAAGTGCAGGTTTGTTAGAGTTCGCCTTGTACGATAGCTAATGCGAAACTCTCATGCAAAGGTGGCCTTGAATTGAACTGCGACGTGCGCTCGTAACGGAATGTGCGTATTCCTGCAGGAACTGGCACGTAAGTTTTTGGACAACTACATCTTCCTGGCCGTGGGACGTGTGGGCAGTACGTCCGAGAACATCACCCAGAAGGTGGTGTGGGTCGAGGAGCACGACAAAAGGTCCTTCCTGCTCGACCTGCTCAACGCAGCAGGCCTCAGGAATGGAGGTCGTGAGTGGTGTCTTTCGTCACTTCCCCATTTTTGCCAGAAAGTGTTTTTTCGTGCAAAGTAAGGGACAATTCACAAGTCTCAAGCAACCATAATATTTTAAAAAATAAACGAAAATTGGTTGCATTCGATCGTGTTGTCACTGTGTGGGCTCTGTGTTCTAGCAGCCTGCGCATTTTCTCAAAATATTTATTGCCGTATTTACTCGCGTAATGAACCCATCTTCTTCTCTTTTTTTTTTTCAGAAATGTTGATTCCAATTTAGGGCGTGGGTTCATTACGCAGGAGAAAGAAGTCACGGGAGTTATAACAGCGAAAATTTTGGGCGACGACTTTGCTTATTTTCACCCGTAAAAAGCGCGACAAATTTTTTTGTATTCTGAAGCTCTTTTTGTTTAGTTCAGTAAGGAAAGTGCATGGATCGACGTTGAAGTGTCATCCAGCCGCTCGGTCTCAATGCTCCAGCGCATGTTGTTAGTAACCAGCCATCTAGCTAGCGTACCGGCCGAACGCGGCCTGCACAGCAGGTGTCCCCAAATAAGTGTACGACAAACTCAACGAAAATGTAGCGACGAATGTCGGTGAACAAACTTTGTATTAGACGTTGCGGGTTCACAACACGCTGTCAGCCCGGTGGGTGCGGTTACACTTTGCATAGGTTCAAGATGACGAGCGTGCGGCGTGTTCCATGACGCAGCCCGAGCGCCATTTTGGACGCCACGCAGTTTTTTGCCACTGTGTTTGCGTGGCGCTATAGCAAAGAGGTTTCTCCTGCATTGGACAGATGGCGCTTTGCCGTACAAGGCGCGACTTTCAAATTTTAATTGACGTCGTCTGCGCTCGGGCTGCTCACGTCTCTTTAGCATGATTGCATAACTATCTTTTGCTTTCATTGTCTTGTTATTTTGTCATATAATGGCTTGATTTAACGTTGTTTCAATCATTAACGGCACTGGCTATCATACGAAAATAAAGCGAACAGATGCATTTAAACAATTTTTTTTTCCCTTTTTTTCAAGGATCAAGGTGGGAGTGGGTTCATTACGTGAGTAAATACGGTAACTAAAGTTCATTCCTTGTGCGCCCAATGGTAGTATGGGCGTACGCATATTTGAATTTTGAATATAGAATCAACTATCTAAATCAATTTGTTTGTCAATTATAAATGTTTATTTCATGAGCAATTAAAAATGTCAGCAGTTCTGCAGTAAACTCAAGTGTGCAATAAATTTTATTTGCACATGCGCAGTACAATCTACTCCTTACAATGCACCATAATAAAGGGGTGGGGGGTGCGTTTCCGTGTGAAGATCTCTCCATCTTGCTCAGCAGCATGGGGCAGGCTAGTTCTGCTGACACATGCTAAATGTATTTGACAGCATTGTGACAAAAGACTTCAGTGGTTATTAATGAAGTGCAAGTTCTAATTAATGAGTGAGTCCTGTTGCAGAAGGGGCAGGGACGCTATGTGGCCCCTGCAAGCAGCCAAGCTTAGCCCGATAATGAAGCGATCCTAGCATGCTTCATTTCAACAGTTTGTTAGGGGTGTGCGAATATTAGAATTTCTGTACTTCTGTTTCGTATTTGATTTGATTTGCACTGGAATATCACAGCCGCCCACAAAATATTCACCATGTCCACAACCGAATACCTGGACACCCGAAGCGGCAAGTTGGCTGCCAGGTGGTCAACAGCTATGAGCAAGTGCTCCACAACGCGGCACCTAACGCGCGGGTACGCTCGAGCCAAGCGGTCACACATTCGACGTTTTGTTGTAGCAGGAAAAAGCTTGCAAGTCCTCCCGTCTGCCATCTTGATCACGCACATGAAGAGCGAGCAAGACGTGCACGCGCGACATACAGGCCAAGACGCGTGTCACGGCCCTAGGCACCAGGACGCGTGGAACGGCCTTCGGTACATTTCTAGTCGGAAAACTAAACTAACTGGAGCAAGCGTGGCTGGCGTCGCGGAGCAGTGGAGATGGGCGTAAGGGTCGTGATCTTGAGAGGAAAGCAGATTTGCGACAGAAGGGCAAGGAGTTGCAATAGAGTGAAGAGAGGGGAGAACATGGCGGGAGGGGGATCTTGAAAACCAAAGCACGCGGGAAAGAGGTAGGTCGGGTAGCTTGCTTGAAAGGTCCGTGAAACGCGCAACTCATGCATAGAAAAAACTTGAAAGAGTGCCTCTGCGCGCAGAAGTCAAAGTACTCCTGGATCACCGCGAGCGGTGGTGGTCAAAAAATTGTTTTGTTGCGCCGGTGGGTTTGAGTAGCTTTATTGACTTCGATATTTCGCGATTCGTTCCGCGCAAATTAACAGCTGTTTTCAGGCTTCCGCACACGTGCGGAGGGCATGCTGAGCAGAGTGTGAAGTGAGCGAGAACAGGCCCTAACCACAAAACGAATCGCGAATTATCAGAATCGTTGGGTTAGCGTACGCGTGTGCAATAGACGCAGACGATTGGATACAGTCGGTGGCCGACGATGCTGGCAAATGATTTCGTCACTCCAGGCCGGCGACGCCGGTGACAGTACCAGTGATCAAAAACAGGGTATATGGCCGACCAGTCTTTGAAAGATAAGTAGCAGTGTGAAAACACGGGCCGCCTCTGGCAATGCGGGGTGCTCAGAGTAGCAGGGCAACAAAGCTTAGAGGGGTGCGTAACCAAAAGCGGTCTGGGAAAGCGGCAATTAGAGGGGCGCGGAGGCAGGGTCGGCGTTTAACAATTATAATTATGGCCATCTCTGATCGGTGGTTGAAAGTGGTTTCCCGGGAAGTCAAAGTGGTTTCCCGGGAAGTCTGCTGAGCGCTGACCCCGTTTGCTGTAACCGACCGGTGGCGCTCGGTGACGTTCGTTGTGTGATTTTGTGGCATTGAACCATGTATATTTTCACGGTCACGCAGATGTTGTTCGTTTTAAGCGAAAGTTTGTTTTAAGTGGGGCCGTAACATGTGGGCTCGACTGTATAACGAATTTTCTCCACTGACAATCTTGGAATTTCGCTCCGCATTTCGGTATTTTGGTATGAGCATGCATCTTCCGCCACTGCCGCCGTAGCGTGAAACGGTGGCGGCAAGCACTGCGGCCGCATCTCCATGAGGCAGGCAGGCGGGCCTGCACCTTACGAGCCAGCGTTGCTCCCTTTCTCGCCGCCACGGTCACATGTGCGAATGCCCGTGCCATCGCTCTTCGTTTTCGACGCCATGCGCGCGTGCATAGTTTCACTGCGTGTGTTCCCCTACGACGTCCAGCTTTGTTTTGTTTTTTTAATTGTGATAACAATTACGTCTATGGGTAGTTTCGGCTCAGTTTTTGCCACCGCCACCTTCATTCACCCAAATATGTATAGTCTACGTATACGTCTCTATATATATATATATATATATATATATATATATATATATATATATATATATATATATATATATACATACATACATACATACATACATACATACATAAAAATTAAAAAATAAAAAAAGTCGCCCGTGCTCGTTGCTCAGCCTGTCACGATGTGCCACGGGCGCTTATCTCCCACGCGTACTTTGCCCTGCGAATGCTGAGGGGGCAGAGGAGGGGGTTAGATGCTTGTGTGCGCGCGCTTATCCTTCCGTGGGGAGAATCGTGTGCCTTCGACCGGAACGATTGCATTTGCTCTTTTCACGCACTCCCATTGTGTTGAAACCGAACTGATACTCGCCGAGATAGCAAGTGCACCAGCTATCGTGACCGACCTTAAAATTTAAGTTTGTTATTGCTACTCGTGCGATTCTCCCGCCTCCCCACGTTGTGTCATGCTTGTTTTAAGACGGGTGGTTTACTTTCTGTTTGAGCATTCGATTACAGTTCTAACACGCGGGAGATGTTATGCACTTTCCAGGAGATAGGGATGCGCAGACTCATTTGATCTCTGTTTCAGCAGCGCTCGCACCCTTTTACCCGCTTGTGAAAGTTATAATGTGCGGGGGAAGGTTGTCAATTTGGACTTGTTGCGGAACATGGCGGCGACAGCAAGAACCCGCTGAAAGTGTCTATGTAATTGCTATCGCAATAATAACGCAGTTTCTTACTGTAAAATGAGTGTTTATGGTTAGCTCCGCCTTCCATCCCCCTTTTGTTTAATTGGCACGTTTATTTTTTGAAGTTTTGTACCAAACCTGCATATAACGAAGACCTCTTTATAACGAATTTTTCCGGCAATTTATCAATTTTGTTATATCCAGGTTTAACTGATATGGTAAAGCTTCAAGCATGAGAGTTGATAGCGTGCAAGATCTGCTTGTTAGTTTTCAGAGCTCTATCTGTATTTCAGCGTGATAATTTTGAATACTATTGTCAGCACTACTTCATATTTGTAAGGAATGTTACTTTGTATTCAAAAAGAATTTGGTTAGCTTCCAGCACTGCTCAATTTGGTCTTCAAAATTTAAATTCACGCTCTTGGTGGTAGTTTCAATGTGAATCGCTTGGCATGGCACTTGTAGTCGTTTCAGTGTTGCACAGGTGTGGCAATCATGTGAAGCACTGGTTGTGCAGGTGTGATGACAGAGCAAATGTTCAAAGCAGTTTTGCATCTAAAACGCATGTCTAACACTGCTTAAATTTCAGATGCGGCGGCATCGGACTCCCTGACCCTAAGCTTTGTGGAGACAAAGAAAGGTGCAGATGCACTGGAGCATTTCCTGCTCAAGGAGGGCTATCCAGTGACCAGCATCCACGGGGACCGGACCCAGCGAGAGCGCGAAGAGGCCCTGTGGTCCTTCCGTACAGGACGCACCCCAATCCTAGTGGCCACAGCTGTGAGTCTTGTGCACTGTCGCTCTTTTGTAGCGCAATGTACTCTTGCCACTACCTCAATCAGGAGTGAAACAGCCGGGCAGTGGGACGATTGTCGCTTTGTTGAAAGTAGAAACTCGTTTCCTGTCATTCCTCTCTTCCATCTTGTTAATGTGTAGGGACATCCCTCAGTGCCAGTTTGCATGGACACATTACTGTATTTACGCTAATCTAAGCCGACCCCCAAGAGTCGGAAGCCCGGGAAAAAAAAATTAATTGCCTTGAATGTAGGGCGAACAAAACAGCGAAGACTGCATTCAAAAAGATAGAGCATGTGTAGGGACATTCCTCAGTGCCAGTTTGCATGGACACATTACTGTATTTACGCTAATCTAAGCCGACCCCCAAGAGTCGGAAGCCCGAAAAAAAAAATTAATTGCCTTGAATGTAGGGGGAACGAAACAGCGAAGACTGCGTTCAAAAAGGCACCCCCAAACCAAGACACACACTGCTTCCAGTTATTTGCATTGTAAAGATGCTGCGCTCATTACAAGTCGGCTTAGCTGCTGACTTCAAACAGTGCGCAATCCTCGGTGCCATCAAGCGCATTCAATATGCCGCATTTTTTAAGGGGGGACGCGGCCTTTGAAAACCGAAAAATCGCGAAAAAGTCGATTTTTGGCAAACCACATATTCGGGCAGTATGTGTCATAAACTACCTTTTCTGTAAATATCAACGTCTAATTCGTCGCGAAACCATTTGAAATTAAGTTTAGAACATGCCGCGGTGGCCCTCGAACGGCGCGCGAGCGCTCAAAATACCCCAACTTGGCGTGATCGCAGTTTCTCGACCGCTCGACGGAGCGCCGCCATTTTGGTGTTGTTTTGTTTGTGAATTGCTCTTTCTTTCCCCGCCACCTGCGTCGCCGGCGGCAGCGCAGGAGAGGAGCAAGCCGCTCATGATTGGAGGGCTCGCTAGAGCTTTCAAGTTTCCCGCGGCTGAGGCGTGCAGCTGGGATTGGGCGAAGCGCACGCTCCCCAAGGGTGCGGGGGAGCCCGCGACTGCCATTGGCTGCTGCGCGCGATGACGTAGCGCTCTTGCGCATAATGCGGCCGCTCGTCTGCTGCTCCTCCGTCCGGCGTCTTTGTGTTCCGCTCGCTTCCGTGTATCGTTGCAGCCGTTCGCATACTGTCCACGTTTCAACTGTCTTCGAAACGATTTTCAACCGTCTTTACGAGACGATTTTCAACCGTCTATACGAGACCGTTGTTGTGTTCGCTCACGATGGGCCCAACGAAAAAGAAGACGCTACAATCGTTCGGTGCAAGGAAGCGAGCTATGAAGCTTGTCCGCGCAGCGAGGCTCTCCGCTCGCACGTGCGCCGACGGTACCTGTGGGGCAGCTTCTGCTTCATCTACGCAAGAGAGTAGTCGCATCGACGCGCCTAGCAACGGGACTCCTGCTCCGCCGGTGCAAGAGTTTGTCGTTACAAGTGCGCCTGGTGTCTCATGCTCGACAGTGGCTTCCGCATCTTCTCTTTCATCGGCCTCAAGTGCGATCGCGTCGTCAACTGTGCATTTGCGAACAAGTTTCCTGACGTGCGAGGAGAAAGAGGCGGCGGATCAACAACGCGCTGCTGTGCAAAGAGAACTTGGCGCTATGCGTGACGGAGCGGAAATTTCAGGCAATGGAGCGCTATCATGAAGCTGCCACTGCTACAAGTGAAGGCGAAAAATTTTTTCCTTGTGCAAATGGATGCCCTAGACGACCTGCTATCTCGGACCCCGTGCCACCAGTGCACCGCGATTGGGATGAAGGTACGAGGAGGCACCCAACTTGGACTTGCTGCAAAGCTTGAGCTAGTATGCTTGCATTGTGGAGTAGTTTCAAGCTCATGGAGTTCATCTCGTCAGGATGACACAAAGGCCTTTGATGTGAATGTAAGAGCCATGATGGCAACAAAACAAATAGGCAAGGGACAAACAGCTCTCAACGACTTTTGGGCAGCGATGAACGTGTCCCATCGTGGCCTCCATCACAAGACCTTTCAGAAGCACCTGAAGAAATTCAGGGAACCGCAGACACAATGCATAGAAAATTTCTATGCAGAATCTGCTTCTGCTGTAAAAGCCACTTACAAAGAAATGGATTAATATTTCACTAGGGATATAACAGTTTGTTATG
Source organism: Rhipicephalus annulatus (assembly GCA_013436015.1). Classification (NCBI taxonomy): domain Eukaryota; kingdom Metazoa; phylum Arthropoda; class Arachnida; order Ixodida; family Ixodidae; genus Rhipicephalus; species Rhipicephalus annulatus. Next base: position 1,326,685 of record WOVY01009376.1, read on the forward strand.
ATGGAACATGGCACAAGCGTGGGCACACATCCCATATTGGAGTCGGGGCAATTATTGAATACCATACGGGCCTTATCTTGGACGCCGTCGTTCTGTCTAATCAGTGCCTTGGTTGCCAAGTAGGGCCAAAGCCTGGAGACGCAGACTATGCATGCTGGCTGGAGAATCATGTGTGCCAGAAAAACACCGGCTCTAAATCAGGGAGAATGGAGGTTGAGGCAGCTATCATCCTCTTTTCACGCTCACCGTTACACAACGCTCGTGTCTGATGGAGATAGTGCCACCTTCTCTGCCCTTGTACAAGAAAATGTTTATAGACTGGTCCCCATTTCAAAAGAGGAATGCCTGAACCACGTTCAGAAGAGGATGGGGACTGCACTTCGCAACCTTGTGCAGAAAAGTGACAAGGCTTTGGGAGGGAAGGGCAGGCTGACAAAGGCCCTCATCGACAAGTTGACAGATTATCATGGCTGGGCCCTACGGAACAATTCCGATGATGTGGCTGCAATGCGGCGGGCAGTGATGGCATCGTACCACAATGTGACGTCGACGGATGAGGAGCCGCACCACGACTTGTGCCCAGGGGGTGCAGACTCCTGGTGTCGTCACAATGCCAGCAAGATTACCGGTGTTCCACCTCCGAAGCATTCGTACAAGCTGCCACGCTATGTTGGAGATGCACTTCTTCCCATTTATGAGAGGCTCTCACAGGCTTCTCTTCTGCAACGCTGCCTGGGAGCAAAGACGCAGAATGCATCAGAGTCCTTTCACTCTGTGCTGTGGTCCCTCATGCCCAAAGAGCAGCATGCGTCACTGATTGCTGTGGAGACAGCACTGCATGATGCAGTGCTAAGATACAATGCTGGCTGCTACAGGGCCACCCAAGAGCTAGCTTCATCAGTGGGGCTAACACCTGGCCACCTGGCCATTCAACGGGCAGCCGAGAAAGATTCTCTGCGCTTGAAAAAAGCTAAGAAGCGATCCCTAGAAAAGATGGAAAGGCGGCAAAGAAAGAGAGTGCCAAAGGACACCTCCAGTTACGCTGCAGGTTCATTTTAGAACTGCCTATGTGTTCAAAACTTTTAAACGTCGTTTTCTCAAAATGACTTTTTTGGGCTAGTGAGGCTGCTTATTCCACCCATATCTCTGGAACCACTGGAAACACGTCCACAGATGAAGCGACGGTCCACTCACGCTCGATGGCGGCACCGATTCAGACGAAGTGCTGGGTCCGGCGATATCAGAAGCACTCGGTGTCACGCTCGATGGCACCGATTCAGACGAAGTGCTGGGTCCGGCGATATCAGAAGCACTCGGTGTCACACTGGATGGCATCGATTCGGAGCACGTGTCGAGCCCGGCGATCTCGGAAACACTCGGTGCATTTGCGGCTCCAGCCACACTCGATGTGTCGGATTCTCGACTGGCGACAGCCGACAACACAGTTCCGTCGCTGCAAGCGTTTACGCAGTCGGCACCCGCAGCAGAATAGCGGAATTTCGATGATCGTACAAGCCGCATAGCGCGCCTCCGCGCACCGGACTTCCGCACTGACTTCGGCTTCGTTGCCGGCATCGCCCGCAACAACAAAGACGAAAGGCACAGAACTAGTGCAAAAAGAAAAAAAAAACGAGAGAAAATGATCGAAAAGATAGCACAAGGCGAAGAGCGGCTCGTAAGCAGACGTCTGTCGAGGCGGACGGAGCAGAGAGCAACAACGAAGCGAGCGCGCTGGACGCGCCATCGAGAGGAGCGACCGCCCCCGCTGCTGCACAGCAGCCAATGGCGGGCACGCTTTCTCCCGCGAGATATGAATGCGCTGCTCTCGCCAATCAACGCTCCGCATCGCGGAAAAACGCCAATAGCGTCTCAACTGTGCTGCCGACGCCATTTTGCAAGGCGGCAAACGAGAGAGAAAGAATTCACGGTCAAAACAACACCAAGATGGCGCGGGACGACCGCATGGTCCGGGAATGGCGCGCGCGCGAAGTTTGGTTTGATTTCGGGATTTGCGCCTGTTTTGGACGCTGCGGCGGCCTCGAAAATAGTATTTTTCTTGCACTTTGCGGTTGAATTAGGTGCTGATAATTACAGAATAGGTAGTTTATGAGAGATACAACCCAAAAATGTGGTTTTTCAAAAACCGACTTTTTCGCGATTTTTCGGTTTTCAAGGGCCGCGTCCCCCCTTAAGTACCGCAACCGTCGAACGAAGGTCGATCGCGAGCAGCATGCTTGATTGAAGCTTCGGAATTATGCGTGGACTAGTACACGCACTGTTTTCTACAAGGCGTGAGGTTGTTGCCACTCTGAGCGAAACCGCAATCGGACATGATCATGTATGGCGACGACGTTTCTGGCAGAACTCCGAAAGTGTGTGCACGGCCAACGTTCGAACAGTCATAGCAACGCTGCTTTTCGCAAACTCTTTGGAAAAAAGCGCGGCAGTTGCGACGGTAGATAGCCTAAAACGACTTAGTTTTAAAGGCACGTGAATTGAAAATAAAACTATCATTTGGCGCAGACCACCACGCACAAAACCGCGGTCGCGGCGATGTGATGGCTATCTACGAGCTCTGAGGACACGTGACTGACGCAGTGGCAGGATGAAACGTGGCAAAGATGTAAAAAAGGCTAGAATCGTTTTGCCGTTCCTGTCCAAAGAATCTAGTAGCGAGCAAGGCCAAAGCTTTGACCCGCACTTTCGCGGCAGCCAGCTGCACCGTGCTGTTCATTGACATGTGTCCCAGGAAGACATACGCGAGTTGTTTCGACGAAAATATATTTTGCTAGTTGTTTTCGTGACGGGAAATTTCAGCTGGGAGCATTTGCGCTCCCCCTTATTGACTCTCACCTTAGTAAAAAACCCTACTCTCGTTTGTTCGGCCACTCCAAGCCATTATGAGACCGCAGCGCCGATGTTTGCGCTTGCATTTGAGACACGCACACCCCCACCCCCCATTGTTTTTCGCAGTGCTTTCTTGCTTCTTTTGTTGCCAAAAATGGGGGGAAGTAATTCAGCGCGCCGATTTGACTTATGGCGGCAAAAAGTTGTTATGCTTTTCGCTAAAGGCAAATTTATCACAGCTACAAATTTTTGGAAAAAGTCGGTAACTGCCGCCCCCGCCCTCCCCACTAGGGGATTTTACGAATTTTTCTGTTGCAAGGTTGGCAGGTATGCATTCGAGAGAGAGCAATCATTCTGTCCCAGCCTTTCCTTTTCTTCTTTTCCTTCTTTGCCCGCAACGTTGAGGTGTCGGAGGTGCCGCGGTGGGATTGGGCGTGATGCTGAGAGCATTTTCGGAGCGCGGTATGTTCAAATTGACCGTCGCAAGTGCTTGTGGATGCGATTTACAGGGCGTTTTCACCCATTGGTATACACATAGCTTTGACGGGACCACAGCGTCAGTTCTAATGAACCGAAAGTTGGAATTGAGCGTGTTCGAATTACTGAGATTTGACATTAGTACATTACACTTTCATAATTTCAATATCACCATGTTTGCCACGAGAAATCTCTCTGTAAACACGAAAATGCGCAAAAAGAAAATTCGGGTAGCTTCACATATTTGCATTAATGCATCAATTGTTGTGACTTTATAAATTATGACGTTTTTCTTCTAGGTCTTACATAGTTCTTAAGTACTAAAAACAAAGTAAACTTACTTCTGAGATGGCTCTAGACTTAACGAACTAAGTCTAGAGGCAATTACTTTGAGCAAATGTTGCTTAAGGGGAGATGCGAGTCGAAAAATCGCGTTTTTAGCAAAATTTCTCATATTTCTGATTTTTATTGCATTGTAATCTTCAAACCTTCTTCTTTCATCTGTGAAAATTTCAAAACTAAATTCGAACCGCAAAATGCAAAAAAATGTGCATGAAAGCATCGCGGTGGCTCAAAATTTCGTGAATTTGCGCCGATATTGGCCATCTTTGACTGCACGCTGCTTTCCGTCGCAGTGCCGCCCGCCATCGTGATCGGTTGGGAAAGTTGCGTCCGGCCTTCTTCTTACAGCTCCGACGACCGCCAGTTTCGTACGTGGGCAAAAAAAAATAAAAAACGAGGCCTTTTTATCACGCGGTTTGAAACGCGCGGCACCCTAAGCCACATCGCCATTGGCTACCGAGTCATTGTCAGCTGTGTTGGTGGCGGCCATCGGCATTTGGTCCGTCTGCTTTTCTGCGCGTCTACGCATATTTCCGCGATGACAAGCCCGAAAAAGTGCAACGTTAGACCGCAGAAGTTTCGAACGAAGCTCAAGTTCAAAGGAAGGCGACGTAAAGCGCCCCGAACGACGGCGACGAACGAGAACGCGCCTATGTGTGCTAGGCCTGACGGCGGCATCGACGAGTGCGCGAGCGACAGTGGCTGCGATGAAGGGATTGACGCTGCGCTTTCTTTCGTCAGTGCTTCGAAAAGAAGCTCGGCTTCTTCGAAAAAGACGAAAGACAGCGCGATGAGGTTTGTGCAACGACAGTTTTGTGCGACACCCTCTTGCTGACGGCACTTGTGGCAGGTGCGGCATGCCCTGCTTGCGGTATTCAAAAACTTGCCGTTCGGGAGCCGGCAGAAAAGCGCAAGGGACTTTCATCGCTCCTCAAACTTCATTGCGAAAACAGCGAATGCTCAGCGACTGTTCTTTCGTGCTCCTATACGTCACTGCGTGTTACGGCGGACGGCAGCAGCCGAGTGAGCCAACGGTACGACAGTGGGAGCTCCCGAGATAGTTTCGCTGTAAATGTGAAGGCGGTGGTGGCTGCACGCGCTGTCAGCATTGGGCATGAGCAATTGTCGAGATTTTGCTCCATTATTGGACTCCCAAAGCCAATGCACCACCGAGGATTCCCGCGATGCGAGGCACATCAAGAGAATGTCCGAGCGTCTGACAGCAGAAGCAAAGGCCCACCGTCGTCGTGGAGTGAAAAGGGCACGGCTAGAAGAGAGTGCTCGCAAGGACCGTGAGGGCACAACCTATGCTGCAGGACAGTTCTAGTAACTTGCAGTGCTTTTCAAAGTTCTGTTGAACATTATGGCCAAAGAATATGCATTTCTAACAGCTCTGTGATAAAAAAAAAAAAAGGTTTCAAACTTTCAAATGCGTTTTTCTTCTTTTGCAGTTTTGTGTGATCTGTGCTTCTTATACACGCTAGTTCGCATACTTAGAATTGTCATACCTCTATGAAATTTTGCACATAGCATGATGAAGGCCCATAGAGTGCAAGTATCTATTCAGATTGTCAGTGCTGCTTGATTATGTTTTTCAAAAATTACATAACATTGAAAGCCCTTGGCAACTAGAGCCATAGTAAATTTTTCTATTTTATTATTGTATTTCACCTTTTTACACACAAAATTTATATAGTTTTTTACACTCTACAGTTCCAAAGGATCATAGTCAGCTATATCTGCATGCTTTATCTCAAATTTTTATAGGTCAGAATTGTTGCATAACAATGGCCATAATTTTGCAGTATCTGACCTGCAGAAAGAAAACCAAGCAATCTACATGAAGATAAATGACATATTTGAAAAGAGGAGAAAAACTCTATTAACATGCCAATTTGTGTTGAATTCAGACTCTTATTAAAGAAAATTGTTTTTCGAGTAGCATCTCCCCTTAAGTGAAAAAAAATACACATGAAATTCGTGGTATCACGTGCAGAGATTTTAGCGCGAAATTCCGAAATGTGTGATTTATAAATGTATTACCGATATTTTCTCCCCAATTAATAAACCTTAGTTGGTAAAAAGAGTGACGTGAAAGTTCTCAAAGCCTTTTTCAATCTAAAAAGATCCTTTGTTCTAGGCCAGCGTCTCATATTAAAGTGTTCGAGGTACTTTCTTCTCCGAAGTGCTCCATTATGAATATATACCTATGCCAAAGTGCTCCTAAAACCTGCTCCAAACTAAGATCACCTGCTCCAAAACTAAAATTTTGCTACTGTAAAATGCTTCTAACAGCAAGATAACCTGTTCCGAAATGATCCAAAACTAAAATTTTAGTGCTCCCAAGGGCTCCTCATTGCAAGATTACCTGCTACAAGATGCTCCAGAACTAAAATATTACTCCTCTAAAGCTCTCCAAAACTAAAACTTGACTGCTCCGAAAATTGCTCCAAATCTGCAGTCCCCAGTGTTCTCATTATACTTTTTTTTTACGAACACTGTACATCAGCTTCAAACCTGTGAAATAGGGCCAGCAAAAATGCCGGCTGGCTTTGTATGTTATTGCTTTGCAACAAACTTTTCTGTGTTCTTGTTTCTTGTGCATTCGTAACTGCTGGTAACTTGTGCGACTAGTAGTTTATTCAGCACACATTCTTAGTACATTCTCTGTTGCAGGTTGCTGCAAGAGGTTTGGATATTCCGAATGTGAAGCATGTAATCAACTTCGACTTGCCCAGTGACATAGAGGAATATGTCCACCGAATTGGCCGTACTGGTCGTGTGGGCAACCTGGGTGAGTCTGCAGTCTCTTGAAAGCAGAAGCAGGGGCCCGCAACTACGGGCAACTCTAACTTAGCACTTTCTAGCATGAATGGTGAATACTGGTGTTGGGCTCCATGCTAGGTTTGTGGAAGGATGTGTGGTAGCGCAGGAGCTGTATGTGCGAATTATAACGCTTCCCGAGGAAGATTTTAAGTTGGTGCATGGATCCATGGGATATCTCGTATATTTTTTAACGGAATATGATGAGAGTTAGCATGCTTACTTACTTTTTCTGTAGTCTTACTAGTTCATTAATTAATCAAGATGATAATCTATATTGTTCTTACCACAATAGAAAAAATCCCACCAGTATAAAGTTTCCCATTGACATAAGGATTAAGGGGGGACGTGGCAATGGAAATTATCTCTGTTATTTATAAATCTAAACAGATGGAATTTGGCATGCAGATGTCATTTTTTGTGCTATCATAACTGAAAGCAGTTTTGAGCTATCTAATAACTTTTTGAGTTACAACACTTGATAGACTCTCATTGTCACCCCAAAATTATTAGCTAATTACACACAGTTTCGTCAAAATTTTTGCATAAGGATATTTACAAGGGTCCATTTTTGTGCTGTAATGCTATTAATTTTTAATAATAAAGCAAGCGCACAAATTTTTTTCTAAAATATTCTAGACATATTGTCTTACCAACAACTTTTACAAAAGGCTGTATGCCGTGCGCACAAATATGGACAGCTTTACGGCACTCACCAATGTCTCAGAAGTGCAGGAAACCGAATGGCATAGGAATGACTGACAGCAACTGCTCAAAAAAAAAAAAAATGAAACCCGAGAAAATAAAGCTCAAAGAAACTGGAGCTACAAGCTCATAAAACGAAACTCAGAATGAAGCTGGCTTTATTTTTCATTGGAGTGTCACACACTTCAGGTGAGGTTCCTCCGATCCAACATCAACGTGCGGCAGACTGGCATGCTTCCACTTTACGCTTCAGCCAGCGACATTTCAAATTTTTAGCAGGTCGGCTCACCCGTGCTGGGTTGCATGTGTAGGGATTTATGAGCCTGACCGACGCACTCATAAAGCAGACAAAGAGCATTGATTACACACAAACAAGCATTTAATTAAAATAAAGGCAATAGACAGAAGATTACAAAAGTTAACTTAAGGGGGAAGACTGCTTTTAGACATTTTTTGTTTATTTCTTCAGTGATCTTGATCAAACTGCACAAAATTATGCAGTTTTTTCTGCTGATTTTATATTTTAAATTAGTTTTCCTGTAACTAATCTTATTCCTGAGATTCTCATCTTATTCCTAAGTTCATCCGCTATTGTTTAAGGCCGTCATACAAAAAAAGTGCTTAATTAAAAGTGATATTTAAAATATCCCAACATAGACTAATGACTATAGATTAAAAATAATGCATGAGTTTTTTGTTTTTAAGCCTTCCTTGAATTATTTTACAGCAAAATGAACTATCCATTTTCAAAAGCAGTTGGAATTGTGTTAAAGTTTTGATGAGTAATTAATTAAAAAGGCTTGTTCTCTAAATTCTGCTACCATACTTGCACCTTACACACATACAGGTTTTCATTGCAAGAATTATTTGCAAGCAGAACACACAGCTTCTTCAAAAAGCAACAATCATGGTTTGCATGTGTTGCATTCCTCATAAAGTGCTCATAAATTTGTAGCAGAGCTTCTAACACAGGTGCCAACAAATTATAAAGAGGCTTCGAAGTGGGTTCCCCCTTTTTTTTTTTTTTTTTGCAGATTCTTCATGTTAATAGCACCAAGAATCTGGACAGTTAGAATGACATTACAAAAAAAATTACCACTTCCTGGTGTGTGAAAATTTGCAGAGAGATAGCAAAATACTTGCAGATATCAAATATGTCAATTTTTAAAAATGATTTTTTTTTTGTCACTTTTTGGTCGCAAAGAGCAATCTGTCCCCTTATGAGGAAACAGCAAAAGTTCGCGCGATGGAAAAGAACAGCTAAAAAACTATTCTCCAAAGAAACACTACAAGAGGTACTGATAAAAGACAAATATGTGTAATATATTAAAATAACATGATGAAACTACAGGATAGATTAAGAACATTTACGAGAAAAAGATTATGCGCACGCTTCCGAATTTCCAGTTGTCACACAGCATACACAACTACAATTATTGAAAAGCTGGTTATGATAAAATAAACAATAAACATTTCTATTCGGACGAGGCCAGCTCTTGGTACGGTACAGCTTTTGATGGGTGCCGCTGAAGATCTCGCCGGCTTAGTAGACAACGAGGGTGCCCTGAATTGCACTCGTCTCAATACGTTGCGTGGGTCACTCCATACTCGATGCACATCAACTGCCGATTCAGATGCAATCCAAACCCTCTCGCGGCGTACGCGTGCTCCCATCACATCTGGAGGTGATTTCCTTTTTCTAGAACACGTGTGCACCCCTTTCGGTACAAGTGTAAGGAAGTTGTGGCAACGCCATCGCTGAGTCGTTAGTCGCCAGATGTCGTCTTCCCAACACAAAAGCGCCCTTCCTTGGACAATTGGACGTTCAAGCAAGAGAAAAAGTGCAGTCATTTGTGACATGGAGAAATGCATCTTTGTTGATATCTTGAGCTCCAATCTGTCCTCTTAATGATGATGCAAATATGGTGGCACTTTGCGAAGGGAAAGCTGCAAATTTGCATTTTGCTATGCCCTATTTTCACATCGCTTTTGACGACAGCCCACCAGTAAAATGCTTGTTTCTGATCTTCTACTACTTATTTTGATCTAAAATCACACTTTGTTGTAAAACATGGTCTTAGGGTTACCAAAAAAATAATTGAAAAAGGAAACATTTTGACCAAATTTACAATTTTCATTGCCACGTCCTCCCTTAACACTAGAAAGCGCCAGACACGCAACATAGGAAACACTTTTTTGATTGGGTCATGATTTCTTAATTACAGTACACTAAACTTCATGGCTCAGAATGTAGCCATAGTTTGGTCACACAAAAGAGTAATTTTAAAAACTGGGATCAAGAGAAATTGAAATCTGCTTATGTTGTGTGCTCCAAACATATACCTTCATGCTTCAAAAAGAATTATTCTGCCATCTGTAATAGTTTTCGATATATTTCAGCAATTCTTATGCAGCATGTACGAAATTGCCATTTTGAGAAAATCAAGAAAACAAGGAATTCTAACATCTTTAACTGTAAAATTATATGTACTTAGACTTACATAGTCATTAACATATATATGGATACTAGAAAGCATAGGGAGTGCAATGCTGCAAGCTGATTGAAAATTGAACAAGTACTTCTTGAATTACAGCAATATAAAGTTCATTGCATGTGACCAAGAAGTAAAATTTTATATTAAAATAAAAATTGGAGCCACACACCGAAAATGGGCTGTCAAGGTTGTTTTTTGTGCACACTTAGCTACGCCGTGCAAAAATAATTACAGCTCTAGCTGTCCCGAGTCCACTTTTCAGAACAAGCCAACAAGGAACGTAGTCAAAATCTGTGTTTCGAGAAAAAAATACTGTTGAAATTTATTTCGCTGTTTCGGGTAAAAAAATTGACACACATACTTTTAGTGAAGTAATATGCACCGGGTATGTGATCAGACTGATTGTTTGCAATGAGCTCATAATTTCGAGGCTATATTAGTGCTGATCATGTTAGCTTTTTTCACGTAAGACTGCCACATTTTTTAGTGGAGACCACGACATCGTTGCGAACATGTCGTTAAAAAGCAGTCTACCTTTTGCCTATAGCCTTCATTGTGCGGCCGGCGAGGATGTTCACCGCGAACTGATTAATTTTCTGTTGTTCGTCGACGCGCGGTATACTCCACTCTGATGACTCGTCACGCAGTTCGTGCACAAGCGATGTTTCATCAGGCGCGGGAGACCACGACATCTACGCGTCCAGCTGTAAGACTGCGCTTCCGTTCTGTCGCTGCAAAGATTGCTATCTCTCATAGCTTCACTTCTACTTTTTACTTGCTGTCCTCTAACTGATGAGGCTGCAAAACGCAGCCGCTTTCAGTGACGTCGGCAACCGACGAGCTCATACGTGAGCTAGGCCTACACCGGTGACTCGGTGACCACAGTTTGTTATCTTCTTCGTGAGCCATAGCGGGGCTTTTTCTGAAGGTGACGGCGAGCGAATGATCGCCACACGCACTTCACGAATTGGTGTGGCACGAAACTTCTTAATGCAGCATGCAGTCGACAGCACCATGACAAAATGGCGCATGTCCATGCACGTCATGATGGTGAAGCAGACGCCGGGAACGCCACTTGGCCAATTGGATATTTAGGTTTTGTCACATGCCTCAAGCAGCCAATATAGTCGCGCGCTGGTGCTTCTCAACGCGTTTTTGCTGAAAAAGCAACAAGCAAGGCGAACCAGCGGTGGCAGGAACTTGAAGATGAAAATGACCCTTCCAAACGAAATCAAGATCACCACCATAGCTCGTGTGTGCCGGCAACAGTTCGGTGTGAAAAAAAAACACGATTTAAGCATCTATTTGCGCTCACATTCATCTCATAGGGGAGTTGTAAATTTATTTTGCACCAAAAATGACGCGAGAAGCTAGAAGCTTCTCAGATAAGTGCATAAATAGGTACACATTCCGAAAATGACGACTTTAAAAAGTCGATTTTCTCGCAATTTTCGGCCTTCTAAGATCCGTGCGCCCCCTTAACCCCTTAAGAAAGGGGGGGGGGGGGGGGGAGACTTCTATGAAAGGGCAACTTTTTTTGTTTGTTGAGGTATTCTAATGAAATTTTTAGGGTTGGCTAACAATAAAGCCATTTGAATAACCACAAAATTTCGTGCATCTAGGTTTATTGGTTCTAAAGTTAGAGCCACTTATCAGGATAGTCCACACAGGTTTTCTTAGTCAGGCTCTGGTGAGTTTATTTATTTTTTATTTTATTTAAAAATACCTTACAGGCTCTATTACGGAGCATAGAGTAAGGGGTGTACATAGGAAAGAATGCTAGTGGGTGATACTTCTGCCAGAATACAAAGCAAACCAACTACAGAGCAACTAATAAAAATACAAAGCAAGTAATAACATTGGAACTAATAACAGTGGTTGCACAAATGACAAAGAGGGGCCTCAAGCAACAACAAGAATTTCCCAGCCGCAAAAAAGCACAAAGAACAAAAACAGAATTCAAGGAGGTTATACAATGCTATTGACATAGATGTATCATTAATTGCTCGCGAAAATTTTCATGATTAGTTAAATTGACAACGACGTCGGGTAGGTCATTCCAGAGTGCTATGGCAAGAGGCAAAGCCGATGAATTCAATGATTTTGTTTTTCCAAAGATGCGTGTGATGCTTCGTTGATTGTGAAGTCGTTTAGACATGCGCAATGGTGCCGTTAGTGGGAATGGTGGTGGCCTGGACGCGTGAATATATTTATGAAGCAAAGACGGGAGGGCAACTGTGCGCCGTATGTCTAGATGCTGTAATGAAAGGTCATGTTTTATTTGTGTGACGCACGAGGGGCGACTGTAAATACGTGAAATGAACCGTGCCGCCCTGTTTTGCACAGCTTCTAGCTGGTTAATGAGATAGGCTTGGAAGGGGGAGTATATGGGTGATGCAAATTCCAGCTGTGGGCGAACAAAGGTTAAGTAAGTTTGTTTGCGAACGTTATTTGGCGCGTTTCGTAGGTTTCGACGTAAGTATCCCAGTGTTCTTGATGCGTTTGCAGATATGTAGGTTACATGTGCCGCCCAAGTAAGATTAGAAGTGAAATGAACGCCGAGGTACTTTTACGAAGACGACCGTAACACGTTGGAATTATTCATGGAGGAATCAAATTCAACAGTTGATTTTTTTTGACCAAAGGATATTACATTACATTTTGATAAATTTAGTCATTTGCCATGCACCACACCAGTTGTTTATTAGATTAAGGATTTAATAAATGTGCTAGCACCATGAAATTCACTGTAGTAATTCCTAGATAGGTGCTTTACACTAAGACAGAGCCCCCCTTTTTTAATTTGTTTGCTGAAAATTTTTAGCAGGGCACTGAATTTGGTGTTTGTCATTGAGCATTTATCAATGACATTTTAGTTATCACAAATTAGACGTAATAATTTTAAAAATGGCTCTATCTAGCCTTTGGGCTATTTAGTATGGTACCTAAATAAACAAATGTAATAGAAATCGTATGAGCGGTTGCAGAGATATCACCAGACTAAACAGCCTCACTGGCCAAAAAAGTCATTTAAGAAAACGGACTTTGAAAATTTCGAATACATATTTTGGTCTAAAATGACCCTGCAAAGTAGCTAACAATGTTCTTTAGGACTTTTTTCTTTTTCTGCTTGTGTTGCAGCTGTTTTTGAGCCTTTTTCACACGGAGAGGGTCTTTCTGCGCTGCCCGTTGGTTGCCGTCATAGCGCCATCAGTTACTGCTTGTGTTGCAGCTGTTCTTGAGCCTTTTTCACACGGAGAGGGTCTTTCTGCGCTGCCCGTTGGTTGCCGACATAGCGCCATCAGTTACTGACATAGCGCCAAGCTTTGGTTGCACAGCAACACGTGTGCTATCCTGTGCGGCTAAGTCCTCGCACGTCTATAAATAAATGCACAGGCGATGTCGCGGTCGCACTGTTCGAGGTAGTAATCACTGCAGTTAGCAAGCGCAGCGCACCAGGTGCACTTAACCACGAAATACCAACCTCACTTGTGACGACGGAGCGTTGCGCCGATTCTCGATGTTGCGATAAGTATCAATGCAGTCGTCTGAAAAGGTGAAGGATAACCTACTCAACATCGATGTGACTGTCGCCCACGCGTTGACATGTGAATGAGCTTCACCATGCGTACGAGCTCCATCGGACGCTTTCTTGAACAGAACGCGTCCCGATTCCCAAACTTTGCTCTGCCCATCGTTAGTGACACAACAGCAATCAGCATCTCATGAACACGACGAAGGATCATCTCACAAAGACTGTGAAAGATTGAAGAGAACAGAGCGTAATGATGGCAAAGGGGAAAACAACAGTCGCCAAGAACACCGGCGATGGCGAGCCGGGGGAACAGATGCATCATTGCACGCAGCAGCCAATAGGACCACTCTTTTGACAGGATCGGCCACTCTTTTGACAGGCGCACGCTTCCTCCATTCGCGGCTTCACATCCGAGCCACAGGAGACTTCAAAACTTTGAGAGCCCCCAATCATGAGCGATTCCCGCCTTGGTCACGCCGCTGCTGCCGCCGCAGGTGGTGGGGGAAAAAAAATAAGAGGAAGAATTCTCGAGCAAAACAAGACCAGGATGGCGGCGCTGGGCCGCGTGGTTGGAAAATTGCTAACGGGTGAAGTTGGGGTACTTTTAGCGCTCACTGGCCACTCGTCAGCGGCCGCGGCATATTATACAATTTGACGTACTTTTGCAATGTATTAAACATTGATAATCACAGAACAGATAAGTTAAAAGACATACTACTCGAATATGTGGTTTGTAAAAAACGACTTTTTCACGACTTTTCGGTTTTCAAATGGTCCCCCCCTTAATGCAACGTTGTGTTCAGCCATCATGTTGGCTACAGTGATCTCGCATTGTGCCACCTGCGCTATGACAGCAGGCCAGGAACATTATTGATGGGAATGATCACTTTACGATAATACTACCTGTGGTGGCCACAGCCTACAGCCTTATTTACCAGTGTTTGCTACAGTTAGGGTGGGGAAAGCCACGTAGCAGGGCAGGCGTCCATAACATTTGTCCCACTGGGGTATCTGAAAGGGCACCAGGCAACAGCGCATGACTTGTTCAAGTCTAGGCACTTGTTTACCATACCACTACTCTATTTCTCATTTTCCCCAGCTTTTGTGCTGGTTCAAATGTCCTATAAGAATTGTGTCAGCAGGGTTCTTCTCTATCTGCATTCTCTCCTCATTTGCATGATCGTAGTTATACACTGTGCCATTAAAGGTTCTGTTTGGTGCAGGTTTGGCAACGTCTTTCTTCAATGAGAAAAATCGCAACATGGCCCTGGACCTTGTGGAGCTGATAACGGAAACCAAGCAGGAACTGCCGGACTGGCTAGCCTCCCTGGCCAAGGAAGTGCAAGCAGAGCAGCGTGCTTCCAACCAGCGCCGCTTTGGCTCTGGGGGACGCAGGTACGAAGCCTAGTTCCACATACCGTATTTACGCGCATAATCCTTGCATTGGCATAATTCTCGCACCCCCAACATCGCCCAACAAAAATACAATTTTTTTTCCTCAAGTAATTATCGCACCCCTGAAAATTGCAGCAATAATGTCGTCTGCTCGTTTCAGCCGTTGATAATGATAGCGTACGCCATCTGGTGCCATCTCATGAGCATCAAGCATACTAATATTGCACGGAGATTTAATCCAAGCCAAAGCGACAAGTGCGTGTTGCAGCATGTTTTGTATGTTGTGTCTGTAATCTTGTCACGTTGTGGGGTGATACTCAAGCTACACGGCTGCTTTCAAGTTGAAAGTGATTGATCATGTACTAAACAATGGTAGCAGGGCTGCCGGTAGGCCCTTTCGAGGCGGCGAGTTTTGTGTTCGCTACTGGTGACGGTAGCTAAAAGCCATCAAGACGCGTTGGGCCTGCCGTGTGCATAAGACTGGTATTGATGGCAAACTTTATGCTTCAGAAGGAAACTGCAGACAACTTTGTTAAATAGCCATCAGCCCAATACTAACATCCCACTCTTATCTTTTGAGGGCTCTTGCTGAGTGACAAACGCTACCACTACGCCCACAAGCTTTGCGTAAGGTATTCTGATTCTCGGCTACCGCTACGCCCACAAGCTTTTCGTTTGGTATTCTACCGTATTTTCTCGCATAATCCTCACACTCGCATAATTCTCGCACCCCCCACATCGCCCAACAAGAATACAATTTTTTTTCGTCAAGTAATTATCGCACTCCCAAAAACTGCCGCAATAATGTCGTCTGCTCGTTTCAGTCACTGATGATAATAGCGCGCGCCATCTGGCGCCATCGCTTAAGCATCAAGCTCATGCATTATTGCATGAAGGTTCAATCCAATCTAAGCCAAGCTAAAGTGGCAAGTGCGCATTGCAACGTGTTTCGTATGGTGTATCAGTAATCTTGTGACTGTATAGGGCAATACTGAAGCTACACGGCTGCTTTCAAGTTGAAAGTGATAGATCATGAATAAAACAACCACAACGGGCCATCGGTAGGCCTTTCGGAGCATACGAGCTTTGTGTTCGCTACTGGTGACAGCAGCTGAAAGCAACCAAGACGCGTTGGGCATGCCGTGTACCTAAAACTGGGATTGATGGTAAACTTTATTTCTTGAGAAGGAAACTGCGGACGATTCTGTTAGAGTTATCAGCCCATTACTGACGTCCTACGCTTATCTTTTGAGGGCTCCTGTTGAGCAACGAGTGCTACTGCCACGCCCGCAATGCCCACAAGCTTTAATAATAATATTAATAATGTTTATTTTTCATCAATAGCTTATTGGACAGCAGCAGGTATTGCATATGGTATTCTAATTCTCGACTATTTGCTTGCACTTTTTGTATCTCAAATAAATCTTCCCTTGTGTAGAACCTGTGCTTTTATTGTTGAGGTAAGTTTTAGTTAACACTTCTCAAATCTTGCTGTTAATTGTTGGTGTGAAAACCCCAATTTGCAGCCACTTTTTTTCTCTTTCGCTCTGTACGTTTTCGTGGAAAGTTTTCCCCGCGCAATTTTCGCATCCCAACTTCGCATCGGTATTCCGCCAAAAAAAAGTGCGAGGATCATGCGAGTAAATATGGTATCTATTGTAGTCTTGGTCGAAGAAATGGTCATCATGGAGCTTCACTTTTTGTGCTTTTGTCTTTTTCGCAGCTCCCGGTATGCCTCGGGTGGCTTTGGCAGCCGCGACTACCGTCAGTACGGAGGCGGCGGAGGTCGCGATCGTCCCATGGGTGGACCGCCCAGCGGAGGAGGTATGGGAGGCCGCAGTGGCGGACCCGGTGGCTACGGCGGTGCACCCCAGTATGGTGGATATGGCGGATCGGGCGGCCAGATCATGGGCGGCTACAGGCCTAGCAACAGCTATGGAGGCAACTACAGCAGTTCCTCCAATGACTGGTGGGGCAACTGAGGAGTGGTGGTGTGTTTGCAGAACACCCCCTCCTCTCCGTCACCACCAACCAATGCCTCCCCACGCCAGTTTCTCCTCCTCTTCCACCCATCTCTGCCGTCAGCGTGTGTCCTCCTCCCCCTCATCCACGGCTGCTGTGCATTCTCTGAGCAGTTGTGGGCGGTACACATGGGGAAAAAAAAAAACAAAGTACGCATCTACAGGCTTGCAGCAGACTTTCTTTTTTTTTGGCACTGCACGACAGGGCAGAAAATGGAACACTGGTATGGGAGGAAAAAAAGTGGCTTGGCCTTTTTGTTTTTCCTCTTCATGATGCTCTTGTGCACCATCGTTGCTTCGACATATTGCCTTATCCCCGCCGTTTGTTGCACTCTCAACTTGGCAGCTGTGATCCTTGCGTACTTCTGTGGTCATGGCTGTAGCCAGGCTTTGAGAAGCAACTACCACTGTTGTCGTGTTGAAAGGGGGGGGGGGGTATTTCCAGAACACTTTCTTTTCATTCATTTTTTATCTTTCTGCGTTGCACCATGTGCTGCTGTCTAGGTGTACACATATATATGTATACAGTTTCTTTATCTGTGTGTACTTGCGTGTAAGGTAGCCCATCCCATTTCCGGATCATGTTGGTGCAAGAATGGACAGAATGTGTCAAGCAAGGCAGATCACTCTCTAAACCACCTCTGACTTGCTCATGGGCAGTTTTTCTCTTCCACTCTTCAGCTGATGTTTCCACAGTCATTTTCTTTTCTTTTGTCATGTTTTTCACTAGACTTTTATTTACACAGAAGATTGAATTTTCTTTTTTTATTTCCCCCATTCGGTGTAGGTGCTCTCTATCGCAGCTTTATTTTAGGGGGAAAGGTATCATCTTTTTGGTCAAATAAGGCATTTGTTGCTCACTTAGTGGAGCAGGAAAGTTTTTGCACCCTGCTTTAGAGCATCATTCGGAAGCCACAAGGATGCTTTGTGGTAGTCCCTTTGCAAGGCACGGTGCTACTGTAGGTTTGTTAGCAGCACTAAGTTTCTGCAGGCCAATAATATAATGCAGCTAGCAGGATTTCTTTTTCAATTTTTTTATTTATTTGATCTTGTGCTGTTGTACCTGGAACACACATTTGATGAGCAATTTGTGACAGGTAAAGAGAAAGTGGAACCTGAACATGCTCATTTGCATGTTAATAATAAAGGCATTTTTCTTGCAAAGCTCACTTATTTTCAGCACGGCCTAGGAACTCTGGATCTCATGGTCACATTAGTGCACTCTGAGACACATTGGCCCATGTTCTTGTTTTTCTTTCGTGTGGCCTGTGAATAACAGAACATTTATTAAAGCATGTTATTATTAACATGTTATTATGAACATGTTTACCACAATCCGTAGCGTGGGTCCCCTAATTTCATCGAGTGTGTACTCAAATTCCGATGTCTAGGCTCGTCTTCCATCTGAAATGCAAGGTTACACTTATGTATATTTATTCTGTGTGTGTGTTTTGGGTGTTCATGCCACTGCATTTGTTGGTGTTCCAAGATTCCGAGTTTCTCATTTGCAAGTCTTAACTGCAACTCTGTTTTTGTTGCATGCATCGAATTCATTCGTTCGGTTTCAGTGTTGTACCTGTAGCTCTGTCGCAACTTGATGAACTAGTGCGCGCAGACATACTGCTAATGGTTTGGCCTTGCCAGGGCTGCAGAGATCTGAAGCGAGAGAAACTTCTCTCGTGGCTACAGCTTTCGAGAGTAGTAATGGCACGTAATGCTCTGTGGTATTGAAGTACGGTAGGTGCATTGCTCAGCTGCTTCATTGTTGAATGTCCGAATCCCCTTCGCAGGTAGCTTTGTCCAGTACACATCATCGGCAAATGCACAAAAATTGGCACATCTATATAGATCTTGCGTACCAGTCTTGGGTCCTATTATTCTTTTTCTTTTGTATGTTTCTTCAGCTATGTGCTAAAAGCTTATTGCAGCACATTTTCAGTCTTTGGGGGCAAGTTGTCTTGTCACCTGCAGAGGTTGAGTTACATACGTGTTTGAGCAGTGCAGTGCGACGCTGGTGTGTAATATCTACTCAGATGACAGCAATGGAGCAACGAATGGAAAGCTATCTTGAACCAGTTGCCCGGTGTGCCGTGATGGTCGTTAACCAGGGATGTACGTTGCACAACAGAAGGTACATCTGTCTGCGTGCTCAAAGATGCTTTTTCGTCGTATTGTACTTTTTGCATGCACTTGTAAGCCACACATAGGCGTATATTGTGCAGAGAGAGCTATTATCTTTATTTATAGCTTAGTGAAGTAGTGGTTTTGTGCATTTTCTCTTTTTAAGGCTATTCTGGTGCAACGCAGTAGCTTTTTCTTGTTCGTGGGGGGAAAAAAATGTTTTTGTTCACCTCTCACTTGTTTCTGCAGCATTCGTTCGAGGCTGTGAGAGGATAGTTTATTCTGCAAAATGGACTGTTATATGACACAAAAATGCAATGGGCTCTCCTTGTGCTTCTGGTGTTGCAAGCACACTTTTGGAAAACAAAACAAAAATGATAAACTCATTCATACGTTATGCTGGAGGACACATGTGTATGAGGTGCCAGTGTTATAGATGTTCCTTGTATTCTTTTTTTTAGACATAATACAGCCCTTTTTTTTGTTTTTTCTTTCGAAGTGCTGCTTTGTGGCTGTGCGCTTTTTTTTTTCCTATGTGTGTAGTGTGTCCGACACCATGTGGGCCTTGTGTAACTTGAGGCTTGCGGGAGCAACTGTGAACAACACAGTACAGTCAGCGCACTTCACAGGATCCTACACCAGCAGCAAGCTTGTACTTGTGTGTTCTAGGGTGCTTAAGACTTGTGTTGCAAGTGTGCGGCACATACGTCAGGCACGCCTTGCCTGCCCAAAAGTGCGCCGTAACCGTGGCAACTGACCATACGTCCGAACTGTGGAGGAAAGATGAAAGTCCCAGTTAGGTTACAAATGCATCGGAGCTCGGTGTGTCTAGAGGACCTTATCTGCGGTCCTTCCAGGCTGTAGGGTGGAGCTCGAATTTAATTTTGCTACAATTGCAGTTTTTCTCGCTAGGTGTACAGTAAAGCTAGGCATTTTTTTGAATTGGCGAATTGAACAAAGCTTGTATGTGCGTCTGAGTGATGCCGACCGAGGTCGCAGCATTTAGGCATCTTTTAAGTGTTTTGTTCATAGTTGCAGGTGTTATAATAATGTACGTCTGAGTGATGCCGACTGAGGTCGCAGTATTTAGGAGTTTTTTAACTTATGTTTTGTTCATAGTTGTAGGTGTTGGGATAGGCACCAGCTGCGGTTCACTTGAGCCTTCTGTTCAGTCATTGTCAAGGGCTCTGCCACTCGGTAGTTGAGCGATTCAAGTGGCGGGATTTCGTACGCTCGAGCATAGCTTTAATTTTACGGTTTTCGACCTCAGTTCACCATTAAATTATAATTGAATTCCACGAGGCATAGTTACTGTGTGAAAGTGTTTGCGAGAAAGGACACACGGGGTGGGTTGAGAAGGGGGGGAAAGAACTCCGATTTGTCCGTCGATGCAATGTGACGCATCAGAGCAGAGACCTTCCGTGGCCAAAGAAAAAGAAATTCAACCAATGATCCACGCGCACTCTAGGGGCGGCGTCTTTCTTTATTTGTGGCCAGGACAAGCAGGTGTCTCTTTCTGCAAAGAGGAGGGGGCTAGGGACCATGACAGTGGGGAAGTATTCCCGGGGCTGCGCTTACCTACACAGACAAGACCACCCCTCTCTTCCTTTGGTGTTCGTTCTTTTTTTCGGACTTGTGCTGTCGTGTGGCAAATGGCAGGGACATGGTAGAGGAGCTTCGTAGGGATGTGGGGTGGCCAGGGAGCAGTAAATCTGCTCTGCTGGCTCAATTCTGCCGACTTTTCACTGCAGCTTGTTGTGGTGTCGTTCCATGTTGCCGTCATAGTATTGGTTGCTTCCTTGGACAGGGGTGTAGGGATGGGAAGGTCGCTATAGAGAGAGGCTGTTGGTTGGTGGTGTTTCTGAGGGAGCCACATGCTGCACGCTTGTTTGACTTGACTCTGCATTCAAGACGAATGAGTTCCTAGGGGTCACTGCTGTTATTTGCATCCTCATTTAGCGAGAAAAAAGGAAACACCATCCCCGTCTTTGTAATATATGTATGTACATCACTGCGCCTTCATTCATGCTGAATGTTGCGCATCGCCTTAGTGCGGTTGTATGTATGTATATATTATATATATATGTATGGCCCGAACAGCCTCCAGGTGATTTTTCATTGCATTCTCAGAGTGAGTTTATATTTTTCCCCTCCCTTGTCTGCCATTGAGTCTGTGATCAAGCGTGGAGCAAGGTTCGCTTACTGCTTGTTACTTGCAGGGAGGAACAGGATATTACGTTTCGGTCTGGCACATCTCCTGTGTCACGTTAGCATGGTTTTAGTCTGTCGGACTCTTGTGTCGGAACTGTGCAACTATCTGAGAGTGGTAATGAGGAGTGTTTTCTATCTAGTCTCCGCTCTTCCTGTCTGGCGAAAAACTGTGGCCTGCCTTTGTGGAACACTGTGCCTTCTAGGTCACTGTGTCTTCTGAAAATTTTTTCAATTTCTTTATATTCATGCGTGTCATAGTGATCTTCAGCATCTATTCCTGTAGTTGCGGAAACCACTCTGTTTCAGCACAGGTGTAACCATAATTAGAATCTGCGGGCTTTTTCCTCCAGTAGTATGAAAGCATACAGTGGTGAGATGTGAACGGTTGTGTTGAGGAAGGGGTAAGAGTGCACGTCCATCGACCATCACTGGTGCATCGTGGTCATCTTCGCTTTTCGGTGCCAAGAATGTGCCTTATCTAATGAGTTAGTACGTGGCTTAAAGGACTGCCTCGGGACCTTGCAGTCTTTGGATGGCTGAGGTGCCTACTCCTTTTGTTTTACCATCGCCTGCGTTCCTCAACTCTGGGCGCACCTGTACATACAGTTCATCAGTGGAGGAGGGAACAATAGGTCTCATTTTACACCAACTCAGTCACAATGCCCACATCGCATAATTTATACATGCATCCAGGATTGTTTTCATGGAATAACTTGTGCCTGCATGTTTGCCTGCTGGTATCTGTGGGACGTTGTACATAACAGTGGAAACCAGTGTGCAGGAGAGCCTTGTGCGGCAGTGAGCAGGAAGTGCATACATGGTGTGGCTCCCAGCGTTTCAATTCCCCTTTACACTATGGTGCTGCCAGCTAATTGCTGGGCATCACATAAGGTTGCGAAGCGGGGCAAGATGCCTAGGAATGTGCAATGGGAGTACAATGCTGGGCAAAATCCTCTACGGCAGTGTTTTTATTTTGGATTATTCGCAGGGTGACCTTTCTCAAGAAACTGCGGTTGGGTAGGTAATTTTTGTTGAATGCAATTTGCGTCTCTGCTATCGAAAGCAGTTTTCAATGAAGTTTAGAAGGAAACACACTGCCAGTTCTTTTTGGTGTTCAGTACCTATTTTAGCCTTGGCTCACAAGGTTCATTCCATTAAATTTTTACATTGTGAATTCAGTCTTTACGCTCGTTTCTTTGTTCATGCGGAACGTAACATGCGTCAGCCTTGGGAGGTTCCATTGCCAAACTCCCTCTCGGTCCTGGCGTTAAGTGGGGGGAAGACGCCGACAAACTCGAATTTCTGTAAGCCGGAGGTCTCTGCATTTAGGCGGCGACAGCACAAAGGAAAAAAAAACTGTCCACCTCAGAACAAATGACCAAAGCACATAAGCACTTTTTACTCGGCAATGAAAGCTACCAATGTGCAGCGTAGAGTTTTCCTTCTTTAAAGGACACACTATTATTCTTCGCGTATGTGCGATGAGGACAGGTTTGGAGGTACAAACGGCGCTTAGTTTCACTGAAAAACTAGAACAATTTGGACATCCAGCCAATCGCGACTCGACAACACGCGTCTGGTCAAACCAAATACGACTAAGGCATGCCAGGCGGGCCTGGCGATTTCGCGAAGTACACACAAGTTTTAAAAAAAGGCTGACTCCTGTACTCCAGATTCTTTTTGTAGTCGTCTTTTCGCATTTTGGGTGTAGCAAAACAATGTTTTGAGTTGTAACCATACGTGGGGAGGATTGTTTGGCCCCGAGTTTCTGGGCGTTTTTATTGTGAATGCATTAATGTGACTTGTTCCAAAACGAAGAAATAAAAAGTAATAGTCACATGCATGCAACTGTCGTTTTGTCTTTTTCTGAATGGTGGTTCAGCGGTAGTTGAAGTAAGCCATGTCCTTACGCTGGTTGTGCCTGTACCAGTACCCAATACCAAAGCCGATCGCGACGGAACCCATTATGCAGAATGTGATCGCAAAGCCCAGCGTGTGGGCGCTGTAGAGATGAGGTGTTGCTCGACCACTGGAAGCAGTGTTGTCGATGGCCCACGGATCACTGCCATGTGGGAACTTCATGTTTTTCATGTGTTTAGAAAACTCGTCCGGGCACTCGAGGCTGTGGCCACTAGCCACTTCCTGTACGGCGTTTTTGGGCACTGCCTGGTCCACGAGACTCTCGCACTTGGTCGTGTCTTTGTTCCAGGCACAGTACGGGTCTTGGAGCCCAATGCACTGTGTGCACGTGCGCACCGTCCAGTTACAGTTATCCAGTGGCACAGACACAAGCTCGTGGTACGTTGTCACCAGAAGTGTAACCACGCCGGGTCGTCTCACGATCTTCAGGTCCAGGACCGGATCCTCTCCCGGAAAGACAATGATGTCCTCAATGACAACGGTTGAAATGGAGTTATGACCTACGTTGACGGCCTTGATCACGTGTCCGTGGCTTGTTCCGATGAAGAACACGTCGTAGCGTTTGCCGCTCACGGTGCGCACCTGCGGGTCTATCCAGAGGCTGGTGTAGTGGTAGTCGAAACCGACGTGCGCCAACATGGGTTCGTTGAGGTAATTGTGCACCTCTCTGCGAGACAGCGGGCTGTTGTCTTGGAGAAACTGCGTCTCGTTGCCGACGATGGTTGGCTGAGTTGGACACTTCTCGCGGCCGGGCTTACCGTCGCTGATGGTGGCGATCAGGTCGTCCACGCTGAACGCGCACACTGCCGACCCCTGGAAGGGGCTGCCCTTAATTCGGAAAAGAGCGTAGAACACAAATGCCTTGTTCCAGCGGGTCATGATCGGGCTGACTGCCGCGATGTCGGTGAAGACGAATGGTTTCGTGCCGTTGAGCGAACATTGAAGGCGGACCTTCTGCAGCGTTGTCCACAACCAGTCGTGCGGGGGTGCGCCACCGGGGTCGTTGACACACACCCGGGCCACCGTGGCCGCAGTTCTAGGACCGCAGTGGTCCTTCTCTGGCGCAGACTCGGTGAGGAAGAAGTAGGCGTGGTCGTCAAACGCAAAGGCGCCCACGAACTCCGCATCGGCGGCTAGCTGCGTCGCGTCTTCGGGCCTGGTCCGTAGGGGTTTCGCCTCCAACACAGGTGGTACCCTGGATATGCCAGCTCGCGCCGACAGTGCGGCGATCTGCCTGTTGTTCACAAACAGCACGGCAGCGCTACTGTTGCGGTCCTGAGGGCAGATCGATTGCCCGTCGACGTCCGTCTTCCAGGTGTAGTTGCGTTGTGCCGGGTCGTACTTGTACTCGCGGCATCGAGGAGAGTATGCGTTCGTGCCGCAAACGAGAAGGCTCTGTGACGACAGGTGCCGTGCCACGCGGATGAAGTTTGCGCAGTTCTGATCATTCGGCTCTGCTCGGTCTGTGCACACGGGGTTGGTGGAACCAGACGCTGTCCAGCTGATGTTTCCCGCCTGCAAGATATTGGGCACGTTACCTAGTGGGTGGACCGACACACTGCAACCGCGTTTGTTAAAAACCATGTGAACGAGATCATCGATCATAACACACGCCGTAGCTGAAGCCAGATTATGTACTGCCCGCGTCGGAGGCACGCGTCTATAGCGGCTCCTGAACTTGCGCTGTCGCAGTAGATAGGAATGGGTTCTGTGTGGGCTTGGGTAGTACCAGCTACAACTGTTGGGGAACCAGTAGAATGTGTATTTTACTGAAACGTAATCTGGCAAATGACTGACTGCTATTGCAGCAGACACTAAGGAATACAACCACATCTACATTTCAGTTCTGAAAAGATTATTCAAGGCACGAGAAATGGATAGCCGTAGTTGCAGGTGCATTTAGTTGCCAAAGGTCACGGCATTGTGAAGTGAAGAATTGCTAAGCACCAGCTGAAGGAAGAGTGTCGAGTACGTATTTATCTAGAAGCAGGGGAAACAAGCACCTGGAGTTTAGTGCCGAGTATTCGTGCCTCTCACGTGTCTTCGTCTGTGCCTGCTACAATTGTGTTCCAACAACCCGAAAAAGTAACTTCAGAACAACAAGAATCTTGAAAGTGCTCGTGTTCCGTACTTGCATGCAAGGTCGAAAAGCTGCAGAGCCTTCAGCAACATCCCGGCCCCATTAGCGATTGCCGAGCTTCAAGTGACATCCCGTTCCTCACGCAGCAGTGAGCAGTAAACCTTGCGTATAAGCAATTTGGCGCTGCACCAAAGAACGAGTAGCTAAAGTCTGAACGTTCATCAGAGAACGGGTGGCGGTGGACCCTGAACCATCTATACATTTAGAACGGCACGCAAAATCCTCATTTACTAAGTCAAAATACGAAAACTTGGGGAGTTTTCTTGACAGCAGTACACTACATGCCTGGAACAAAATATGGAACCTACCCGCAGGTCGCGGGATCGAATTGCGGCTGCGGCATTTTCAATGGAGGCGAAAAAGCTGTAGGGCCGTGAGCTGAGATTTGGGAGCACGTTGAAGAACCCCAGGTGGTCGAAATTTCCGGAGTCCGCCACTACGGGGTCTCTCATAATCCTATGGTGGATTTGGGACGTCAAACTCCACATATCAATCAAAATATGCAACCTGTAAGTGGGCTGATAAGGTACATAGACCAGAGGAAGGTGGATAAGCGAGAATACCTCCACGCCCCCGTAACTGGCTCCTCTCATTAAAGTACCCCTAGCAGCGAAAGTTTTGTTTGCGAGTTTTTTTCAGTAACTTGTAGCTTTACGTCTGGTAATGCCGAAATTGTATCGTATATGCATTAACGCATCGTATAATTAATGCTAGCGGCGTTAATTCAGAACGATTTTACGTCAGTTCAGAACGCCCGCCTAAATACCATAAACTAGTGCCCCGCAGCTGAGCAGCACTTGAAACTACGTGTGCTCAAGCTTCGGTGAGGCTGAAACATGCTGTTTTCAAATAGGGGGACCCGCGGGCAGTTAAGAATTAAGAGCAAACCTCATAAGCGCGAAAATGCACGCGACAGCGACGAGCGATGCTATGAGCGACGAAACGGGGCGCTCGCGCGACGTGTCGCGTGCTCGTTTTCGCGCGATCGCTCGGTTCTCCATATTTGGAAACCGTCGCTCATCGCCCGGAAGTGCTGGGCTCAAGCAGCCAATAGCGAAAAACCGGAAAAGACAAAGACTACATAGGTGCACGTGACCTTGCCGTAGTCACGTATGCGCAACAAGAAATAACGCAATGTTTACGCAAGTGCATACAAAAAAAAGTGCTGCGAGGCATTCATAAACACTTTGCGTTACACTATACAACAGTATATTTTATTTTTAAATTGCATACCGTTCACTATGCGGTTTTCTAGGTGCGAGTCGACGGCCTCATGCCAGCAACAGTGGAATTCGCTCGCCGAAGCCGTCGCGTGAATGATGTTTGCCTGCGCTAGCGACTGATCGCGCGAAGACGATCTACGTCGCTCGTCGCTGTCGCGTGCATTTTCGCGATCATGAGGTTCGGCCCTGAAACGGAGACGGCTTTGAGCATGTCTCCCTCAGAAATAAAAAAAGCATTCCTGGCGTAATCACACTAAGCCACCTCGAGAGCAGCCCGACGACAGAGCGAGTGTGATGAACAATAGTTCTCGCCGGGTGACAGTCGTGGTATTATGTGCGCCCCACAAATGTTCTTGACCTCTGGAACGTCACAAGGGGATCCCCTACCTACGTGAAACCACCGATAATGTCGATTGTACCTGAGTACTCGGAGGAGCACGCACCCTTACTTTAAAACTAAGTTAAATAACTTCTAGATAACGCTTGCCACTAATAATCTGCCAGAGGCGGCCCCTCATGCAGGACAATCAAACAACACAAGCCTCTGGAGTTTCCGAAATTGGTGTCAGGGGTCCTTCAAGACGAACCGGTCGAGGCGAGCAAGGCTCAGCGCACGCTCGTGTTTTTGCCTCACCTGATCGAGCGTGTGAACACTCAGGTTGTAGAGGTAGTCCCTGCCCCCGACGAGCACAAAGTCCCCGTCGAGCAGTAGTAGCCGCAAATACTCTCCCGGCGTGGCAGTCAAGTTATGGGCGGGGAACACGCGAACCAGTTGGTGCGGGTACTCCTCGATAAAGAGTTTGGGCTCCAGCTGACGCTCCCAGGTGGCCGTCACCGAAGGAACGAGAGCCGCCGCTACCACGAACGACCAGAGAACGCTCGACGCGGTACGCATGTCTGCGCTTGCGCCGCTGTTCAGGACTTCTTTCACGACGTCTGCAGCGTTGTCGCCATTTGATGCGCGGCCATCGCACGCTGGTGCTGCCACCACTTCGACGATGATTATGATGGGGCCTCACGAGATTCCCTTCGTCGTCTTTATTCGGAGAACAATAAAGCCTATTTTCGATTCTACAACCCCGACATGGCTTTAATCGTTCAAATGGCACAATCCACTACGGCGGGTTGTGCCATTTTACCCATAAGGCAAGCAACTGTGAAAGGCAAGCATCGCAACGTTTTCGAGACAGAGAGAGGGACTCTTATTTACAAAAACATATTTTTGCCGGCTGCTCTGTATAGAGATGGGGACTAAAGGATTTCAGGAGAAAGAAAAAAATATTCATAAAAAAACGCAGTTTCGCCGCAAAGGTGAAGCAATGAATGTGATAGCAATTTGAAATGTAACGCTGACAACAGTAAGCAGATCGAAACGTGCAGTGCGCTGCTCACGCAC
The DNA here is from genome assembly GCA_013436015.1 of Rhipicephalus annulatus. NCBI lineage: Eukaryota > Metazoa > Arthropoda > Arachnida > Ixodida > Ixodidae > Rhipicephalus > Rhipicephalus annulatus. The sequence continues at coordinate 1,354,336 of WOVY01009376.1, forward strand.
AAATGACGCACGAAAAAAAAAAACACAGGAGGAGGGTTAACGAACAAAGTTTACAGCTCAACACTTAAGCAGCTGTTTAATTAAGGTGGTGGTCCCACTCCGGCCGCAACCACTCCGCCTTTTACGCATTGTTTGCAGATGCACTGGGCTCGCTGCGCTTCCAATGAAAATGGCCAAATGGTGATGGTTTGTGTAGGAATATCTTTTTTTTTTCTTTACATAGCAGAACCATAATATTTAGTGGCTATGTAGAATACATTAGACCTATTTTCCATACGAAGTCGCTTAGTGCTTTGACGAAAACTAGATTAATTATTATTGTGTCAATGGAGCAGTTTATGGCTGTACTTGGTCACGCATTAATGAGGAAGTGACAGAACTATACTAGCTGATACTCTGAACTTCTATATAATGAAGTGGCAGGCCCCTTTCTGTGATTATGAAAGAGAAAATTCTTTTATCTTTATTGGGGAACCTAGAAGACAGCACTGAATATAGCTAATATTACTACTGGCCAGTCTCGTGGGAACTGGCTTTTTGTTTCTTTTAGACGCTAACTATACCAACAAGTATTGCACATTAGTAGATGCATATTGTGTCTTGTATCTATTTGTGCTACTTGACCACTCAGTGCTTCAAACTAAATATTTTCAATAAATCATAAATGTCACAGGCGTTTTTTTTGCTGGTAGTTCCATTTATAAAATGAAAAATGAAGTTGTATTATGTGAGCTCAAACGTTTGCCGAATGTGGCGCAATTAAACATAATGAAACGGGTAAAACAGATATGAATTATATCTCAGGGTTCATAGTTTGTCTCACAAGTGAAGTCTAGTCACCTTTGAAAGAAACTTATGTAGCTCGAGGCGAAAAAACGAACACAGGAAAGAAACCAAGAGAGCCATCGCGACGACTTGCCTCAAAAACGCATTGAACAAGACATGTGCGCACCTTATGAAGCAGAGTTTCCATAATCAGATCACACGTTTGCAAGGATCGTGCTATCCGGATCATGTTTTAGTTTCAGTTGCGGAAAAAGAGTTGAAAAGGATTCGTGCAAGGTCAAGCCAATCTAATGTTCATGACGATTCACCGGCAAAATCAAGACGCACGGCCGTAATTCCATATGTTCACCAGCTGTCACATAATCTTAAGAAAGTGGCACTTCGGGACAATATTAGTGCGCTATTTTCAGTACGTGATAAACTTGGGAAATTGTGTGTGCTGACGAATCCGTCACGTGAGGAAAGGGTGTTGTGCACTAAAAGGCATACACACAAATTTGTGGAGTGCATTTCGTTCGTCATTTATCTTATTCTGTTCACATGTGTGGAAAAATATGTCGGCCAAACCAGTAGGTGTGTGAATGAGCGATTGAGAGAACACAATTACAAGGCGAATAAACTGCCGCCAGAAGGTTTTCTCGCTATTCACATTCACGCGTGTGGCTGCCGGCCTTTATTCCAGAGTACAAGCATTGTTGGTCGGCACAAGGATGAGATGACTCGGTTGATCATAGAAGCCGAACTTATTGATGCTCTTGGAGATGTATGTATTAGCAAGCCTTCAATTGCCGTGTCACCCAGAGAACTGGCGTTCCTGCGTACGCAGTGATACGTGATTTTGTCTGTGAGGTTTTTTGTTGTCCGATTTATCGTTTTTTCTGGTAGGTAGATGACATTGTCGTGCATGTATCTGAATTACACGTGCTTATCTGCTTGGTCGCCTGACGATTGTGGCTTAAAAGCAGCTTGGAGGTCGAAAATAAACATGTTGTTGATAATCATGCGGAACGGGTAGTCATGGGAACGGGTGATGCGGGCGGGTATGCGCCAGTGGTATGCGGGTATGTGCCACAGGTGATCGACACTTGGAATCTACCCAGCAACAACGAGGACACATAGGAGCAGTTTCAACACGTGGGCGTTAAGAAAAACTTGACATCGGCAACGCTGACCCGACGAATGAACAGAATAAATGTCAAGGTCTCAGCAGGAATTGAACCCTAGCATTATACATGGCAATCAAGCATTCTAACACAAAGCCACGCCAGGTCTCACAACTGCTTTTCAAATAGACCCTAATGTTCGTGAAACGTTAATTTTGGTTGCCGTGCTGGCTATCCAATTATATCATGATAACATATGCACTTCTATGATAAAGTCGGGACGTTGGGTTAGCGTCAGTTGTGGTAAGGTGCCATGCGCTGAAGTTGATTTATATCGCAGTGTCCAGGGCCAGCATCAGCGCTTCATATCCGCTTCTGGTTTTGCTGATACGCATGCTCCAGTTGACATCGTTGCGCAAGTGCAAACAATTCGTGTTATAAACATCTGCAACTCTTCAACATATGTCTTTGCGAGCAACATTTGTACATATATTCAGCATTATTTCAAGATGTGTCACTAAAAAAAAGAAATTGCAACACGGTCACTTCCCCTCTACATGCGAATTCGCATAACGTTGGTTCCCAGGTACGTGGAATCGGCCTTTTAAAAAAAACAGTTGCAGCATCCTAAATGGAAAACGTCGACCGTGCCTGCAAGTCAATATAAAGGACACCCAGAACTTTCCATGAGAAATAGGTGTATTCCTGCTGATTAACAGAAGCATAAAACAAAACTGGATTCTGTAACTGTTTCACTCCCAGAAAAGTTATACGTTCCGATTTCTTTAGCAAGCACGAGCCGGCATGCTCGTGCTTGCTAGGAAAAAAAATGAAAATGAAAAATAAAGCAACCATTTCGCATGGAACATTTTCTCAAAAGCGCTCCATATGTTTACCCATTGGTTCCATCCTGAAATGTCACGTCATTCTCGCAGGCTCACTACTCCACAACTGAGACAGAAGAATTCGGCTTTTACTTTCTTTTGGCTTGCACTTCGTATCTACTTCCCACCTTTAACCACCTCGAGTTCATTCATGGTATATACTAGTTCATTGTATTCATGGCACTGCGGCTCAACGCTCGCTAAAGCCTTCTAAATCTAATGAGGTTACACCCAGCGAGTATAACGTAGCAACGCTTTCTTGTCAGATAGTGCTCAATGTACAGGCCAATGGCTGTAATTGGGATCACAGCGTTAACTAAAAGCCGAATGCTCCTGTCTCTCATTCCCTTTAGCAGCCATTGGCATTGTTACGACCGGCCCTAGGGAACCAAGCAAGAGGAGTTGAGGGGAGAACCGGTTCTTGACCGACTGTGTCGTCGACCCCCACCTCCCCATTCAGGCTCCTCCTCTCGCCGGGAGAATTCCGGAATCTGCTGTGCGTTAGTGACCATGTTTGGGCATTTTTTAGGGCGCCGTGACCATATATGGACATCGTGTTAGGTTGTGCCCCTCCATGTGTTGTGGGGTGTGTTTCCCCCTCCCTCGTGGCCGAGGTGCCGGGGCCACCGTATTGGCTGACGATGCGGACAATGCGCCCAGTGTCGGCAACGCGGCGCTATAAAATGCCGAAGACGTTTTGTATCTCTCTCTCTTCTCTCTTTGGATCAGTTGATCACTTCTCCACATGTAAATAAATCTTTGTCGTTCGTTCGGGCGCTTCTTCTCGCTGAATTGTCGGACGATGGATCCTGCTACGGGGCCAGCTACCGAAAACGAGACCGGCAGGACCCTGAGTCCCAACAACTGGATGGCAGCGGCGGGATGCCGATAACCCCGAAAGCGACCACTGGACGGAGTGAGCCCGAAGTCCAACAACGGGACGACAGGAGAAGGATGACACGAGCTCATCGACTTCCAAAGGGAATCGAACGGCACTTCTGAGAGGCACGACGCCGGAGACATGACTGCGAACTGGGTGAGTGCCGGCTTTATCTGTTAAATTTTACCAGGCATTTACTCTATGTGTTAAGTAAAGGTGGTAGAGAGGGGCTGTCTTGGTCATTGGGTTAACAGGTAACTTGCGTCAGGCAGAAATTGTGTGATAGCTTGGTTAAGCTCTTTCTGTCAGTGGCGTCAAGGTTAACAGTGGCAGGGCAGTATTCCGTATAAGAGCTTTTTGAAGCTTTATTTGTAGACTAAGTTAACGGAAAACTTGAGGCAAGGCAGGAACCTAGAGCTGTCGTTGCCGTCAAGGTTAATTAGTTGCAGGACAGGAATCTTTGTGGAACAGAGACAGCGGTACTGGAGGCAGCCATGAATCTGAAATCCCTGCGAAAGTCCATGTTGTTGCTACTTGCAAGGGAGTTGAATCTGGAGGTGTCGGACTCTCAAAGAAAGCCAGAGCTGATAGAGGCGATTCTCGCATTGGGGGCGGAGGATGACGAGCTGTCAGAATGTGTCGAGGAGATTCAGGAGAGGCAAGCGGCAGAGGCCGAAAGAAAGGCGGCCGCGGCCGAGGCCGAAGGAAAGGCGGCGGAGGCCGAAAGGAAAGCGGCAGAAGCCGAGGCAGATAAAATGCGAAAGCACGAGCTTGAAATGAAGCGCCTCGAGCTAGAGATTAGCCATAATAGTAAAGCAGGAGGCAGCGAGGCATCCGGTACCGCAGAGCGGGTCAGGTTCAAAATGGCGGACCTAATGAGATCGTACAAGCTAGGGGAGGACATTGGGCTGTTTTTCGTCAACTTTGAGAGAACTTGTGAAAGGCAAGGTTTCAGCCAGGATACATGGCCTCAACTCTTGTTGTCCCTACTTCCGGGGGAGGCCTCAGAAGTAATCGCGCACCTCACGAAAGAGGAGGCTGACGAGTACAGTGAGGTAAAGTCGAGCCTTCTCAAGAAATACAGGTTGTCAGCGGAAGGTTTCAGACAAAAATTTCGCAACGCCGTAAAAGAGAACAATGATTCATACCCGGAGTTTGCTTACAAGTTAATGGCCAACATGGGGGAGTGGCTCAAAGAGGCAAAGGCGTATGGGAATCATGACAAGGTGCTCGAGTGTATCGGTCTGGAACAATTCTATCAAAGGTTACCAGAAAAGGTGAGGTTCTGGGTGCAGGATAGGCCGGACGTGAACACCGTAACGAAAGCCGCAGAGCTCGCTGAAGAATTCGTTACGCGCCGCGCCTTCGGGGCAAACAGCGAGCCTATAAGGGAAAACTTCCTACTACCGAATAAGGCGCCGTTTAGAAAACAACCGACAAGTCTCGCACAAAAGGGTGGGGAAAGCAAGGCACCTAACTATGGGGCGTCGGCAGAGGCAAGCAAAAGGAAATTTGAGGCGAAAAAATCAGCGGCTTGTTTCAATTGCCACGAAACAGGGCACTTCTGCGTAAACATTGCCCGAAAGAAAAGGTGGCCTTTTTATCTATAAATGAAGCCGACGAGAACATGAAGTTGTTAGAGCCCTATATGTACGACCTTACCGTGAACGGCAAGCAGTGTCGGGTTCTTAGAGACCCCGCAGCCACTATGGACGTAGTTCATCCGTCCTTTGTTCAGTCCGGACAGTATTCAGGAGACTGTGCCTGGATTAGACAAGCCGTAGAAGCAAACAGTCAGTGCCTTCCCGTAGCTAAAGTTGTCCTTAAAGGCGCATTTGGTACGTTGGAAACGGAAGCCGCAGTATCGCCATATCTACCCCCTCAATATCCTTACTTATTTTCAAATAAGTCAGATCAAATGCTGAAGTTTCTCTAACGTTGGGAGAAGGCATAGTGCAGGCGCTGACTAGATCGAAGGCACGTGCGCTGGCTGCGAGAGCAACATTCACTGAGGCAAACAAGCCTCAAATCGACAGTGGGCCTGGTTGCGAGTTGGACACCACGGTAACAAATCGACTTGTGCGAGAACAGGCTGCAGAAGCCGTAGTCGCGGAGGCAACCATTCCTAAAGGCGACGATGAACCTCCTCCCGAATTGGAAGGGGTCAATTACGCCTCGTTGACCGAGCAAATAGAAAATGCCGTTGCTCCCAAGCCGATTCCTGGTAGTACAGAGGATAGCACAGAGGGTGACACATTCCAGGTACTAGGAACTACAAAAGAGTTATGTGTCATGCCAACTTCGGATAATTTCAGTCGGCTGCTGCAGGTGAGCCCCGCTTCATTAATAACCGAACAAAAGGGGGACCCGACGCTTTAGCAGTTCCAGGACAGTTCGAAAGAGGGAATCACCAAACGAAATGTGAGATTCCAAGGGAGGAGCGGCATACTCCATCGAAAATATCTAGATAGGCGAGGAGTAGAGTTTGACCAGGTAGTCGTACCTCAGGCGTATCGTCAGGATTTGCTTAGTTTGGTGCATGGAGGATCTTGGTCAGGCCACTTAGGCGTAAAGAAGACGAAAAATCGTCTTTTACAGAAATACTACTGGCCTGGATGCTTTAAAGATGTAGAGAGGTTTGTAAAATCTTGCGATGTGTGTGAGCGAGTGGGTAAGCCGGGAGATAAGGCGAAATTTCCAATGAAGCTGGTTCCCGTAATCACGGAGCCCTTTCGTCGGTTGGTAATTGACACACTAGGCCCTTTGCCCAAGACAACTTCAGGCTACCGTCACATCCTGACCTTAATCTGCCCAGCTACTAAATTTCCAGAGGCGGTCCCGCTAAAACAGCTAAGTTCCGTGGAAGTAGTGAACGCACTTCTGTCTGTGTTTGCCCGGGTAGGCTTTCCTGCCGAGATACAATCAGACCAGGGCACCATTTTCACGAGTGCCTTAACGACAACCTTTCTAGAGCGGAGTGGCGTGAAATTATTGCATAGTTCAGTCTACCATCCGCAGTCGAACTCGATAGAAAAGCTTCACTCCGTGATGAAGCGAGTGTTAAGAGCCTTATGTTTTGAACGAAAAACTGATTGGGAAATGTGCTTACCTGCAACGATGTTTGCACTAAGAACTGCACCACATGAGACAACAGGGTTTACGCCAGCGGAACTTGTTTACGGCCGCAGACTGCGGTCTCCTCTTCGTATGCTGAGAGAGTCGTGGGAAGGTCAGGGTGATGATCCTGTAGTAGTGGAATCTGTCCTCACCTTATTGGATCGTCTAACAAAAGCCCAAGAACTGACCGAGAGTGCGATGACCAAAGCACAGCAGAAGGCTAAGCTTTACTACGATCGGACAGCTAAAGCGCGACACTTTGCTGTAGGAGACAGGGTCATGTTGTTGAGGCCCTCCCAAAAGAATAAGCTTGAAGTGCAATGGGTCGGCCCGGCCGAGATTACTCGAAAATTGTCTGACACCAATTATGTGGTAAAATTACCAGGAAGTCGTAAGGTACACCAGGTGTATCATAGCAACTTACTCAAACCCTATAAAGAGAAGGAAGACATCGTGAACATGACTTTAAATGTTCCGGAAGAGGTTCCGGCAGAAATTCCTGAATTAGCTCCCGAATCGGACGAAGTCCCGATCGAGAAAAGAGTTGACGATTTAGTATCAAAGTCACAGCTGACAATGAAGCAGAAGCAGGAATTGCGTGGTCTTTTGACCGAGTTTCAGGACAGATTTGTAAGCGAGCCAGGCCGGACATCCGTCCTCACTCATGACATAGAGCTTACCTCGTCGGAACCGGTAAGATATAAGACGTATCGGGTGTCACCTCGCCGGCTTGAGCTAATAAAAGCAGAGGTTAACAGGATGCTGGAATTGGGCGTGATTGAGCCGTGTGAAAGTGATTACACTTCCCCGTTAATTCTTGTGGAGGTACCCGGCAAAGATCCGCGTCCTTGCGTAGACTATCGTAAGTTAAACCTCATCACCAAGGATCAGACATACCCAATTCCCCACATTGAGGAACGCGTCGAGAGGGTAAGCAGCGCGGAATTTATCTCAACGCTAGACCTAGTGAGAAGTTACTGGCAGGTGCCACTCACCGAGAGGGCGAGCCGGTATGCTGCATTTATTTCACCATTGGGGACATTCCGCCCTAAAGTGTTGAGTTTCGGCCTAAAGAACGCGCCTTACTGTTTTCCAAACCTAATGAATAAGGTTTTGCGGGGTCAAGAGGACTTCGCATTGCCTTACTTGGACGACGTCGCCGTGTTTTCCTCGTCCTGGCCAGAACACTTGGTGCATTTGAGAGCAGTACTGACACGCCTACGCGAAGCAGGTTTAACGGTAAAGGCGCCCAAGTGCCAGCTAGCACAAGCAGAGGTACTCTATCTCAGGCATGTTATCGGTCGAGGGCATCGCCGTCCCTCTGAAATGAAAGTGGCAGCTATCCGAGACTTTCCCCAGCCCCGAACGAAAACCGATATTCGGGCTTTTCTTGGAATAGCTGGCTACTATCGTAAGTACACCCCTAGATATTCCGACATTGCCAGCACTCTTACTGACGCGTTGCGCAAGACCGAGCCCCAAATGGTCGACTGGGATGAGGAGAAAGAAGAGGCTTTCCGCGTTTTGAAAGCGGCCTTGTCGAGCCAACCTTTGCTTAGTTCACCGGACTACTCGAGGCCTTTCATAGTCCAATGCGACGCTAGTGATAGAGGCATAGGGGCAGTTCTTAGTCAAAGGGATGAGGGGGATGAAGAGCATCCCGTCCTCTATGTTAGCCGGAAACTCACCCTTCGCGAGCAGGTTTACAGCGCTAGCGAAAAGGAATGTGCGTGCTTGGTTTGGGCAGTCCAGAAACTGGCTTGTTATATTGCCGGAAGCAAGTTCATTGTGGAAGTGGACCATTGTCCTCTCACCTGGCTACAGACCATGTCCTCTAAGAACGGCCGCTTGCTGCGTTGGAGCCTCGTTTTGCAACAATATACGTTTGAAATACGCTACAAAAAGGGTGTACTCCATGGCAACGCTGATGGCTTAAGTCGATGCCCCTGACACGAGAGGATGTCTCGAGAACTCTGGCATTTTTTTTCCTGACCTAGACAAGGGCTAGTGATTGTTTTTTTTTTACTCTTTTAGGTGTACTTGATTGAAAACGTTGAAGACACGGCTATCCAGGGTTTCGGGTTCGGTGTGCTTCCAGTGTTGTTGTTTTGTGTCACCTTAACGTATGAGTAACATTTTGAATAAATTGTGTATTTCCTTTAATATCAGTTAACGGGGAAAATTGCCTGCTGGAGTTTAGCGGAATTGTCCGGCGCTCACCGGCTGAGCTGAGTAGTTGTGTTTTCATGTGCGTATGTGATGTCTGTTGAGCCCACAATGAAGCAGGTGGTGCCCTCTGTACACTTCATCAAAGACGGTCGTCACCAAACCAACTGCCGGCGCTGATCTCTCCGGACAGTGGCTGCAAACCTCAGCCCATCGAGATCTTTACCCCCCCCCCCCCCCCGCGCGCGCGAGAGACTGTTACGACCGGCCCTAGGGAACCAAGCAAGAGGAGTTGCGGGGAGAACCGGTTCTTGACCGACTGTGTCGTCGAACCCCACCTCCCCATTCAGGCTCCTCCTCTCGCCGGGAGAATTCCGGAATCTGCTGTGCGTTCGTGACCATGTTTGGGCATTTTTTAGGGCGCCGTGACCATATATGGACATCGTGTTAGGTTGTGCCACTCCATGTGTTGTGAGGTGTGTTTCCCCCTCCCTCGTGGCCGAGGTGCCGGGGCCACCGTATTGGCTGACGATGCGGACAATGCGCCCAGTGTCGGCAACGCGGCGCTATAAAATGCCGACGACGTTTTGTATCTATCTGTCTTCTCTCTTTGGATCAGTTGATCACTTCTCCACATGTAAATAAATCTTTGTCGTTCGTTCGGGCGCTTCTTCTCGCTGAATTGCCGGACGATGGATCCTGCTACGGGGCCAGCTACCGAAAACGAGACCGGCAGGACCCGGAGCCCCAACAGCATGTACATTGAGCACTATCTTTTTTTGTTCAACAACGCACAGAAGAAATCTTTCACCGGCACAACCTTGGAGGTCAAAATGTTATACTTGTTACACACTACAACGGCTACGAGGGACGAACGGGTGCCGCTATGAGGAGCTTCGCCCCTAAAAAAAAAAAGAAAAAAATGACGCGCTCGCGCGACGCTACATCGAGCCAGTGCCAAGGTCGCTACATCAAAAAGAAGGTTAGTGGTGATGCCAGAGCACATAAACGCTTCAAAGCGTTTGGTTCATGTCATGTTCAATCGTTATTCCATGGACGTGAGTGAGTCAAAGAGACAGAAAGAGTGTGTGTTTGTGTACGCGCGTTTGTTTACACTTCAGTGAAACGACGCCGGTTTCAGTTTGCCAGCTGTCACGGGGGGGGGGGGGGGGATACCTTTGGTCATGTCGTGGTAACGACGGCCACAGTTACGGATAGCTAAGGTCCCTAGATGAAACAAGTTTACGGATAGCAGGTGAAAGACGCCATCTGCGTTTGTCCTCCTCGGTTTTCATCGGCCGATTTCCGCCGCCTCGCACGACATACAAGACACGCGCGAGGCGACGCTGACCGTACTTGCGCGAGCAATTTTCTCGCTTTTTGCAAGCGTGGATGAGTGGCATCGTCTGGTGTTGTCTTTCTAACTATTGCGAGAAGGGGGGACTGAAACCACCAACTTAAACGAAAACGACGCACTAAACGTATTCACGGGTACAGATATAAGTGCGAACTAACAGAAAGTGTTCCAGTTGTTACTTCGCTGTGTTTGAAAAGCGCGCTCTCTTCGCAAACGGGGCCTGTGCAGCGAACGAAGTGAGCTTTGTGCGCTCCGCAACTTCACGCAATCATTCTGGTAAAAGCCCTAGGCGTGTGATTCTCCCCCACCACAGGATAAGTGCGCGTATTCCCTCCTTCCCTCCGCGGAGCAAAGCACGCGTGGGGATGAGCGCGCACCACGACGAGCTTTACGATGGATGGATGGATGGATGAATGGATGGGAGGATGGATATGACTATACCCTTTAGATCAGGCGGTGGCTAGCGCCACCAAGCGATGATACCTAATGAACCAAAAACTAGATTTATTTTTTTTCCTTTAAACATAGTGAGGTTGAGGATTCGTACTTTGTAGTGAAGGGTTTAATTTTCACTCGTGCCTTGACTTTAGCCACCAATCAGATGACCTCCGTTAATTCTACCCGCTTAAAGTCTATTTTGCCCTCCCTGTCCATAAACCCCGGTGCTTTGAAAAACTCTGCGCCATCATCCGGAACTATAGGGTGAAGCCATTTACAGAACATTATCAAGTGTTCGACAGTTTCTTCTTCCTCTCCACACGCACTGCATACCGTGTCTACCCCTTCGTATTTGGCCTGATATGTCTTGGTTCGCAATACTCCCGTCCTGGCCTCAAACAGTAGAGAACTACCCCGAGTATTATCATAGATCCTTTCCTTGGCAATTTCATGCTTAAAAGTTCGATAGATCTCTAGTGCGGACTTCTTAATCATGCCAATTCTCCACGTATCGGTCTCAGCTTCCTTTACCTTCTTCTTGACCGATAATTATTTTTCGTTTGGCCCCCTGCTGTCTTCTAAGTATTTGCTAGTCAATTTTCCTGTTCGCTTCCTCCATTTTGTATCGACATTCTTCATGTACACGTAGCTGAATACGATGAGCGCGCTCATGGCGCCATCTCGCTGGTAATGCTGAAAACGCGTTATTTCCTCCGAGATAGGCGCTGCCAGAGCTAAGTGGTGATCAACGCCTCCTCGAAAAACTACGCCCCCCCCCCCCCCCAAAAGAAAAAACCGCGCCGATTTCGTGCCGCCGCCAGAGCTGGAAACCGCGCCGGCGACAATTTTGGGACCAGCACACAGCTCTACTATAGCGTCTTCGGCCCTCCTGGGAGTGTTTTTCTCGTCGCGTGGTGCCCTGGTTCGATCGAGCATAGGGCGATATATCTCGTGCATTTGCGCCGGCAGACAGCTAGCTGTGGACAAATATCAGCGTTTCGGCACCAGGTTGCGTGGATGTAGAGAAAGAAGGCTCAAGTAGCGCCTTGCCAGAGCCTTCGATAATTGCGTTTAAACAGGCATTAATCAACGTGCCAGTTATCTGTGCGGTTGTCGGTGCAGTGAAGTTGGAAACTGCAACAGAAACGTCTCCCAGAAACCAGAATCGTCTCCTACATAACATAAACAATACGCGTACATGGAGCCCATTGTTGTAAGATACCTTCTGAACTTGCTATTGTCCTTAAGACCTATATTCACTCTGTTCTTTATTTAACTACATGGCAGTACCCTTAAGCGCTTCGCTGTTACGGCTCCTGAACTCCGCCAACGAAGTTATTTCAATAAAACAGGTTTTTTTAACCGACACAAGATTACCTTGGTATGTAAAAACAAGATACACAACTAAGTTGCGAATATATATTATTGGCATTATTTTCCACTCACGCTGCAATACTGAATTAGTGATTAAACGCATTCGTGCTGTACCTTTTGATGTGCTTTCTTATGCAAGAAATTTAATTTTATTTGTGCATATTACGAGCAACTTTTTGTTCGAGCGTACGAAGCGCAGTGTTCTGACTGCGCATCTTACGACGGGCTTAAGAGGGAAGTGATTTTAAATGAAGAGAAGAGAAAAGTGGGCCCCGTAACTGTCTCTCAGGAGGAGGACACCTCAACAGTAGCTCACGATGGTTGGGGGTAAAGGACGGATTAAAAAGATAGGATTAAAAGGTAAAGAGATGTAGAAAGAGGAAGGAGAGAGCGAGGCGCAGGGACAGCGAACGACGGAAGTAAGGAGAAGATAAGAAAGATGGACACGGTTGCAGGAGTCCGAGGGCGGGGCACCACTGGCGAGAGCTTTTGTCGGCGTCAGGAGATGGCGTAGGGCGGGTCCAGTCGGCCAGAGCTGCGCTGTCATTGGAGATCACATGGGCACAACCGGTCGGCACGAAATACAGCGAGCGAGTTCCGGACGGGCTTAGAAAGAGCCGCGTGTATTGCACTGATGGTTATTGGTGAGCACCGAAGTCAGGCATGACGGAAGTATGTCCGGCGCCCTCTAAACAAACTGGATGGGTGATTGGTGACGTTGGCTATCATTTTAGTCGGTGTTTTTTCTCTGTTAAAAAACAAGATGCACTTGCTGTGACAGCTACATCGCATGAATTCAATCTTATTCAAATAGTTAAATTTACTTTTTGTTTGTTATGAGCGCTACCTTGGTCTGAATCGCCGCTCTCTCTGATTAAATTTCGCTCTCAACTCCAGACCATCACATGAAACAGATCAACGAAAATAAAGGCGACAAAGAAATTTAACAAACAAACAAACAAAACAAAATTGGAAGAGGACGCTTGAGTATCCCCTTCAATAGGAAGTTTCAAGAGCAAGCAGTACATGCTTCGTCTCTTGGTGTGGCTGTTTCAAAGTGTTGGTGAATTCCTATTGAAAGCACAATTGTTTAGTGCCCGTGCGCCATAATTATTTCTTTGGCTAATCAAAGGGCCCATCAAGCATCCGTTGGGCAACACGCGAACCTATATGCAGCTGTTCACGTTGTCGATGGTGCTGCTGCTGCTGATTAAGTATCATGTGTCTGCTTTGTAATAGTTGGGCCTGTAAAACATCCTCTCGTTGCTTAATTACCATCTTTTGGCACCTGAAGCGATTCCACGCTTGTGCAACGTAATATATGATGCGTTAAACAGAATCCGCTGTATGACATTGATGTTGCTGTTTTTTTTTTTCAAAGTGGTTTTTAAAAAATCTCGCGGCTTTGTCGTAGAACAGCAGCTTTCCAAGCAAGCGTCCTGGTTTCGATCCTCACTTGGCCCTGGAATTTTTTTTTATTTGCATCTGGTCTCGATTTTTTGCGCACGGCCGGACAAGATGACAATTTTTCGCTCGCAACCATGACTTCGACGCCGCCGCTGAAGCCGGAATCTCTGCGAAACGAGCTCTTTGCCGCTATCGCGTTAAAACAAGCTGACAAAACTTTGATTTGAGCGTGTTGGTACATGCCTAGTTGGGGAAGCAGAGCGCAAAAAGGCGAGGAGGAAGGCAGGGGCGTAGTCAGAGTTTTTTTTTTTTTTGGGGGGGGGGGGGCATCATTTTGATCTGAGGGGGTGCCTGCCAGGCAAATGGCGTCATGTGTCATTTTGGTCTGTACGCCATGAAAAGAAAAAAAAAAAAGAGGTGTGGGTGGGAAAGCACGGGCCCGTTGCGGTACCCACTGGCTGCGCCTCTAAGGGTACTTGTTCTCCATGCTTTATTCAATATCTCCTTCGTCCCCACCAAAGAAACGAACAAACAAGCAAACAAAATGGAGGTTTATATGTAGATAACAACAAGTAAAATAAATAAAATATGGTTAAGGAATTAAGAGCACCGGGGAAAGATATCGAAAGGCAAAACGCTGCCATAGGCATCTGAAAAGTACGAGAGACTCTCGAGGCCCCAGGAGGTTCACGACCCTCGAATAAGGTTTCGGGCTTCTTCACGGAAGTGCTCGGACGGGAAGGAAAGGCCTATATATTGCACTAGCGTCTGCCGCATCAGGAGCGTATAAGCACGCGCCACGGCGACCGCTCCCAACTCGAGTTCCCCGGAGCCGCGGTCTCGAAGAAACGGCGAATGAGAGGAATGCCCGCGGACGACGACGAGAGACGCGCCGCTGCTCTCTCGTCTCATCTCCGCCGTTCCGAGGAAGTGCGCGCCCGAGAGGGAGACGGCGACTACGTCTGCGCCGTGGTTCTGCTCCCGTGGCACTCCTCGGAGCGTCTCCGTTGTGTCACACCGGGCGGAAGCCTAGAAATGCGGCCCGCGCTGGCGCAAACGGTGGTGGCTGCAGTCTCTATTTCGAGACCGCACGTCGCTTGCCAACTTCGAGCTCCCTTATTTCCCCCCTTCCGTTTGTATTTTGCCTCCCTTGCATGTGTCACACTATATTATTGTTGTGTGCGCTGGGTGAAGTCCGCCTGTCCGATTTGTTCGATGAAGCGCCGTGGTTGAGCAGCTGGCGCCTGCCATTCGAGCGTGTGGTGATGCGTGATGGCACAAGTGAAAAAAAAAAAAACGTGGTGCGGAAAAATTTGAAAGAACCAAACTTAGATCAGCGAGATGGTAACTGTGAGCCTAAGCTGTTGTGTATCAAGCGCCTGAAGATGGAGCATATAACACTAGTTCATTTAGTTACAGACGTAATTTCAGGTAACACCCAGTTGCTTCGACATGAAATTACGTGTCTGTAACGGCGGACATGTTGGGCAGCTTGCGTTGTAAGAATTTGTATTCGAACATTTGGTGGGTACGTTTTATCATTCAAACATTGGCCAGCTCATATAGCTCATACATATGAAGCTCATACAGGTTTTGCGCATCCAACACGAGCTGCGAGTGCAACGGATGCTACAATAACATGGTAATTGCACTCTCGAACTGCACAGCCCGTGCGATGTGTAGCGCAAGTGCGTCCTACATTTTCCGTTGGAGGCCTTGATATTTGCAAGAACTTAGCTTGGCAGAGATGGTTCGCAGAACGGGCACATGGCTGGGCAGAATCGATTATACATGCATTTATATGCTGTCTCAGACACTCTTTGAGTATCTTGTGTCTTCATCACGATATTTTTCGAAAAACGAGTACACGCATCTGTGTTTCGGATGCGTTCAATAATATATCGCGTATCTTATAATACAAAATACTGAAACAGGAAAACAGTTGTGTGACACAATAACCTCCTCAAGTTGATACTCTTGCCACCATAAGCCACCTGAATCAAACTTTAATGACGGTAGCATTATTCTTCGCCCCGCCGCGGTGGTCTAGTGGCTAAGGTACTCGGCTGCTGATTCGCAGGTCGCAGGTTCGAATCCCTGCTGCGGTGGCTGCATTTTCGTTGGAGGCGGAAATGTTGTAGGCCCGTGTGCTCAGATTTGGGCGTGCGTTAAAGAACCCCAGGTGGTCGAAATTTCCGGAGCCCTACACTACAGCGTCTCTCATAATCATATAGTGCTTTTGGGACGTTAAACCTCACAAATCAATCAATCTGTAGCATTATTTTATTTTTATGCCACGGTAATCCAGCAAGCACATTATGTTAAGTTTACGCTTCCCCACTGGTGGAGCAGAGTCACGTGATGGCGCTCGAGCTATCTGTATGAAAACAAACGTGTGAGGTCCTACGCACAGCCGACCTTCTCTTTTCCCGGTGTTTTCTTCCTTTCCATATTTCGCGGGCTTTCCTTGAATGCCAGAGAATATTCACCCAGCGTCGTGTACGTCAAAAAAAAAAAAAAAGATCAATCGTTTTTATTATGCTCCAGAACGTGATGAAACGCACTGGGCCCTAAAGTGAGCATTAAAATGTGGCATGATTCACTATAGTTAATTAAACAAATAGGTGCAGTATAAAAATGCAAAAAAATTAGGGAACCCTGAAGCTTCGTCTATAGTAGTTGAACGCGATAGCGACATCCTGTTCGTAGTGCGTACTTCAAACATGTAGTGCACGAAACTATTTCGAATTCACTATGCGCCCACCACGTGGCCCTAAAGGAATAGTCGCAGTAGCGTGTGTGCCTTTTGTAGAGGGGTACAGGCTTTAAACCACAGATTCATTGTAATTATCACATATTCTGACGCCCGTTGGCAGTGGACGCTTGCACCAAAGACGTGGCTGTGTAAGGGTACGAGCACACTAGCGGGAAGCGTGCCGCCGCGGCAGGACGCGCGTCTTCGCCGCCGAGCGGTGAAAAGCGGCACGCTGGCCACATCTGCGGGAGTCACGTGACAACAGTCTCGAGCGGTCTCGCAGCTCACGAGATTTCGCGCGCTTTTTCGTCGTCTGTTCTGACAACGCCTCCTGTACTAGGAAGCGTTGGTTCTGAGCTCTCCGACTTTACGGTGCAATCGTGCGAACAATGGCAGGCGACGACGATCTCCGCGCAACGCTCAACGTTACCGTGATGGCGTGTCTGCTGTTGCTTCAGCGCCGCCGCTCTCGAAATGCGCCGCGAAGATATTGGGTCCATCCGCTTTGGAGGTACAGAGATACTGAGGGCATGAAACAGGTATCCTGCGTGCGCTGCATCGTTTTGTCGTATAAGAAAGGGTAGAGTCTAATCTCCTCTAAAAAGCGTTCGGTGTCCATAGTGCGTGCTTCAGAAAACGACGGCGTGAAAAAAATGACAGCCGAAAAAAAAAAGAAAACAAGCTCTGTGTGTTGCTATGGCGACTACCACGCACGTCGCTGATTGGCGCTTTGCTTGGGCGGCGGCGGCAGAAATAGCGCAAGGAGCGATTGAGTCGGCGGCAGAAATTCCTCGACGCTCGGCGGGAGAAAGAGAGAAAAGCGGCGTCCCGCGAGCGGCGCGCGGCGCGCGGCAGAGCGTGGCGCCGCTAGTGTGTTCGTGCCTTAAAATAGACCAAAAGAAAAAAAGGCGTAACCGTGTGGTAGAACATTCGCTTGCCACGCAAACAAGCCAGGTTCAATCCCAACTTTCCTCCAGTAATTTGTTATCATTTTCTTATTTTTTTTGCATTGTTCTCAATTTTTTGGTCATTTATGAGATGACGATTTTTCACTCACAACCAACGACACTGACACCGCAATTTCTGCGAAGCGAGCTCTATAACGCTATCGCGTCGAAATTCCCTCCACATCCAACTTGTGATCAGTATGGTCACTCAGCTAAGACATGTATACGCGCAAACGGAAAGTCGGCCAGAATGGTTGCTTCGGTGCACGAGGTCCTTGTCTTTACCGCCATCCTAGTGCTTATGTTAAGGAAAAAAATGCCGTTACTAGGCGTATACACTCTAGAGATGAATGCGGATTCTCCAGTGCTTTCTGTTATTCGTTGGGTCGTGATAAGGGGGAAATAATATTTAGTCTCTCACCGACTTACTTCCAGATTGCATGTTTAAATAAAAAACAAAGAAACTAGATAGCTGAGTGGTTACGATGCTCCTTCACATCGTGTATAGGCGCTTTCGAATCTCGCCTCACCGAGAATTTGGTTTTCGTCAAGAGTTCCTCTCTAATCCTCTGTATCTCTTTATTTTTCTCCCTCTGTACTCTTTCTCTCGTCCATGGGAGTGATATTGCATCCCACGCCGGACAAATCGGCGCAGTTGTTGGTTCTGACAGCGAAGCAGAAGACGCAGAGGAGGACAAGGGGGGGGGGGGGCATGGGTTTATGACGAGAACAATACTCTTTATACGACACGCGGCAAACCTCGAGCTCCACTGTAAAAAAAATCAACTGTTCAAAAATCAATCAAGCTAGCGCTACTTTTCTTCGCCTTACGCGGGAGCCCATCCGCCCCATTCTGCACGATGTGCTGCGCAACGTAACGTTCGTGCTGCATGCGTGCGTCATTTGAATGGCGGAGAACTATTACAGAAGGAACGCCGTTCCTTTTGTCGTTTCCTCGAAAACGTAACGAGTTGCCGCGACAGTTCCACGGATATTATAAATGGAGTGGTGGCGTTCCTCCGTACTCCAAAAATGAACTAGTTCCCAGAATGTTATTCCTTGGAACGCTGGTGCGTACAACACTGCTTACTTGTCCTTGTCCTTTTTGTGCTTCCATTATATAAGAATGTATCACTGATGCACCGATCGTTGCACCGATGCACACGCGCAAAGCATTCCTGGTATACGGCAAAAACATAATGTAGGAGTAGTGGTGATGGAAGACATTTATAAATATTGTGGGCATTTAGTATACGCATCCTCTTCACCGGTACATTATCATCATTATCATGTGTGGCTCATGCATCCCCATCGTTGTCGCGTAGCATCATCATCTTGGCTCATTCATCGTAGCTGTCGGCTGCCGGTTCCTCGGACCTAATAAAAGGTAATTCAAACCAAGACTTCATAATATATTTACAGTGAGAGGTATGGATAAGGTAAGTCTGGAGGGCTCGCCTTTTACAAACGCTTGGAGGGTTCTCTAGCCAGGTATCCCTGCAGCTGCCGTGGCGGCTCGGGCTCTAGTCACAAACGCCTGTTGGACTTGGAGGTCACAGCAGCTTAGCAGGACAGCTTCCCAGTATTTTAGGGAGGGGGATGAGGTGCGTAGGTGGGATTTGAGGGGCGTTCCCACACGATGTGATAGGTGTCACATGACTCCTCCCAACAGAGCGGGCACGTGCCCGAAAAGGCCGAATTGAAATACTTCAGTACTGCCGGGCCCAGTACAGTACTGGTGAAGAGGCGGAGAAGCCAGCGCTCCTTCACCCTGGTGAGGCATTTACAGATATGGAGACCATGAGAGGATTGATAACTGGAGGTGATCTCCCTAAAGGTGGCAGCCGGATCGAAATTGGGTTTGAGAGCTGGCTGCGGATGAGGCGATGCCCGGTGGGTAAGCGCGTGGGCGGCAGCATCGGTTGTCTCGTTTCTCTCAAGACCCGCATGAGCCGGAGCCCACACGATGGAACGACGGGAGCTGCTGTGTTATGCGTCGAAGTAGGCTTGAGTAGAATTTGGGGGAAAAGCTGGCGCGGTATATTAGTGACTGCAGGTCTATATAGCGAGAATTAAAGGACCGCCCCGCCACGGTGGTCTAGTGGCTAAGGTACTCGGCTGCTGACCCGCAGGAAGCGGCATCGAATCCCAGTTGCGGCGGCTGCATTTCCGATGGAGGCGGAAATGTTGTAGGCCCATGTACTCAGATTTATCTGCACGTTAAAGAACCCCAGGTGGTCGAAATTTCCAGGGACCTCCACTACGGCGTTTCCCATAATCATATGGTGGTTTCGAGACGTTAAACCACACGTATCAATCAAGAATTATAGAACCATACCCAGAAAGACGAACGATAACTCGGTCACGGATGGCGCTTGTCTCATGTGTGTTGGGAGATTGTTTCATTCTAGGTATACCTACGTCAACGGAAATAAGTGTCGGCCATTTGGGAAATGAGCAGCATACTTGACACACATATATTAGGTGTCTGCTAATACAAACGAAGCAAAACACGAAATGCATTTTACCGATGCATTTTATCTTACCGATCACGCGTTAAAATTCACCATGTGTGTTCTCACCGTTCCTGGGTATATCTAAAGTGCCAATCACCTGTGGCGCATACCCGCCCGCGGCTATGTGCCACTGTTTGACGGAAAGCGTTTTACGACATACACGATGAACTTGTGACACTATTCATGTCGAGACCAACGAGTTGTATTCATCAAACCCTCTTACACGCCCGAACTAATTTTGGTTTACCCCAAGTAAGAGGGTGATCATGAGAGTACCCAGACGTAGGCGGCTATATAGATAGATAGATACGTACATAGACGCCCAAGTGCTTGCAGTACGCAAAGAAATGTTTCGCATTTAAAATTCAGTCGATCCCGCATATACTTTGGGAATCGATGTTATGCGAAGCATGCGGATGGAAGGTGACTGTGGTGTGATTTTGGATTGAGCAAAACCTCACAAAATGGTACTACAGATATTGTAAGATGGCGTCCAGTACCCTCAAGACTCTCCTTTTCATTGTCTCGAGTATATGCCCCACAACCTAAACTTGACTGGTGATAATAAGTATGTACAGATGAAAAGATGGGATGCATAAATAATGCTCACAATATGTACAAATGCACGCTCAGACATATGTTAAACCACCATATGTTTTATAAAACCAACTGTTTACAGATGTGTAATGAAGCCACCAGGAACATGGATATTAGCAACACCAGAAGTGGTCAGCTGATATGAAATGTTGGTGCTCACGAGGGTAATTGATTGATTGATAAGTGGGGTTTACGTCCCAAAACCACCGTATGATTATGAGAGACGCCGTAGTGGAGGACTCCGGAAATTTCGACCACATGGGGTTCTTTAACGTGCACCCAAATCTGAGTACACGGGCCTACAACATTTCCGCCTCCATCAGAGATGCAGCCGCCGCAGCCGGGATTCGATCCCGTGACCTACGGGTCAGCAGCCGAGTACCTTAGCCACTAGACCACCGCGGCAGGGCGACTGCTCGCGAGGGTAGTAGTCGTGGACACTGCTACATAAATCAACTTAAGATTTGATTGATTGATATGTGGGGTTTAATGTCCCAAAACCACTATATGATTATGAGACACGCCGTAGTGGAGGGCTCTGGAAATTTCGACCACCTGGAACTCTTTAACGTGCATTCAAATCTGAGCACATGGGCCTACAGCATTTTCGCCTCCATCGAAAATGCAGCCTCCGCAGCCACGATTTGATCCCGCAACCTGCGGGTCAGCAGCTGAGTGCCTTAGCCACTAGACGACCACGGTAGGGCATAAATCAGCGTAAGCGGTGGCACTTAATACAATTGACGTTAACCCGACGGGACGGCTGTATCTTAAGACTGCATATGTAATGTTTCTAAATTTGGATAGCCAGCACTGCAACCACGGTTGACTTTTCACGAACATCAGGGTCTGTTTGAAAAAATAGAGATTAAACGTTTATTAGTACTGTCAGTGGGTGGGGCTGTTCGTCCAGAGCTCCAATGGCTATAGCGGCTCGCCGGACATGGCCCAGGGTTGGTAATTGATTTCCCAAGGCCTGATCCGAGAGTCGCGCATCGCAGTGTTCCGGGACCTGGCGTGGCTCTGTGGAAAATACTTGACTGTCACACAGAATGTCGGGGTTTCATTACTGCTGGGGCACTAGTATTTATTCTTTAGATTGTCGCGTCAATGCTGCCGTTGTCAGCGCTTTCTTAACGCTCAGGCGCGTCAAAATTACCCCCGTCTGTTACCGCCGTTCCTGAAAAAAATGAATTGTCAGTGACCTGTGGCACATATACTTGCATGCCTGTGGCACACACTCGCTCGCGGGTATGTGCCACACGTCTGTAAGAAATGGTTTGACGACGTATGCGACGGAATTTTGACATTATTCATGCCATGACCAGTCACATTCGTTTAATCAATCATCTTACTCTTCCATACTAATTTTGGTTTGCGTTATGTTAAAGGGGGGATTACGAGAGCACCAAGACGTAGATAGATAGATAGATAGATAGATAGATAGATAGATAGATAGATAGATAGATAGATAGATAGATAGATAGATAGATAGATAGACGGATAAATAGACGGATAGATTGATAGATAGATTGATAGATATATAGATAGATAGATAGATAGATAGCATTAAAATACGAAGGAAAACAACCACGCTTTTATAATAACAAGCATTCTCATTGGCTGATTCGTGCACTTGCTTGAGCAACTGTACCAACTGCAAGAAAAAGGTATAAAAAGTTTAAACAAGACGCTTCGTATGTGTCGGGCTTGCTTTCTTCGAAATGCATTATTGCTCGTGTTGCCAGACATGAACGTATCAAACCTGTCTGGTTCTCACGGTTGCATGAGAACACACGGAAGTTTATATACGCACAGCCGTCTCCGCAACTGCGGGTTCCTGATGACTGTGGCACCCCGTGGTTTGTCGGCGTAACTGAATAACAAGCTCCACGTGGGACGTTTCCTCTTTGCGTCCCCGTTGCATAAACATGTAGAACTCCCGCAGAGATCGTTGGCAGCAATGTTGCCGGTTGGTGTTTTTACTTTTGCCGCTCATGACTCCACAATCTCTGATTGTGGGGTCGTTATGAATTTTCGGTCAGCGATTGTCTTAAAGCTGGCCTGTACAATCTTCTGGTTCCTTGACACCTGAACGGCTTCGTAGAAAGCACCGGCACAGTTGTTTGCAACGCTGTTAGATGAGGGTTGGAATGTTCTGGCAATGTTACACATACGAGCCTGCTGTATGCTCTGTAGTAGTTGCCTTCTCACTGCGTTATAGTGTAAATCTGTTCAGCACAATGTATACATTTGCTGCCACTACTGGCACTTTTTGCTTTGAATGACCGATCACCTCCCATATTCGTGTGGCTCCCGCAGTGCACAGTCGGAGTGGCTCTGAACAGTAATATGCTCCTGTACATGGGCGTGCGAAGAGTGCTCCATTTGGAGAGCTAGGTGCGACCGCTGCGCCCAACCTCCACCCTTTCTCGAGCTCGAAGAAGAACAAACCTCAGCAGTGTATGCACAAACGAAAAAAAAATAACATTAAGACAGCTTCATGCTTGTTGTGCCAGTCTTGAAGAAATGACGGAGCCGTGCGGCCTTCCTTGATACTCTTCGTTTTTTCTCCTTTTACTGAATTGCTCTTTCTTTTTTCACTCTTATCTCCGTTTTGTTCCATTTCGTTTTGTCTCTGTTTATTTATTACTTTCTACGTCTATCTCCTTAATCCACATTCTCCCTTTTCTTCCTGTCTCTATTTCTTTTATTCTCTTTTTTTACCTTGCTGGTTTTTCTATCCCCTTTGCGTCTGTTTTTTTTTTTCTGTATCTTTCGGTCTCTTTCAAATGGTTTCTCCGTATATTTTATTTCTCTCTCCGCATATTTCTCTCTCTCTCTTTTTGTCGCCCTTCAGGGTTACTGCGTCTACGCCGTACAAACCGGCGGACGTGTTGTGGGAGCGAATCAGAATATGAAGAAAAGGATGAAGAAGAGGCAGAAGGTCGAAGAGCGCGCGTTCATGTTCGTGATAATGATAACTGTTGTTTGCGACCAACGAACTTTCTCCAAGCTTAAACTGCACCAACTTAAAATAAGTGATGACGTACCTTTTGTGGGTAGTGGTGGTCGCGCAAGAAACATTTTCGAGTCACGTTAGGTGAGCGGCGGAACCTAGTGGGGCCCTGGACTTGGGGTCCCACCAAACGTGCTCCTGAATTCTCCGCTTGCTATACTCTTTCTCTTATAATAAAGTTTCGCTCTTCTCTTTTCATGAGTAAGAGCGGGAAGCAAGCAGTTCTTTTATTGTAAGAACTAGGTCTCTTCTGTAGCTATTATTGCCAAAAAACCTATCAGGTCATAACCCTACACTGAAAATGGACGTGACAGGTCTCACCGAGTAAACATATGGGCAGGCTTGGCACCCTCTCTAGATGATTAGGGGGGGGGGGGGAGTCGCGACCCTTGCCCAAGTTTCTTTGCGCACACCTATGCTCTTCAGATCTTATAGATATTTTTCCGCAGCTGGTTTGTTCAATCAAAACTAGATGGCACCACAACACCATGGCCGTCTCCTACCGTGGTCTGCAGCACGGCTCAACAGCTGCGTCATGTTGTCTTCTCGGCGTCTCCATAACGTCTGCGCGAAGTAGGCGCTATCAGCCCCGAGAAGTTGGAGTGGCGCCGCCTGGCGGATGACGTCACGGCATGGACTCTTTGATGCGAGCCATGGCGCGCCCACATAATGATGCGCTCGCTTCGTGTGCTCTTTCATTGTTTGCGTTCCCTCTTTGCTTGTCTCAAGCTGTAATTGAATGAAGAAAACAGATTCAGTAAGGTTTCAGGTAAAACAATAAAAAATACTTTTGCTACTGCACAATCACGCGCTGGGTCGTATAGCAATGTGATATGAATCATCTTTCATTCACACGCATATAAGGTAAAACATACATTTTGAACTCATCTGCACTCCCCCATGTCATCCGCATGTGGAACAGCCTTCCAAATGAAATCATTGCAGAACGCAATCGGGAAAAATTCCGGCACCTTTTACTCACCCGTTTACAGGATTAACTGCACGTTTTATTCATATCAAAATCAGCCCCTACGCGTTTATCCACTACTAGTATATCGTTTTTTTTCTCTTACTTCAAAACTTATTTTGTTTGATGGTTTGAATACTAACATGCCATTCAGTTCTATAGTGTTTTATTCAGTGATGTTTTCTTTTGAATAATGGAAAGTCTTTTCACAATTTGTGCTTGTTTTTTAGCTTGTTTTAAATCATCATCTCACGCATATACTCATCTGATGTTCGTTGCCGTTCTATTTCTATTAAAATTATTATTAATATTTTCTCATTCTTATTCCTGTTAGGATTTGTATAATAATTGACATTTAGTTCATGTTATTGTTTGTACGGAAAGTGTACCAATTCATGTATGTATTCCCTTTATGCTCCCCTTACACAAGGCCCTGTTGGGTCTGTAAGGTATTTTGAATAAATAAATAAATAAATAAATAAATAAATAAATAAATAAATAAATAAATAAATAAATAAATAAATAAAAGGTCTGTGTCGCGCTGCTAATCCCGATGATGTTTTCCATTCATGGCGACGACAGCCGCATTCCAATGGGTGGGAAAATCAAGAACACACTTTTGTTTGGATACAACAAACTTATTGATGCATGACCATGTGATTTTGATAGGGAATTAAAACACCATATTTAAATTATAAGGTTGAGATGAGCGTGGTTGATTCCTTTAGGGGATGCTAGGGCTTCTCGTCTTCTAGAATAATTTGTACTGGAGGGATCCACGTACGTATGCACAGCGCTTTCACAGTATATCAAGCCCCGCGCTCGCGTGCAGCATCGAGTATCGCAACATATACCGGAAGGCACTCGCCCTAGAATACCGCCGTCACTGTTCTGTGTTTTTATCGTGTACTTGCTCGCTCAACACATTGTTTAGTGTCATCTTTCTTTCGCAATAATTTTGAAGCTTTATAGGACCGAAATTATTGAGGTTAAGTGCCGTTGAGGTGAGGTGCGGAAATTTATATTGCGGTCAGATTCTGTCTGTGCAGAATCGTAGCAATGGTGCGGTCGCGCTCCGAAGTAGGCCTCATATGTTACATTCCGTTGCAGTTGATTACCTGTTGGTGGACATGACGTGCTAGACCAGTCGTCGCCTCATGGAAGCGAAGGTTTCTTAGTTACTGCATGGGTCCAAAAGCATATAGGTTGAATTTTTTTTTGGTATTGTGGGAGGGCACCTACTTGAAATGAAAAGTTTTCTCTCTGCATGGGGAAAAAATGGCAGCATATCGAAAGGGTGAATGATGGAGAGTGGGGCGAAGCATCCGTGTGTCCATTTGTTCTTGCTTCCGTCTGTCCATGCGTCCGTCTCTGTGGCCGTCCGGACGTCCATCCGCTCGTCCGTGCGTGCGTCTGTTCGTGCATCCGCACGTTCATCCGTGCGTCCGTCCCAGCGTTCGTCCATGCATCCACCCCTGCGTCCGTCCATGCGCCCAACCGTCCGTGCAGCCATCCATGCGTCCGTCGATGCATCTGTCTATGTGTCCATTCGTACATCTAGTCAGCACTCCAAGTACCACCATCTCGCATCTTTTCATCATATATTCCGCATATAGAAGCTCCGCCATCCAGCGGACATTCCAAGGACTAAGCGAGATGTGGCACACGCACACTTTCTTACGGCTTGCGCTACGTGTCTACTTCCCACCTTTAACCACCTCGAGTTCATGGTAGATACTAGTTCACTGTATTCATGACACTGCGGCCAGACGCTCGCTAAACCTTCCTAAAATCAAGGAGGCTACGCCCAGCGAGTATACAACCTAGCAACCCTTTCTTGTCAGATAGTGCTCAATGTACATGCCAATGGCTGCTAATTGGGAATGAGAGGCAGGAGAATTCGGCTTTTAGTTAACGCGCATGCTGTGATTTTTTTATTGTTCAACAACGCACAGGACAAATCTCCCACCGGCACCACCTTGCAGGTCAAAGCGTAAGGCATGTTGCGTACTACGACGAGGGACGAACGGGTGCCGCTTTAAGGAGCTTCGCCCCTAAAATTTTTGGGGGTAGGGGACATGCCCAGTGAGCCATCCCCTGGTTACGCCACTGCTAGGACCACGTCTATGAGTGCGCCATAGAAAGAGTTCGATTCAGATTTTGGACGTATGTGTTGAAATCGTTGCTCTAAGTGGTGCTCCCATGTGAAGCTTCCATTAGCGTTTGTGATGCGGTGGTAGAACACTCCAGCATTCCACGCAAATCATAGGACTACATAATCTCTGGCGAGACTTGAGAAGAAACCTGTACATATACGATCGCAGCGAACGGAAATATCTCATTATTTACGAAATCATTGTGTGCGCAGCAGTATTATTTTGTTTGCTTGAGGAATATGTTATGTGAGTGCTTACGGCAGTCATATTCATAATTGTCCTGCTGCAAAAGCGCAGTCTTGTAAAATCATTGAGATCGTTCGCAGATGCAGGCGTAACTTGCATGGTAAAGCGCACGGTATTAGTGAATTGAAAACATCCCAATTTCATTTCTCATATTTCTGCAAAGACATGTTCTAATCCTGCAGTCTTTGCCTAGTTCTAATAACGTTAGTACCAGTTATCATATTTTCTTAGCATGCACCTCTTCTGGGGTGTACGCGATAAAAACAACGCACATCATCTCCTGCATCACCATGATCAGAATTAATATTCCGTTTGGACAGTAGTCTGCCTATCCTAAGCTAAATTACGAGAACTTTTTAGAGCTTTAAAAGCTTTCACTAGTTGTGAAACTTTGCACCTTGTATGTTGACAAATTGGCGTCACGAATTGAGGAATGATCACCAGCGTATCGCTAAAGAGCGCGTGCACGGCGGGCGCTGAAAAAGGCGACAAGCGCCGGCGGAGCAGGCAAGTCCGTGCCGTGACGTCACATCTCCGCGACCGCAGTGACGCCAGTGTTCGTTCTCGGGGCTAATGGGGTAGCCGAGCGAGGCAGACGGACGCGCCGGTAAGTAAAAAGGAACCAGACAGACGCGCCGGAAAAGTCAACATGGCGGCACCTATGGGTGAAGTTTCTTTCCGCCTCAATATTAAAACGTCGTCGTCCTGCACTGTGTTACCCTTAAGTTCACAACGCATGCATATATTTGCTTTATATTTACACCTTGAAGCTTCGTGAGCAATGTATTCGCCGGTATTTCACACTGTTTTTATAAGTTATTATGGCATTCTCGGAGACTAGGCTTAGCAAGCATGGCTAAATAAACACAGCTAATTTCCCTAAAAAAGACAGAACAGACCAGATGATTTGTCCCCAGCGTGAGACGACTCGAAGCGATAGCTGATTTCACCATTTATTAATTGCTGTGAAGACAGTAGCTGAGTAGCAAGCGTGAGTTCGGATCCAAGCGTGTGGCCGCGTCTACATGGATGTTGCCATATTGGCTTCTAACGCGTGCTACAGACACTGAACGGCCACAGCCGCTTCGCTAGCCCAATGCATAGGCTGAGGCAACTGACTGGGAGAAGGCCAGTTGCGGTTCCGTGACGTGCGCCGCTGCGGAAAATCGTCTATATACGCAGGTGTCGCATACAATATATGGCCTCACGCGGAGCGATCCTGCACGTTCACACTTGAATCCGTTATATGTCACGACCACTAAAAGACTGTTTGAAACCGTACAAATTAGGTCACCGCTGTAAGCGTCCTGTGAGCAGCCAACGTACGCCGGAATGGTACATAGCTCACTCAATGTGCGCTAGAAAGCTACTTAGAAAGAAGGAAGGGTTTTATTATCAAAAAAAGGATGTACATAAAGAAAGTAGCATGTTGTATTTGGAGATGTTCCTGGCCTATGTATAGGTGAACGATGGATACTTGCGCAACGTTCGAAGACATCGAAGTATGGACCAAGGACACCGTCACCCGGAAGGCAAAGGATCCAGCTCACGTACGACATCCCTCGCTTACTCTATATTTACTCTATACCTGTGAGAATCCTGCCGAGGGCTCGTGAAACGTTAAAGGAGGAGGAGGAGGAGGAGAAGGAAGGGAACAAATGAAAGGCAGGGAGGTCAACCAGACGCTTGTCCGGTTTGCTACCCTGCACTGGGGGAAGGGGTGAGGGGATTAAAGGAGTAGAGAGAGAGAAGTGAAGGGCAACGTGTGTGTAGATGTGACCTACACACACGTGAAACGTTGGAAGCGCAACAAATCGACCGTAAACTCAAGATCAGGATTGCCGGTATCACAAATGATGCAGAGGATTATGCCAATCACCTAGGGAGAGTAAATTGGTAAAATTACCAAGTGTGTGATCGCCCTCAAGGGGCCTGAGGCACACATTCTGATCAAACTTGAGGAAGGTGCATGTACACCAGGGCGGCACTCAAGATGCAGCTAACGAGGGAAGAAAATTAGGGAGTCACTAAACGGAGAATACTGTGTCGTACGCACAATTAGCATTGACAAAACTAAAAGTCATCAATAAAGACAAGGAGACGTTTCTCAGTACAGGTCTCAACAAAAAGGTGGACCAAAATCTCAATATATAAAAGAGTCGGGTCGATGATAAACTAGGCCGTCCTCTGACTGCAAGAGAAAACTGCGTGACCTTGAGCAATGCTACTCGTATGCTCGCAACACTGCTACGGGCAAGGGCCAAATGAACAAGATTCTTCGTTACCTTGACGGAACCTCCACAGCCAAGTGTTTTATTCACTTCCTGAACATATTGAGACGTAGTACAAACTAACAACATTACGTAAGAATTTGCGGAACTTTATTACGCAATATTTTACGTAAAAATAAATGTATACATGTTGATAAGAAGTGCGAGCACCAGCGGAGGGGAAATGCGGCGAAATAACCATGACACCTATACCCAACAAGCCCTTGGCTATTCAGCATGTTCCCGCCAAATCACTCACGTCGTGGGACGTAAAAATTCTTGAGCACGTGGTTCTCAATCACCTCACCTCGTACGTCGGAGAAAATGGATACACCGTAAACACCGTGCTTTGCTCGATGTCCAATCTTTCTGCCGATTAGATCGTCCAGGAACCTAAATAAGACGTAACTGACTGAATAGATACAGTAAGCAAGCCATCCTCACCATCGACGTAAAAGGGACGTTTGGTAATGTCTCTAACGACATCATACTTCAACCCAATTTTCAGAATTGTGGGGAGAAAGCGTACCGATATGTTCGCAACTTCCTCAGCGTCAGGACGTAAATGTAGACACTAGGCCACCTTCACCCAGAAAAGTTCACGCTACCATTCATGGGGACAGCAAAAAGCTTTGTGATATCACCAGTGCTCTGCAGCGTAGCCATGAGCTCACTGCCTCTACAGGAATCGAGCGTGCACTTTATGCGGACGACCTGAAGATTTTCACCACAGGTGGATCTTGCGGAACCCAACAGGATCAGCTGCCAGGAGGTGCAAATCGCTGAACAATACTTTGCAACATACGGTCTCTCGTGCACACTCACACACACACACACACACACACACACACACACAAAAAAACGGAGCCTTTGATATTACTGAGACGCACGAGAGGCGGCCCACTACAGGAAATCCCGGGTTTATACGTGACGCTTGGGGCCATCAGTATTCTCAAAATTCCCACACCATGTAACCTTAGTCGTCTTATTAAAAACAATCACCGCCCAAGCACTCCGTGCAAATGGTTAACCAGAGAAAGCTGAAAGGTGCGGCCCGGTGTTTAGCTGTGGTTCAACTCGACGTTGCACTCAAGCCTTTCACAATTATTTGTGACATGTACATGCTTCTTAATCGGGTTAGACACACGTTTGGCTTGGGTTCCCAAGCGTGTATCCAGAAATTTTTTTTTTCTGGGGGGGGGGGGGGGTGTCACCCCTTGATTTCGGGAGGGACACCCTTGGCTACACCCCTGGGTTTACCACACTGTTTATTTCTCATGCCACAAATTGTGCCTCGCATGATCACGGTCATGAGGAGTGTAATGAGCGGTAAGTGCATGTCGCGAGGCGTTAATCACAGTGGTTGTTCTTGAACCAGTCGCAGACGTCACTGCCGAAGTGCCGCCGGAGAAACTCGCACCGAAAGCGAGCAGAGCGCGTTCGCCCCGGTGAACGCGCTTGCTCAACCACCACGTTGACGATGTGCCCGCAACGCAAGTGTTTGAGAAGTACACGTGAGCCTCGACCACCTCCAGTTTCCCCAGGTCCACCGCTCGAGGCTCATGCGGGCCTTCTAGGCAACGCAAGTGTTTGACATCGCGAGCTAACTCGGCGGCGTGGTTTGCAAGATCCGCCCGCCACCGGCGCCTCCATTCCCGTTCGCCATGTAGCGTGGCTAGGAAGGCTGTCGGATCATTGGTAGGTATACAGTTGTTGCCAGCACTCGGCCTCCCGGGCCTGTTTTAAATGCGAAGCATTTCTTAGTGAACTTCGTTGACTTTGAGCGTATCTATCTATCTATCTATCTATCTATCTATCTATCTATCTATCTATCTATCTATCTATCTAGCCGCTTACGTTTGGGGGATCTCGCGGTCATCCCCTTAACTTGGCATGAACCAAAATTAGCATGGGAAGGTAAGATGGTTTGACGAATATAACGCGCTGGTCAAGACATGAATAATGTCACAATCTCGTCGCGTACGTCGTCAAACACGTCCCGCCAGACAGTGGCATATACTCACGGGCGGGTATGTGCCGCTGGTAAGCGGGTATGTCCCACAGGTGATTGACACTTCGTATCTACCCAGGAACGACGAGAACACACATGAGCAATTTTAACGCGTGAGCGTTAAGCAATACCCGACATCGGTAGCATCGACCTAACGAAGGCATAGAATAAATGTCAGTGTTAAGAAAAACCTGATATAGGCAGAGTTGGTCACCCGACGAATGCAAATAATAAATTTCAGGGTCCCAGCAGGAATCGAACCCAAGCATTCTGCGTGGTAGTCAAGCGTTCTACCACTGAGCTACGCCACGTCTCGGAACTACTTTTCAAATAGACGCTAATATTCGTGAAACGTCAATAGTGGTTGCAGTGCTGCCTACCCAATTTTATAAACATACATATGTACTCCTTTGATAGAGCCGTCACGTCGGGTTAACGTCAATTGTGGTTAGGTGCCATGCGCTGAAGTTGATTTATGTAGCAGTGTCAGGGGCCAGCATCTTCGCGAGTATCAGCGCTTCATATCAGCTTCTGGTGTTGCTAAAACACATTTCCACTTGACATCGTTGCGCAAGTGCAAACAACTGGTTATATTAACATCTACAACTCTTCCACATATCTGTGCGTGCAACAATTGTACATATATTTAGCATCGTTTCATTACGTGTCACTCCGTAAAAAATTTTAACGCGGCCACCTTCCCTCCGCGTGCTTCGCATAAAGTTGATTCCCAGGTACGAGGGATCTGCCGAATTTTTTTGTGTTCGGACTGCACCATCGACCCTGCGAATGCGACCTGTCTCACGTTTCCACGGTCGGCGCTCTTCTAGAGTTGTACGTGGATATCCTATGTGGAAGCTATCAGTACAAACTGATGCGTGGGTGCTCGGCACCACGGCTGCGACGGGATGTACGACGTCACTCACAACGCAGCCAATGGCGCGCGTGCTTGGGCACGGCGTTGAGAATGACGTAACTGATAGCACAGCCAACGGAGACCGCTCGTAACACCAATGACGAACGGTTTTTCGTTTCTCCTAGCCGTACTCAGCAGTCGCTGTAAATGACAAAACTGATAGAGTGAAGCTGGAAAAGCTACACTCCACCGCGAATAACGCATGTCACACATCAAGTTGTAAGCAAACGCCATGAACTAAAAGCGAAGAATTGCATAACTATGATTCACGCGTTACCCAGAAGCACCATGACTTATGAGACTCCGCGCGTCGACATGAAGAACGGCCAGCGTAACAAGGCGAACATTCTCACCCGCGCGGTTTATAAAATAGCTATGGAACACTCACCCACCACATCTACGACAAAGCTCCACAAGACAAAGGTTCATAATACTTGGAAATACCTAATAGAATACCAAAAGGGGAACCAACTATAGTCGGATACAACTTTAAATGTCCTCGGCATTTCTTCTTCGAAGTCGGATGCTTGCGCTGACGTCATGAGCTGGGTGGTCGGTGACCTCGCCATCGGAATACAAGGCGGAGTGCGCGAGCAGGGCCAAGTATTTTTTTTTTTTTTTAGTAGCGAGGTAGATTGGTGTCCATGCTCGGGTCGTCTGGGCGAGGGTCGCTGGGTTTCTTAAGTTGTATTCAATTATAAAAGATTAGGTAAATAGTACAGCACTTAGAATCTCGGCTATGCTGCCGGAGGAGAAGCACGCCTGACACAGTTTATGCACCGTGTAATAAAGAACAAAATTCACGACTGTAAACCGTATTGGAACATGCACCGCGAGCATGACTAATGAATAAAAAAAAACACGACCACTATTATCATACCAGATGCTAGCGAGCTATAACAATGATGAGATCGTGCGACACATGGATGCATGCTAAATATTCAGGAGTAAACAAATATGTAGCCGGAGTGGCGAAGGAAACAGGTAGAGAGCTCGTGGATGTTCCGTCTTATGCAAATGATGCAACTGTCACGGGAGAACTGGATGTTACCGTAGTAATCAGTACAACATCTTCAGTAACCATTCGAATGGATTCGCAAGAATCATGTGGAAGATTTCTAAAATGATCAATTGGCAAGCAATACTTACAAGTTCACCTACAGGGTGTGACTGAAGATGCGAGTACCCTTTGGACACCGCAGTATGAATGTTTCGTGAGGAACCGATCAGTGCATGTCAGAGCCCGAGAGCATACACACCGGCCTGTTTCGCAGCAATATTCAGACTCCGAAAACGCAGAAAGATAGTTAACCAGAAAATACACAGAAACACTCGTGCACTACATGGAGTAACGACGCCACTATCCACATTGTCGCAAAAGATTCGATGAAGAGACAAAGTAAGGACTTGGCAAAATCCCCTAGCAGGAACTATGTATAACGTGAAGAGTTGTATTCCGCTCGAATCTCTGCATTTTATTGCACTTTACAGTAGCTGCCTGATTTCAGGTATATACACCCTCCTATCAGGCATATTAAATACCAAACTTTGCGTTTAGCGGCCCCCATCCAGAGTTGACGTTTGTTCTTCAACCATGTCATGCCTGTCTTCTCTGCGTCGCTGCCGGCAAAAGGATCGTCACTCGTTATTGTACTGTCCATCGGCGGCCTTCTTTTCGTTAATGTTCTTCTTGATATCACGAAGCCAGCCATGCCTAGGGTGCTAAGGCAAACAAACCCTCTTCCGATGTGGCCATTAAACGACACCCCGGCCTCGGCACTGGTCAAATATAATGTGTAAGGCGGTCGCATGGGGTAGTCGTGGGGACACTTGAGCACCAAGTGGAAGAGGCCCCCTTCGAGGGGAGTGTCCCAGGAACCAATGATGACGGCGTAAACCACGGTCGACGTCACGTGAACCACGGTCACTACAGGGGATGTGCTAAGATTGTAATGGCTCTGCCAAACGTATTGTTCTCTGCACATAAGTTGCTAGAAGCCAAATAAAGAAGGAACAATGAACAATGAAACATTTTTCAAATAGGAAGCACTTCTTAACAAATTGCAGGCATGTTGAGCGTTTTTATCTATATTTACCTATCTCTTTAGCCACCTCCTATCGGCACTCCTGTGACACCCCTCCTTAACTTGGGATAGACCTCATTAATATGCTATAGTAAGAAGGTTTGACAAATATGTCTGGCTGGTCGAGATTTGAATAGCGGGAATTTACCGTTGCGCACGTCTTCAAACTCTTTCCTCCATATAGGTGTGGCACATAATCGTATACAACTGGCAGTGATATGCGGACATGCGCCACATGCGATTGACAGTTTGTAGCACCCCAGGAAAGGTGAGAAGACATAGTGGTAATTTTAACGCGAGAGCATTAAGAAAAAAAACTGACATAGGCAGCGTTGACTGGACGAATGCAAAGAATGAATGTCAGGGCCCCAGTATAGGCATCGAAGCCAAGCAATCTGCGTGGCAATAACGCATTCTACCTCGCAGTTACGCCATGGCTCGAAACTGATTTGGAAAAAGACCATTTGCAGGCGTAATGTTGGTGATACTTGTATGTTGGCTACAGCGTTGGCTACCTAGTCTTATAAACATCACAAATGTACTCCTATTGCCTGGGCGTCACATCGCGTTAACGTCAATCGTGGTTAAGCGCTATCCACGGGCGTTCACTTATGTAGCATTGTCAAGGTCTACCACCCTCGCGAGCTCAAGGGCTACATGCCAGCTTATACCGCTTTTGGTGTTGCTAATACCCCGGTTGTTGTTTGCATTGTTGCGCAACTGTAAACAACTGGTTATATAAGACACATGAATTCTTCAACATGTCTGTGCGTACAGCATTTGTACGCATGTTTAGCGGGATTTCATAACATTTCGTTAAAAAATTACAACACAGTCATTTTCCCTCTGCATGCTTCCCATAAAATCGATTCCTAAGGTATATGGGATCTGCTACTTTTTTATAAAAAATTGGTCGACTCATATTATTTGCACCAGTGCTGTGGGTTTCTGCAGACAACTCAGTTAACATTATTTTCATAAAAAATATTTGAAGGAATTAATGCAAATAACAAAATTTGTTTTTATAAGTCGGTGCATTGTGTAACACGCGGCTGTTCAACATGTCTGTGCGTACATCACTTCTACAGGTTTAGCATGTCCTTTTTAATGTTCAGGAGCAAAGGCATGCACTTAAAAGAAAGGGAAAAGAATTTGTCTACTACATAAGCAGGTGGCTCATTATGCCTAATAAAAATATCGTTGACACATACACCCATCTGACTCTTTATATCTCAACTCAGAGACAAGAGGTAAACGTAAATTCGCGCTAAAACATCACATGTATGCGTAAAATTTGCGGTCTGTTGACACAAAGAAGCAAAAAGCATATAAACAAGTATGAGTCATTGTTTTACACTTGAAGAAAATCTCTGCTTTTTAATGCACTAGCAAATATCGAATCTTCGTTATATACGTCCCTTGCCAAATTTTTTAAACACATAATTTCGCGTTCAGTGGCCGCCGTGCAGAGTTGGCGGCAGTTCCACGATTGCGTCATGCCTCTCTGCTCTTCGCCGTTGCCGGAAAAGATAACTTCACTCGTTATTTTGCTGTCCATCAACCTCCTTCTTTTCGTCGACCTTCTTTTTGATGTCGCGAAGACGCTGGAGGAGGGACTCGTAGACGCTCTTGCCCGTTATCCACGAGAAAATTCCCGAGGAGGAGCCGATCCGCGCCTTGACGGAGTCCTCGTACTTGGCGTAGTTGTCGACGAAGTACTTGAGGGCCTGCTTTTTCAAAGGCGGTGGCATCGCATCCGAGGGTGGCGGTTCCTTCAGGCAGCCTTCGAGCGTGTCGCATATCGCGATGCTGACCGTGTTGAGGCGCATTCGCTCCGCGGCGCCGTCGGACAACAAGGACAGTATGGACACCAGCAGGCTGCCGACGGTCTGAGCCGGGCTCCAAGCCAGTCCAAGTGTGTCGAGGCAAATGCGCCCTCCGTAGATGTGGCTGTTGAACGACACACCACTCTGTGCTCCGGTCAAGAAGAACGCGTGAGGTGGTCGTATCGGGTAGTCCGGGGGGCACTTGAGCACCAAGTGGAACAGGCCGCCTTCGAGAGGAGAGTCCCAGGAACCCACGATGACGGCGTGCACCACAGTCATGTCGTTCTCTTCGGGTGCCGCGAACACGCATGACGCAGTGTCGGCGTGCAGTTCTGCCAGGTCACGCTGTATCCTCTGCAGACACTGCGGCGTCGGTTGCTCAGCTTTGTACATGTCCAAGAAACGTTGCAGCACAGTAGCCATTTCGATCGAGCTTTTCCGGCACCGAAGAGTGGTCTTAAGCAGATACGGTGGTCGCGGCAAGGTCACGAGCGCCTGCGGCGATTGACAAAGAAGACGTTAAGCGTGGCAGGTTTCCATGTTGACCCCGCTGGAGCCAGTTCAGAAAGCTCGAGGTTTTAATTACTAAATTCCGATGTCTTGTCCCCCCCTCCCTCAAACAGGTATCTACGCAGAACTGGTCAGACAATATCGCCCCTCTGTGCTTTCTGCGGAGAAATGGAATCAATAGAACATTATTTTTTATATTGTCGCCGATACGATATACTTAGAAAAAGGCTTCTATTTATTCCATTTCTGAAAATAGGCGTTAGATTGACGGCGGAAACTGCACTAAGCTTTCGCGCCTCAGTTTTTGGACATTGCCACAGGGATGCTTTCAATGCCGTTTGCGATTATATTCAGGCATCCAAACGTATACCTTTGTGATCTTCAATCAAACAATTAATATCTATTGCCCCCAAAAATCCTAATGGTGAGGTGAAGTAAACGCAGCTGAGTGGTAATCACAACACCTGGAATCTCAAAATTTCTCAACTTTGCTTTTCCATCTTTTTTTCTTTTTTCGTTTGCTCTCTTCTTGTGTGGTATTCCTTACATTAGTCATATTATAATACAAATTCTTTACACATATATTATAATGCTCACAGTAAAAATGCACTACGATTTTTTGGCCGATCCCCCTGAGTGGTTGGGAGCCATGAGTCCAGAAAAACAAACAAACAAACAGCGTGGTACATGCTTTCCCTAGCCTGCATAACGTAAAGGTATTGACTTGCATTAACCGCCGGCTTCTTGGCCAATCCCCCTTAGTGGGTGATAGCCACAACAGAAAGGATCAAGCAAGCCAGCAAGCAAACATGCTTCGCATGCTTGCATGTACCTCTGTTCTGGCTCTTACCCACTAAGAGAAATTGGCCAAGAAGCTGGCTGTTAATGTAAAGGAAAAATTAAGGTCTACGCAGGAGAAAAGCAAAAAAGATGTTTTCGTTTGAATTCTCTCGCTGGTCCGCTGTCGGCTCTGTTCTTAAAAAGTAGTCTGCTGTTCGGAAGCTCCTGCGATTCGTGTCCCAGTGGGGTTAACTTTCTTCTTTGGCAAGCTCGCCAGGACACTTTCGAAAGGTCGCCAATTTTTGCCTAAAGTCGCTAAACAATGATGATGATGATAATTTTTTCCTCAATCTGTAGTTTTTGATTTGATGACTCACGAGAAGACGTACATTATTTCTCGTTTAAAAAATATCGTAAATAAATTTATATTGTGGCCAATGAAGTTGGACTGCGCTGCTACCTCCTGGCTACGTCACTGTGAACCAGTGAGAAACTGTAGTCCACCTGTTTGCGCTGAATCACGAGCCGTTCAATTGTAGTTCGGAGCCGCTTTTAACTGGAACATAAGGAGTAGGAATCCTGGCAGGCAGATGGTCATCTTGCTCTTCGTATGCCAAGCACTCTGAGCCACAAAGGACACGAGAAGGGGTCTGTGGTTCGTCCTTTTGGGGGGTAACTGCATTGCCATAACCACCACCACCACCACCACCACCACCATCATTATCATTATCATCATCATCATCAGCAGCAGCAGCATCATCATCAGCCTGACTACGTCCACTGCAGGACAAAAGCCTCTCCCATGTTCCACCAGTCAACTCTGTCCTGTGCTTGATGCCGGCCAATTTATACCCGCAAACTTCTTAATCTCATCTGTCCACCTAACCTTCTGTCTCCCCCTAACCCGCTTGACTTCTCTGGGAATCCAGTTAGTTACCCTTAATGACCAGCAGTTATCCTGTCTACATGCTACATGCATGCCCGGCCTATGCCCGTTTCCGCTTCTTGATTTCAACTATGATATTCTTGACCCCCGTTTGTTCCCTAATCCATTCTGCTCCCTTCTTGTCCTTTCAGGTTACACCTACCATTTTTTTTCCATTTCTCGCTGCATCGTCCTCAGTTTAACCTGAACCCTCTTTGTAAGCCTCCAGGTTTCTGCTCCGTAGCGAAGTACCGGCAATATACAACTGTTATATACCTTGCTCTTGAAGGATATAACACCTGTCTAACTCCGTAATCATGAGTTGCAATTCGTTCCCTGAGTTATTCAGCAATGCAATGTCATCGGCGAAGCACAGGTTACTAAGGTACTCTCCATTAACTCTTATGCCTAACTGTTTCCATTCTAGGCCTCTGAAAACCTCCTGTAAGCACGCGGTAAATAGCATTGGGGAGATTGAGCCCCCTGCCTTACACCCTTCTTGATTGGCATTCTGTTGCTTTCTTTATGAAGCAATATGGTAGCAGTTGATCCCCTGTAGATTTCTTCCAGGATGTTTATATGTACTTCACCGACGCCCTGATACCGCAGTGTCTGCATGGCGGCTGATATTTCAACTGAATCAAACGCCTTTTCGTAATTTATGAAGACTATGTATAGTGATTGGCTATATTATGAGCATTTCTCTATTACCTGATTGATAGTATTAATGTGGTCGATTGTTTAGTAGCCTGTTCTAAATCCTGCTTGTTCCTTTGGTTGATTGCATTCTAATGTTTTCTTAAGTCTGTTAGCAATTACCTTTGTAAATAGCTTGTATACTACGGAGATCAAGCTGATCGGCCTGTAATTCTTCAAGTCCTTGTCATCTCCTTTCTTACATATTAAGATGATGTTAGCATTCTTTTGGGACTTTGGTACTCTTCCCGTCAGGAGGTACCTCGTAAACATGGTGGCTAGTTTTTCTAGCGCAATCTGTCCTCCATCTTTCAGCAGATGTGATGTTACCTGGTCCTCAGCAGCAGCTTTACATGTTTGCATGCTCTCCAAGGCTTTTCTAACTTCTATCATTACTGGTGGGGTGTCATCTGGGTTACTGCTAGTTGTTATAGTATTAAGGTCGGGTTTGTCCCGGTTACTGTACAAATAAAACTCCTCCGCTATTTTAACTATCCGATCCATATTGGTAGTTATTTTGCCTTCTTTGTCCCTTAGGGCATACATCCGATTTCTGCCTATCCCAAGTTTCCTCTTCACTGCATTGACCATTGCCACAACCATTACTCCCCAAAGGATAAACGATTCGTTCTTTCGGGAGTAACCGTCAGGGGACAAACTGTTTAGTCCTCAGAAGGTTTGAGGGACGAAATGTCAAGGAGTAAAAGTTACCCCGGAGTCGGAGCAACTGACTGCGTAGGGGAGAACTGTTAGTCCCATCACTTGCTCCTTCTCGAAAAAAGATAATTTTTTACAATTTCTGGCTGAATTACCAAGAACTTGGAGGTTGATCAATGCATTTGACGACATATACAATCAATACACAAAAAGTAAATTCAGAAATAGACTACAGAAAATTCACGAAAAACACACAAGATTCGAACGTGATCATTGGATCAGCAGTCACGCACGCGAACCACTATACCACACACCAGTTCTTATTGGAGTGAAAAATTACCGGTGCATATGTAGGCACCATCAGGACGCTGCGCGTTCTGCCATGTTCCTCAAGCTATAAAAGATTCCTTATTGGTCTTAAGCATTCAGTGTTTGGCAAGCAACCATTCAGTGATCACGTTCGTGAAAATGTGAAATGCGTTGAATATGTATTTCTGCGTGCGTGGTTAGGGCGTGTTTGTATGCTTGATGAGCGTATGCATATATAAACGTTCCCGTTTATGTTGCCGTCGCTGTGTCAAGCTTGCTCGCCTACAGAGCGCGGTTGTTCAGCGAAAATGTCTGTTTAATGAAAAAAAAAGAGAATGCTTAAAGAAACAGCCAAGTTTATTCAGCGACTCGTGTCGATTCTGCACCATCGTGCGCACACATCACATTTTATTAGTACAAATTATACAATCTAGGAGAGACAATAAAAAAACAATGCTTCATGGGAATGGATGCTGTCCAGCCGACTTCACGAGGTGCAACCACCCCTTTGACAGCTGTTGAGAGCGTGTTCGTAGCTGCCAGGTATTAACTTTCCTCGGAAGGCTCAACGCTCATTGGTTGTCTGAAAAAGTAATTGCAGAAGCATTCATTAATTTCAGACAGAACTGTTCGTGCACTTGTAGTTGCGTCTAACCGCGTAAAATTTAGACAAAAACTGCTTCTTTCACAGAACCTGTCATAATGTAATGGAACAGTTCAAAACGTGTTATGAGGCTCAAGAAGCCCGTTCTCGAGCTTTCACTGCGATACGCGTGTGGGCGCACTTATTTTTCAATGAAGCTCGCGCTTCTTTTTAGGGATTTAAAACTGAAACTTGCCTAGCATCGCTACAAACGAGTGAAATCACTGACATGGTCGCC
The DNA here is from genome assembly GCA_013436015.1 of Rhipicephalus annulatus. Lineage (NCBI taxonomy): Eukaryota > Metazoa > Arthropoda > Arachnida > Ixodida > Ixodidae > Rhipicephalus > Rhipicephalus annulatus. The sequence continues at coordinate 1,394,916 of WOVY01009376.1, forward strand.
GGCTGCCTGTGTTAGCCGTGCACGCCACGCTAGACATGCAATGTCAACAGCTGACCTTCCTAAATCAGTTCTTTACCTTGTAAAAAAATGACATTGTGTGGAGTTAGAGGGAACTTATTTTTAAAAGTGCGGCAATCTCTGTGGAACAATGTTTACTTGTGCTGCACTCAAAGCAAAACAATTTGTGAACAGCTGTACTTGATACAGCTAATGGCTACCACGTTTTCATGGCTCATGCACATTTGTGATTGGGCAGTTCTCGCAACGCTGTATAGCGCGAGCTAACTAACCATGCGGGTTTTCTTCGCGAAGAACGTGAGTGTTAAACAAACGTTGCTCATTGCATAACAAAAGCACAGAGATAAATCTCTTGGAGTGATGCCAGCTTGTTTACACTCACCATTCAGGCGATATTCCAGTCGGCGCGTAGCATTTCGATAGCGTAGCACTTCATTCAAGTATCGGATCACGTTTCCGACAGCGCAGAGATGATTCAGTGCACCACAAGAGACAGCAATCACAACCACAAACCATAACACATCCACAACACACCGCTACACCAACGAGGGTTTCTTTGACGAGAACATCACGCCGCGCATTGATACAACATGAGCACGAGCACTTTTTATTTCAAGAACGGGGCTTACACATTCGCTTATGTTTATGCTATATAAACAATATTACTTTACTCCTGACGTAGTTGTAGTGCTCACGGCCATTTACCCTAACTCAAACTGTTGACAGCTCATTCGTTTAGGTAACTATTTGCTTACGCGCATGCCGACCATTCCTTCAAGGCCACCCCTGCACCGGCAAGTTCCGCGGGCGTAAGCGTTGCTCCGCATGGTCTAACAGTTCCTCCTTCTGTTTGCACACGGCACTCTCGCCTTGCAGTTAATCTCTCCACGGACTAACTGTTGGTTTTATGGACTAAATGCAGCGTTTACTCCCATTTCGCTCCCTTTTCGCTCATTTGAGGCTTAGAGTGTGGCAAAAAAAAAATAAATCCCAAAGAAGAGAGCACGGGCATGGTGTGCACCCTCGCGACGTCACCATCAGCCATGGATATGGCCCGGCGAAAAGAAGTTACGTAAGTGCTCGTCATGATATGGGGCATGCGTCATGGAACGCACTCGCTCTCCCCCGTGGTGGTTAAGTGCTCGCTGGTGTTGCTACGCCAGCAAGGCTGCAACAGAGGTTCATTTATACGCCTTCGTCGCGCAGTTCTCTAGAAGGCGTGACAGGGGCCAATGAAAAATAAAAGAGAAAAACATGGGCTGCTACGCCACCACGTGACGGCACTATGCAGTAACAAGAAGCGCATCTAATCCAAACTCAGTTCCTTATCATCTGTCAGCTATCAGTCAATAGCGACAATACGTTGTTTGACGACATACAGTTGGCGCCCCACCCTCCAAATTGGGTGAAGGCGGGGCCTCTGTACGAAGAGAGGACACTTTAAAAAGTGACAACTTAGCACTCGCTTTGTAAACTCTACTTGCCACGCACGACTACAAAATTTGGTTGGCATGTCCGAGGCAGTGTTTGCTGTTGCAGAATGTCCTTTTTTCCACCAGGTCTGATGGGTGGATTCGGATGAAATAATGCAGTGGAACGTCAAGGGACTCTGACTTAACCTGGACGGTGAACAAGAAGTTTTAAGTAAATTTTGTGCTCAGGTTCTGAGTGTGCAGAACACACCTTCATTTCCCACACACTAACTTCACCCGCCAGTATGTCACACCATGCGGTGGTGCAACCATTATTTTGGACCTACAGTGCTGTCCAGGCATGTGGAGTGTAGCCCTTCAGTGCCATCCAAGCCAATCAGCGTTAGACACTGTGGCCGTTCAGGCTGTATTTTTTAAGAAACTGATCACAGTCTGCTCGCTTTAAGTATTTCTCATAGCCACACAAATACAAACACGGTTGGGTCACAGCCGAGCAATGGACAGCCGAGCTCGCGGGCACTCAGTTCACCCGGGCCTATCTCTCTATACCACCCCTTTATATACTATACTACGTATAGGTATGCTAGCTGTTTTCTCTTTGTTATGTCTGTTTTTGTATATATTTCTATGACTTTTTATATATTTTCTCACGGCACTTTCTATCTATTAGGCTCTTATTTTCTTTTCCATGTCTCTCTCTGTAGTCGTACTCTAGCCTTCTATCTTTTTTCTCGTTGTTCCATTTCATTCTGTTTCTCTCTCTCTCTCCACTGTCGCCCCTCCTTTCCCCCCAACTGTCCTCTTCACACTCATTTCTCTTTCACACCCCTTTCTACTATACAGAGCTATGCCATGCCCCAATAGCAGAGCTGGATAGCCGAATTGCTATTGGACATTCGCCTTCGGTTCGTGGGTAAGCGCTCGAATCTAGTTCCGGTTTATGATTATGATGATTTTCGATCAGCAACACACGGCCAAGCTCGATTGTAATAGCTCCTCTGCTGTCACATCCACTTCAATGTTTAATAAATCACTTGTCGCAACCTTATCTTCTTTTTGGCGATCTCAATGCACGCGGCAGCTTGTGGGGCTACCTCGCATTTGAATGGATGAATGGATGCAGTTGCGTAGCCACGGGATGGAGCAAGGTTTAACGTCACTACTCCTATCTTCCAATTTCGGATTCGTGTGAAAGTTGCTCGTATATATTGTCAAGCGACAGTGAGCTTAAGCGCTCTCATCGCTAGATCCCTCTCCCTGATCAGATTAGCGTATCCCCACGTACGCGTCGCGCGGAGTCTCTTTGCGCCCGCACACCGGCAGGGCATTTCACTCTCACGTGACCTCCTCTCACATTCCACTGAAAGGAACACCTTACGTGGTCGGCACGCGGCGAATGTGGGCTCCATAGCGAGAGTGAGAACGGAGTGTTCGCTGCTGCGAGGAGAGTCTGTGTCGCTCTTGCCGAAACTTCCTGGCACGAATCCTTTCTGCCTCCGACCTCACCTGGCAGACCGGCAACGGGCGCATTTAACGCCTTGGTTCGCGGGCACACTCTCCGACTACTAAATAAACGGCTTTTTTGACGCCTCTTCGTTCGTCGTTTTACAACTTCGAAACGAACAGAGGAGGAAAAAGAAAGCGAGGGCCACGCGACCACGCACTCAGCAGCGGCGTTTTCGCTCGGCATCACCTTCGGACACGCGCTGCCGCGGCGGGAACAGGCGCCCCGCAGAGTGCGCGCGTGCCCTGGCAATTTGATATACGGACCCCGCCCCCCCACAACGGCCGCGTCGGCGCCGCTCTCGTTCGGCGGGCGGTGGTGGTGTGTTTGTGCGAGTGCCGGCGTCAAAGAGGAGTAGGCCGTTTCCCACTTCCGCGGCGGCCGCCCGGCGGCGGCGAGGCCGCCGCCGCACAACCACTGCGACAGCCGCCACTCCTCGCCGTTCTCATGCTCGAGCGCTGCGCCGGTGCTGGGCGCAACAGCTTTCTCCAGCCCAGCGTATCCGAAGAGGAGCGTCGTCGTTGGCGAAGGCTGGAGCGATCATCATCTCGGCTACCGTGAGAGGATGCCCGCGGGAGTCGGTTAGTAGCGTCACGAGGAGGCAGGAAGAAGGCGCTGTTGTGGAGGCGGCTGCTCCTCCGCGGCGTGCCGCTCCAGAACAGAGTGGAGCTCTCCTCCGAGAGACAGGAGACTGCTGCTCACCCACCACAGGGACCCTTATAAGGACGTGGCGACACTTATAGCAGCAGCTGCCGCCCGCAGGAGCTGCGGCGGCGGCGGCCCTGCTTGCCGCGGGTCCCACCGCTTAGCTGTGCACGCGAGTGCGGCTGACGCTTTGCCGCACGGCTGCCCCGAGGCGCTGCCGTAGCAGCCGCTGCTCCTTCGGCGCTGCCACCGCCCTAGGACACAGGCCCGCAGCAGCCGGAGCTTTTTTTAGGAAGAGCGAGGAAGGCGGCGGACCGCGTTTCGCCAGGCCGACGTCGTCATCTCCCACCGCCGCTTGAGAGAGGAGCTGCTGCGTGTCCTCATCTCTGCATCCCGCGGACGCCTCCGCATCATCTCGGCCACTCTGCCGATTGAACGTTCGACAGACCGATGTGACATGTGAACGGTGTGCCTATTGCTTCTTTTTTTTACTTGTTTTATTTTGCGTCTGCATCTTTCGTTTCCTCGAAGCTGGAATCGTCCGCCGTGTGCTGCCACCCCTAGTAACTCGAAGTACCCGTAGCGTGTCTGTGACTCGTGCGAGGCGCTTTATTTAAGACTGCTGAGTCGTGTGAGGTGCGTGTGTGAGTCAACCGTGGTGGGCTCCCGGGCCAGCCAGCGACGCCTGCGTCGTTGTCGGTTCTTCGTTTACCTCTTCGTCGGGAGATACGCCATCCAGTTTCTTCGCACTGTGCCTTCCGAACGTGGATCGTTAGATGCAGCCATTGTCTTGTTCTAATTTTCTCATATTTCTCGCGTGACTTTTTTTTTTTGCATCTGGTGCCTCATTTTTGCGGCCTACGTCCACTTCTCGCAACTTTTTCTCTTCCCATCTTTGTGCGTTTGTGTTCAAGCGTTTGGTGTGCGTGTGTGAGTGTGTTTGGTGCCATCCTCGGATACCACTCCGCGGAGATCCTTTCGTGTCCGGAAAGAAAACCGTGCGTCGCCTTGACGAGGTTCTCCCTTTCTCTCTCTGCACTTCTCCGAGACACGGTCGTCGCGTTGAGCTTCCTACTTCATTTAAAGTGGTGCCATTTTGCGACAGGGCGCTACGCTGCGTGCCGTTGCTACTGCCGTGTCAAGTGCACTCATTCTCGCTTTCATGAAGACACACGCTAGGCGCTCGACAACGACCTCTACGCTGGTGACGAAAGCGAACGCTGCGCCGTGCACCTTAGAGGATGGGCTGCTACGCCGGCCCGCAGCGGCGGTTGCGAGAAGCCTCGTGATGGCATAAAATAGGAAGTGAAAAAGTAACAATAAGATTATGCTGAGTTATGCGTGCTGCCAATACGTGGTGACGAGAGTGACCCTGTACCACAGCGCACTGGTGGACTTGTCTCGAAGTCGTTCGGTGCACGTGGTCGAGCACGAACCCTGCTGTCCGGATCCGCAGTTAATATCGGCGAACAATTGCAAAGCCGTGCACTACGGTGTGTGCTCGCCCTTGCTAAAGCTACCATCGTACGCGGTGAGGCCGGCGTCGGCCGCCATCATCATGGCACCGCAGCCTCCGAGGCCCCAGTCAGCGACATCTGCGGCAACGGACTTGAGTATAGATGGGCTGGATCCCGTCGAACTCTTGGCCGTTGATTTAGAAGGCAAGCTTGAAGCGCTAGTCAACTCTTTCGTCGCTCAGGACAAAGTGAAAACCGCGGCCAGGAAGTCCAAAACAGCCATGACTTCGTCACAGGCTTCGACCGCTAAGAAGCTGGCTTCGAACCAGTCTACCGTAGGAGCGGGCAGTTCCAGCGTGGTACCATCGTCGTACGGGGGAAAGCAAGAGTCAAAACCTTCCGTGAAGGATGACTTGAGTAAAAAGCGACTCAAAAGCGCTGATGCTGAAGTGAAGGGCGCGAGCAAGACAAAAAACGACAAATTGGCCAGCGACGCTGCGCCCAGAAAGCTCGGCACCGTTCTGGTGACATCCGGCACAGGTGTGACAACGAAGAAGGATGTAACGACTCGCGTCACGTCTGGAGGAACTAAAACGCCAGCGAGTGCTGCCACTTCGAAAGATCTTACGTCCAATCTGAAGACTTCAAAAATGTCTCCCGCGTACAATTCGCACGAGAGTGATGCGACTAAAATGAGAACAGACAAGCCAACCTCAAAGACGAGGTCTCTTCTCGCTGTAGATGGACATGAACATAGCCCTTCTTCAGATGTTTCGACAGACAGCGAGAAAACTGAGAAATCGCCTTCTCCAACTCCTGGTAGTCAAAGAAAGGTGTTCAAGCTGTCACCGCCGAGTGTTATATCTCTAGTCACTGGAGCTCCTAAACCTTCGACGCCTCCACCCCCTACCTTCAGTGCCACCTATGTTCCAGCCGTGACACCCTCAAAATCAACAACGACGGCGGCGATTGACAACGTGACAGCCCGAGATTCGCCATCTTTGAGGGCGTCTTCTGTGAAAGACAGTGCTAAGGATACCTCCGCTAGGCTTTCGAGCCACTCTAACAGCCCAAAAGAGCTGAACCCCAAGGTTTCTAGTCAACAGCCGTCTAAGCCGGCAAAATTGGACAGTGGCGTTGTTTCCAAAGAGCGAAAAACAGTGCACTCTACGTCCTCACCGGTGTCTAAGCCCGTGATCGCCGTGAAGCCCGTCAGCGGCAACAGAAATGCGTCCGCGGTGACCTCCGCTGCCATGGATTATGCCAAATCTCGATTCCAAGGCCTCCCCGAACCAAAACAATTCGAGGAACTTTTCAAGCAGAAGCCCTGCAAGAATGGCCATGTGGTGAACGATGCCAAGAGCCGCTGGGAGTCGTTGACCTCTCCGAGCTCTCCGGCGGAACAGCTGTGGCCCAACAGCGTCGAGAGCAGCAGGAGCGCTCCCGTCGCGATCCCTGGAAGCAACAGCAATCACGATTTGCAGGCGCCTGATTTGGACTCGCCACTGTCGACCTCGCCGAGGCGACTCAACTCGCCGGAAGCGTTGTTCCTGGAGGCCAGTTCACCGCCGAGCATCCCGCACCCGCGGCTCACCTCGTCACAGAAGCAGCACATCCGCGAACGCTCGCTGTCGCCCACCGAGCGCGTTCACATGCACGTGCCCGTGCGCCCTTTTCTCACCAAGGGTTCTGTGGCCGAGCGCGTGTTGCTCTTCGAGCGTTGCCCGGAGCGCGTCGGCCTGGAGCGCACGCCTGCGCCGGCTAAGGCCAGCAAGCAGACGGTGTTCAACGCCTGGAAACAACAACACGGCACAGTGGACGCCCACTCTGGGTCACAGGTGAGTGAATGGCTGGCGATTATAGACGAGTATGTGACGCTATAAGCATTTTACTCTGATCGACGCGGGTCCATGACGCAACTTCAATCAGCCCATGACGGTTGGCATATACACAACGTAACGGTCACTCTCGGCAAGTCTGCAGAAGCAAATCGAAGAGGTTTTGCAGGTGCACTCGTTTTTAAGCGGTCTGTATACGGCTGTCTTATCTGACGTTTTCAGCTGGAGCGTTGGATTTTGGAGGTGACGTCACACCCTGCATGCGGAGGCATTTCTAAATTCAAGCATGCGTTTACGTCTATATAACGCCTCTTCTTGACCTGCTGCGTGGAGGGTTTTTTAGATGAATTTTACGTGACAATTGTTCTCGTTTTCTACTCGTTTCTTTCGCGATTCTTTTTACCTTTCGTTCTGAGTTTTCGTCGGGTTCTATACATTGCAGCCGTATAATTCGCGATTATTGATTATAAGAAAACAATAGAAGGAATCGTTATAGCGAACTGTCGCGCTATACAGCTCCGAAGTGTGAATTATGCACGTGTACGACGACTTCGCCGTCAACCTTCAGTTCCACGTGCGTCCGCAGCTGTGACGCAAAAGCACCCACACACAAACATGTCTCTCGGTGCTCACGATACTTGCTATAGACTCTCGGGGCGTCCACAATGTGGATTGTTGGATCTTATCTGATGCTCTCGCATAATGCAACGGCGTACCCATAGCAACGAGTAAATGAATTCCGGAACGGGCAAAGCAGCTACTACACGTTATCTATCAGAGATCACGGCACAGAGCCATTGTTCCCCATTACCGTCGGTAAACAGTAGGTGGCAACGGCAGTGCAGTAGCGTGAGACGAACCGAGGTTCAGGCTAACGATAACTTGTTATCGAAAAGCGGCTTCGGAATATAATAACTGAAATATTGGGATCGTGCTATTTAGATGAAGTTATGCAAGATGAGGGTAGGTTGGGTAATCATAAGCAAGTTCAATATAAAGTGAATTCGTACAATTTTCATTACAGGCACAGCATCCTCGAACCAATTAGGATTTGAGAGCATAGCTGCTCAAGTAGGACCAATATGCACTCCACCAACGTTCGTCAAGAGTTCTTCTATAGAAGAACTCTTGATGAACGTTGGCGGAGTGCATATTGGTCTTACTTGAGTATACCCGCCGGTACTCGACGAGCCACTTTGCGACATAAGCAAGTAGAACCTATCATCGTTGAAAGTCTGCGGTGCCGCTTTCAGTTCTCGGAGTCATCTTCTTTGAAGTCCCACGTTCTTCCAAGGGTGAAGACGAGACCATCCCGTCATGTCAGTTTAGCCGTTTTGGCCATGGCGCCGCGCCTCGGTTCTTTTCCTGGATTGGAGGTTTCCTTTCCGGTGCGCTGCTCCTTTTTGCAGGGTCTCTCCGTAAGATCACCTCACGCAGCCGTAGTGGCTGCTTATTTTTTTCCCCCTACCCAACTCGTTGCCAAAAGCTGTAATGGAGGAATGTGGAGCAGACACAGCGGATGACTCTATCCCTCTCAACGATCCTTGAACAGATGAGACGTCTTGGTACGTTGCCTGAAGAACTCGTACGTCGACTAAGAGCACCCAGGGTCCATTTGTCCGTCTAACCTTCTCTTAATAGTTTGAATCAACTGCGGATGGCAATGACGCTTATCCTGCACGTGGCTATTGTGTTCCATGTTACTTCTGCTCGGGTAAGCCAGCGTGGTTTGCAGCATCTCGCTCGTCGCTGGTCGTCACTTTTGTGCCTGACGATTACTTTGTTGCTGTGGACTCACTCGCGATTCTTGGGGAGAATTTGTCGGCGCGTCGCGAAGTGTCAGTCAGGTAGATACAGGCAACACATTCAGTATGGCTTCAACTGGGCTGGTACGGCATAGCGAAGAGTAATAATAGTCTGCATTGTGGCATACAGATGAATAACCACTAGACGAAACGGACAAATTGCAAGGACCTTGTCCCTTCCGTCATCTTGTGAATTCGTTCGTCATCATACGGTACAGTCACAAAGTTAACGCACCTGAGGCAGTTTTGCGAAAGAACGACCACTGCGACATAACTGCCACGTTCCACTATGTAGGTATTTATTTAGCGCAGTTCTGGTAAAGCCTCAATCTCAGTTTGACTTCTTGCCATGGTAAGACCAGCGCAAAAATTCCGTCTTGAAAAAGGGTCCGGTCACCCCTGTATTTGCAAATGTGTGTGACTGTGTGTTTGCCTGCGCGCGTATGCGTGTGTATACCATGTATACAAACAGTATATATATATATATATATACACTTTTTGTATTCATACTGCTATCTGTGCGCAGACACGAGACAATTCACTACGTGTTGAAAGCCGGTCCCAATCAAGCTTGTGCGAACGCGGAAAAGAAAGGCAGCATGGAATGTGTGCGAACTGTTCTAACGACCTACATATTTACGGAGCGCATTCATCCTCAATGCGCGCGATTTCTGTCGCGCCGTTATACGACACTCCGGGCGCATGCATTTCGTCTGCGTCGTTCATCAAGTTCGCGCAGGTTTGATACGTATATGTGGGTACGCTGCCCAAATCAGCACCGCGATCTTAATAGCACTTACACTGGGCGCACGTTTTGGGGAAAACGGTACGCCTTGAGGGATAAAGAACGAAAAAAAAGAGAAAGAAATAGCGGTAAGGGCTGTGGACAATACAACCTGACGACGCGCTAAATAATGAAGTGCACTGTCGAGTACACCAGTGTTTTTCCGCGTGAAAGGCCCGAGAGATTGGGCTGAATGACGTGCAGCCATGAGTGGACTCTGTACATACATTAACTCACTCACTCACTCACTCACTCACTCCTTTGTTCACACCTAGGGAAAGTACGCCTTTTATATCCGATGACTGCGCGCTGCATTACTGGCCGAGAACGCGGTTATAATCACCATGAAGAGGGAGAGAGAGGTCGAGGAAAGGAAAAGAAGCAACTTCTGCAGCCCTAATTGGGAGCACGGCTCAGCGCCACGCCATGAAGACTGCGGTCGTCTCTCCGTTGCGGCTTTCTTTCTTTCTTGACGACTGTCCCCGATCGTCTCACTCCGACGAGCGGAAGGGCCGACTTTCCGCGAAGCCGAAATCGCGCGCGTGGTTGTCTTTCGTCGTGTGCGCATAAAATGCCCCAGTCGATGATGATGCGCGCCATTGTGCATCTCCGCAAGTCGGTCGGTCGTCCGCACAAGAGATGATGTAATGGGAGGAAAAGCATATAAGGAAAAAGTCCATTCCTTCCCACCCAGGTCGCCGGGGTCAGCAGGCAAATCTCTGACATGATGCTCGCAAAGGCGAGGTCGGGCAAACCTTTTGACTGCGTGTGTAGCTAATGCTTATGTGTAACCTCCTCCGTCACGATTGCGACGTTGTTTTTGTTTTTGAGAGTGTGTGTGGAATCAAGCGCTTCGAATGTAAGCTGGCACGTGCTTTCACTTTCCACGGATGCGAGGAAAAGTTGCGTAAAACAAATACCTTGCGTACATGGTGGTAATTGCTGCTATGGGATGCTGCGACTTGCGTAATCGAGTGTTTCTATACATGCGCTCATCTGCACTCATCGCTCAGATTGCAGATGCGTGCATTGTATCTATACACTCATCTGCACACATATCTATGAACTCATAATTTGCTGTTTGTATATATGCAATTAATGCAGAAACTGTTATTTTATAATATACTACTTTGCAATGTTCTTATAACACTGTCACACGGTCACTTTTAGTCGCGATCTGGCCTGATCAGGATCTAATTTCCCAATCGTGATTGGCTCCCTTACGTAAGGTACGAAAAGGAGCCAGTCATGGTTCAGAAATTTGGTACCGGTGGGGTTTAATTGGGATCAGCAGTTCACCATGTGACACTGGTGTTGGGTTGCTAAGGCTATGCTCAGAGAAAAAAAAAAGCGCTCATTATAAGGGACGACAGAGACCGTTACCACTTCAACAAAACGTGTTTATGTTGCGTCGTTTATGTTTTATGTTATAAAAGGACCTTAGTCAGGGGGCGGTGCCTTTATTCACTTCAACCCAGGCAATCTTTTTTTGTCTGAATGAATCAATGGATGAATGAAAAAAATGAATGAATGAATGAATGAATGATCGTGTACTTTTGGCATGTTTCAAGGAGGTGGCTTACATTGAATGCTGAAATAGAAATAAGAAACTAATGAGAGCTGAACGTGTATATAGTCGTCCTAGATTGATGTGCGACGTCGAGACATTAACTATGATAACCGGCATGCACAACTAATTGATCGAGGTTACCACGTCATGTTGCTACGTTTCTGCTCATTAAAGTTAGTATTGGCTCTGGTGTGAGCGCTCAGAGGAGCATTATGACACTAACCGGGGGCGATGAAAGCCCGTTGACGCGTTTCGATACGTGAGAACTGTAGACTATACTTGTATTATATTAATACCGGTAGGTGGTAATGCCATCCTTAAAGCAAATGCATAAGGGTGAGACAGAAAACTAGGCGGGCAGATGAGATTAAGATGTTCGCGGGTGTTATAACGTGGCAGCAGCGAGCACAGGGCTGGGTTGTTTGCGGAACATGGGAGAGTGCTTTGCTCTGGGCGGCTGCGCCATGAATTATGGCTGGGGATGCTGTCACAAGTGAGTCGTTTCGAGGGGGAGCAGAAATGCGGACAACCTGTGCGTTGCGTTATGATTACGCTTGATCTGCTCAGGGTAAAATGGGGGCAGACGAGAATTTAGGGGGTGCTCCTGCCCTTTCCCTTCCCGACTGGTGCCGCCCTTCAGCGAGTGGAGTCAGGCCGGTGAAGATCAAAATGGGGATGATGATGGCCACCAATAAGAACCGATGCATTCTCCTGAGGAAAGCAGCCAGGTTTTAAGCCGTGGAGTTACGGGTTAAACTTAGTCTCAAAAGATCCACGCGGCGCAGCCATGTGGGTTCCACGGATGTTGGCAGCTCGCCTGGCGAGGACTTCAAGCCGGTGCGATTCGCAGACCCTTTAAATACGCGGCGGGGTAGTGTACTCGCTTTCGTTTTCCTGTGTCACGCTTTCGTCCGCACACAAAAGGAATGACAGCGCGATGCGCTACGAGGAGTTCACTAACGTAGCCAGGATTTTCTTTTTAATTTCAGCTGAGGAAGGGGAGGGGGCTCAAACAGACTTTATGTATGTTCGTGCGTATGTTTGTACGCTTGCGTGTAACTATGCACACACAACATTGAACAATTTCAGTAGATAATTCGAACCCCCCCCCCTCCTTGCCTCTCCTTGGCTGTGCAAAAATCGACGAGCTCATTTATTTTGTGTGCGTAGCGTACACAGGCCCATCGCCTTGTACAGGCTTACAGTGCGTGATGTGTTCATACGTATAACCCTGCGTACAAGGAAAACACGCGTTTGTCACCTACGCGATCACGTGCTTTTAACTGTCTGCACCGTTAAAACTACGCTGTAACGTATATGACTTCCAAAACTTATTCAATTATAGGTTAGCGGGCACGACGTATTCATCAAGGGAAAGTGTGGGGTCAACGGCCTTGCAAACCGATGCCGCGCGTCCGGCCTAAAATAGACGATGGAAGCGCCGCCCGCAGGGTAGTAATGGGAGCCACGGCCGCCATTAACCTGCTTCGTAGGGTTATTTGTCCTCTAAAGAGTTATCCGAAGACAGGCAGACGGCGTGTGTGCGGCCGGCTTCAACGGGTTGCGCCATTGCTGCACGCTTCCCTGTAGACGGCGAGACGCTCCACATGACCAGCGGAGAGTGAAACGGGAAATTCGACTAACGCGGAATTCGAAACAGTTGGGTGCGTTAATGGCGAACGGGGATATTCGCAAAGCGCGCAGGAAAAAAACGAAAAAAAAAGAACGTAGACGTTGCGTTCTTCTTCGGAATAAGTGGTATAAACTTGCTCATGAAAGTGAAAGGGCAACGGAGCATGCAGGCCCTCGCATGCTGGACAAAAATGACCATCACGTGTATTGGAACTGAATGTGTTGTGATCGGGATTGCCCCGCCGCGGTGGTTTAGTGGCTAAGGTACTCGGCTGCTGACCCGCAGGTCGCGGGTTCAAATCCCGGCTGCGGCGGCGGCATTTTCGATGGAGGCGGAAATGTTGTAGGCCTGTGTGCTCAGATTTGGGCGCACGTTAAAGAACTCCAGGTGGTCGAAATTTCTGGAGCCCTCCACTACGGCGTCTCTCACAATCACATGGTGGTTTTAGGACGTTAAACCCCACAAATCAATCAATCATCATTTGTGATCGGGATTTACTTATTTGTTTATTTACTTATTTATGTCAGCGGCTTGAAATTTCCACGCAGTGCTGCTAGGTTGTATGTATGTATGTATGTATGTATGTATGTATGTATGTATGTATGTATGTATGTATGTATGTATGTATGTATGTATGTATGTATGTATGTATGTATGTATGTATGTATGTATGTATGTATGTATGTATGTATGTATGTATGTATGTATGTATGTATGTATGTATGACGTTCCACGCGCAGTCACGTTTTCTTTCTTGACTATCCGCAATGTACATTAAGCACCAATACAACTCAGTCGTGTAACTCAATCCAATCTTCATTGAAATGATCTTCAATCTAACACATTAGTCACAATGATTTTACTTATCGTTTGACTAATAATTTTCGATTGTTATTGTTCCATTTGCCGTTCCTTGTATACTTATAAATATCGCTCTACTGTAACGTTGTTTATGAAATATACTTTATAAATAATACCACCTACCACCAATGTAGTGGATGACCTTGGTAACAATCTTGTTTTGGAACATCTCAATGGTGTGGGAACAAGCAAATGGAAGACTTGAGAAAGTACACAACTAGATTACTAAAGATACATGTTCCCCTAAATGTTGTAATATTTTACTCGGAATTCCATGTGTTACTGAGGAGGAAATCACTTCATTCAAGGAAAAAAAAAACGGCAAGATGTGGAAGAATTGTCTCCTTTGCCTATGTGGCGGCCATAAGTCCTTGCGCTCTGGTGGCATCCTCGGCTCGCCGAAGGACGTCGAGTTGCACTTCTGGGTCTGCGCTTAGCAGTGCGGTCTCCCACTGTTCTCCATTGCTGTATTTTTTATATTGCCCTGTCACTGAGGGGCAAGACCACAGTATATGAATGAGATCCGCCCTTTAATTGCAGAAGTTACACAAATCTGAGTATATCTCTGGGTAGATGTAGTGATAAGTCACTGGGTTCGAGAAAGTGTTGGTTTGTAAGAGGTGCCATGCCGTCGTCTGCTGCTTGTTCACATTCCCCCCGGCACATATACCTCGCTGAACAAGCGAGGTACGTGCCGGGGGGAATCGGACCCTTCCTAGCCAGTAGCGTTTTCTGATCTCTTCATAACTAACCATGCGGTCCCTCAGCGTCCCCGGACATCGCTCGGCGCCTGTTCGGCCGGCCAGTTCTCGAGCCAGGTCATGCGCGATTTCTTTACCGGGGAGGGAGGAGTGAGCAGGTTCCCATATAATATGAACTACCCGCTCGTCGCACTGGTGGCAGCAGTGGGATTGTCAAGGGCTCTAAGGTACGATGGCAGGTACGGCGGGTTCTTTTTAGGGTAGCTGGATTTCTGCCGCCGTCGTCCTCATAGCCGATCTTCGCCAGTGACGAGACGCGTTCGTCAGAGAGATAGAACGAAGATTTATTTACATGATTGTTGAAAGATGGAACTGTACAGAGATTCAGCAGAAAATCAGCTGTGTACAAACATTCAGCTCATGATTCAGCTCTTATTTCCAAAATGCTTCGACTTTTATAGCCCGCAGTCTCCTTACACGGAGTTCCAAAGAAGGCGGTGAGCACTCTCGCCACAAATCAGGTGACGCAGTCTCAGTGATCCACCCACCAGAAAAAGTACAGATATTGCACCACTTGGCTGGGCGAAAAGGTCCAATTGTAGCACGAGCGCACCACACTATGACGCACCCGGCCCACGCCTTGGAGGCAGCGCAGGGCGAGGAAGTAGAGCCTGGAGAAGGAAAGTTATGCTCCTCTGGGAAGATGGCCGCTCACACGATCGTCAGCAGTGGTCCATGTCTGCTTTCAGCTACAGGCTTCCAGAACTCTCGCGAACATGGCAGTCCAGACGCTCGATACAACGGCATCTTCGACGTCTTCCCACGCTTTCGGACTGACAGTGCTTTGCGATGATCTCGCGTAGATGACAATAGCCGATTGGAGAGGTTGACCTAATGAGACCAGCCACAGTGGCGCCGTCCTACGCTGTTCGGGCCCGTTCAACAAAAAGCTTGTCTTGCGAAGCTTTCGTTGAGACCCGACTGCTACCTAGAACATCTACAGGACAGCGTCTTGCAGACTGGGCGCCGATGGTGTTGAAAGCATCCTAACAGACCAGCTTACGCACAATGTCGTCTGCCCAGACGAATCGCCGGGCGAAACGTAAGAGCAGCGAGAACGGCAAGCACAGACGTCGGCTGTGACTAATCTGATCTGCGGAAGAAAAACGTCAGCTTTTATACGTGTGACATCGAATATTCGAGCGTTATCGTAATAGCGTTCATTCTATCATAAAATGGTATTGTTTGCGTTGTGCGCGCGGCCTCATCAGACAATTCACCTGACATGCGGGCGCGATTTGCGCGAGGCAGTGCATGGTTACACGTGCAGTGGACCACGCATGACAATGTGACTTATTAATTATATCATCATGAGAATTTATTATTGTCAAGTGGTGCAACCTACAGTCAAAATTGGATGTTGGGAACGAAACGCTTTGTGAACTCAGCCCCGTCTGGTTAACCTCCCTGTCTTTCCTTGTATCTTTAGCTCTCTCTCGCTCTTCAATGCGACAATAAGCGCAGCCTTGCGAAGCAAATACGTCGATAAGGTGCTTTCATGCCTCGGGTTGGTATACGATGACCTAAAAGTTTATACTAGAGAACTTTCTGTAGATACAATAGTAAGTTCGGCTCTTCCCACGCGTTCTCCTCATGGCACTCCCAATGTTCTGCAGAGCAGCAGTGTCAACGGCCCAGCAGTGGCGCCGCTTCGTCTTTCACGTCGTTTCTTTTGGGCGACCCACTTGCTGGGCGCGCGTCGGAAGCGGACCGCGAGCTGCAAGATGAGAGCGGGACCCGCCATCGCTCAACCTTGGCCCGTCACGAGGGCGCACCGCCGTACGGCGCATTCGCCAGCGTAATCGCCTAGGACTCCCCCGCATTGCCCGGCTTTTCACTCTGCACAGTCCCACGGAAGGCTTCGCCGAAGTCATTCGTCGCACAGTAATGCCGACTTGTGCTCCGTGTCGTTGAATTAGGCCCGAGCGCCCATTATTCGTTCAACCTTCGACGACCGCGAACTCCTTTCGCACGTTCGTGCATGTTGAAAGTACTGGAAATATGTGGGTGTGAGCGAGAAAGTATGCGCACTCAAGGCTGATCGTTGAAAACGAATTATAGCGGTTAAAGCATACCAAAGTGACGTCATCGGCTATGAGCGATATATTATGGAATGAAACTTCTGGATTAGCGTTGACGGCGTAATATTACACACACACACACACACACACACACACACAGATATATATATATATATATATATATATATATATATATATATATATATATATATATATATATATATATATATATATATATATATATATATATATATATATAGAGAGAGAGAGAGAGAGAGAGAGAGAGAGAGAGGTGCTGGCAGTCCTGCTGGGGTGTCACACCAACCTGTAAATATTGGAAATACACTCGTTTCTCTCTTCCGTGTGTTAGCAATTCCCGTAACAAATTGGTGAAGGTGCTGGGTAACGAAGTCCCACGGCCTTCTCTCCATCGGCCTCTGCAACGCCTCCACCGGCCCTACCCCCACCCACGTACGTGCTGGCGCATCGGAAGCATCCATGAACGTTCTGCGGTAAGGACAAAGTTGATGTCGATGACTGGATAGCTGACTATGAACGTACCAGTGCGCTCAAACGATATGACCGGACTCTCATTCTGGCCAACGTGCTGTTTTAGATGAAAGGCATAGACAAAGTCTGGTACGAGAACCATAAGGAGGAGATCGGCAGTTGGGACACCTTCAAAAAGAAGCTTCGCGGCTTATTTGGGAAGCCCATTGGTCGAAAGGCGGCTGCAAAGAAGGAGTTGTCTATACGTGCTCAGACGTCCACAGAGCCATATATTTCGTATATATACAGGATGTGCTGGCTTTATGTCGTAAAATCGACAACGACATGTCGGAGTCTAATAAGGTTGGCCACGTCCTCAAGGGGATAGAGGACGATGCGTTCAACCTGCTGATGTACCAGAACTGCGCGACCATCGAAGAAATTATCCAGGAATGCCGGCGTTTTGAACTGGCCAAAAGCAGGCGTATTTCAAGATCATTCATTCGATTGCCGAACACCGCTGCGACGTCCTCCTGCGAAAATGGACTGACCTCTCGTCGGCAGTCTTCACCGGCGTCTCAAATTGCGCGAATCGTCCGGCGGGAAATCGAAGCAATTACACCTGCTCTTCTCACCAACGGCCACGTCGATTCGCAAGTACCTCAGGTTTGCCGGGTACAGTCGATTGTGCGGGAAGAACTCCACAATTTGGGCTTCGATGTCTGCGTTGTTGCTCAGTCTCGACCAATTGGCTTTCGTTCAAGGTCGCCACCTCGCCCCAGGTCACCGCCCCAAGAATTACGCGGAAGCAAAAAATCAGTCACGCTGTAACCTACGACAACTGCCAGCTCCTTCGCACGTCCGCGCATGGTGAAAGTACTGGAGATGTGTGACACTGTCACCTCTGTCGAAGGTTGTGAGTTTGGATCCCGCTGACAGAAAGGGTGTTCTTTAGCCTACAACAATTTCAGTTTTTGTCACAATTAACGTCTTGAAGTTGAAGACGACAATTAATCTCCTCTATACTGCATGTGGAATAGCACAGAGGCCCCCGGCTTATGCAGGCTTACGTCGCGCTATGCGCAATATTTTTTTTAAGCGCCTGCTCGTGCTCAGTTAAAAACAAACAAACAAACGAAATGACATTAGATACAGTTAGCAAAGAGGAAGCCGGGTGAGGCAATTGCCTGCAAATTATGCAAGGCTCGATCCACCGGCTACCTAAAACCTCCCAATTCTAATTCGATGTACGGTTCGGTTTGACTATTACTTTGAACTATTTGATTCGTATTCGATGTGGTCGCAGCAATCGCTATCGAGACCCGATTCCGACGTTCGAACCGAGTGTGGGTGGGTGTTCAGCGAGAGGAGATGTCGCAGTGTAGTTGCGCCGAGCCTGCTTGCGTGAACGGTTGCTTGGCGTCATGTACGTGCACAACGGCCTCATCGCTACGCGGCGCAGAGTCATTCCTTAGGTCGTGGGTGATACGTATACAGCTGGATCGACGGCGCCTTAGCAACGTCACTGGGCGTCGAGCTCTACTTCCTACGGGAGGGGAAGATATCCTTGAAATGATATGAAATGCAATGAAAGAGGGTGAAGAGGGTGGTTTAGTGACACAGCTAGCAACTGTCTCTAAGGCAAGGACACCATGCACAACCTCGACACTTGGGGGATGTTGTGAAAGCATGCACATCGCAACGCGAATCAACATACGCTATCATGTCCCGAGTTTCCTGATAAGTCCTGGGTCATGCATCGGACGTGAACTCGATTGTCATTCTTAGTTCTTCTACTGTATTGTGTAAGGATGGCTTTGATTAGGTCATCGTTAAATGTTGTATGAGTTATGTGTCGCAGGCCCAGTATTGGGGTAATAAATATGAAGTAAATGTTATTATAATATGCTAGACCTATTTAAACGCACGCTTACACAGTCCGAAGAGGAAAATAGGAAGGTTGCAAGCTAAGAGCTTCCGCACACAGGGCTGTCTTCATTTCAAGGAGGCGAAAGTGGTAATTGAAGTTAAAAACATGAAAAAATTGAAGATGAAAGGAAGAACATGAGAGTCAGTACGCATCAAAAAGATAAAAAGAATTGCTCCATATATGGTGGAAAGTTAAACAGTATTTCATAGGCGTGGTGGCTTTGTGATCTCCAGCGCAGGCGCGTACCGATCGGATTAGGCTCAAAAGCTGCTGGTGATGATTGCTGCCACTCCACTTTTATTCAATCAGCGAGCGCTAAAATGGCCACTCTGTGGACACTTACAACCCGCTCTCCAGCCCCACCCCTCGAGTTGCCGTGGCCCTTGCCAGGAGAGACTGTTGGGTTAGATGACTATCCATGAACACCGAAGTAGTCCGTTGCTTGCTTTCCTGCGCTGGTTGTCTTTTGCGCTATACTCCTTAGTGTTCTCGTCACCTCTTTCGAAGGTTGTGAGTTTGGATCCCACTGACAGAAAGGGTGTTCTTTATTATTATTTATTCAATACTGTGGGCCTTTTGAGGCCTATACAGGAGAGGGCGTACAGAGCAAGTAACACTTGATATCGCAAATATGAAAAGGAAAGAAAAATAACGATATAACAGTATAAAGCAATGAATGAACAATGCACATGCGTTTCACTGAAAAAAAAACTACTTAGCATGATAACGTCAACGGTAACATTGATATGCAGGCGGTTAAGCACATGTAGCAATGTGGGAGCACATGCGCGACACACTCTTTCAACCTTCATTTCGGCGAAGATAGCATAGGATTTATTACGACGCCTCTAAATGAATTTCCAACAGCGATGAAAGTGATTCAGGTGATTGTGCACTACATTTCAGTTTATGTCACAAATAATGTCCTTATGTTAAAGACAACAAATAATGTCCTCTATCTTTTCATTGACCTGATTGCCTGTTGAATTCATTTAGCTCTGACAGTTACAAACGTTTTTTTATCGATATGATGGCGTTACGGTAATGGTGATGCTAATTTAGTATAAATTGACTTGCTAGTACGCCTTTTGCTTCACCCGCGAGTTTTTTCCCCTCCAATATAATCAGGCACAGATGCACGTGTAAACATCCGTCTTTGCTTTGCCCTTTCGTTTTCGAGCGATGTCTGGCCGTTGCGGTACCGTCTCGTAAACAACAAACTTTCGCTCCGGATAGCACGAGGATCGGGGCACTCGCGATGGGGTCGCCGGAAACGCTGATAGATCTCTCGCGTGGCGCGTGCGTGCATTTGCATGTACAGCTTGCCGAAAACGAAGCGCTCGTAATTGTAGCAACGTCCGCTTGCTCGCGCGGCGTATATTTGACTAATACAGCCGTGAGATGCGGGTATTGTGTCGTTCCAGGCAGCCACAGATGTTTGTGAACCGTGTGATGTTCTGTGGACAGTGAGGCTGGCAGAATTTATACCTTTGTGTTGATTTATTCCTTCTTTTTTCAACTAAAACTGGGGAATCCCTTCTTCGGAACCTCAACTAAGCTTGGTACCTTTGGCGTTGACTGTATATGCACAGAAGCGCTTCCGTGCTACCTTCCGTGCTCTTGCATTCTCTCGACGAGAACCCGTGCCTAAAAAAAATAGCAAAGAAAAAAACAAGAACAAGGTCATTGGCGAAGTCGGCAATAGTTGTGAGAATGACCGGACTGTAGTGATTTATTTGTTCGTGCAAGAGTTGGAAAGACAGTAAGAAGCTCTTGCGGGAAATGAAAATTGGATCGCCAGTAAGTAGGAGAGAAAAATCTTGTTAGAGTGTACTAGAAGTGTTCTAGTACACTGTAATTTTGTTGCCAGGGTGGGGAGCACTGTAGGGAGAAAATTTATTTCCCTCTCCCTTTCGAAAGTAATTTCCGGCTGCGCCCCTACCGTGGATTATACAAAGGACGTATAACATATTTCCGCGTATCGGTTAGACTAAGGACCATGTTACAGGACAAGAAGAATGTTCTGTAGTCCCTTTGCCTTTTCTTCTATATTTTTTTGTTTCGTGGGTATAATCTTGTCCATGCTACGCACAACAACAAACTAATAATAATGATAATGATAATAATAATAATAATAATAATAATAATAATAATGCAAAATTGATGACATTTGGGTGTTACCTCTCGTCAGTGTACTATAGCGTAAAACTCTTCGAAAATGGTTGCGACTATGTACAAGCGACTTACGAGACATCTGGTTGTTCATAGTACTCTGGGTACGTTTCACGGGAGAGCTCATAGATAAGTGCGAAACTATAAGCTGTACAGCCAACTTAAGGGGACATCGCTGATGACAAGGAATCCAAATTATGGATCGCAGAACTTCAGACCTCTGCATATCGAAGCCACATCGTTCCGTAACATGTTACGTTGTTCAGCTGCGACATCCCCGACTGACAACAGAGGCGCGAACGGAAATCGGCCAGAAGTCGACGATCGGAGTTACCGTCGTTGGGGCGTGAAGAATGGAGAAGGGGGTGACACGAGCATCTCGATGCGTTGACGTTTCGCATCTGGCAAGCTTAGCCTTCGTGTGGTTTTAGCCGCCCTCGCTGTCGCAGCCGCCGCCGCTGCAAGCGACAACAGGAAACCAGTGTGGGACCACGTAATTGTTCCTGGAAGCAGCACACCCCCTACGCATTCTCACGTGTGCGTAGGATGCGGCAGCCATGAATCGGGCCTTGTTTCGCGGACGAAGCAGCCCGGCGGCTCTTTTTACGCGTCAGCGAGGGCGGAGGAGGCCAAGTTAGAGCGAGTGCGCCAATGTCCTTGCGCCGGTGTGTGTGAGTGCGTTCCCTTCCTGTACAGTTCTTTATCGCGGGTCTTTTTCTGTGTTTGGTACGTACTACATCGTCCCGCCGCCGCACCCTTGTGCAAGGCCGCCGAGGATTATGAAAAGACGCGGCGGAGTGGTGGCTCTTGTCGTAGACAGGAGAATGGCGCTTGGCACATGTCGTTACCGTTGCTCCTTTTTTAAAGATCTTTCTTGGGGACCGTCCACGCAAAATGTTGGTGTATGTCTGTCTGACTGTCTGTCTGTCTGTACATTTGTCTGTTTGTCCGCTCTTAACTGCACCGGGTACTCGAAACGGCCGACCCCATCCGCAGCGCCCACCAATGCTGCTCAAGATTTAGTGTTCATACTTGTGCAATTGTCAATTAAAATCAATTATTGTGCGTGTCTGGCGCACCATAACAAAACGTGTATATTCTGCATGTGCGCCTTTTACTAGAAAAGGCATACATAAGTAATTTTTAGGACTGTAGCGTTTATCGCGCTGCGCTGACCATGCAACGCTTGCACGAAAAGACAAGTGTTTCCAACGCTTTCCTAAGACGAGACGGCAGTGGCACCTACCCGTTGCCTTGCGTTCTACACCTTATCACCTCCGAGACGGGCGCGCACACCCCTCTCAGAGCCAAGCGCTTCGTTTTCCAAGAAAACTGCCAGATGGCGCTCATGTCTCACGTGTGACGTAACTTGATGCGCTCGTTCGCCTCCGCTGCACGCTCGAGGCACTCTAACGCAGCGCCTCCACATTACCATTCACCGATTTTCTTGCGCAGAACATAAAATAAATGTGCACTCTCTCCACACGCAAGACTATCGTCTTTCGACATAACATGCAGATACGGGGCCAATTTTTTTCCTCCGTGGTCTCCGCGCCGTCTGTCCGCGTTCCGTGACCGTGGCGGTGCACTCCAGGACACTGTGACGCCATAGCGAGCTGCGGACATGTCGACGTCTAAGTCAAGTCATGAGACTTACGAGTTTTCGCATCGCGCTTCTTTAGAAAAAAAAAAAAAGATGCAGCAGAACGCGTTCACATGTTTGCATGGGCCGAGCTGGTTAGTACCAGCTGGAGAGAATCCATGGCACAAGCGGCAGTTTCAAAGGAAAGGGCTAGCGAAAAAAAAAAAAGAAAGACAACTGCGAAACGGCAGCCGGAATGAAGGCAGCAATTCGACTTTCTGATCTCCTCTATATTATCTGTGTCATGGGAAGGCACGCGGCAATCGTGTTGCCATCATCCAAACCGCGTGCTTGGTCTACAATGTGTAAAGAACGACGGAGTGGGCTGGTTTCGGGTGAAATAAAATATAAGCTTAAATGAAAACAGGGATCGTCGTCATGACCGTTTGTCCAAATGTTCCTGTATAGGTGCTTGCCTGCTCTACGTTCTTTGTTCACGCGCATACGTGACTATTCTGCGGCCTTCTGGTTTCCAGCGGTGAAGACTCGAACGGGGGCTCATTACGAAATAAATTTTATCGCTCTCTCTCTCGCCATTCCCGATGACGCCAAAATTCCTCGCTGCAAGCGCTGCTGACGCTTGCATATGGATACTGTTATACCTCATTATCGTCCCTCTTTCGCAGCCTGCGCGTCGGGGGCCACCAGATGCAGTTTCTCTCCCTCTCTCTATCACCTCATCCCTGTCCAACTCCACCCCGTCGCATGCGCGGGGTCTTCGAAAAACCTGCGCCCTGTCGCCGGCCGTCTCCTCGTCCTCTATATATAGAAGGCCGCGTGCGCTAAGCACCTCCTCACCCTCGAAGAACAGCGTCCAGAGAGCCGCGCACCCGTAGCTCTCTGCGCCCCGGGCCTCGGCTTTCGCAGGCAAAGCCACGCGCTGTCGTCACTTGGCGTACGGAAAAGGAGGGAGGGGGGCCGAAACGCCGCCACGTCTTGTCATTGACAGCGCGGCAGCGGGTACCGTTAGAATACACATACAGACATAGCACCCGCGCAGGGTGTGCATATAGCTACATAACGGCTTTTGGGAACGCGTTTATTTTGCCGAGACCTTCGTTCGTGGTTTACAGGAGAAGTTTTGGTTCGTTTTGTTTATTTTTTTTTCTTGCGTGAGTTTGGTCCAACACCAACGGGACAAACAAATTGGCGCTGGAGAGAGACGTAGGAGCATGTCCCCCCCCCCCCCCCCAGTCCTCTCCTGTTGCTGAGCAGCCCGCGAGTTTCTTCGAGGGTGCGAGCACGAGCAAAGGAGGCCTCGTTGTTTCTAACTGTCCTTCCAAGGGCGTAATGTCCCGTTCTATCGCGTATGCCAGCCAGCTGTCGTGGTCCTGGTGTCTCGGTTTGGTAAGGTCCCACGAAGTAATGAAAAAATCACAATCTCTGCCGTCTCCTGTCAGACCGACTCGCTCTTTTTTTTTTGTGGTTATAAGCCTCGTCTTCTTGTTTACGTGTTTTAAAGAAGTGGTCTGGAAGGTGGATTCGTAAGTTTTGGAACGCTGTGCACTGCTTAAATTTTGGGTGACCTGGGACCTCTGTTGCCCGTGCGCAAAGGCAGGTGACGAGATTTTGTTGGACCGGGTAATTGACGGATTGAGTGAAATGAGTCAAAATGACGCTGATATATTACAAATAAGCTAGGTAGGTGATTATGGTGTTCGTGGAATACTTTGTGCGACGCTGATGTTCTACCGTCTGTGTCGATATTCTGCAATATGCGCAGGAACTAGATGCAGCAATTTGAAATAATAATAATAATAATAATAATAATAATAATAATAATAATAATAATAATAATAATAATAATAATAATAATAATAATAATAATAACAATAATATAATAATAATAATAATAATAATAATAATAATAATAATAATAATAATAATAATAATAATAATAATAATAATAATAATAATAATAATAATAATTACCACTTCGAAAAAAGAGGGCCGCGAGTTGGATTGATTGATTGATTTATATTTGAGGTTTAACGTCCCAAAACCACCACATGATTATGAGAGACGCCGTTGTGGAGGGCTCCAGAAATTTCGACCACCTGGGGTTCTTTAACGTACACCCAAATCTGAGCACACGGGCCTACAACATTTCCGCCTCCATCGGAAATGCAGCCACCGCAGCCGAGATTCGATCCCGCGACCGGCGGGTCAGCAGCCGAGTACCTTAGCCACTAGACCACCGTGGCGGGGCGGTCGCGGGTTGGAACCCGCGACCTTTTCGGGTCAGCAGCCAAGCACCATAGCCGGTGTCCACACGGGCTGACATTTAATTACATCTTATGTTAATATGCGTAATCACATTTGATCGCAGCGCCGTCTCAAGAAATGTGCTTACTTTTTCGCAGACTCCATTTTTCAGCGTTAGCCACGACGTAAAAACAATATGGAAAGAGTGCCAAGGAACCGGCCATCCTTATATCGTAGAAGGCTGAGCAAGGAAACGGTGGTATTAAAGTGTCGGTGACGCCCTGGAAGAGGTACGTGCGCATAGGTTGCCGTGGTCGGTTTCCACGGCCTCTCTTCGACCGAGACGATGTTCAAATATAACATCTCATCATCAACTGTTAAGTTGGCGTTAACCTTTCGCTATGTAACAGCGGATTCTGGCTTTGCTTATGAGACCCGTTGGCTACATTGGTCGCGTCGCTCTTTCATGGGGCATTCTTGAAGTGGCGTGTGTCGTGTTTCTCGATAGATGTGTTCCCACGTCTAGGACGACAGAAAAGTACGCGACATTCCTCCGGAACTCCATATTGGGGTAGAACGTATTTAACAAAACAATGAACGCAGGTAATCGCGCGATGAGCTGTGTTTCTTTTCAAAACTCGTAATTGAGAGCGTGCCATCGTGCAAGTGTGCCATGTCGTGTCCCCTGCCACCCCTCCCACCGCCGCCAAAAAAAAAAATGGTAAACGTCCTTGAAACATTCCGCCTTTTTGCACCCATCACATTTTCACGTCAGGCCAGCAAAGGCTTTACGCGTATTTCGTTCTCCTAAAACTCTGCAACAACCTGTGTTTTATTTGTAACGCTGGACCGAAAACTAGCCTTCCCTGGCTATTGGTCGCGATAATTGCATATGTGTGTTTGCGTGAAGAAAAAAAAATGGCAGCATATCCAAGGGGTGAAGCATTCGTCCGTCCATTCGTTCTTGCGTACGTCCATTCGTTGTTGCGTCCGTCTGTGTGACCGTCCGTGCATCCATCCGCACGGCCGTGCGTGCGTCTGTTCGTGTGTCTCTTCATGCATCCACACGTCCATCCATGCGTCCGTCCCTGCGTCCGTCTATGCGTCCATCCATCCATGCACCCATCTGTGCGTCCGTCCATGTATCTGTCTGTGTGTCCGTTCATCCATCTAGTCAACACTCCAAGTACCACCATCTCGCATATTTTCATCTTATATTCCGCATATAAAAGCATCGCCATCCAGCGGACATTCCAAGGACTAAATGAGAGGTGGCACACACACACTTTCTTACGGCTTGCGCTTCGTGTCTACTTCGCACCTTTAACCACTTCGAGTTCATGGTATATACAGGTTCACTGTATTCATATATAGCACTGCCGCCCAACGCTCGCTAAACCTTTCTAAAACCAAGGAGGTTACTGCCAGCGAGTATAACGTAGCAACCCTTTCTTGTCAGATAGTGCTCAGTGTGCATGCCAATGGCTGCTAATGGGGAATGTAAGACAGGAGAATTTGGCTTTAAGTTAACGCGCACGCTTTGAGATTTTTATTGTTAAACAACGCACAGGAGAAATCTCCCACCGGCACCACCTTGCATGTCAAAACGTAAGACTGGTTACACTCTACGACGAGGGACGAATGGGTGCCGCTTTAAGGAGCTTCGCCCCTAAAATAAAGCAATTCAAAACAGACGCGCCTTCTCAACCTCCCCCCATTCACACATGCGCGCCGACGCACGCACACCACAAGTGGTCCCGTTAATATTCGCGAGCTTCGACAACCGCGATTACTTCTCGATGGTCGAGACATACGCCCCAAAGAAGCCGTCTCCGAGAGAGTAGACACCTCCCGTAAAGGCGCCTATAGCTAACCAACGCTCCTCCAAAACACGCCCGTTTTCCGTCTTCTCATCGCGTACACCACTCAGTCACGCAGCAGAATATTTACATAGAAAGCCCGTGCGTAAACAAACCCCCGAGTACATAGTAGAGCTTCGTGCCCTCGGCAATCGTTTTCAACCCTTTCTCATTTCCCGCAGTTTGCGTATTAGTTCCTCCGCAGCACTTCCTTGTTAGCCGAGGGAGAGGATGTTGTGCCGCGTGTGTATACGCTGCGTAAACGAACGACGCCGTCTCAATTCCGTCTGACCCCGCGGGGCGCCCCGTCAACGCTGCGACTGCGTGTGAGCGTTTCCTGCAGCCAAGCGGCCGTCTCGTTTGACAGTGCGCCGCTCCGTCACGAAGCAACCCCGCTATAATACCCAACTGCTTCTCTCTCTCACTCTCCCACAGACATACACCGTCTGCAGCTCACGCCCCTCGCACTCTGCTCTTTCACTTATCTAGCAGCGGCAGTGTCGTTTCCATTAGCGTTCGCACGGACTGGAGGCCGCGCACGATGAGTTAGAAGGGAAAGAATAGATACGGTAATTTGTTTTGCGTTTTGTTCCACGCAAACGCAAAACTCACGTACACAGCACACGCTAAACCAAAATAACTCCGAAGGGGGCCTAATTGACAGGGAATCGTTGACATCTAGGTTTCGTTGTGAACAAAAGAAGAGTTCGTTTGAACTTTGAAGAGCTTCGTTGCCTCGTACAATAGTCAATAAGACTGGTGTTGACTTTCGGGTCTCCTTTGAATAAAATGAAGACCACGTGATAAATACTAACAAGGGATGGATTCTTCGAGGAACTATAACGACCGCTTCTTCCAGCGCTGTGTACAAAGCTATTGTCGAACTGCTTGTGCGAAGGACGCTGCTTATACAGAAACAAAAAAAAAAACAAAGGGGTGGTGGGGGGCGAGTGCTGCGGTAATGGCGTGCACGCTTGGCATTTGGTGTAACGGTACCTTCCTTCCTATTTACTGGCAGGGAGCTGCGAATGCAAATTAAACTTTTTTCCTCGTTAAGCTTCCCTCTTGCACTTCCTTCGGAATGCGGTTGCCCGTTCGCAGGTTTGAAAGCGCTACCAAACGCGCCTGTTCGAATGGTATATGCATAGTTGTTAATGACGTTCGCATTTTTGGCGCTGAAAAAAGAAATAATAAAACGACAAGAACAAGTGGCGAAGCATACTCACAGGCATAGAAAAACCTGTTTAAACGTACAGTGACGAATGAACGTACCAAGGTTTGTGGGAACAACATATATTGAATGTGACTGGGCCATCAAGTCGGAACTAGAGAGCACAAACATTTTTATTACTAATAAAGAGTAGTGAAAACGTGCGAAATACCCATGATACTGGTTCTTAGCACGATCTGAATGAAAAAACAGGCCGGTTTAACGGGCATGTCCAGCAATCTGGGACACCTACTGGTGCGGCAAAACCGACCCCAAGGGGAAGCGCTGGCCGCAACGCTATGGGGAGCGTTCGTCGAAAAAAAAAATGATTACTAAAAATGCCTAATTTTTCGCTAATTGCACTTCAGGCACTTAATTTTGACAATGTAATTTTACTGTACAATGCGATTAGTTTTAATTGGTTGTATCTATTGAAAATGTATGGGGTGATTTTTGAAAAGCCAATTGTGGTGCAATGATAAGCTATTCGCTGATTGCACTGTAGTGACATGTATGGTAGGACAACCTGTCTTTGCGTTTGCAATTTCGTGGGATTACGCTGGGTAGATGTTTTCCCTGAAGAGCTTTCCGAAATAGATAGCGCAGGAAAGCAGCATTAAATGGGTAAAAAAATCAGCTGTCGGTAAGTCGATGAGAAAGCGAACGTTGATCATGGTAAAACTTCAGCAAAAGTCTGCAGATGTGATGTACATTATGATGTACAGCATGAAGGTCTGTACGCCACGTGGTGTGAAAAACGGTGAACTAAAAGCGATGTCCCGAATTGCTGGGCATGGGCCTCTTCCACCAGGCCGAAGAAGTCGGCGGCCAGAGGAGTGTTCTCTGCCAAAAAAAAATATGGATTACCTGGGAATGACGTGTCCCGGCCGCCAGAAGCTCCGAGAAGCTCAAGTAAGGCGAAAGATCTGTCCGAAAAGCCTTGGACGGGACGCAATGTACAGAATTTAGACCGCGGCGCAATATGTATTACAGATAGCAAGATATAAATGTTGTTTTTTTCCGAATCTGACGTGTTCAGAGGACACCTTCGGGCGAATGAAGTACAAAGAGTGAGTGAGTGCGGAGATGAAGTTAAGTTCAGCCTCCCCCCTCCCCTCCTTATAAAATTCACTTTTTCTTGTGTAGCCACATACAAATGTTCGCACGAACATAAAGTATGGTTAATTCATGCCCACCAATTTCCCCCCCCCCCCCAAATTTCTGTCTACGTTACTGATGCCGGCGGTTAATTAATTTCTTTCTCAGTTATTGGCTACGTCTTTCCCGAAACCTTAATTGGCGTTTCTCGTTCGCGTGTTTTCTTCTTTATTTCTAATGGACCAGGTGAGAATAATAGGGCATGCCCACTTTTTTTGACACGTACGCGGTATGTGTTCTCGCGCATATAGCATGGCATTATTTTGGTTTGAAACAGCCACACGCGATTTCGCTGCAACTGAGCTATTGTTGTTTTGGCTTACATCGTATGGGCTTTTACGCGTGAGGTGGAATTCGTCAAGTCTGGCAACTGAGACATAATGAGGTGTCCCCTTTTCTCCAGCTTGACGTGTTGCATTACCTACGTTTTCAGAACGTTTCATTGGTAATAAAGGTGTTCAAATAATTGAACAGGATGACGTCCGTCATGGTGGTGTATCGGTTATGGTAATCGGCTGCTGACCCGCATGTCGTGGGTTCGAATTCTGCCATGGCGGTCGCATTTAGATGTAGGTTAAATGGTAGAAGAGGCCCGCGTATACCGCACGATGTTAGTGCAAGATATAGAAGACCAGATGGTCAAAATTTCCAGAGCTCTCCACAACGGCGTCCCTTATATTCATATCGTGGTTTTTGAGGCGTAAAATCACAAATATCTATAAACAGAGATACGGACGAAATATTAATGACACCACCGCAGAATAAAAGTTAAAGCGTCATATGTTCTGCATTATTAATGATAAAAACACGTGAAATGCCACAAGTTCGCGTAAAGCAGGACAGTCTTTTCGTTCGTTCTTTTCGTTCGTGCATTTTCCTTTTTCTTTGCTTCAAACGCGGTCCGCCCTTGCACAATGTCAGTGGAGTTGTCCCACATCGACCAATTTCTTTCCAGCGATCGCCCCTCTTCGGATGACACCACGTGTCAGCTTCACGCTACACTTGCGGCCGTAAAACCCACGCTCTTAGGGTGTCTTCTGAAGCGTGCCGCGACAACGCGTGCCTTTCAGATGTGCAAATAGATGCAGGACTAAGCCGGACGTGCGGATGTTTAACCGGGATTCGAGGCAGCATCGATGCCGCGTCCGTGTGCACAGAGTCACGTGTTGTTGAACAGGCGAAAGAGACGCTTGAAATCCGCCTATGTGGCATAGTTTTGTCATTACGCTGTGCTATACGTCGAAATAATAATAATAATAATAATAATAATAATAATAATAATAATAATAATAATAATAATAATAATAATAATAATAATAATAATAATAATAATAATAATAATGGTTTTACGCCCCAAAACCACCATACGATTACAAGGGACGCCGTATAACTGAAGGGCTCCAAAAATTTTAACCATCTGGTGTTCTTTGGCGTGCACAAACATAGCACAGTGCACGGGCTTCTACCATTTCGCCTACATCGAAGTGTGACCACCACGGCCGTGATCGGGTGGTACATCGCAGGCTGTGGTAAACGCACTAGGTTATTGGACGAAACAACGTAAATTAAACTTTCATATTTTATGTGAAAATGCAACAACACGATTATGACGCGCTTGGTATAGCAGTGGGAGCACTGCATTAATTTTGACCACTTTCTGTTTTTTGTTTTTGTTTTTTTATCAGCCGCATAAATATGGAGTACGCCAGCGTCCTCGTTTCAATATAACCGCCCTTGGCGGGAGTCGAACCCTTGCCCTCGTACTGCAGTGTGGCGCCGCTGGATTTCGTGCCGACCGGCTGTGCTCTCGCGATCTCCAACGTCAGCGTAGCTCTGGCCGACTGGGCTGGCCCTACGCCATCTACTGACACCGATCTTCGACGACAGCGTAGCTCTGGCCTACTGGACTTGTCCTATGCTATCTCCTGACGCCGACAAGAGCTCTCGCCAGTGGTTCCCCGTTCTCGGACTTCTGCAAGCGTGTCCATCTTTCCTGTCTTCTCCTTACTTCCGTCGTTCGCTGTCATTGCGCCTCGCTCTCTCCTCCCTCTCTCTCTATCGCTTTACCTTTTATTCCTATGCTTTTAATCCTTTCTTTACCACCATCCTTCGTGAGCTACTGTTGAGGTGTCCTCCTGAGAGACAGTTACGGGGCTCACTTTTCTCATCTTTTCACTTAAAATCACTTCCCCGTTACCGACGAGTCACACGAAGCGTACGCGGTGAGAAACACAGACTGTCACTTGAGTCATAGAGTTTCCTAAAATTAACTAGTGGGGACTCTGTCGCTGCGATCGTTCAGCGACTATGGGAATGATGGGTAGTACACACATTTGCCTAGCCTTCGTACTTGCGGGCGGCGAATCGTACTTGCGGCTTCGTTTATTGCTGTGTTTCGGTTTTGTTTTGAAAGAAAGATTCAATCCTTTTGAACTTCGTGGCCCGATTTGAAAAGGTAAGTCTAAAAGAATGAAGTGGCGAAGTGCAACCGCTAAACATTTGCTGATTTTTCTTTCGTAAGAAAACAGCTCCAAGCCATACGAACACACACGCAGCCAAAAGCAGGCCAGAAGTACGAAGATTAGACAAAGGTGTGTACTACCCATCATTCCCATGCTCGCTGAAGCGCCGTGCGTAGCAGCTCCCATAGACACTAGCGCCAGTGTTGACTGTAGTGTGTATTAGGAAACACGATGACCTGAGTTACAGTATAGGTTGGTGCCATTCTCCGCACCCTGTACTCCTCTTGTACAATAGTAGATTAAAGTAAATGAATAAAGCGCTCTCAGCATTTGACGCATTTCTTGTAGTGTGTTACTTGTTACTATTGCCACAAACTATCTGCGTGCCGGTATTTGCCATACCCCTACGTAAATTCAGTAAGTGCTCCCCTTCCTATAGGCTACTCTATGGAGGCGGGCCTTTTTAAACTTCTCCTTTCTGTAGAAGTCCTCGTCTAACGGAGGAAAAGAGCGCCCGGCGTCCTTCTTTTGTCTCTCACTCGCGTAGCAAGTTGTTAGAGTAGGCGAGGAGTACAAGTGCCAATGAAGAAGTGGGGGGGAAGGAGCGAGGGGGCAACGGAACGGGCGTGTCGGCGTGCTCCACTTTAGGACGCCGTTGCCGTCGCAACCGCCCTTGGTGGTCGCCGGGCAGGACCCCGTGCTTCGAACACGCATGGTGCTGGCTACATACACGTTCATGGGGGCATGGGCCAACGCTGGGCATAAGCGTCGACAGAGCGGGACGGGTTTTTTTTTTTTTCTTCAGTCACCGCCGGAAGCGGAAGACGCCGCTGTCGCGTCCCTCTTCCTATATTCGCCAACGACTCCGTTCCGCTCCAGCGGGAGTCAACCACCTCTCCCGGGCGCTGCAGCCTCTGAATGCGAACGATGGCTGTTGAACGGGCCCCCGCCCACGAAGCGGGGAGAGATGCCAATCTGCGCCCGCTGCATTGCCCTGCGTTCCTCCTTGACGACGACGACGTCAGTTCGGAAAGACTTGAACGTCGTCCCAGCGCAGGCGACGCGTGGCGAAGAAGACAGCGCCGCGGCCGAGCATGGAAATGAACGACCACGTATACAGAGCAAAATTCCAGGAGGAAAATTCTGGCGACGTAGATGTTTATGAGTTGGAACATGGGTGGCCCAGCCAACGCGAACGAAATGGAGCGAATGAAGTGCACGTTTGTATTGTTTATCATGGCACACGGATACAGTGTTCTCGGGGGATGAGCTGCAACTTATTGTCTATGCGTACAGACGTTTATAGGCATGCGCACACAAAAAGAATCGCATATGCCTCCCGCTTTGCGCTTATGCCGCCCTCATGCGTTATCAACGTCAATCGTCCACAATGCTCGCACTCATTTCGTAATGTGTAACAGTCTGCTTGCCTTTACTTATTTTTCTTAATTTTACTTCGAACTTAATTAATTTTATGGACTGATATCTAGTTTTTTCCCTGTTATCTTGAAGATCTTCGAACGGGGGTGCCCGTGGTAACCTATACCGTGTTACTCGAACGTAACGCGAGCTTTGTTTCTCTGCATGATGATGATTGATTTGATTTGTAGAGTTTAACGTCCCAAAAGCACTATATGATTATGAGAGATGCCGTATTGGAGGGCTCCAGAAATTTTGACCAGCTGGGGTTCTTTAACGTGCACCCAAATCTGAGCACATGGGCCCACAACATTTCCGCCTCCATCGGAAATGCAGCTGCCACAGCCGGCATTTCTCTTTCTCTGCAGATTTTTCATATGTGAAGTGGACCTTAGCGTCACAATCAAAGAGGGAAACAACAGTTTTTTTTTCTTTCTGGCCGCAATGTCACTGCTCGCGTTAAAATCGTGGTGGGTGTCACAAGCGTGTAAATACAGTATTTGAAGGACAAGTGCAAACCCACTGCTTTTTATGGCTCAGTGAAGCTTGTGTGTGTGTGTTTTTTATGCTTTTTTCGTAAAAACCTGGTGCACTTTTGACAGGGAATCATTGAAACAAGATAGCAATGGTAAACATTCACCAAATAAAAAGAAAACACTTCAGATCACATTTTCGATGAAGGTGAAAATTCCCGAAGTCCGGAATTCATATTTAGGTGCACCTAAAGGATACCGAGTGGGTCAAAATTTCAGGTGCCCACGATATGGTTATGAGAGACTAGGGCGTCTCTCATAACCATATCGTGGTTTTGTGATGTTATCAATCAAATTTCACATATGGTGAGTGCATATAGATGCGTACTCAGTTAATTGCGTCACACACGTGAGCGAAATTCAAGTTAATTTCAACTCTAGTGCACCTTCAAGATCTCGACTGTAGTAGGCATGGGCGGATCGTCGGCTGCGTGATCACCTGGGTGCGCACTTCCTCGTACATAATACTATACGTAAACTTGAAGAGGTTTCCTCTTGTTTGGTAAAGGTTTGATATTTGTATCTTATACTTTGTTGTTTTTGTATGACCGGTAAGCAGTTAAACATGAATCTTCCTATCATGACTTTCCGGACACACCGTACATATATTTATTGTGCATTGCAATAATCTTAGATGATTTTATTTTTGAGCGACGTTCCTCGAACTGCGCAATTGATATGAGCGCGACCCTTTACGCAGTGACTGCTCGGTAATTGCTTTAGCAGCAATGGGTCACCAATGGGCTCGGTGCAGCGCACTGGCCGTAACCTTGAAACCGCTAGAAAGATTTCACTGTCACTCGGAGAACAAATATATTCTAGTTCTCCAGACCATACGGCGTTAGGCCGGGACTGCTTTTATTGATTGATTTGTGGGGTTTGACGTCCCAAAACCACCATATGAATATGACAGACGCCGTAGTGGAGCGCTCCGGAAATTTCGACCACCTGGGGTTCTTTAACGCGCGCCCAAATCTGAGCACACGGGCCTACAACATTTCCGCCTCTGTCGGAAATGCAGCCGCCGCAGCCGGGAATCGAACCCGCGACGTGCGGGTCAGCAGCCGAGTACCTTAGCCACTAGACCGTGGCGGGGGGGGGGGGGGGCAACTGCTTTTATACGAAACATTTTTTATAACTTGTCTTTAGCATATGTACGGCAAAGTAATGCGCGCTCTATCGTTCCGAAACGCTCGACTTTCCGTTAGTCTCTCTCATATCAAGCCTGAGCAATATGGAAAACCAAGAACATAGATTTTACTTCGAAAAGCGCGTTCGATGCTCTAACCACTGAGCTACCACAGCGGCCTTAGATTTTACTTGATTTATTTGATTGAAGTAGATCAATACCACCCTATATCTCTCTTTTATTTAATGTGCCCCTAAACTACCCAGGGGTCGAAGCTTAGTTGTGGTGTTGCAATTGTGCAGGAGTCTTCGACAAACACGCAGCAGCGAGAATTCCCGAAGCGGTGCCGTAGAGTTAAACGCGTTTCATGATTTGAAGGAGGCCCTCGCTCTTTTCGCTCTCTTTTTCGTTCGTCAGCTTGTCTCTCCTCCTTGCCGAGTAATCCTTCTCGCCTTGCGAGGAGGAAGAGTGGCTAGCGCGTGTACCTGTTACCACATTTGAATCGTGACGTCACAGTCAACGTTGGCGAGGCGAAAAGGTCAGCAAACAAGGGGTTCTTCTTCGGTATTTGTGGTGCGCCCACGAACGCTGCCGCGTTTGCCACTCTTTATCGTGACCGCATTTTGAACTAGATGCGAGCATTCACTTGACATTAAAAAAAATGATCGTAGGTGGTTCAAGGGTCCTATAAGAAAACTTGTTGATTCCCCATCTCCCTAAAAATCGAGTTCATCGTACGTGCCTCATCCTTGACGGACGCTCTGCCATTTCACCACAGCGGTGTGTGGCAGGTCATCGTATGCGACGTATACGCCAGAATTGGACGAGCTCCAACTACCGTGACACGGAATTTGTATTCTTAATTAAAGCTGGCGTTGTAACAAGTCAAGATATCGTACTTGTATACTAAGAAAGCAGCACTGAGAAGTCGAAACAGACACACGCAGTAAAACTGCGCAGAAAACTCGCTTGATCTGCCCGATTTTTGTCCTTGACGTTAACGCTCTCGTCATTCCAGCGGTATACGCTAACCAGAGCTGCTACCATCGGTTCCTTGGCGCGCGTTTCAATAGAAGTGCAGCGGAGCCCAACGCGCGGTGTTACGCAAGCTGTGTAAGCGATTGTTCTTGAGGAATGCGGTACACGAGTAAGAGTCGACACGGTCGATTAGAAGGAGGCGAAATGAGTAGCTCGAGTGACGCTGACGCAGGAGTGCCTTCGTTAATTGTCTAGGTGGAATAGGAAAAAAAAAAAACTCGTTTCCCACATCGCTCCAGCGCCTCGCCAACGGTGGCGCGGCCGCGCATAACGCCCACACGCTGGCACCGTCACGACCAGCGCCAAGGTGCGCATATCTCCTCTCGAGAACGTGCTAAAGGCGTCAGCCTATATCCTCCTTTTTCCGTCACACGCGTGTATGGTACAGCTGCAAGTGCGCCAAAACTTGGCCAGGGCAGGCGAGCCATGTCAACCAGTGACAGCGGCCAGAAAAAATGAGTGGCTGCGAATGCGCCGGCTTTCCACGAGTCACTCTTTGTAATGGTCGTTTTAATTCTTCGCGTGCCATTCCAATTAGTCATAATAATATATAAGTTTTTGCTTGCACGATATGATAATGAGGTATGCCGTAGTGGAGGACTCCGGAAATTTCGTCCATTCAGTGTTTTCGTGCACCGACATGGCGCAGTACACGAGCTTCTCGCATTTCACCTTCATCGAGATGCGACCGCCACGGCCGAGATCGAACCCCTTGATCTTCGGGTCAGCAGCCGATGCGGTAACCGCTACACCACCGCGGCGGACATATTATTATTATTATTATTATTATTATTATTATTATTATTATTATTATTATTATTATTGCGAGAGCACTACGTGGCTCATATTATATGGTCACGCTCTGTTCTGTTTTAACTGTTTTGCTGTGGAGAGGTTGAGGTGCCTATTGCCTCGGCTACTCCATATAACAAAGTTCTGCAGCGAAAAATAAAATAATAATACAGAACGGTACCCAAAAATTAACAATACAGAAAAGAAAGAAAAAAAGAAAAAAACTTAATAGCACACTGAAACCAGTTCAAATATTATGCTAATACACAGTTTTCTTTCACGCAGTTCACACAGCCATAAACTACTTACACGCACACCTTACTACTCTAATGTCAGTATATACATGACCACACTTTACATAATACCCATCTCTGGCTGTCAGTCATAGGCGCTTGTCCAGTCCGGTCTCCACTAAAAAGTCTGTCAGGAAGATTATTGCCTTTTTCTGGAGATGCATCTCAGGCCATGGTCCAAGTAGTTTCTTTATTGTGAGGGGCCGTCTGTCCAAACTTGCTAATTTGTTCTCTAATTTCTCTCTTTCATTCGCGTATTTAACGCACTCCAAAAGAATATGGCGAACATTTTCTTCTGCATGACCACAATGGCATTCCGGTGAGTTGGATCTATGTATCTTGTGCAGGAAGCTGTTTGTGTATGCTACTTCCAATCTAAGTCGGTGTATCAATGTCTCTAGGTGTCGTGGGAGGTCTGTCGCTATGGAAAATTTTCTGTGTGGATCAACTTCGTAAAGTACCGTTTCCTTTAATTTAGGGCTCTCAAACCACTTCTCCATCAAACAATGGTTAGCTCCTTGCGATATAAAATGCCGAATATCCGCCCCAGACATAGGGATTGCGCAATCCCGCCCTTCCTTCAATGCTTTCTTCGGGAGACTATCAGCATCTTCATTTCCCTTTATTTCAATGTGGCTGGGTATCCATTGTAATACGATGTTGTGACCCTGCGATGAGGCATATTCCACAGTTTCTGCGATACATTGTGCTATTTCACCATTTTTGTAAGGTGATCTCACATTTCTGATTAGCTGAAGAGCAGGTTTGCTATCAGTGCATATCACCCATTTTCGTGGCTC
This sequence comes from Rhipicephalus annulatus, assembly GCA_013436015.1. Classification (NCBI taxonomy): domain Eukaryota; kingdom Metazoa; phylum Arthropoda; class Arachnida; order Ixodida; family Ixodidae; genus Rhipicephalus; species Rhipicephalus annulatus. The sequence continues at coordinate 1,432,377 of WOVY01009376.1, forward strand.
AGGATTCTCGCAGATAAGCTTAACTGCTTCAAAGATAGCCACCAATTCTGCTGTCGTCGATGAAGATTTGTGCGATAATTTGTACATCTTCTTTTTCTGAATTTCGGGTATAAAGACCGCACAGGCTGACGCTTCTTCTGTGCATGATCTGTCTGTATATATCTTCGTTTTTTCATTATGCATTACATGAAGCTGATGAAGTACCAACTGTGCCGCTACTAGAGGTGCCATGTCTGCTTTCTTCTCTATGCTGTCTATTTCACGGATAACGTTGAGAAGTGGCAGCGTCCAAGGTGGTTTTGAAGGTTTCCATTGTTTAAATTCTGGTACTACTGCTTGAAATGATGATATAGTATACTGTAGCCCCGTTTCCGTCCTTTGCGTTAGTGCGCCAGTTAAAAAATGACTTTCATGTTGCGTGAAAATTCTAAATAAATTTCGAGATGTTTCTATAGTTCGGAGTACTGCCAAAGGTGGCTCTCGAGCCTCCGCATACACTAAAGCACTGGAAGTTGACCGTGGTAAACCCAGACATACCCTCAAGCTCCTTGCCAATAACAAGTGAAGTCTCCTTTCGGTGGAGGCTGGGAGTCCGTGCAGCAGAGGCAGTAAGTTACGATGGGGCGTATCCAGGCAACATGTAGGACTAATAAAAACTCTGTAATACCACCCCATTTGGCCCCGCAGAGATGCCGGAAGATTCGAATGGCCTGATTCACTTTTTGTTCCAGCGACTGGACATGAGGCGACCATGTTATTCTCCGGTCTAAAATTACTCCCAGGAATTTATGAGTTTTAACCATTTGAATAGGCTGATTTTGCAGAATAATCTGGAAATTTCCAGGCCTTTTTAATGTAAACGGAAGTATGGCTGTTTTAGCCAGACTCAGTGCCATACCTCTTTTTTTTAGAAAGCGGTCTACATAATCCAATCCTTCTTGTAGAGTTTGTTGTACATCCAAAAACGATGGACCAGACGTCCATATACTTATATCATCAGCATATACTGAACATCTGATGTTAGGTGGAATATTATACGGGAGCTGCGCCATGAGTGCATTAAAGAGAGTAGGGCTTAGCACGCTGCCCTGTGGCACTCCTTGGTTGACGACATGTTCTGGCGTTGGGCCCCCTCACGCTCTCTCGACAAATCCGTGAGAGAAAAGCAGGCACTCAGTCGCGTCAGCTTCGAGACTGTGCGCGCACGTGGCTGTTAGAAAACCGAACGTTTGGATAGAGAAAGTTAAAAAAAAGGAAAAATAAATACAGCTTTGCATTGACAACGTTATGTCTGAGGGAAATTAGCATTGTGGCCCTTGTTTCCCTCTCCATATTTGTCTTTTTGGTTCTTTATACTTGTATTGTCTGTGTTTTTCATTTATTTTTTATCTCTACTTGTTTCTCTTTCTCTATTCTCCTATCTTCCCTCTCTTTGTTCCCCTCCATTTCTCGCGGGAACGTTATTTCTTTTGCTCGCTCCATCTATTTTTTTTGCTTTCTTTTATTATGTATCTTTTTTTCCGCTTCGTTAACTCGACTCTCGGCCCTCATCATTTTGCTGCTCTTCGCCCACACTTCTCTTTCTCCCTCCCTTGCTATAGTATACTACACTCGGCTATCCAGGCATGCTGGGATAGCCGAGTGGGTCAGACGCTTGCCTTGGGATCGTGTCAGGCTGATTCGAATCCCGCCTCGCTGAGAAATATCTTTGGCCGACAATTTTAATCTTTTTGCATTCGTTCTCTCGCCGATCACACCTAGGGTATCTCAAGCTGGACAAATCGGCGAAGGTGTTTTGGAAGTGAAGCAGAAGATGAAGAGGATGAAAAGAGTGCGTGTCGTTTCATGGCGATGATGATGGTTTTCTGTAGATGACTCAAAACACAACGTAAAGCTTCACAGCTCCGCCGTAAAGATCGAACGCCGGCAGATGGTTGATTCTAGGCGGTGCTTATTTCAAGACAACGCGACACCAGAGCGGGCACGCACAGCTGGAGCGTCTTCAGCGACGCAATGTTCTGACCAACATGAGGGAGCTGCATAGTTCCCTTTCCCGTTCTGCGATTCCATCGAGCACAAAGCAAGAGAGAAAAAAACAACAACATAGGAGTGGTAATTTACAGGTACTAACACGCGCGTCATTCAAGTCATTCGAGCAAAACTTTTGCTGATACCACGCACTCCGTGGCATTGTTTCTTGGTAAGCCGCGGCTAGCTGTGCGCGTTGTCAAGAGCTACCGCGCGTATACCTGTGTCTTCCTGCACACCGCTTAGTTGCTGACGATGGCGTATTGCATGGGCACAATGACTATGCAGTGACGTCGAAAGGCTAGTACTATTATTCCGATGTAATGTAAGCACTGACATTTGACCAGTGACGTCGCTTGCATCGCGGAGAGATGAATTCTCAAGCACGCTGGGCATACCTATATATAACTAACATTTCCTGGCACATTCCTGTAAATTTCGAGTGATGCTTAGCTATAGGATGGGCACACCCAGTGCTACGCATAAAATATTATGTTACGCTGTTATAAGGTTGTATAGACATCACTGCTACTATAGCCAACATTAGGTGACTACGAAGACGATATTAACCAATTCTAAGATTTGCGGGCATTTTGTGGCGCTGAGTCACATTTAGACTATCCGAAAAATGTAAAGAACGTAACGAGAAGGGTAGTCCGTTGAGAACGTCAATGTAATATAATGCTTGTCTTGCGACAACATAGGCTTTCGTCTGTACTTTTCCTGCAGCGTTGCCAAAAGAGACCATGGCTTTTTCTTTCACACTCAGCACTGTACGCAACAGTTGGGCGGCATTAGGGCATTTCCAAGTCTCACGGCAAACTTATTTCAATACACACTGCAAGTTTTAAGGCTCCTTCAGGCAAGCTTTTTTATGAATGTATTGACACTTCTCAGAATTTTAAAGGTAGCATTCAGGCTTTGCCGTTTTCCCAACAAATGACTGCTAGTCACTTAATTAAAATTGCACGTTCAAGCGCATTTTGCTTGCGCCATGACGTGGAAAATGTTGGTCCGGCTCTCTTTCACCAGAAGGAACAATTGGGCAAGCTTGTGCACTTTCATCTTAAACGAATAATAGCTCGACGAAAACAGAGACGGGAAAGAAAAGACAGACTACAGTGCTCTCCTCTTGACTTAGGCATGCGTAATAGACTAGACTCAACACGTGCAACTGGGACCTCGTCTCCACTTCAAGCAGGACAGGTGCACGTCGTCATTAGTTAGGCGAATACGCAGTGAAGGAAATAACACTCGCTAATAATGAAAATAGTCTATTGTTCACAAAGTGTTGATGCTGTTGGTGTGCAACTCTAAAAAAATACACGAACAGAGACACATAGTAGACACGACGGACGCTGACTAACAACTTCAAGGTGAAGTTGAAAGTCGTGCCTATTATACGTGTCTCTGTCCGTGTCTTTCGTATAGCGCTGCAACCCAAAAAGTTGACCTTGAACCAGCTCGCCCACACCAAAGTTCTCCTAGATAAAATAGGCCCATTGTTGCACCAAGTTACAAGAAGTTAAACTGTTCCGTTACCATGGGCGTCCACGAAGCAAGTGTCACTGCCAAAACTCACACTTTCTCCATGATGAATCAGCTTTCGCAAGCGGCTCAACCATAGAGAAACATACTTGCTCAACCGACTGCGTTCTTAAATCTGCTTGAGGCCAGATACCATGTCATAATGATGTCACGAGCTCCGCCTCTTTTTGTCCTTCTATTTCTATTTTACTTCGCCTCACGTGCTCTGCGGGGTATACACATTCGTAGAAGGAAGGAATTCCCGAGCCTTGGTTAGTGACGTTCCGACGAGCGCTTGTGACGTAGAAACAAGTGCTTGTGACGTTCCCTCTTCTCAAGCACAAACAATCGCCACGTATACTCTGACCGTGCCCGTTTGTTTTCGATGGACCAGCCAGGCGAGGGTGTGTTCAAAGAAAACCTTGAGTTGTGTCGTTAAGGCGACGACGGCGTCAAAAACACCGCGAGAGCAATAACACTGCCTGTATTGTCGAACCTAAACCTTGCATGCGTCAAGCTCGACTGCGTTATTGACAGATAGCCTTCCTCCGTGCCGTGACGTGGAAACGTCACTGATCCTCGCGCCTCATTTTCACGCTTATCCGTAACGTTCCAGACGCATAGAGAGCACTCTGCATCTTGTCAACTGCATCCTTTAACCTGCACCTGCAGCGCACCCCTACGTGGAAAGAGTTTACTGAATGATGCTTTTTGTATGTTTCCTTATTTTCTTTATGCTGGAAAGACACTTACTCAGTTCACTTATACCCGACGTTTTTAAGTGACGACGTTTGTATGCGTGAACCTCGCTTTAAAGAGTACGTTTCTGCACTGTCAGAAATCTAAAAGTGCATAACAAAGCTGAGCGGGAATTATTTTAAAGAAATGCTTCTTATGCTATAAATTTGTCGTGAGTGAGCATGCCAATGCTATCTTTGGGCTTATCTTCACCTAACAGGGCTGACCTACAGAAAGTAGCGCTTGCAGGTTCGTGCATTTGTCCGAAGGTGCACGTGTCACTCTACAACGTAAACAAGAACAACAACGAAAGTTCATACCGTTTTCAGAGCAGCGTGATCACATCACCCGATTCTCGGTGGTTGCATTTTTCTCTAGACTTCGGTCAATGAACATCGCTCGGTTAAGGTCCCCCAAAATGAAACAGTATGTCAAATTAGTCTGCGCAAAGTTTTCCAACAATGTGGACAATTTGGCGAGGTAGAGAATGATAATCGTTCCGCGTAGGTGACGCCGTGCATAGGATTAGAATTAAAATAGAGTACTATTGAGAAAGAAAGAGAGCGTACTAGTCCAGCGGGCTGCTTCATCTGTACAGTATACGGAACCTACACGGAAACGCGTATGTATTCCTGATTTTGTTGCGGCGTTTTAATGCCTTAAATATCTTGTATTAGAAATTGACTTTTTTGCTGTTTTTCACGTATTTCCTTTTTTCTGTAAGTCTTTCATTGTATGCTGATGGACGCTTGAACTTCTGCGGGTTTGCTTGTTTGGTCACGATATTTAGTAACTGAGTTAGGCATTGCACCCACTGCAGTTCACTTGAACTGGTAAGGTGTCGCGTTACTGAGCTCAATGACGCATGTTAGATTCCCGCCACGCCAGCCGCGTTTCGACGGGAGCAAAATGTACTTTTGTTCATAGGTGTTTCTTAAGTTTCGGCCGCTGTCTTACGTACGTGCTTAACGAGCCTGTGATAGCCGGCTGTAACGTAGTGCGCCTGCCCGTGTTCGCGTAGCTGCTAAACATCAACAACAGCTTATACGTTTAAACGCTGACTGTAATAGCGATGTTTGCGTACACAGATGTCGCTTTGCCGTGTCGTGACGGAGAGCAAGAAGCAACGCAAACGGTTGCTCGGCGCGGACGAAGTCGGTGACGGAACGTCGTTCCATAGCGGGACGCCGATTGGCACAGCGCCATCCGCGGGACGGGCGCGGTTTTAGAAACATCCCGCCGCCGCCAGACGGGCCAACGTACTACACCTCCGCGTCTGTCGCGACAGCTGTTTGCGCAGCTAGGCCGTCCCACAGGGGGAGCACGCGCCCGGACGTGCCCCCCTGTGGCACTGCTCGCCTAAGAATTTTTTTCGCATTGCGTCGTTGCGATTAGAGAGTAAACCAATGTGTGGCGCATGCATATAGTAGTATTATACGAAAGAGAAAAATTAAAGAACAAATTAGCAAGTTTGGACAGACGGCCCCTCACAATAAAGAAATTACTTGGATAATGGCCTGAGATTCATCTCCAGAAAAAGGCAATAATCTTCCTGACAGACTTTTTAGTGGAGACCGGACTGGACAAGCGCCTATGACAGACAGCCAGAGATGGGTGTATATAAAATGTGGTCATGTATACACTGACAGTAAGATAGTAAGGTGTGCGTGTAAATAGTTTATGACTGTGTGAACTGCGTTAAGAAAACTGTGTATTGGCATGAAATATGAACTGGTTTCAGTGTGCTATTATGTTTTTTTTTCTTTTCCGTATTGTTAATTTTTGGGTACCGTTCTGTATTATTATTTTATTTTTCGCTGTAGAACTTTGTGATATGGAGTAGCCGAGGCAATAGGCACCTCAACCTCTCCACAGCAAAACAGTTAAACAGAACACAACAGAACAGAAACAGTGACTACGTCGTCATTCACATCTAAGATTAACACATTTTAAGTATCACATAGCTCACAGAAACTCAGATGCGTGTAATTCTGAAAAATATCGTTGAGTTTATCAACACCGTGATTACACGTTAGGAAATTGACAATTCTGCTGGAAGTAGAAAAAAATAAGAAGACTTGGAAGCTTCGCTTTTAGGAGTTGAATGCGATAGGGATATCCTGTTGCTAGTGCTTATTTCAAACACTTGGTGAATGAAACTGTTTCGAACGACCCTGGTTTGGTCCCCACTCTGTCCTAGATTTTTTACTATTTCTTTATTTGGATCGTTCTCGATTTTTGGTCACGTATGAAATGATTTTTCGCTCACAATCAACGTCGCCGACGCCTGAATTTCTGCGAAACGAGCTTTTTAACGCTTTCGCGTTAAAACTCGCGGGATGCCTTAGGCACTCACTAAAGACGCCTGGGAGGTGAAAGCCAACTTGTTTTTCATAGTCGATCGCTATAACCCTTACTTTCTTGCGGGCCACAAGTCTGAATCAAACTGTGTAAATAGTGCGGTCTACGGGTGTGAGTGTATGTGCCATGTGTTTATACATCATAGTCATCACCCGGTACCTAGAGTAGCATGTCAGGTGACAAGCGGCACAAAAATCTCCAGCACTTCATTAAAATAATTCTCTCTCTCACTGCCTCTCCGCCATCCTCCGAAAGCTTTCTGCTCGTAACGTGGTATTACACTGCCTCCGTGATCAGAGGCATTCACCTCACCTGGTATTGCACTGCGTCGGTGATCGGCCCGCCTTTCGACTCAGCTACGATGTCGTTTAATGACGTCATAGTGAGCTCACAAATAGTGGGGATATGTGACGTTTGATGACGTCTTATGGTGACGTCACCACCTGCTGATAATTTTTGGCATCACTCGTGGTAACGCAACGGAAGAGGGACGCCGTACAACTTTCTCGCTTGGTAAAAGCATCGAATGCTTTAGCCTTGAAAACTTTTTAGTTTTACCGGCTTGAATACTAATGAAGGGCTCACCATAAATGTGTTCGACCCAGCATATGCCCTGTGGTATACGCTTTGAACGAGCTACTTATTAATCTATTGCAAGGAACGCAGCAATCTACTCGCATATGGCGGCGCATGCAGGCTCCGTCAGTTCCACAGCTGTCATCTGTTATGGTGCGCCTGATAACTGCAATAACCATAAAAAGGCAACATATTTTATTTACTTTACAACCCTGCCACTTGTAGCGTAGGTTCAGCTTTTGAACGGCCATCGCACACACGTGTGATATAACATATGCGAAAAACAAAAAGGTAGACTTTGTTCTTTCCCGTTCCACACATGCTTGATTTCGTTACTATAGAAACGTCGTGGTACATCACCGTCGCAGCTTACATATACACAACAATAGAAACAGTTCCTCAAGTAATAGTGAATAACCGTCCTTCCTTTTTATTTCTTCTCATTTCCCACATTTCGCCAGAACGACGTGTTCAGGCGTGTGCTTCAAAGGTGATGCGGGTATACGTTACACGGAAACCGACTACAGGTTGCAGCGTTAGCCTAATGTCTGCCTTTCTCGAGACAATTATGCCTCGAGAACGCCGGATTCAGGCCGTCATTGAAGAAGAACGGCTATTTGGGCTAAATGGTTAAATTCCATGGTAATACGGATTGCAGTCGCGGGATCGAATCCCGGCTGCGGCGGCTGCATTTCTGATGGAGGCGGAAATGTCGTAGGCCCGTGTGCTCAGATTTGGGTGCACGTTAAAGAACCCCAGGTGGTCGAAATTTCCGGAGCCCTCCACTACGGCATCTCTCATAATCAAATAGCGGCTTTCTGAGGCTGAACGTGGGAACCCAACGCTTCTTTAGAATGCAACCTAATGCATCCTTGACTGACATTGTGGTAAAAAATGTGCGTTGCCATAATCGCACTAGGAGAGTGATGATTGATTGATATGTGGGGTTTAATCGTCCCAAAACCACCATATGATTAGGAGAGACGCCGTAGTGGAGGGCTCCGGAAATTTAGACCACGTGGGGTTCTTTAACGTGCACCCAAATCTGAGCACACGGGCCTACAACATTTCCTCTTCCATCAGAAGTGCAGCCGCCGCAGCCGGGATTCGAACCCGCGACCTGCGCGTCAGAGAAGACCTACGCTTAAAAGAAGCACACAAGCGAAGCGAGGACCCCTATTTCGAATGTGAAAACTGATAAGTAATCATTGCAACATGAAAAATGTGGTCCTAGTACAGGCATTTCATGTATGGTTGATAACCGAAAGTGACTCATGCTTTATCAGGGGTGTATCTAATAATGACAGCTAAAGAACCCCCATTTGAGAATATATATCGAAGAGATTGAACCGGCTCATATTGCGAGCCATCGAATGAATGTAACGGCATTTGGAGGACCGAGGGAAGCGTCGAAAAGACGACTAAACATTCTCAAAGTGACGCTAATAAGTCAATTCGATCATTCCAGACATGACATGGAAGATAAATAAGTGCCATTTATCTGTGAGCAGCTGATGGAACTTCCACTTACGAACCAGTTTGCGCAAGTGCTAGTATACATGAAAAGAAGTTTATTGCAGACATGACTGCAATTCCTGGATTAAAATGAGATACTGGCATATAGCTAGCTTGTGGGAGTAGACCAAATGCGCAAATTTATGCTCAATGAAGTTCGTTCGCATGAGCAGAATCGAAGCTTAGCTGGGTCCGATACCATGCGAAATGCGGAATTCTACAGGTCATGTTACGCAAATATGTGTACTTCCACGCGCTGCGTTGCGTTAACACAGATATCCATAACTCTCTGCGACAACTCTCGCATGTCGATAGCATCGGTATCTACTATCTCCTTATCAGTGACGACAACGAGAACGAGACAGTCCGGCCACTCAGCGAGGAAACAAAGCACAAGAAGCGACGGTTCGAAGTCACAATTCCTTCGAAGTCGCTGAGCTGCACTCGAGCAAAGATGCGAGCTGTTGCTGTGCGACGACTACACTGTTCAGCTCGACACTTTCCCGCAGAGCCAGTGCTGAAGCAACGATTCGACAACGCGGTAAGACGATGAGGGTGTACGAAGCTGACCAACATACTGGAAAATTTTCTCTGGAGCAAGACAGCACATGCATCGATGACAAGCGTACTCCACGCGATCGCTTGTTGAGAACCTTTATTTTACATTAAGTCAGCTTTGTTCATAAGTCACCTTTGTTCTACGAGACCTGTACATCTGCTTGCACCCGCCATGGTAGCCAATCGCTTAAGGGACTCCAATGCTGACCAAAAGAACGCGGGATTAAATGTCCGCAGCTGCGGCCACATCTTCGATTGAGGCGAAAATGTTTTAGGCCCGTGTACCTATCGATTTATGTGCATGTTAAAGAACTCGAGCAGGTCGAAATTCCTGGAGAGCTCCACTAAGACGTTCTACATAATTATATCTTGGTTTTGGGACGTTACACCCCCAACGATTATTATATGACTCGTACTTGTGACTTTACATTCCATTACGAGACTGTTCAGCGCGCACTGAAACGCACAGCCACGCCATTACTAGTGCATGGTTTCGTTTTATTGTATGGGCCCCGCCACGGTGGTCTAGTGGCCAAGGTACTCGGCTGCTGACCCGCAGGTCGCGGGATCAAATCCCGGCTGTGGCGGCTGCATTTCCGATGGAGGCGGAAATGGTGTAGGGCCGTGTACTCAGATTTGGGTGCACGTTAAAGAACCCCAGGTGGTCGAAATTTCCGGAGCCCTCCACTACGCGTCTCTCATAATCATATGGTGGTTTTGGGACGTTAAACCCCACAAATCAATCAATCGTTTTATTGTATGGCGCGCTGTAACAAAATAAATTAAAGGAAGGCTGAATCGTTGTAGTGTCGCTCGTTCTCTTCAACCCGTATCGCTGTGACGGCAACATCCGCCGCGTGGTGGCAGCTGATATAGTGTCATAAAAGCGGCTCGACAGAGTTGCGACAGCCTCGTGCCTCGCGCACAAAAAGCGCATATATTTCACGACGTATTCTCATACTGCGCCGCGGCGTTTCTGAGCAAAGGCATTTCTCCGTAGAAGCACGCCACATTCTTGCGTAATTTGTGAGCGTTATAAAATGCAAGCGCTCACAAACTTGTTACTTCGTTTCGCACCCGTGGCCCATATTTCTTGTTTTATTCTCACTTGAAATAATGTTTGAGTCATGACTCTGTGAATCATTGTGTCACGCAAGCCATTCTCGGGCAAGTTCGGGGCCTTTCGCCCACCTGCCCTTGTTGTAAACTAGTGAGCATGCCGACTTAATGAGAAATTTGTACGTACAATTGTCTGTCATATAAGACGATGATCGCTGTTACATATCCATTTAATTTATTTTAATTTCACGATCATATGTAATGAAATAAGTACAACTTTCTCGAATACTCGGAAAGAACACCGGACGGAGCGCTTACTAGCAACTTGAAATTTTTATTTCGGAAAAAAATGTTCCTTCGTCCGCCGCGGTGATGTAGAGGTTGAGGCGCCCGGCGGCTGACTCGAAACCACTCACTGGTTGCCACATTCATATGTTTTAACTCATGATGTGACTGTATGCAATATTACATGCCTTCAGGGTACTATCTCGATCTCCTTCCACAATGAAGCAATAATTAAAACCAAAAGACAGCACCGTACACGCATAGCACTCCGTCTAACCAGATTTGGCGCTCAATTGCAAATTGACAGTCATGCAGGGCAGATTCAAAAGTAGTGAATGGGTCAACTGATGATTTCTTGTAAAAAATTTTGAAAAAGATTGATTTTTCGATCGTACCTGCCACTTCAATAGTCAAGTGATGTTAGCAGGACTGACGCGAGCCGAGAAGTCGCTTCTGATTTCGAAATAGTGGACTAAGCTGTGTACATTTGATTATTGTGTTTATCAGTACTATGCCCTCTCCTAGCTTGCGGTAATCTGTAAAAAAATTAACAAGAGAGACAGAAAGAGATGAACGAAATAAAAACAGTGGGAGGTTAACCTGGCAAAAGTAACTGATTTGCTACACTGCGCAGGGGGGGGATGAACAAGCTTGATGAAATTTTAATGAACATCAAACTTTACCAATACATAAACAAACTTTGAGTCCAGATGGAAAATATTGCTTAGGTGGTGTTTCTTATTTTTCATATCGCATCGTGCCTGAAAGAGGGAATGTCAATTGTTTTGTCATTTAGAGCGAGACGTACAATAACACATCGAAGCTTGATATTGCACGCGGGAACCTTTGGCGTATACTTCGGCTTTGCAGTCGGTCATGTGTGCAAGGTGGATGATAGGATTGAACACCGGGTGAGCTGGATGAATTCCTGTTCGTGCCGTGTCTTCTTTTCTTTTAGGGCGGTGGGGTCTCGCTGTGGAGAGCGCCACGCTGTATGATCCAACGGATACAGTTGACGCGGTCAAAACGAACCAACCAAGACACATTTATTTAACTACTTTTAGAAGAACGATATCACCAGCCTAATTAATATACATCAGTTGTGATCCACACGCTAAAACAACCTTACACAATATTCCACAACACTCAACAACATAACAAACACAAGGTGGCGTCGCCAACGCTTGACTCACCACGAGAGCCCACGGCAGATGACCAGCGGTGCCATGCACCGCGGACCCACTGCAAGAGACAACCGTTTCTACGACCGCCACGCGTCGTCAGAGGGGCGCCCATCTCTCATGCGCCGCCACCCAAGCTTGCCACCAGGTGTCACTGCCGGCGCGACCGCGCTCATCATGATGATGGTGGTGGGGGTGATAAACGCTCGCGAGCACAACGCCACCTACCGCTCGGTAGTTGTGAAACCGAAATGCGGCCTATGCGCGCAACGCGTGCGCCACGAGGCGCAAACGACTTTTCAGGGGGTGTTAGCACCCCCACAAGGCGAACACCTGAGACGCCTCATCGAAGGCTAAAATTGACCGTCGGCGGTGTCAACTCGAGCGATGCAAAAAGATCTTTATCACGTGATGAGGTCATCATTTGACGTTCTCACCATGATGTCACAGATGACTGAAAATTGTGACGTCATCATGGCTATGCTATGACGCCATAAACGTGACATCACGTGATGACGCCACCTCTTGACGTCTTCGTCAATGGTGGGCAGACCATGAAGACCATGGGAGACTATGAGCAGACCATACGTCGATTAAGAATAAAAACAATCAAGACGTTCTTTCGCAGATTAGTCATATTATGCTACATCGATATACACATTGAAGGTGTCAAAGTACGTGAGGTAACCGTCGCACGTACTCTGGGTTACTGGGTTCAAAGTAATGGACGAGCGAGCCATACAATAAACATATTAAAATCAGCCACGAAACAAGTAGCACGAATGATCTATAGAATAACATACCACAAACAGGGAACGAAGGAAGGAGACACAATTAGATTAGTACAAGCACTTGTACCGTGTAAGGTTACGTATAGTCTTCCTTTCCACGCGTTAAACAAATCAGAAGAAGAAAACATCGAGTCTATGATTAGGGGCGCCTACCAAGTTGCCATAGGTCTACCGGTAAGCACACTAACCCAAAAGCTTCTAGACCTCGGTATATATAGTGCATACCCTGAGCTAAAGACAGTGGTACTGACTACGCAGAGAAATCGTCTAAGTCAAACGAAAGCGGGGAGTGAGATACTTGTTGGGGTGGGCTTTCCGCCATACCCCCAGAAGCTAGACGACGTTCTTGTAGAAATCACGGATCTCGTTCGCAGCAAGATCTCGATCTCACCGCTGCCCAAGAACATGGACGTAAAAACAAACAGAAAGCGCAGAGAGGAGGCAGTGCGATTGTTCCGAAAAACATTAAAACAAACCAAATGTTTTGTATGTGGACGCTTCGAGGTACAATTTTAAACGGTCAGTTGGATCAGCACTTAGCAACGACAACTGCATGGTGACATGTGCATCGCTGTACACGTCTTCGATTGCCAAGTCGGAATGCTTTGCTATTGCCCTTGCAATCAAAGCGCAGGAACAGAGGGATGAACAGCAAACTATCATTTACGACTCGCAGGAAGCGTGCCGTTTCTTTTGAAGAGCCCGTCTTCCGATAAATATAAGCAAATTCTTAGGTGGGAGATTGACGAACAAACACAGGCTGATCTGGTGTCTAGGACACGCAGGCCTAGAGGGGAACGAAAGTGCCGACGCTTGTGCTCGAGGGCTCACGAACCGAGCAGAGCTTCGACAGCACATTCAATCCTTTGAAACACTCCAGGAGGAAGCTATCGAGGAGGATAATGACCCATCCAGAATGGCCCCTCGCGAAATTCTTGCTAACCAGTCAGGCATGTGACAAAAATACAGCGCCCCCCACAAATCAATAGAAGGGGAGGACGCGATTGACCTTTGCAGAATTGAAACTGGAGTCTTTCCCAATGCTCAAAGAATACACAAAATTTTTCCAACGCTGTATGGGCATGCGTGTCCGTGGTGTGGCGGCTCACCATCGCTCTACAACATTTTGTGGGGATGTCTAAACCGACCACCCAATTTAGATACCTTTTTAGGTCAGTACAAGCTTTGTAATACTTTCGAGCATTGGGAGGCACAGCTCGCCATCTCTGACCCAGAGGTGCAGCTTGCACTTCTGCGTCACGTCAGGCAGGCGGCAGCAGCCAGTGGAGCCCTGGACTTGGGGCCCCACCCATCAAGCTAATGACCCCTATTCCAAACCCTTGCGAATAAAGTTTTTCCTTCCTTCCTTCCTTCCTTCCTTCCTTCCTTCCTTCCTTCCTTCCTTCCTTCCTTCCTTCCTTCCTTCCTTCCTTCCTTCCTTCCTTCCTTCCTTCTTTCCTTCCTTCCTTCCTTCCTTCCTTCCTTCCTTCCTTCCTTCCTTCCTTCCTTCCTTCCTTTTCCTTCCTTCCTTCCTTCCTTCCTTCCTTCCTTCCTTCCTTCCTTATGGTAAGGCATAAAAGACCCCGTAAAGTTTGCTTCATTCGTTTGGCGACTTCAGTGGTGACTTCAGTGGAAACCGGCTGGTGACTTCAGTTGCGTAGCCAGAAGGTGGCACACTAACCCGTTCAACCCTCCCCCTCCCCCCTATTTTTTCCCGCCAGTGCAACAGAGGGAAAAATGACCACTGCAACGGGGGCCCTCTTCTCCTTTCCCGAAACGTTTTCTGCCCAGGAAGCGTGGGTGACATCACGCGATTTGGCATTCGCGTGCGGCGTAGTAAAATTCAATAAACTGACAGACAGTACCGCCTACGTTTGTTGCTCTCCTTGCTGATAATGCTGCCGATCCGCCCACGCGGACGCCCAGACAACCCCAATTCTATTGTCGAGAACCGACAATGCTGCAAGGGGCCTTCACTCGTTCGCTAACACCATGTCGGAAACTTGGCTGAGTGACCCCAGTGTCAGGAACCGCCGCCTACACAAATTGGACCCATCGAGAAAGCTTCAAGTTCTATCGGACCTCTCCCGCCAGGACGCAACTTTACTGTGCCGCCTGTGGTTAGGAGTAGCTTTTACAAAGGCGTACTCCTTTCGCATAGGAATGGCGGATAGCTCCCGATGTGAATCATGCGACACTGACGACACACTTGAACATGTACTGTGTTCATGTGAACGTTTTGCGAGCGAACGCAACTTGCTACGCGAAACGTTAGACACACTAGACAGTAGACCTTTTTCCGAAGAGAAGATACTTGGCTCATGGCTCTACGCGTCACTGGCCAGCAAAGCGACGCGGGCATTGCTAAGCTTTCTAAAGACGACCGGACTACGCGACCGCTTATAAGCGTGCAATGGACAAGGTCACATCTACACACACGTTGCCCTTAACTTCTCTCTCTATTCTCCTTTAATCCCCTCACCCCTTCCCCCAGTGCAGGGTAGCAAACCGGACGTGCGTCTGGTTGACCTCCCTGCCTTTAATTTCTTCTCTTCCTCCTCCTCCTCCTCCTCCTTGGGTGTGTGCATCTGGCAAATTTTTGCCGTCGTCACAACGGCAAAAGTTCGTGTGTTTTCATTAATGTAATAATACTTGCTATGCTTTAACGTCCCAAGACCCGCTATGATTATGAGAAACGCTGTAGTGGAGGTCTCCGCAAGAGTAGGCCATCTGGGTTTCTTTTACGTGCACCAAAGCTATAAGCACACGGGCCTCAAGCATTTTGGCCTCCCTCGAAAATGCGTCCGCTGCGGCTGGGATTCAATCTCGTGACCTGCGGGTCAGCAGTCGAACGCAATGACCACTAGAACACAGTGACGGGTATTGTTATTTAATATAGCAAACTGTAATTCAGGAAAACTTCACCCAGTAAGCACAGGTGCTACTATATAGACCTTTTCCCTCGCGCTTGAAATAGTCGTTAACATCATCGATGGCATTTGAATTTATGAAGCCTGAAAATGTCGGTCACTGACATCCACAACTCAGTAGTCTCATGGGTCAGTCAGCTCAGGCATATAGTCATCAACTGCTAGAAGATAGTCCGCTGCTGTGGTAGTTTAGTGGCCCTGGGGATGATCTACCCGGTGCGTGGACTTACGTAAACGTCATGGTTTACAGTAGCATTGAAAGTTGGGCTAGTTGTAGATGTATTTTTCGTTACAGCACTCGTTTGTGTCCCTTCCATCTTTGTCGTTTTCGCACTGTAACCGAAAATGCGTCATGGGTTAGTTGCAAAGACGTTTTTTTGAAAGTTACTTTCTTTAACGTTTTACCGGCCTTTTATGGTACTGAGTTTCGAACGAATTTTTTTTCTATAAAGACAGCATGCGATGGGAGTCGGCGTGCGGGTTTAACCAACGTCAAAATTTGGCATTTGTAATGAAATATGTTGTTCAATGCGACGAATTAGGCAGTCATATGAAGTCGCTAAGAACCAGATAGACAAAATAGGGGCAAACGTTTGCCTTGTCTTGCTACTCACAGAACAGAAAACGAACGAATATAAACATAAACTTTGGGCTGTCCAAAGGAGTCTGCGATGAGGCGGTTAGGCCAGGTCTAACTGTCCCCACTTGGTAGCGCCCTGCGATGCCACCACAAGGGGTGGTACTCCTCAGGATCCCTAAATAGTTTTCGTTGTACAAAATGGAGTCTTGCCATGGAACCAGCCTTTGCAAGCGAAGCCACTACCTTCGCCTTTTCCCCTCTCAGTACTGGCTCAGCATGCGGCCACTGAAACCTGGCGCATTGGTTGAGGATGGTTCAGGATAGTTTTTTAAATTATTGCGCAGTTTTCATCTGTGCTGCCTTATACATCTGCCTGGTAGAAGTGCTATGATCACAGATAGGACCTTTTGTCTTCAGTCGTGTCTTGCTATAATCCTGATTCCTTATTTTTAAGCGCATCATTCGCACGCTGGCGAAGTGTCCACGTACACATGCAAACGCCGCGATCACAATCTTGTGATTTTTGCAGGAAAATACAGCGACGATTCGGATAGGCGTAATTTATTGCCGGATATGCTCGAGTACAGGCCAGACAGATGTGCCACGCTCTCTCGCGACTCATTGCTCACTTTTTGTAAAACGTGTACCGCGACGGAACGATGTCAGCGTGTGAGTGACAGGCAAGATAGAAACGGCGGGAAAGCATCGACGTGTTGCCCCTAGCCTGCCGTGCTACGCTCTTCTTCCTTCTGTGACGTGTACGAAACCGCCAAGCAGCTGCCTCGTGACGTCAGAGCTAGCGCGTCGCTAACGTAAGCGCACGGCGGAAGAACGAGCGTTTGGCGGCAGCGTAGGAGCTTCTCGGCAGCCGCGCACGGGCACGCGACAAGCGGCGTGTGCATAGCGGCTCCGACCAGCAGCGAGAGCAGCTGGCCAAAGCCGCGAGAGCGACAAACAATCGCAGAGCGGATCCGAAGGATGCGTGCATTGTGAAGTGCTCCGAAGAACGACAGTTCCAAGCATTACAGACGGCGCTCTTTGTCCACCACGGACCGAGCGCGCTGCCGCTGGACCACGGTTTTTCTTACGCCGTGCTCTGGACGTTCAGTGCCGATACGCTCCTCCTTGTCAGGCGTATATTCGTACAGACATATAGGAAACGCGAACCGTTTGGTTCAACACCTCTTCTTCGTGGTGTCCTGTAAGAAGATGCTGCTTGGCAAACAGCGAACAAGTGGGCTACCACGAGCCTCAGTGTGTTGCAGCTGCAACTAGTGTTTCCTGTAGGCATCGAGCGAAGCTGGGAGTCTGGTGTTGCTGGATACGTGGTGACGCGTTTTTGCGTTCATTGCAAAGACACCCAGAAGCTTAGGCACTGTAGGTTGACCGCAAGAACTGACATCGGTACAACGCCGCCAAGATCCGAAAAAGAGGATTTCTGCTGGACGATTCAACCTAAGGAAAAATGATGTCTTCTTCTCTGTGGGTTCGCGTTCACATTCAATCCAAGTTCGCAGTGAAGTGCTCCTAAGCGGCTACCTCACTCCTCCTGGGCAGCCTTAGCTACTGTGCTATCAATTGGATATAAACGACGCCATAGAGATAAAAAGTGTGGTGCCAGCCCTGGTTTCTTCATTATCTCCCTCCTCAGCTCTTTGGAGCACGTGACCGAATTAGAGTCCGCATGGGGACCGCGTTGGACGTCGCGGCAGCCGAGGACGAAGAGGAGGTCGCTCCCGACGCTGGACGCAAGCGAAAGGGACGCATGCGGTTTCGCAGGCTCTTGGAATGCGCAGTACGTATCATTCTGCAGAGTCATCCATCCGATTGTAAGCTTGTATGGGCCATTTTCAGTTACTATTTGCTATGGACACATGAATGGACGGATGGACAACATAGATAGATAGATAGATAGATAGATAGATAGATAGATAGATAGATAGATAGATAGATAGATAGATAGATAGATAGATAGATAGATAATGATGATGGTGATGTGTACACCTATCAATTTAGGTGAGCGCCAATAATAGTGACAACTGCACCATTGCCAAAAAAAAAAGAAACTCTGGCGTTGTTTTTATTTTCTTGATCCTTACATTGTTATAAAACATGCGTAGAAAGGGGTGAATCACGTGACCTGACCACTGCTTAGTTTGATCTGTGTTCTTTTTTTTTAAGGACATCATAGTAACTACGCTTTTGCGTCAAATCTAAAGCCTACTCACAAAAACTTTGCCAATGATTACCTGAGGCGTCGTTGTCAGAAAGGATAAACACCGATTAAAAACAATGTGCGTTAATATTTACGCTGAAACATATAGGAAGTGAGGCATCTTAACTATTGCCGGGAGCTAAATTGCTGCTTATTTGTAACTCCCTATGTGCATTTCTATGCGAATCAGTATTCCGCATTTATATGACTGTGCGCTCTTTCTCTATTATTATTGCATTGCAGAACAGGAGAGGTGGTGCCTTTATGGCGGCACCGGCTGCTCTTTTTAGGTTTGCAAAGAAAATCTACTATCCTAAGCAATAAAAATAATGAAAGAGACCACAAGACAGGTCAAACAGTATGACACAAGTTGTCGACCGCAGTACAATCCAACATCACGCGAGCGACAGATATTTAAATATAGATAATTAAGCTGAGTTCACATGAACACGCACAAAGTCACTTATACTGAACGGCTTGACATACACAGGAGAAACACAAAAGAAAACTAATTACACGTATATTAAGAGACGATCGCAACAATGTACAGTTCTTAACACATAGGAATGTTACGGATCACTTTTTTTAACACATGGGAATGTTACGGATAACACAGGAATGTTACGGATGGCTTTCAGAAATAAATTTTTCCATAAAAAGTTTGTTTCCTGTGGAAACTTCTTTACGGTGACAAGTGCTTTTTTTTCTGAAGGCCCAGAAGGCCCACCATTGGCCATGGATTAATTATTTTCTTCAGAGTTAAATTGTATTCCTTCTAACAGTAAAAAGCTTGCTCGCAATACATTTTGTGTGGAATCTTATTTCACGCATTCGAGTAGTAGTTAGTGTAGATATTCGTCTTGGTCACCGCAATAATACTAAGGACTAGACGCACGCCTATTTCTGGGTAGCAGGTGTTGCGTAAAGGCTGTGCCAAGCCGCAGGCGGTCAACTGTTGTTTCAAGTTTTTTTTCTATTTTCGCTCCAATCTGGCGGGATCGCTAGCTTTACGCAACGTTCCCTTGAATATAAGTCCGAAGTTTTAGAACTCTATGGGCGTAACCTCCTTGGTTTTAGAAAGGTTCCGCGAGCGCTGGGCTGCAGTGCATGTCATGAATACAGTGAACTAGTATATATCAAACATGAACTCGAGGTGGTTAAAGGTGGGAAGTATACACGAAGCGCAAGCCGCTAGAGCGGCAAGCAACGTTTATTGCCAGCGTTTTTTTTTTTTTGCGGCAGACACTGCAGAACTTTTCGAATGTAATGAAACAATCCGCGCGTTATAACATTATCAAGTTTCCATGAATGGTAACGAAGAGCACGCGTGCTTCGTCGTTTTAGAAGACTTTCCGATCTAAATCCACTTTAAAATGCACAATTACCGAAACAAACATGCCAACGCCATTTCGACGGCTTAGCCCACCGGGTCGTATTTAGACGGGTCCCGACCAAAAAGATCATGGCGCCGCTGCGATCGGAGCGAAAAACTTCGAACATGTTGGTAGCTCGCCGCAGACCACTGCATGCGGCGGGAGTGAACTGCCCTTTTTTTTTCACTGAGAGAGGATTCGCAGTATGAAAGTCACTGCTTTTTGTTCCACGTGAAATAGCCTTTAGACGCATCTGCTCACACGTATGACATTCGTTCAGGGCTAGTTCGTGGCATTCAGAAATGAGCCCTCGCTTTGATGGGCTAAAAGTCGACAGATTTTCAAGAAGGCGCTGCCAACCGAACGGGCAAGCGTTTATTACAATGATATGGCTGTCTCAAAATGAGATATTTTAGTCACGCATAGAAATAAAGCGCGTGTTAGCCATTTTAAGAAAATAAAAGCAACGAAATGAGCGGACAAATTTACTGGGGCTTTTTCAGAGGCTGCCAAATGGTGATTTATTCAGTGCCGACTTAAATGCACTACGAGCCCGTGTGATTTGATTTAGGCGAACTTTAAAGAACCCCAGGTGGCCGAAAATTTACGAAGCCTGGTCTCCCTCACAATCATATGTCGTGGTTCGGTCTCGTAAAACTCCACTAATTATAATAATTTATGTATTACCGAGTGAATTCGAAGGTTCGAAGTATGACCCCATCGTGGACTGCACGATAACTTATGGGAAGCCAACAAATCTACCCTTAAAGCCCTTGCTTAGGTTTCGCGCGCCTGTATTACGCAAATGTTGTATGCGAATATGAATTAAGTTTCGCCCGTTAATCAAGGTCGCGAATTCTTGTGCGAGCCTTAGTCTGGTGATGTATAGAAACCTTGAATGCCAAAAAAAAAAAAGTATTTACTGTCGAGCTTTTTCTTACGCAATACCTTGTTCAAAGCCCCGCCGCGGTGGTCTAGTGGCTAAGGTACTCGACTGCTGACCCGCTGGTCGCGGGATCGAATCCCGGCTGCGGCGGCTGCATTTCCGATGGAGGCGGAAATGTTGTAGGCCCGTGTGCCCAGACTTGGGTGCACGTTAAAGAACCCCAGGTGGTCGAAATTTCCGGAGCCCTCTACTATGGCGTCCCTCATAATCATATGGTGGTTTTGGGACGTTAAACCCCCCATATCAATCGAACTTGTTCTGAGCTTTTAAAGTATCCATCAACACCTTTTCTCCACTTTTTTTACCGCCCCTTTCTCTTGCCTAACTCAGAGTAGTAGGTCAGAAAATTGATTGAGGCTGACTTCTCAGCTTTTTTTCTCCTAATAAACCTCTCTCTCTTTCTTTCATGATCTGGCTCGCATGATTGGCTGGCTGTTGCTGCTTTCGCAACGTCTCTTCCACTTGGCATACGTAACCATGGATACAGCGTTGCCAGATGTGATTTGCGGCAGTGCGCTCGTAAGTTGTAAAGGAAAAGATGAGTGATAAAAAAGAGTGACGCAGCGTTTCTTTTCCCTCGGCACACAGCTGCGCGGCACGCAAGAACAGTACTTCGCGTTCAGTGTGGTCCCCTCTTGGTTCGCCTCTTGACGAGTCTTTGTGGAGACGCGCGCTTTCGCTCTTGAGCGCGCGCTTTTCGACGCACTTTTACGCGGGAAGCAGCTGACACGCGGGAATTTCGCGGTAACTGTTGCATGCCAAGAGCCGGTACGCTGTCTGTCATAGAAAACATTTTCTTTTCTTCGCACAACTGTTTACTTTACAGCTTACTCTCAGGACCTTTGGTTTATAGTTTTCGTTGCTTATGTTTACTTCTTGAGAAATGCGAGCTATTCGGCGCAGCAATAACATAAACTATGGAAACTCAAGAGGCATTGGGTGAGGTGCATATGGTAGAGAATGTGTATCATTATGCAAGTCCGGGCCTTGTACAATCACGCTCTCTCCCTCCTTTTCTCCTGAATACGAGGAATGTGAACGTGAGCGAACACAGAAGTTCCCATCCCTCGTATTCAGCTAGGTTTTACCTATTAACTCCAGACTTCGCTGTGCTGTTTCTATTGAGGACATTGTGAGCAATCAACGACTCGTACATTAGCTCAGTTTTGTTTTTCTCGGCTTTTTTTTTTACCTCCTGCATGATACGGGCTATGAGTCAAACTGCACTGTCGATGGTTTCCGTTGATTGAGACATGGCGTGGTCGATAAGTGGCAGTCCCACTCCACCACGACGTCGTTCACGTCGGGGTGGAGCTCACGTTATGTGCACCTACGCACATAACGAAAGCTCCAAGGAGTCGAATGGTTTGCTGTCGAGACGTGGTTCGACGCAGATGTGCGCTTTGCGAAATGTCTTAAACTTAGCTCAAGTGGAATGAAACCAACCAGAAAAAAATTGCGATCCTACTCCGGCCCAAAAAAAAAAAGAAATTTAGACTTGGAGGATAACTCAGAATTTTTAAAAATGCACATATATATATATATATATATATATATTTATATATATATATATGTGCGTTTTGTGGTGGTTGAATCCCCCAGAGTTGCTTTGTTGTTTCATAGATGCAGACCAAGAAAAATGTCAGGGCAATGCTTAATCACAACTACTTTTATTTTGATCTTTTCAGATCCACATTATATATACTCAAAAAAGAAGCAAGAAAAACGAGATACAACATGCACAGGTAATTGAACACTGCACAATGTAGAAAACAAAAGTTTACGCATATCTCTGTGTTCGATGTGTTCCATGTGTAACTCTACGAAACTGCGCCTTTTTTCGGTTGCTGTTGCCGATAAGCAATGTATTGGTAAGGGTCTGACATCTTAATTAATTCAGTGTATGATTCCGATTTCTTCATACCTTCTTCTTCTTTGGTACCTGCCGACATGCATGCACAACTTGTGTGCTGGCTGTTTTAAACTGTGTAGCCATGTATGCCGTTTAGTGGCATTATTATTATTATTATTATTATTATTATTATTATTATTATTATTATTATTATTATTATTATTATTATTATTATTATTTTAGAAATAGAATATGACCGCATTAGTTTGAAAGCTAACGTGGATACTTGTTACTAGCGACAGTAAAAGAAGCAGGCAGGCTTTGACATTGCAGAGCCGAGTCTTCCGCGCTGGTTTTAACAAAAAATACATAATTCATATGATTCGTCGTCAACTGCGCTGCAATGGCAGTGATATTGCGTCGTAGTACAATTTTTTACATTGCAAATATACGGACATTCGAAGTGCGTTTTTTGCCATCGCCGTCACGTTTCGTATAAAGTCCAAAGCAATAACGTTAACCCGCGCGTCCTATTTTCTACGTGCGAGTTAAAATTTGCGGAGGCTGTGGATGGATGGTGCTCAAGCAGAAACCAAACGCGGAGGCGCAGGAGCATGAAGAGATGTTGGGACTGCGTCGTTTCGGAAGCAAGGACGAGCTTCGAGCTAAAATGCGCTGTCACGCGCGCTGCCTATATACTGTGATGGGGAAACGGCCCACGCCCTTATACGTGCTTTGCACTGGCCGCTTACTTCGTGCTGAAGCGACCGAAAGCAAGGAAACCGCTTCGTTCCCTAGAGCGTCCATATACCTTGTTATGCTAGCATTTTGTAATGTTACGCCTAATTCGATACTATAGCCTTACTGCATACAGCATACCGATTTCTCGCTGTCGCATTCATTGCGTCGCCGTGGCGGCGGAACTGTGGCTTTTTTTTTTTTAGACGAGTGAAATCGAAGACGACAAACACGAGGACAGCATACTATGTTCTTTCTTGTTTTTTTTTGTATGCTAGCAACACAAGGGTCGTTTTTGACGCCGTAGTTGCCCGCCGCCGCCGGTGTTCATGATTGCTGTCACTCGAAATAAGAAAGGCAACAAAATAAGAAACCAAAATGGCATTCCAGTATTTCAGCCAATCTGGTGCTTAAAAATCCTTTGCTAAAAGTCTTGATACAGGCTCTGTGCCGGAAAGTAACCGCGTTAACATATGTACTATATAGCGTGGTAATAAAAACTAGGTGTCACACAATGCGAATTCTGTAACCAAGTGTCACGCAATCAAACAACGTAACGAGTGGGTCATTGAATCCTTCCAAGTCAGCTCAGCCAATATTCTTTATCGTCGTCAGCCACCGCATCAACAATTTTCCATTATAACCTTGCAATTGCGCATCGGGCACTTCTCCGCAGGGTGACCAATGATGGCGTGGGTGCTTTACAACTTGACTAAATTTATTATTTATAGCGTTTGGGTACCTGGAAAGTGTACTTGTATAAGCACACTTTTACAAGTACGCTTGCCAGGTACCCACATTATCTTTTGCGGCTATAGCCCCAAGAGATTTTACAAGGGATTCTAGGAATGCCATTCTTCCAGCTTTCGCTGTCATTCGAGATTTGCTGTGCTTTACGCGCAGACCTGGCGTTTTTTAGTATCTCGTTCGAAAAATATTTATTTGCAATAGATGTGGTATGATGGATCGCCAACAAGCCAGACAACGTCTTTTGCGTAAATGCGAACACGTGCCTGCTGAAGCTATTGTTTAAGAACTCAAACCACGTACAGAAGGAAAACAGGAACCGATCGAAAGAATTGAATCGTGCGTTTCGTGAGGTCCCGTGTTGTAGATTTTTGCGGCCCTCTCCGCGTCCAATAGGCGTGGACAAAGCCAGTTGCTCAGTGGTTGTGCGCATTAGTTCTCGAATAGTGTTTACTTTTTTACGAAGTCGTTTGTGACAAATATCATAAACGAAGAACTGTCTCAGCGTACAATAGACTTTTGTGAACCGAGGCAGTGATATAGCATCTAGCGCACATGTACCGAACTATATTAGGTCGTCATAAGAGCGGGTAGCGAACATTAACTCACAGTTAGCCAACGCTATACAAGAATAGTTGACAGTGACCAAATTTATATAGCCAACGAAGGTGGTGTTATGCGAGTAATTTCGCCAGGATTCAGACAAGCTATGCACGTTATTTTCAAAATTAATTAACTTGCTATTAAATATTGCGTCTCAGCTGTATACGATATTCAGTATATCCCACTTCATTTCACTACACCATTTTTTAATGCGAAGCATTTCTTAGCGAACATCGGCAACTTTGAGCGTATCTATCTATCTATCTATCTATCTATCTATCTATCTATCTATCTATCTATCTATCTATCTATCTATCTATCTATCTATCTATCTATCTATCTATCTATCTATCTATCTATCTATCTATCTATCTATCTATCTATCTATCTATCTATCTATCTATCTATCTATCTATCTATCTATCTATCTATCTATCTATCTATCTATCTATCTATCTATCTATCTATCTATCTATCTATCTATCTATCTATCTATCTATCTATCTATCTATTCTCTATCTATCTATTTCTCTATCTATCTATCTATCTATCTATCTATCTATCTATCTATCTATCTATCTATCTATCTATCTATCTATCTATCTATCTATCTATCTATCTATCTATCTATCTATCTATCTATCTATCTATCTATCTATCTATGTGGTGCGCTTACGCTTGAGTGCTTTCGTGGTCACCCCCTTAACTTGGCGTGAACCAAAATTAGCATGGGAGGGTAAGATGGTTTGATGAATATGACGCGCTGGTCGAGACATGAATAATGTCGTAATCCCGTCGCGTACGTCATCAAAAACTTTCCGCCAGACAGCGGCACATGCCCACGGGCGGGTATGTGTTGCTGGTATGTGGGTATGTGGCACAGGTGACATACACTTAGTATCTACCCAGGAACGACGAGAACACACATGGGCAATTTTAACGCGCAATCGTTAAGAAATACCCAACGTTGGTAGCGTCGACCCGACAAATGCAAAGAATAAATGCGACGTTCCCTGCTGGATTCAAACCCAAGCATATTGCGTGGCAATGAAGCATTTTACCACAGAGCTACGCGAAGTCGTGGAACTACTTTTCAAATAGACGCTAATCTTCGTGAAACGTCAATAGTGGTTGCAGTGCTGCCTCCCGATTTTTATATACGTTACATATGTACTCTTCTGATATAGCCGTCATGTCGGGTTAACGTCAATTGTGTTTAGTTGCCAGGCGCTGAAGTTCATTATTCTAGCAGTGTCCAGTGCCAGTATCCTCACGAGCTTCAGCATTCCATATCAGCTTCTGGTGCAGGCAATACGCATGTTCCAGTTGGCATCGTTGCGCAAGCCCAAAAAACTGCTTATATAAACATCTGAAACTATTCTGTGCGTGCTACATTTGTACATATATTTAGCATAATTTCATGACGTGTTGCTCGATGAAAAAAAATTGCAAAATGGTGAACTTCCCTCCGTATGCTTCGCATAACATCTATCCCCAGGCACGTGGGATCTGCCATTTTTTTATTGCTACCTAGAAATCTGTTTTTTTTAATAACAATTCTTCTAGAAGACGTTTCTGCCGTTATAACGCATCAGATTAAAATTCGGCTGTCATTTGACCAATCGATTAGAGGACACGACGACATCGCGCCGCGTATGATTGCTCTTTGTGTCCGAGAACAGCAGGGGATCGGTGTCAATGCGTTGTGAGCCTGTATAAAAGACTATGGCATCAGTATAAGGCCTCCATACCTATGCACTAAAGCCGCGTGTACTTTCGGCTGACGCAATGGTTGTGCGTAACAAAAGCTATAACAAGCCATATAGAAAAGGGGAGAGGGAAAGTCTGGGAGGGAGGGCGTCTCCGTCAGCAAGAGGCGTGTGCGGAAGTTACGGGGGAAGGGAGTATCGGACGCCCGAAGAATTGAGCCCCCACTATGTTGTGAGTGTCGTGTGTGTTCACAGGCACTGCGCCGTGCTCCCGACTAGGCTGCACAAATTAGGTGCCTTTCTCCTCTTCTAACCACTACCACCCCCACCATTCAACAACCAACAGCTACCCGCAACGCTTCGTGGAACACTCGGGAAAAAATGCTTGCGTTGGTCTTTCGTTGCGTGGCGGCGTGCTGCAAAGGGCAGTACACACGAGGAGGCCGAGGTGGCCCTATATAGCAGCGGTTATTGAATGCAGGTGCGTGAAACGCAGGGGTTCTGCGAAGCCGATTTTTGAAGTCGAAGAGACCGATTTTGAAAGAAAAAAAAAACGCGTCATTGGAGGCATTTTTCTAACTGCGGCCTTTTTACAATTTATAAAAACGTTCTGCCACATAGCAGTAGTGCATTGTGGTGGAGCTGACATTCACAACTAAGAAGAATTGTTATATTGTGGTGTTGGGTCATGAAGAAAGAAAAAAAAAACGTGGTTGATCCCTCATTTCAGGAATCGGTATAACATGAAAGTGAATCGTGTTCTCGAAGAGATAGTTGAGCATTCATTGTGCATTGTTTCGCAACAAAGGCTAAGGAATGAATGATGCAGTAACGAATTGCAATGACACGCGAAGAACGGCAAACAGTTCGAAACTTGGCACACTTCAAGCAGAAAGCACGCACGAAATGAGCATACACAGGACGAGTGCGGGCAAACAACTGCCACAGCTGGACACTTAGTGCACGCTGTTCAAACATAAAGAAAGACACTCGAAACGAACGCAGAATTATGCACTACACGGGCGCAAACAGCTGTCACAGTTCTTACTTATTCGTGTGTGGGCAGCGTGATCTTTTCGTAAACGCGACTGCTGCGGCGATTGAAATGATGTTCATGCTTTCTTTACCTACTGTAGCCTAAAGCAAGCTTTCGGTGGAAGCACAAGAGGTACTAAGCGCCCGAATACCGAGATAAGCGCGCGCGCGAGTGCGCACTTTGACCACGCGATGTGGAGGCGCGCCCGCACAGCGACGCGCGGGGTGGCGTGGCACGACGACCTTCAGAGCGCGCGCGCCCGACGTGTGCCCGTAGTGCCATCTCGCAACTGATGACGGAAACGCACTGAAGTTGCCGAGCTCCGAGGACTGCCAGCGGCACATGGTGCATAAAAAACTCCCAAGTATTTCCCTGAGGGTGAACATGGTTAAGTGCGAATACACGGGGTCATGCTATGAGGGGTATTTATTAATTTGCACCATTATATTTATTAATCACACTATGGTGCCTTTATGGTGTAATGGTTCCTGGGAATCGCAATTTGATCACACGGGGGAGTTTACGTTAACTCACTGGCGAATGCCAACGGATTTTAACTTTACTCCCCCTCACGACCCGCTCTCGACAGGAGACTGAGAGAGAAGGCGGGCGCGCGAGAGAGAGGGGTGCGCGCGCAGCTGCAGCGAGCGAGGATCGCGGAGGAGCGAGCGAAGGGGAGGGGGTATAAGGCGCGTTACTGACACCAATATCAGCGTCACGTCCGTGGCTTATTCGGTAGAGCGTCGCGCTGCGGCCCGCCAAGTCCTCTTTCTTTTAAAGATAGAGAGAAGACTGCGGACGCCGCCGACGGTGGTGGATGGTTTGGGGTCGCTTATAAAGTGTATTCACACTTAAAATGGCTCGCCGTTAACATGTTAGAGGAGGGTCGTTCTCTGGCGCAGTAGTTGGCGTCACTCGCCGAGGAGCACGAGGGTGCTGGTTCGGCGCCCCACTGCCAAACTTTTTCTACTCGTCTTTTTTTATCTGTAATCGGTTAGTAAATATTTTACAACGTCATATTCGTGACAGAAATACGCCATGGAGCCGTGGTGAACCCCGGCATAAAATGATTATGTGTTTAAAAAAATGTGAAATAGAAATTTCAACTCCCATGACCTGTATATGACCAGTTTTATATACACCGCTTTGCTGCTCCACTCTTCAGCTATATCATGCATAACGCACAAAATATTGGCCTACAGTTTATAGGGAAGCTATCAGTTATTGATAGTTTTCCAACACTACTACTGCTACTACTACCAACACTTACACACTATTATTAAAAGTAATAATATTAGAATGAAAATCATTATGCCCAGTTGTTTTTTAACTTGCGCCACACGTCTTTCCTACGTGTTTCGCTTTCTTCGAGGTACTTAATGTTTGAAGTTATCATAGTACGCAGTTTGGTGTTTCTTCCTTCATCATTGTTTCTCACATATGTGAGATTTAATTGTTTGGAAAGGTTGACATTGTACATTTAAACCCAACCACGTGGACATGAAAACTAGACAAGAGAGACACGGATGCGTGACGCATAAGCAGACTGTAAAAACGTCTGTTGGTTTCGCGTCTGCGAGAAGCTTAAATACGCGGAACCCGCTCAAGGAGCAGCTGCGGCTTTGGGTATTGTAATGTAAAGAAACTTTCACTCAGTAGGTTATTAAAAAAAGGGGGCGTCACAAAGCATGTTTCATTTCCCTCGAACGCATGTGCCTGTCAACTTTGATGCCGCCTCTGACAAATATCTTGGTCCTTGCTGTTGTTTTCACTTCTTTTAGAGTTTTTCTTTTTTATTTGCTCATGCAGCTTGTTGCAATAGACGATGTACTCAAGTGAATCACAGTAAGAAACTGCAACCACTCTGTTGCGCATGTATTAAAGAGCTTAATACAGAAGGTAAAACATCCAAAGAGTTTAAGAAAATGAGTGGCACAACAAGAAGGATATCCAAGGGGAAAATTTAAACCTAATTTCCGGCAATAAGTTATATTCTTTCGAAACTCTGAAGCATCGTTAATCTGAGAATATTCTTGTATTTTTAATGATTTTCGGTAAGGTATTTCGTTAATAAAATTCAGTTAGTTCTAACCAGTGTGTGTTTCTTGAAGGACACTAAAGATTAAGGGTGAATCAGAATGAAGAAACCATTCGAGAAATGTATGCACGAGTCCCGCAGCTGAAACAGCAATTCGGCTGGAATCCGTGCATCTGATGTGTAAAACAACGTCTCGGATGAAGCCGGAGTGTTTTCTAAGCACTAAGGCATTCAATGAAATTCGGTGTTTGTTGTGCCATCATTGAAATGGGTGAGCTTAATTGTACTACGCATCAACAGACGCAATAAGTGCATTGTACAAACGGCTTATCTGCCATTGCGTTATTAGATTGTCTGCAATCTTTGATTGCTTAGCCAGAAAAAGCATATTGCATTAAGCTCGGAGAAAAAATGAGGAGCTGGTTTATTATTTCTGGAAGAAAAAAAACGTCAGCCACATTGACTTTCTTTTTGCGGAATTCGCACAAAACTCTGGGCAATGGCCACATTACTGGGCGTTTAAGAAACAGCCAGTTATCATATTCGGCCCGTTACGGCGCAGGATATGTTATCAAATACGTTTTTATATTCTTTATTGCATTGATGGCGTACGTTCAGCTGAGCATTTCGGCACACGCTTAACATATGTTGTTTCAAATGAGCACCGAAACTCGTCGTTGGGCGAGATTTAACGTAATGCTGAAGGATGAAAAAGCGCAATTACAATGGACAAAACACTGAGGAGGCAAGATTAAGAAGCGTGAACTGTGCTGAAAGTGGAAACATCGGGCTTGTCTACGTTGTCTTCTCGTGATTGTCTGTTCTAGTTGCACTGTATTTTTTTTTTGCCCTTCAATGTCCCGATTTGGGTTGTGCAATCCACGCGCGTTTTTAAACTGCTGCCGTATAAGAGGTGTTTGACGTGCCAGTTTCTAGAAAAATGAAGAATAGTCATCACTTGTTTGTCTTTTTTTCGGAAGTTTTCCCAATGGCATATAGACAAAAAAAAAGCTGCTCCTGTAACTGGTGTTCGACGTGCAATTTGGTCAGAAAAACAATTGTTGCTTATTCTTTATATGATTGCCGTACGTAGCTAGCCTTTATAATCGACTTAAATATTGAAGAACGTCAAGAAAACCCGGATACCTTACGTATAGAAGCTTTAACACTATCACCAAAAGACAATTGAAGAGGTATTGGACCCATTATGAAGCCAGTTATTATAACGAAAAAATAGGCGAAGTCCAAGTGGTATATCGTATATGCCGCCATTATGACTAGTATAGACCGAAGTCTATAGACAATGCTTGTCGATATATATATATATATATATATATATATATATATATATATATATATATATATATATATATATATATATATATATATATATATATTATATTTATTTATTTATTTATTTATTTATTTATTGATGAGTATTGTGTGCGTGTGTGTGTGTGTGTGTGTGTGTGTGTGTGTGTTAACGCAGTGCCTCCTGATCAGGCAGGCTTTGTGCCCCTAAAGGTGGCAGTTTTCAGCCTGTTCCCTCCTTATTTCCTCTGTCTTCGTGTGCTCTATGTACTCAAATCAAATATTAATAATAATCAAAATCTCATTCACCTGTAGAAGAGGAACGTGTGGCTGAGGAACCGAGTGTCTTGCTCTTTGCCCATTGTACGCATGGTATATAAGGTGAAAGAATTATCTTCCCGAGTCAAATGTCATAGAGCTGAAGCACGACGGGTTAAGGGCGGTCATCGTGCCCGACAGGTGCGCCAGTTAATCCCAGAATAATGCTTTGGGGAGTTTCTGCGAATTAATAACTAATCTTTTTTAGAAATTAATCCGGGCTGTTTTCGCCTGACTCAGGATGTCATGTTGTCGCCGCTGCAGTTAGCAAATATTGCTGAGGCGTGTACACTCAACGAGCTGTGGATGAACGCGGATTTCTCTCATTTCTGAATTATTATAAAAGAAATATACTATTTTGCTCTCCTACGAGGATTACCGTTTTGAGTTTTCGCTTTGTAATACTGGTATTGTAAATCTATTTTGGAATTAAAAGTATCATTCCACACATCGCCGTAAGATGTATGGCAGAGGTGGTTAAGAGGATAAATGTGATCCCCATGTATAAACGAAAAAAAAAGACAGACTTGATTGAAGGGCTCGTTTCCTATTACACACATCTCCGTCTTTTTTTATTGCTTTAATACTTTATCTTTTATACTTCTGCTCCTGTCTTTCTTTCCTCTATTTCATCCTTCCCACCAAAAAAAGTAGACAGGCCCCTCCCTATGGCAGAAGTCTGCCTATACTCTTCTCTTTTTCTCCTGTATCTTTGTGTACTTGTGCATGCAAATAATACAAAAACAACATAAGTAAAACCAAAGAACGTTATTTGTTGTTCTTTATTGCTGCTGCAAGGGTTGATGATTCAGTAATGCAGACTTAAAAAAAAACTGGAATGGCTGCAGGCGTAACACAATCTGTAGTGCATTGTGAACGTTACGACAGAGGTTGTCGGTTCATATCCAGCCAAACATTGTTTTGTCGCTAAATTTTATTTCGTTGTATTCGAATAGTTACTGCATTAAAACTAAAGCGACTCATGTGCATCCTTAAGGTTCTCTTAGCAATGCTTATACTGTGGCTAATTAGGACTCGTGTAACCCAGATGCACTGGGCATTTTCGCACCAGTATATAATATTTTTATGGTTACAGGTTATACAGCCATTGGCAGATATTGTGAACATTAGCACAGTATATAGAAAAAGTGGACAACACCACCATTATTTATGTGCAAAAAGGCCGCTATTATGCACTTTTTCGGCCTTTTTATATTAAAATTCGTATCAAAATTTCTACCGTCCCTATAGCCGTGGGTGGCAATGGAAGAATGTCGGGCTTTGAAAATATTTTCTCGTAAGCGCGCTAACGTTGAGTACTCACGGTTTTTTCATTAATTTTAAAACTTCACTTTCCGTGTTTCGTAGTGCTAGCTTGCGTGACTCCAGTGTACACCTATTGACCTTGAAAGGACATTTATATGTTAACAAAATTATACATATAACAGCCCTGTCGTTACATCAGCTTTGCTTACTGTGACTACCGTAATTGCGTGGTTATAGCAGACTACACTTTTATCACTCTGCATGGTGGCAGTAGTATCAAACGTATTTTCGCGTCTTGTTCTAGTATGAACCACCAATATAGGCAGATTTAGAAGAAGAGAAGAAAAAAAACGTAGCAACACATGCGCTATAAATGACAACAATAATCGACAGGTTGTCATTTTATGGTACCATCCCCGCGATTCGTTTTCAGTTATGACTTTAAGTCTTGCGTGCAGTTGCAAAGCTGCGCAGTGGCACCCTTGAAAGCCTTGTGGTGATGCTGTCCTGAAATTTCATCTTCTAAGACCGCAGGTGCTCGTGATGTTTAAGTGCCAGCTACTGCACCTGCTTTCCGAGTCATTGATGAAAGATCCAGATGCATCGAATGAGCGGTGGCGCTAAAATAAGAGCGTCTGATGAAAATGACAACACCGCAACAATTTAGGTTGTGATTCGGATGCGGCCACATAGTAGGCGTTGTGGCAGCTCCAGTGTTACCAACACAACGCACGAGAAGTATAGAGACTACATATGAATTTGAGCTGTCATTCACAAAGTAAGTCGTTCTTGAAAAATTCCTTGCCGTATGTACTTTGACCTTGCTTATTACATCTCAAA
Organism: Rhipicephalus annulatus; assembly: GCA_013436015.1. Classification (NCBI taxonomy): domain Eukaryota; kingdom Metazoa; phylum Arthropoda; class Arachnida; order Ixodida; family Ixodidae; genus Rhipicephalus; species Rhipicephalus annulatus. The sequence continues at coordinate 1,465,498 of WOVY01009376.1, forward strand.
TGCTTGAATTTGCTGTAAAATTCTCCTTAAATTGTCCTTAAACAGCCTCTAAAAATTGGCGCTTACTTTCTTAGAGTTTTTCGTTTTTTCGGTGCACTCCAGGACGCCAGAAGGGGGATCCCCGTACGTGACGCAATTACGGTGCAAATTGCTGAATACTCCACATACGAAAAATACCGGCTATTAATTGCTTTGCTGTGCAGTCGCCCACGCGTTATTCCTCGTCTCGTATATGACTATCGTCCACCTATGTCACTTAGTCTTGTACGTTTCCGACAGCGCGAGTGGAGATAACGTCCGTCTATAGCCGACCAGCGCGAAATCTTGATAGGCTCAACGCTTAGCGATGAAATGTCATTCGCCATGTGTTTCACGAAGAAATGAAAGGCGAGGAGTGTGATCTCGCTTCTGTAAAAGGTCGTCAAGTCCAGAAAGAAACCACTCTCTCCTGACCTCTTAAATCTTGACCGTCCAGAGGGCCCCCGCGAGGGTGATCAGGCTTAACGTGCCCGTCCCCGAGTGGGCCTAGCCAGGGGACGTCGAGTTGACTCGCGCCTCTTGTGAACCGAATAACGTTGTTTCTCTCACTCACTCTGTCGTATTCAGGTAATCGAATCCCAGCTGCGGCGGCTGCATTTCCGATGGAGGCGGAATTGTTGTAGGCCTGTGTGCTCAGATTCGGGTGCACGTTAAAGAACTCGAGGTAGTCGAAATTTCCGGAGCCCTCCACTACGGTGTCTCTCATGATCATATGGTGGTTTTGGGACGTTAAACCCCACATATCAATCAAACTCGATCAACTCTGTCGTATTGAAACTCAAAGGGGTTTACGGGCCTTTAATAGCATCTCGTGTTTTACGTCCCGAAACCAAGATATGATTATGAGAGACACCGCATTGGCGGGTGATTTCGACCATCTGGTGTTCTTTAACGTGTACTGAGATCCGAAATCCTGGCCCGCAGAACACGGGCCTTTGCCACTTCGCCCCCATCGATATGTGACCGCCGCTGCCGGGATCGAACGTGTGACCTTCGGGCCAGCAGCCGAGTATTTTAGCCACTGCTACACTTCGGGGGAAATTTGGGGACCCTATCAAAATCCGATAGAGTATCAGTTTTTTTTTTGCGTACGGACAAGGAACACTTGAGTACCGTCGCCATATGTGGGCCCCGTGCGTTGATGTCAATCAACCGACCATATCGACAATCAAGGTACTTGTGGCAAAGGACATACATGCCCACGAAACAAATGAAGGGCATTCTCGTCAAGCCCATTCGTCCTTTTTCAGATGAGTCACCTCTCAAAACTTTGTCGGAGTTAACCGACATGCTAGTGTGACGGCTGTCTTGTTGTCGACAGCTGTTGACATCGCTAGAGAGAGAACGACATAAAAAATAAATTATTATGAGCCCAGGTTAACTTGTTCGATCTTACACGCCTTCCATCATCTGTTGGCATCTTCATCAATTTAAGCTGTTCTGATTTGTGTTATTATCTTTCAATTACTGTGAACTGTCCTTCCCACTTGTTGTTTTGTTTGTTTTTGTTTTACGTTGATCCTCTGCTCATTGGTGATTTGTCAACCCATTTTATTGATTGCTAGAATCTATTAATCGTGTTCTTACTAGCTGCCATACTGAACCACTTGTATTCCTTTTTGATAACCTATCATTTTCTTGGTTGTTTTTGGTTTGTAACCATTTGACGATGTGCGACTTCATTATTTAGGAGTAAGATTGCTGTGCACAAACTGATTACCATTACAACATGCGAAATCTAAGCTTTGCTAATTTGTTTTTATGGTGTAAACTGTTATATGTACTATCAGTTATAATATCTAAGAGATCGGTAGTATATATAATAATAAATAAATAAATAAATAAATAAATAAATAAATAACAACCGCGTGTCAGAACCCACAGAGCTAATAGCTGTCAAAAAAACTGGAAAGGCAAAAAAATAGACACTGCAAATGTTAAAAGAATGAAGAAAGACAAATTTTAACCTTACATAGGAAGAAAGAATATTTTGTCACTTGATAAAAAAAAGTACCGGACTGACGCGCTTTGAACGCGAAAACATGTCTCAAAATGTCATTCCGAGATGTAGTGTTTATTTGTGTAATTGTGTTTTCCTTTCATTGTCTATAACGACAAACGTTCCTGTTAACGCGCTTTATTTCAGGGTTCAAACTGCGGTTTTCTCGAATCCATCCGATTATTGGAGGAGGATGCAGGTGAACACCAAAGAAGAAAGCTTGTAAGCCATGAAAAAGTTTCACAGAGAGAATCATTTTGAACACAGCATGCAGCGCGCATGAATAAGTGCAGTGATGGCAGTTATTGCGCCAGGAAAAGTCTTGAAATCGACTACTGGTGAAAAAAAAAGAGCCTAAAAGTAAACCTTAAGAAAACTGGAAAACTAAAAATAATCAGACATATAGTTACTTTATTACAGTCCCATAACGAATAGATCACATGAAGGCACCAACTTATAAGGTCGGGTTTCGTAAGCCAGTTGAAGTGCAACAGCGATGAGACTGGTGGTGACCCCGCATTGAAATTCTCGCACTATAGCGAGCCATGACGTCACAGAGATCGAAGGGAATACATTGTTTCATTAATAGAGATGACGGACATCTTATACCGAAGAAATTGAACAGTTCATTCAGCAAGTCTGGGAAGGTGCTTTTGCTTCCATCACAACCAACAAAATACAAACCATGGTGCAGTACATTGAGATCTGTGACATCGTACAGACAAACAGGTGCCATGAAGCAAACAATATAAAATTTTCCTAACCCCTTCAGGCAACTGATCTTGACAGTGGAGCAAAGGCCACGGAGGTGGAGGTTTTAGACATTCGTGTTGCCCAACATTGGCAGCTTGCAGCTGATTTTCGCTTGTTCGCATCGTTGACGCGTTTAGAAAATAAATTTTGAACGGGAGAAACATTTAGATTGTTCACTGTGCATTTTAGTGTCAAATTAGCAGTATCGTTTCGTTGGAGAACTGAACGGCGCGTTTGCGGTGGCACGTACACTGACCCACCCACGTCAGGGAAGCAATGTTTACTTTGGAAAACAGGCCTGCTGAAAAAGTGGTGCATTCTAAGCAATAGAAAGAAAAAGAAGCTATTTTTGCGAATGTATGGTAGCACACTATGAGCTATGTAGAGTAGCAGGCTAAAGAATACAATCTCTCAGGCCAACCTCTCTGTCTTTCTGTAAATATACTCTCTCTCTCCGCGAGTGTTTGAGTCTAATAATAAATAAAGTAGCATTTACAACATACCAGCGCTCCCCCATATAGCTACAAGTACTGAGAATAGCTTTGTCTTAAACTAAAAAAAAGGCCAGTGATAAAATTATCAGTACACTTCGGTACTAAATTTTGGCGCTGTAGCAGCGTTGCGCTTTGGTACCGTGCCTTCCACAATACTGCCAAGAGAAGTCGTTGAGCCAGGTTCGCTGTCATTGATTAAGGTAACGTACGGGGTTAAGCATGAGGACCAAGAACGACGATGCACATGGTGCTGACAAAAACACTAGTGCCACAATAAGCATTTTCTCTGTCTCTTTTAGTATCTTCTCATCATCTTGTCTTTCTCTTTCGAGGCTTGAGGTGTCAAAATGCGAGGCAACTTGTCTCGTTCGCAAAATCTTTTTATACACACTAATTAGTACACACAGACCAGAAAGCCAAGGAAAGTCCAAAAAAGAGTGGTCCACACTTGACGTCACGGCTATACTATAGCGGCGCTCACACTCCCAGGTTTAAATGCGAATATATACCCCGTAAAGTGGACGGTATATATATACCCCGTAAAGTAGCCCGGTTCGTAGAGTGTCGGACATGTTATTCGAAGGTCATAGGTTTGGTCCCTGTCCACGACAACGTATATTTTCGTCCATTTTATGTTCTTCACATTTGCTTAAAGCTACTTCGAATTACATCCCCATTTCGTTCCTAGATTTCTTGTCTGATATTTTTTTATTGTTGTTTGGCCTAGCAAAAAAAAACCACAAGTACTGAAAATAGCGTTGTCATAAACTCGCAAAAAAAAAACAAAGAAAGCGCGATGCTATGACACGCGGCGCATGTGTTTGTCGGCGCGCAGAACGTGTGCGCAGCTGTGCGATTGCAGTGGACATTTGCGCTGTAAGAGAAAAGAACAAAAATAAAAAAGAAAGGACAACCACGTAACGTTTAAAAGGTGTTTTCTGTGTAGCAGCGCTGTTTTTTTGGTTTTTTTCTTTCTCCGGAAGCGTGTTTTCTGGCGACTGCTTGCATGGCGTCGACTTGCTGAGCTGAATCTCGCTGCGCCTTGTCATCGCGTGCGCCGCTGCCTTTCATACTTTTGTGCGTGGGCAGCCCAGAAAGGTCGAATCGAAAACGCTGCAGATGTTCAAACGCACTGCAGCGAGTAAGTGTCCGCGATTTCGACCACGCAGCTTCCTCGCATCGTATAGAAATGAATTGAATTGAAATGAATTCTATTTTTTTTTCAATAATGATAGCTGCAGGGGCTCTAATAAATCGTAGCCTAGTGCAAAGGCACATACCACCCGCCATGGCGGCGTAGTCCTTACGATGCTCCACTGCAGACCCGAAGGTCGCAGCCGCATTTTCGGTGGCGCCTAAAATGGTTCCGGCCCGTGTGCTTAGATTTGTAGGTGCACGTTAAAGAATCCTATAGGCGGCCAAACATTCCGGAGCCCTTCACTACAGCGTCTTTCGCAATTACATCGTGCTTTCGGGGCGTAAAACTCGATAAGTTATTATTATCAAAGACGCACATCAAAGACGTCAAACACAAAACATAAGGGCTTTGTCATGTTCGACATGTTCGCTGCGTCTTTGTTATGTGTCCATTCGCAACAACATTATTATTAGCCAGCGCCAACTGGCCCAAGAAGTCTTTTTAGAGGATTTTTATGTCCCAATACAGCGATATGATTATAAGGGACAGAAGGGTTGACAGGCGGGCTAGTTGGTACAAGTTCATAATGAAAAAATTGGAAGCGCAAACCAACGGGGCACAAGAGAAGAGACAAACAAGTGCAGGTTCGCGCTTTTAATTTTTTTCATTACGAAATATAAGGGACGCCGCCCCTCATAAACGCCTCCGGAAATTTGGACCATTAACGTGCACTTAAACCTACAGAGGCACACTGACATCTATCGCATCGCGTCCTTCGAAATGCAGCAGCCGCGGCCAGAATTCGATCCCGCGACCTACGAGCAAACAATCAAGCGCCACAACTGCAAGACCACCATGTGGAGTTTCCAATTTGCTTTGCGTTGCAGCATATGGAGAAATAATTTTTTTTTATGTTTGAATCACTGCTCCGTTCAGCAGCTTTAAGGTCCTATACTGGGTAACGACACTGTCTAGGAGCTTGGGAAACATGTCACACCATCTCATCGCGTTAATATAAAAATTGCGGTGAGATTTCTGACGGGAAACATTCGCATGGTGCAGAGGCACTATAGTGGTTCATGCCATGCATCGAAAACGCTAGCTGACTCGAGCCGATACAAGCATGTTGGCGATTGGCCAACGTTTGTGGATACCACAGAACATTAGCCATGTTTGTATTCTGCACACAAAAGTGTTTAGTTGTGTGACTTAGTGAAGGCTTTCTGATTATCTTTTTCTTCACTATTAATTCATCTTCTATTTATATACCCTCGAATATAAATTTGTGCTACTGTTCGTTATATTCTAGTTTTAGTTACCTGTTTTTTCCCCTGACATATAAGCTTTAGATATGAAAATATAGTTTTTTTGTTCAATTGAAAAGCTAGTCCTGAATTATTGTTTACTTCTCACATAAAATTATCCATAATAATTGGAATCATAAACCGTGAAAAAACGAATCGTAAATGACGAAACCGATAGGCCTTAGAAACAAAAAGAAAGTTTTGACCTTTCGACTTATTTTAAATGACGCTGTGGTTAGTTCTAAATAAATTTACAGTCACTGACGCGACGTTAACATTGAAGTGCGCCGTCTTCAAAAAGCATCTCACCGCTCACTTCTTATTTGACACCAATGAATGATAGCAGACACATATAAGCGTCGACCGCAACACCACTCGATGAGACAGTTTGAAAAAGTGGGACGTCGTCATCTGCGTTAAATAAGTTCAAAGGCGTTAATACGCCTTTGAACTTATTATATAATGTATATTTTGTTTTCAGGATGCTGCGCAGCATAAACGGTGGTACTTTTTAAAATATTGTTGCAGGGAAGCTGTTATTTTTACCAATTAAAGTCTACTGCGTGATTTCAGCTGGGAGTGCATTAGTTTTAACGGTGAATTTGGAGAAAGCTGAAGCCGACACTATACCAATCCTAAGGCCCCAACTTGAAGAATTATAGCGGGCTTCGGTTAAAAAGATGCGTCATGGTGGTAGTGGTGGTGATTAGAGGAAAGAAAAGACGCCTAATTTCTGCAGCCCGTTAGGGAGCATGGCGCAGCGTCTTGGGGGAGGGGGGGGGAGAGGGGAGGAAAAAGAGGGAAGGTAGAAGATAGGAGCTCTCAGTCAGAGGAAGGGGGCAACTGTCATGGTTGAGGATCTACTTGGTGCTGTGTATAAAGCAACATGCGAATAAAGTGAACCAGGGTATATAGTGCTCGGAGTGAACGCCAAAGAGTGAATATAAATCAGGGTCAAGCAGCTCGCGGTGCAGCGATCTGTAGCATGTGAAACTGATTAATGGATTGCTAACAAGAAGAATCATAAATGGATTTCACGCGCCGCGGTGGTCTATGGTGCTCGACTGCTGATCCGCGGGTCGCGGGATCGACTCCCGGCTGCGGCGGCTGCATATTCGGCGGAGGCGAAAGGGCTTCAAGTCGAGGCCCATGTACATTGATGTAGGTGCACGTTAAAGAGCTGCAGGTGGTTGAAATTTTGCGCAGCCTTTCACTATACGGTATGTCTCATAATCATATGAGATATTTATGTCTTGAGACATAAACTTCACGCATTCATTATTATAAAATGACTTTCGCCTTCGAGTCCTCTGAGGTGAATGCCAGTCGTCTGAATCAACGGAGTGATATTCATTTCGTTATTGTCAACTTGGTGACATTTCCGAGAAATGTGGTCCAATTTTTCTCGAACAAAGCGAAGTCACGTCACCTTTCACCAGCCAGCGACGTCATCCCTCATTATTTCGGTGACAAAACAAACACTGCCTGTGACGTCAGCGTGTGGCATTTGCTCATAGAGGCATAGATCACGTCAACATTTGAGCGGCTTGCATGATACGAATCAATACCGACGAATCTACTTCTTACAAAAAACAAATTGACCATCACCAGCGTGACGCTGGCATAACGCCTAAGTAAAAAACTAGTCAACGAGCAAATTTTGGGGGCAATGCTTATTAAGGAACACAAATTTGGGGGGTGGAATTGTGCCCCTAAGCGTACTTCAATGCAGCATTTGCATGTGTGCTGGTTATACTCACCTTGAAATGCTTTGCTTTCCAATAACTGATGATCTATCTATCCAGGACTTGTAAACGATCGGTGGCCGCTTCTGATATGGCAAGCTGATCTTTCATCGAAGTCACTTGTCATTTTATGATGCCGCTTTTCATTGTTGTAAGGATGTGAAAGCATGACCGCCGTTGTTGTTTGTAGCAGCTAAAGTATCCCGCCGCTAAGCATGTGCACGTAGGTAAAGGTCTAACTCCCGGCATGGAGGAACGAAACAGTGAAGGGGGAGAATGTGCAATGAGAAAGAAATCAAAGAAAGAAAGAAAGAACGAAAGAAAGAGAAAAAGAGAAAAAGAAAGTAAGAAAGAAAGAAAGAAAGAAAGAAAGAAAGAAAGAAAGAAAGAAAGAAAGAAAGAGAAAAGAAAGGAACAATGAAGAAATCACGAAATAAAGAAAGAAGAGACAAGGCTTAGAAGAAAGAAAAAGAAAAAAGAAAGAAAGAAAGAAAGAAAGAAAGGAGAGAAGAGAGGAAGCGAGAACTAAGAGAAAATAAGGAAGAAAAAAAAGAAAAGAAAGAAGGAAAGGGAAAAGAAACAGTGAAAAGTATTGCATGCAGCACTCCCGCCCCTTCACCCTTCCCCAAGCTTCGTGTGGCCCCATGTTCCCGATTAGTGAAAGGCTCGAGAATATTATTCCATGTTTTTTCGTCCTCTCCGAGTTCGCAATAATTGCATCCGAAGGACACGTGACGAATTTTAGTCCGCTGCTCAGGGCATCACTTACAAAAAATCACGAAAATTTCTCTAAACAGGCATTACCGTTCGCAAACAAGCTATCGCGCCTTGGCTGAGAAGAAGAGGACGATGAAGGCATAATAGTGCGTGGGCTTACTTCTTATTTCTTTCTTATTTAAACAGACGACGTTTATTCGAATATTTAAGAATTTATTACCATAGCTTCCCACTTTTTGGCCAATGCCCCAACGTGGGTGCGCGCCGCTGTTCGAAGTTCTGCATGTACTCTATTCTATATACTATTTTATGCAGTGACGTGCTTGTAAGTATAATGGTCAACAGCCTGTTTTTACATAACCATATTAAAAAACAATAATGAGAAAAATGACTGTTAGGTCGAGAAGCGCATGTGCACTATACGTGTGTGTGCCCACAAGTGAGTGCGTGAGATGCCGTTCGAGGCTAACGCTTACCTCGAACATTTTGGACGAGGCAAGCGGAATGCTTATGCCGAGCCACTTCGCGTGTCTCGACGAGAAAAGCCTCGTACATAACGTCTATTATTCTAACCTTCGCCCGTCTCTCCTCGCTTTTCAGCGCTAACCAGTACAGGCAACGTACGAATGCGCACTCGGTATGTGGGTCGCTGCATGTTGCACTGCGCCGCGGCCAGCGAGTGGGCTTTCTTTAAAAGCTGGCCAAGTCCGTCCTTGTGGCGTGGGCGTGCTGTCCGTTGAAGAAGGTTTACGCAAACCCACGCTATGCTCTCTCGAAAGCGGACGTTGTTTGTCGAGCTCGCCGCAAATATGCGCGAACGCTATATATACAGGGGCCATGCCTACGTAACTTTACGAGCTTTAAGGAGTTTTCGTGCTCTACCGTGCACGCCATCTTCGTCCATGTCCGAAGCTAGTGATTACGCTTAGTTCTGCCAGTTCTGAATGTGGAATGCTTAGTCTTCTCGTTTGGTGCTAGCTTGCCGTCTATCTGATGTACTTTCGTTTAACGCTTAAACCTCGGTGTGTAGAGGTTGTTTCCGAACTGCTTCGCCATTTATGTAGTCACAGTGTTATTGAAGGGGCACAAAAAAGAAAAAAAAGCAATTTTCGCGTATTAGTAAATAACAGTTTCACGATGCCAAAAACATGACATCTACCAGTAGGAGACACTCGGTAAGTGGGGAAACGTGCGAAAATAAAATCCAGGATAGGAGAGAGGGGGTGGTGGCACCATCTTGAAATTTCCGCACCAAACCCCGTAACACCACAGATTTTGACGGCATCTGCGATTTCATACGTATTTCTTAATCGGTAACAATGAAGCACATCGTCCACTGACAGGGCCACATAGTTCACATACAAAGTTTCAAGAAATTTCGTAGACCCAATGTCGCCAAGGTATGAAAAAAGGGCTTTGGCATGCGTGACGTCACGCGCGGAGATCTCACTCGAAATCTGAAAATAAAACTTCGGCCTTGATTTTCGCGTCAGTTAATGAACATATTATGGTGAAATTAGGTATACGTTAGATTTTTCAAAGTACAGCTCAACCGAAACAGCCAGCTTTTATAGTTTTTTTAGCGGTAACTAAGTTACCATGATGCCCTAGCCAGTTCATGTAAACAGCTGGAAGGCTGTCGTGGCAATCTCTGAACGTTTTGGGTCAAGCAATAAAAGAAATAAACAGGCGTTTTTTACCTTTAATAAACGGAAGTTCTGGCACAACATGCTCCGGCTTCTACTTGAGCGAATTCACTCAGAACTATTAGACGCCAGTAAGACGGAGGCTTTGTATTGACCGATGAAAGCGCGCATCGACACAAGATTGTATCACGAACTTTCCGAACGAGATTCGGTGTATTGGTTATGTCCTATTAGGTGGGAAAGTAGACTATGCTATATCAGAATTTTGGGAACTATGAGGCATACACTCATCTAATGTGTGATGCAACATGTAACAAGCACATCGGGCAACTGTCACCTATACTGTGAGCTTGCTCGTGCAGATCCCACATCGTCCGATTGAACTTACTGCCCCACAATACATTAAGCGTTCTATTAGCTCTAATTATATAAAATTACGTTTACATGAGGCAACGAGATCTCGTTAATAGTGAACAATTGCTGAAATTGACACATCGGCAACGATTATCGGGATGAAAACATTTTACGTACGACTAATCAGGACCAACTTTCACCGAGCAGTCACAGCGGTGCTTCATTAGTCCCTATAGCTCGGCTGCAAACTCGAAAGACGCGCATTCGATTCAGGTTGAATCGGTCGCGCATCTATGGATGGAGATGAAACGGTAGAGCACCGTGTACTTGCATTTAAGTGCAGGTGGTTGAAGTTCTCGGAGACCTCCCTTATACGAGGGCCTCTGCAATCATATCCGTCCTTTCAAAACGTTAAATTCCAATAAATGTTATGACCTCTGGCGGAGCTTACATACGAGCCGTGTATGATGCGCACCGTATGGTGTGGTGCACACCATACATGATGGCATATATACCATCGATGGGACAGTTGGTTCTGATGTTACTGTTGTTCATGCAGATACAGTACAATGCCGCAAAGAGAAGAACGATGTACCCAGCAATTGTCCGAAAGACGACACTGTACACGCGATCCTTTGAAAAGAAGGAACACCTTGTATTGAAAACCAACAAGCCCAAATTTTCAAGAGCGCTCAAGTGTATTTATTGTGTGTGGGTGCGGAGCGCGCATCTTCTACACAAGTCTGGATACGGCGGTTATATGTTTGAATGTTCGTGGCAACATTCGTGGCAACATTCAAACAATATGTTTGAATGTTGCCACGAATGTTGCCACGAACATTCAAACAATATGTTTGAATGTTGGTGGCAACATTCGGGGTCCTTTCGCTCGCGGTTTGTGTTGTGCGCGTGAGCGGCGTCCCGTTTCGCAAATGCCATTTCGACGCTTCACCATGCCCGTTCCACGAGTTGCGTTATTCTGGGTGGAGGCAAGTTGAACAGTCGAGGACCTTCAAGGCCAACACTGGTCGCAGTGCGTATTCGCGCGCGTTTTCTTGCACTCTGCAGCCCTTCTTCCTGTCGACTCGACTGAGTAAAGAAAATACAACCATCTGTTCATTTTGTAGTAAATGCCGAGTGTCTCTGCGTCTTAATGTTGGACGTTCGAAATTTTTATCCTTTGTTCACACCACTGTGGTCGTGTTATGTAAAAAATGAACAACCTCTTGCGAGGCGCGGTGTTCCCCCACCACTACTTTTTTTTGCTTTTAAATAACGAACTCAAGCCGTCGCGAAGAAAGTGATTTGATTTTCCGCGTTCAAGAAGCGTATACACAACCATATGCGTAATTCCTTCTTCACCTGTACTCGCATTCACATCGATAGACTAATCATCTTAGTAACTTAATGCTATGTTTTAATGTGTAACTAATGTCATTGCACTTCAACTTCCTATTGATTACTTTACCTGCAACTGTTATAGCGCGGTGTTCATTACTGATGTCTCTTTGTTGTATTGCGTAAATATTATGTTCTCATATTTCTTACGAAAACATGCTTACACAATGTGGTTGCGCAACTCGCTGTCGCCATGTAACTCAGGGCTACGGACATCTCAAGTTGTCTCATGGCAGCATGTACTTTGGTATTCGTGATCCCGATTCTGCCTTCAGTTGGGACGGCTTATTGCTCTGCCATAGTAGGGTACGTCGTACTCTAAATCGTTAGAAATGTGCTCTAAATACCCAATAGCTTGATCTTCCGCAATGAACACGAATAAACAATGAAATGAAAGGAAAATTCACTAATCAGTTGACAACACAAACTTAGCGATTTCGCTAAGCATCTGCCTTCGTTGTCTGAGCTTATCTCGGTACATATCTCTTTTTGTAAACTACGAGAAATGAGAATGTGCGCTCGTCTAGAGTCAGCTGCGTCTTACAGATATGAACCTAATCGTAACGTTAATTTTCACGTGCGGCGTCGCTCGACTTCTTGCCGCATCTCTTGTTAAAATCACTGCGGCCAGCGCCAGTACGTGAACTGTACGTATATTGGTGATTGATGCTAGCCTCGTAGGCTTATATATTAGGCGAAAATTTTGTGCCCGTAAAAGCCAGTTTAGAAGTATTCGCTTGATGTAAACGAATGGCCTGCACTAAAAATATGACAAAGACAAGGTAGTTTAATATTAACTTTTTTTTTCTGTGATCTAGTTGCTTCATTCATTGTGTTTTTAGAGATGTGACACAATCACTGCCAGTCAGAGCCAACTTTTCTTCCCCCCCCCCCCCACTTCATGGTGTTTGTGTCATGTGCTATGTTTGCAAGTTCAGTATAACCTTGACTTCACCCGGGACCAGTCAATAATAGTAACAACTGTTGGGGTTTGACACTCCAAAACCACGACATGATTAGTGAGGACACCGTAGTCGCGAAGGCTCTGGAATTCCCGACCACCTGGGCTTCTTTAACGTGCACCTAAATCTAAATAGGCGGGCCTCATGCATTTTTGTTTTCATCAAATATTTGACCGAATAATAATAATAATAATAATAATAATAATAAGAATAATCTGGTGTCATACGTCTTAAATCTACGGTATATATGGTCATGAGAGATGTCGTGGGTGAGGACTTAAGAAATTTGGACCATCTGGTGTTTCGTTTAACGTGCACTGAGATAGCTTATATAGTCCCCCGGAATTTCGCCTCCATTGGAATGTGGCCGCCACAGCCACGATCGAACCCGCGACCTTTTATTCAGCAGCCGAGCACCATAAACACTGCTTCGCCGTGGCGGAGCAAGATCTTTTTTATACGTTTACTAAACACGTTGCTTTTGGCGCAATGCTAGAAACATGAAAAAAGACAGAGGAAAGAAACAGAAGAGTGCCAGAATTGTGTGTCTTTGTTATGTTTCTAGTACTGCGCTGGAAGTAATGTAATTAGCAAATATGTAGACCGATCCACACAAGAACAAATTATACCAACTATGTGGCTGCCGCGGCCGGTATTCAGGCCCGCGACCTCCTGCGTGTAGAGAACTATAACCACTATACTTCTCTGAAACGTTCCGTATGCGATGCACTCATAGATTCTTAGGCGTCATCGTAGATCGTTACCTAACCTGGAGCCCGCATGTCACATACCTGAAGAAAAAGCTCATTGGCATTGAGAATCTATTCAAGTTCGTCGCCGGAAAATCATGGGGCCCATCCGTGCACTCCATGTTGCAGCTTAACACAGCTCTCTTTCTCGGAACTCTCCGGTACAGCCTTCCTGTCCTGTCCGACACGTGCAAGACTAACATCCGTGCACTGCAAAGCGTACAAGCCCAAGCACTTCGGACATGCCTTGGCCTTCCAAGATGCTCATCGACAGTGTCAACTATTGTTATTGCACTAGAACAACCGGTCACAACGCACATCATTGTCGAGACGCTGAGAGCGCACATTCGGCATTTATCACGGCTACCGTCACATCATTTAGCGTGTTTGACAGCTCGGAGGCCCCATTCTTCGTACAACATCAGGACATACTACCGCCTGGCTTCAAACTTGCGATGCATCCAGCAACTGCACCATGGAGTCTTCGTCAACCTGACGTGCGCTTATCAGTTCCTGGAATCTTTAAGAAGGCACGCATGTCAACGCTAGCCCTGAAGCAACTGACTTTGCGTCTGTTGGACGAAAGGTACTTCGACCGCATACATGTTTACACCGATGGCTCCACTAATTCCAACAGCTCCACAGGAGCAGTGGTTGTTCCATCTGAAAATGTGTTGCTTCAGTACAAGTTTTCTCACACCACGACGTCGACAGCAGCAGAGCTCGCAGCACTTCAAGGTGCAGTAAAGTACATTCTTCGCCAGCAACCTAACCAATGGGCCATCTTTTGCGACTCCAGGTCAGCTTTATAGTCACTACGGTTTGTTATGCAGCACGGGCTACATGAACAATCAGTATATCAGATAAGGCACGACTACCACGAAGCGCTCGCGGAAGGTCACGATATTGTATTTCAGTGGTTGCCCAGTCATTGCGGAATCGTCGGCAATGACCGCGTGGATGAAGCTGCTCGATCGGCTCATGACCAAGACCAGCGCACGCCCATACCACTCTTGAGAACGGACGCTGCAAGGCTACTACAATCACTTGCTCGCCGTATATCTCTCCTACAATGGCATACGCAGGGTTTCTCCAACACGCACCTGTACTCGATTGACCCAAACTTGCATCTTCGTTTGCCATCCGGGTTCCCACGATGCGCTGAAACTTTACTGTGTCGCATGAGGTTGGGCGTGGCATTTACGAATTCGTACTCTCGTCTCCTTGGAATGGCGAGCACTTCGACATGCAACATCTGCGCCTGCGAGGAAACGCTTGAGCACATTCTATGTCATTGCCCAGCATAGCAGACCGAACGACGTATTATGGAAGCCAAAATCTGTCAGCTGGATTCACGGCCGCTTACAGAAGAGAAGATCCTGGGACCTTGGCCGACGGCTTCCCATACGCGCAAAGCCACGAAAGCCCTCTTGTACTTTTTAAGGACCACCAAACTTCACGACTGCTTGTGAAAGAACTGTGCGAGGCCGTGCTGTGTAGTCTCGAGCTGACTATTTATGCTTCTCTTTCTTACTCCTCTTCTTTTCTGTCTCTTTCCGTTCTATTATTCCCCTTTTCCCCCACCCCAAGTGTAGGGTAGCCAACCGAGCCAAGCTTGGTTAACCTCCTTGCCTTTCCTCTCTATTTTTCCTCTCTCCGTGTGCGATGTCCAATAATCCCGTATGTTTCCGTAAGAATCTTACGGAAATATATGGAAAATATATGGGAAACATGTGTATCCTGTATGGAAACATATGAAATTATTGGACTCGCATACGGAACGTTTCAGTAGCGCGTGCGCGCGCGATCGACTACCATGGCGGGTGGGAAATTCAGGCAGCTATAGTTCAACGGTTGTTCTCCCATTTGGCGCATAACCACAAGTTTGACAGAACAGGCCTCTACATAAAGAGCGCCATATACATATGCATGACTTGAAAATCGCTATTTTGGCGGGTTGTTGAGATGATGAAGTGTTATCTTGGTGCGGATGGGAAGTAACTTGTTATAACACGAGAAGTAACACTTGCGGAACGTTGACCCAATCAGCAACTCGTTAACGACATTTCATTGTCTGTACCATACCGCGTTTTCTTTGAAGCTTTCGGACAGGTGTGCAAGAGTAGTCCATTTGTATGCCTACACAACCAAGCACGTTTCTACTCTGCCGGCTTTAAACAATGAGGTGAATTGACTCCTGCAGATGGTTCGCTTTTCGCTCAAACTTTTGAAACAATATTTCTGCGTGATTCGGTGAGACACCTGGCACTGTTGTTTACTCGGTTTTTTTTTTGCGACCGTGCAAGGCAGCAGTGAAGCCAGACTATATGTATACGTCTTTGCAACAATAGCAGCATGCTTTTCAGATGTCGAAGTGCGCATACGCCGACCCTTCGCTTTAATGCGCAACATAATTTAGCGAGTTGTTTTGTCCGTCTGAGCGTCTGTCCGTTGGCCGGAAATAAAAATCAAAAGTTTCATTGAAAAAAAATATGTTTTTAAATATATAGTTTACAAGAATATCGCTCGCTTCTAGAAATTTGATTACTGCCGGTAATTCACGCTTTTGCAGTGTTGCTCATTCTTCCATGTTTCAAGATTCGTTCGTACAGCCCCGCCGCGTTGGTCTAGTGGCTAAGGTACTTGGCTGCTGACCCGCAGGTCGCGGGATCGAATCCCGGCTGCGGCGGCTGCATTTTCGATGGAGGCGAAAATGTTGTAGGCCCGTGTGCTCAGATTTGGGTGCATGTTAAAGAATCCCAGGTGGTCGATATTTCCGGAGCCCTCCACTACGGCGGCTTTCATACGCATATGCTGGTTTTGGAACGTTAAACCCCACATATCAATCAATCCGTTCGTACAATTACGACGAACACATATGCCCTTTAGCGGCGGTCGGTACAGTTGTAACACGTCGGCTGCGGAGGCGCATCGCGCACCGTGTGTCTTTTCAAATAGCTCTAAGCGCAGTGTGCCCACTTGATGTGCAGGCTTCCCGAGTCGATGACTAGAGGTTGTTTAACTTCACTGTTGTGGGCGTTGCTGCAGAGGTTCGCTTTGCTCGAGACACTATATACCATGTTCGGCGATCGTACCGCACTCCGGGACCAAAGCCAAGAGAATTACTTTTATTTGCTCACAACAAATTCAGTCAAAACAAAACAAAAAACTGGACATGCATGTTGGGCTTTAGATTCAGCTCTTTTTATGCAAGAATCGAAGCTATTTTCAGAATAAATAGATGTTTAATTACACGCTAGTCACCATCAATAATTGAAACCAGCTGAAACCACACATTCCCTGATTTGCTTTCTTAGAATGCAGTATTGAATGCGTTAGAATTTTATGATATCTGAATTTGACGCATTTGTGGACACCATCATAAATTGCTCCTGAAGGTTATCTCCTCTCACCAGGATTTGCGTATATAACGATCGTGTGATAGAAAAGTTGTTGCTGTTGACTTCTGGTGACGTCTCTCACGGTGATCGCGGCGACAGCATTGGACCTTAGAACAAACTTTACCGAACAAGTTTCAAGCTTTGACGGCGTGCAGCGCGCGACGTGTACCATAAAAATGCTCTCGTCGACAGTTGCCGCCTCAGTGCAACCTATTATATACTCTAAGTAGTATAGAAGAAAGAATTTTCAAAGCCACTTTTGGCACCATTGAGTCATCGTTCATCTAGTGGCAGCCAGCCTATATAAGCATGCGAGGTGTGTATACGAAGGGGTGAAATGACGCACTTGCGCTTGCTGAACAAATGACAATGCCTGCATGCGCGCTTGGAAACACCTGAGTGCGCGGCAACGTGCTCCGGACTGACCAAAGCTGGACACGCGTTTCTTTTGTAGTTGTGGCTTTCGTATAATTCATCTTGAGGACTCTGTGTGAGCAGCAAAATAGCGTTTCCTCGTGCCTATACTTCTCTTACCCGTAATGCTGTCATACGCCAAACTGCTATCATCTATGCGACGGGCCTATGCTCTGGCGTCACCGATACCGCCGTATGTTGTTCTACATTCAATGTGGACGTGGTGGAAAACTGCGCTTCAGCTCGTTGTGTTTATCACCGGAAGCACTGCGAAAGTTGTAAATAGGGCTGAAGATGGCATGTGTGACGTCATGTGAACGCGTATGGGTGGCGAGATTTGCGACACTCGTGCCATCTGTATACACGCAGTGCCACGAGAGTTGGCACAAGAATCGCCGCTTTCTCGATGCTTTTTCGTTGTATACGTGTGTGTGTGTGTGTGTGTGTGTGTGTGTGTGTGTGTGTGTGTGTGTGTGTGTGTGTGTGTGCGTGTGCGTTCGTTCGTTCGTTCGTTCGTTCTTCCGTCCGTCCGTCCGTTCGTTCGTTCGTCAGACATTCCGTTTTTTGCTTATTATTCACGGTTGAGCCGACAGCACACGACATTGTACGCTTTTGATGACGCAACTAGCGCTTCGTCTTGCGGACGTAAGTGTTCAGGCAAGAGTGAATATAAACAGCACAAACAGACAAAAACCGAAAAATAAAATAAATATATTGTGGCTTGGTGTTCCGACTCTGGCTCCTTGTGATGACGAAACCGTCCTCGTCGTGCCCAATGCGTCAAGTATATTTATTACTGCAAACCCTGACAAATTTATCTGTAAGCGCCTGACTGCAGCACGTTTGATTTCGTAACTTGTAGCTGTGTTGCTACAAGTAACTCAACGATGAGTAATTGACTGGCCGCTAATTAACGGGATCCAGACTTAGTGCAAATTGAAACGTGGTCCTGAGATCTCCTCGCTACGACAGACTGGTCAAGTACTTCTGTAGGTTTCGGTGCATAGTAATTATAGAACAACATATGATCAACTTGAGTCATCATGATGCCCCGCCGCGGTGGTCTAGTGGCTAAGGTACTCGGCTGCTGACCCGCCGGTCGCGGGTTCGAATCCCGGCTGCGGCGGCTGCATTTCCGATGGAGGCGGAAATGTTGTAGGCTCGTGTGCTCAGATTTGGGTGCACGTTAAAGAACCCCAGGTGGTCTAAATTTCCGGAGCCCTCCACTACGGCGTCTCTCATAATCATATGGTGGTTTTGGGACGTTAAACCCCACAAATCAATCAATCAATTGAGTCATCATGATTGCCTCTGATTCATATCGTGGTTAGGGTATGTGGAAATCCGAAATTGATTTAGTTGTCTTTTTTATTTTGTATTCTGTTTTGCTGCATTCATGCCGAGTGTTTTTACTATATACTGCCTTTCACAATACATGCCGTGGTGTGCACTTCGTAACGTCAGTTGGCAGGTTAAAGCGGTGTCACTGCAGTAGACGTGCCTGCAAAGCACACGATGGCCATAAAAGTGCTCAATTTACGCAAGCACATTTATATTATACTTCTCGTAACGTTTAGTCCTGAGCCACGGAAATGCGGCACAGAGTGCATCACATGGTACTGATTCCAGCATGTGTGGGATCTGTCGGAATTGATTCTATTAAGTTTTATCTTCACGTACGCGGTCAGGAATGCTTTTTCGGGTTGTCCCCTGTTCTTCGCATCAAATTTAAAACGGACAAGATCTAACTGAATTGCCACTCAAACAAACGTATGCGCTCATCACCCAGGGTGAGTAACTTTCGATAAGACGATAAAACGCCGTGTAGCGCGAAAGTTTGTAGGCACAGCCGTGTTCTGAATAGGAAATCGACGACGAAAACGCTCCCGAGTTATCATTCGTGGTCCGCTACCGAAGCAAGGTGACCGGAAGCGAAGAGAAGTAGTACCATATATTCAGGATGAGCAAGCTGTACAATGCAGTTAGTCGAGATGAGTGTGAAGTGAATGACCGTCGTGTTCCCACGCCTTTTGCGAGTGTTAGCGTCTCTAGCTAAACAGTTGAGGTGAGCTCGCGAGGCTAGCAGTGCGTTCTGCGCGTGCGCAGTCTGAGCGCGCTTAGTTGCGTGCAGCGTGGTACCGCTTACCCTATATCAAAGAATGGGCTCTGTGTCTGCACCCGTTAACAGAGCCAGCACGAGAAGGCATTCGTGGAGTCCCAGACGGCGTCGCTGAAGCGGGTCGTGCGTTCGTCGACCAAGCAGGCGAGCTGCATACCGCGCTTCTACTACCCGGCCGGCAAACCCATGACGCCCGCGCAGCTGGACGCCCACTTGCTCAAGGTCAAGGCAGCCTTCGCCAGCCTCAGGGATGGACGGGCCACCAGGACAAACTTTAGCGCCATCATCCGGGTGAGAACGTCACGACCTCTTTGCTGCATATACTACGCGTATACGTGAGACAAAGACGTCGATTTCCCTCTCGCGTGACAGTATCGATTGACACTGTCACGTGCTGTGGTTGTCCTTACAGTAATAAGAACACTTGGGGTGTAACGCGTCGAAATAACAGGCGCCTTCAGGGCCTACTTAGTAATAACTTGAAAGTGATTACGGTGAACACAGATACGTGTTCGTGGCGGTGAAGACAGCGAGACTGTTAAAAATGGAACTCTTTAATGAGTGAACTTGTGTCCGGAAAATCGAGGGAGCATTCACTGCGCAGGCGAGTAATACCGTCGCCTCACGGCACACCGTTAATCGCGATTAGGCACGATTGAAATCGAATTTCTTAACAGTGGTTAGCATTCCTTCTTCAGCTTGCATCAAGGTGATAGTCAGGATCGAGAAATTCAATACGGATCAGGTCCGATGCCGATCACAAGTGATCATGGAACACCGGTATAACACTCGCAAGACAACAATAACGGCGAGTACAGTTGTCGATCGTCGATTAATCTGATGGTAGACTTCGTCGTTACGTAGTTATTGAAAAGCTCGGCCTTATCGTGGATTCTCGCGTTAGCTCCACAATAAATTTAACTGCTCGCATCGTACTTGCAATCTTTTCGGATAAGTATAAAACTAGGGTGACGTTTCCCTAGACATTCCTTTCCACCGCAGCACCTTCGTCGCATAGCACTGTGGAACAAACGCAGTCTTGTCCGTTCATTCCCCAGACATAACGCTCTCGTGATGTACTCTTGAAGGCGAAAGCCAAGTGCACTCTCCAATTTTCATCTCTTTTATGGGTCAAGTCCGAGCACATAAAAAATGAAGAAATGAACGCATGTGTCAATATTTATCGCGAAACTCAAGTTTTATGACTTGCTTCAGAGGAATCAGTTTAGGGACCCCGAATTTGTTCACGAAGAGGAGACGAGAAGGAAACAAAGTAAAAAAAAAAAGGATGGTTGAACAGAGAACTGTACGGTTGGCTACCATGCGCTGAGGGTCCGCGTAGCTTTCCAGCCAAATAACCGGCTGCATTTTTGCTCTGGACACGTAGTATTCTGCTGAAATGGAGGGTGAGCACATGAATATTTTGATCCCGGCAATAAAGTACCGATGTTGTGGGCCAATCTAAACGCACTATTCGACTGGTTTTTGATAGTGCACTCCCCCCTTCTCTCAGAATTATTTTTTCTTTGCAAATTGGACAAGTTATCCCGTGCTGTTGTTGCATGGCCAGCACATGTCAGGGGCTGATCGCTTGCGAGCATTTCGGCGTGCAAAAGCCAGTGTTCGTGTTAATTTTTGTCTGTCTTATCTTGCCTGTGGGTGAAATTGTGTCTTGTCTGCCGGTGGCTGAAAACATTTCGCGGCAAAACCGACGGAGAGGATCATCTGGAGATAAGTTCAAGCCAATCTTTCCAAAAAGCTGCTCTGAAAGCACACTTTCCTTCGAATTAAAGAACGACATCTAAAGAGAAGTAGTACCGGTAGCTCACCGTCCGGGAATCACATCCCCGCCTATAATAAAGACTGAGTTTTCTGTCCAAACTGCAACCGGTATTCGTTATGTTGATCGCCTTCAATGTTGTGATCATGTTTCAGGGGATGACGCGGTCTCCTAAGGGAGACGTGCTGTGATGCTGATATGATTTGATTCGTGTTTTGCAGGCGTGTGGTGTGCCTCTCTACTGGAAGATGCCGCTGTTCGCAGCCAGCGGGGGAGAAACCCGCAGTTACGTCACCAGTGACGTATTCATAGATTTCTGGAAGAGGTACGCAGTCCTTGCCGCACAGTAGTCCTTACATTCTCACTCGATTTTTGTAAGCGCACAACACAGGGCACAGCAGAGAGATGGCAAGTCTCGTTTCCCTCCTTCCTGAGTTAATCGAAGAGGAAAAGTATTGAGTGGAAAAAAAGTGTCATTAAACAAAACTCAACGTTTGCTTTAACCAATCTTATTCATTTCAAACCAGATGCAGTTTCTGGTTACGCCTTAGACATGAGTAGTGGGCGCTTCGTAGAATCTTGCGTTTCTTATACGATTAAAACGTGTGGAATATATTTGGGCGCAGATGGACAACACACAAGAAGAGAGGATGACTGCTGCGTGTTCATTTGCACTCAAATCTATTCCTCAATGAACCAACGCACCCAACAAGTCATTGTGTCGTCAAAAAGGTGCGCCTGTGTACATATATACCATCGCTAGGGCGCCATTAAAAATAACTAGGTGGTATCTGCTATTGATTTATTTAATCAACTTGAGTTACCCTACTTTTATACGTCAGATGGCGAGTGGGTGAGTGGCTCAGTTAGTATTTTGCCACGTCGCAGCTCGCGCGGAGGGCTCGTCGTCTATACCGTTCGTCAGCTGTAACCACACGAAGCCTATGTCGGGTGCTTGCTTGGCGAGGAGAATCGGCCCAGCATGAGAGTGTTCGCTTTTAAGTCGTGCAATAATTAACGCTGCAACTATACGCTTCTGATATACGTGAAACTGAGCTGTAGCGTTTCGATCCAAACGTGTATACCGAGATCACTGAAGCTTGGTGTCGGAGCGGCAAAGATGTTATTTTCTCCCTTGAAAGGATAACAAGCAGGTATATTTGTTCTCGGAGCGTCTTTTTCTTGAGGTCCCTCTCCTCGTAGTGCAGGGAAGAGGTTCAAATGGGTGGAACAGTGCTGAAGCATAAAGACCAGGCTTTTCGCAATCAATGCCGAACGACGTGTTGGCAGCAGGCCTCGTTTTTTTTTTCCTTCTTGAGATAGAAGGTAAACACTGTAGTTTGCCGAGTCCTATTTTCAAGTTCCCCAGCTTAGCTATTCCTGAAAGGTCTTGCTCTTGTTATCTGAGACTGTTTAGCTCTGTGTTTGCAACAGCAAAAAAAAGTATGCAGAAAGAAGAGGAGAAAAAATGAAGTCGGAACAAGGAAACGGACAAAGTACGAAAAGTGTAAAGCCAGAACGATGTAGGCATGGATGTAGCTGGCTCTCGGCCCCGCCAAAAGAGCGCGCGAAAGTTTTAAGAGCTTGTAGATGTATAAATGCAGGTTAGAAGGCGGTCGTTTGGCTCCCGATGTAGGCTGCGTGTCTGTGGTGTACGTACCCGCGGCTGCTGTACCAACGTTTCCCTGCCCTCCACCCTTTTTGTAAACGATGCCCTTCACTGCAAGGGCACATATTAGAGTAAGGCTCGTTTTAAACATACATACATACATACATACATACATACATACATACATACATACATGCATGCATGCATACATGCATGCATACATACATACATACATACATACATACATACATACATACATACATACATACATACATACATACATACATACATACATACATACATACATGCATGCATGCATGCATGCATGCATACTTATGCGCCCACCCTTACTTTGTGGTCCGTCTCATCAACTTGTTTTCATTCCTCTCTTTCCTTACTTCCTAACGAGGAGGCCATCATCCTTATGGCCCACAAAAGCAGTTATCTTGTTCTCACCATATGCCTCTACATTTCGTTTGAATACATTTATCTTGTGCTTGTTAATAGTATTCCAATAATAATAATAAATATAACAATAACTTTGTCTTCAGGATAGTGTCTACTGGTCGGGACGAACCAACGTGGTTCGTCAAGATCCTCAGCAAAGCCACGAGGAACTACCTGGTGCCCGAGGACTTCATTCCCATGATGCAGGTGAGTGATCACTCGGCGCTTTGTGTCATTGCGGTGTACGATGCTGTCGATATACGCAGCCTGTGCAACACGTTACGTGTAAACTACTCGTTTAGTATTCGTAGTTATCGGCTTTTTCATCATTGTGATACAGTGGAGTGGCAGCGTTTGTCAGCAGAATGCGTTCGAATGCTATGCGTTTGTCGGTGGCATCATGTAGAAAATAAATGTCGCCACTATGTGTGATATTCTTTAAATAAAAAGACACAACACGCATCTAACTTAGTATTTCTTTCGGTAGACGAGTATGCATCCCGTCATTTATTTTCATTGCTTCCGGCCAAAGCACCAATGACCGAAAACTTTGCAACTGCGACAGCAGTGAACGACAGCAAAGACACTGGAAACGCAAAGTGGCCCTCCAAGATGAGTACCTGTATGCGTTACCAAAAGCCATGTCAGGCTACCGCTCTTGCCCCGCCTTGCGGTGGTCTAGTGGCTAAGGCTGCTGACCCGCAGGTCGCGGGATCAAATCCCAGCTGTGGCGGCTGCGTTTTTGATCGAGGCGGTTATGCCACAGGCCCATGTGTTCAGATTTGGTTGCACGTTAAAGAACCCCTAGTAAATTTCCGGAGTCTTCAATACGGCGTTTCTCATACTCATATGGTGGTTTTGGGTCGTTAAACTCTACATATCAGTCAAATCGAATCAGGCTACCTTTCTTGCTGTTGAAAAACCGATAGACCGCAGGCAGCACTGCGAATCGAGCCCAGTACTTCCCGCGTTGGAGGCGGACGCTGTACCATTTCGTCACCACTGGGGTTCTAAGAGCCAGTCTTTGGATGAGACATGCACATCCGGTAATCGTCTTGTGGTCAATCACAGGACGTCCTACGGACGTGTTTGTATGTAGGTTTGTAAATTTGTACTAATACTAGGGTTTGGAAATTTGTCTCTCCCTCTTTTTATTTCCCTTACCCCGGTTAGAAAGCTTCAGACACGCTGTCTAGGCCGACATTTCGTCCTCCGTGTTCATTAATGGTGCACTCTGGTGGTACCACCGAATTTATCGCGCCAATACGTGATGAAGATGGAACACGACTTGCATACCTGCTTGTTGTGGTTTTACAGCTTCAATATAGCTGGTGAATTTGTCACTTTTAAACACGGTCAGAATGCTCTCAAACGACTTCTCTAATTTCTCATAAATTACCTCGCATCCTGTCATTGTGGCTGAAGAAGCGAAGTCGAATGATCATTCTGCCGTAGTTCGCACTGTGTTTGTAGGTGGCAGCTCATTAAAAAAAAAACATTCATCACGTTCTCGCCGCATGTGAGTGATACGTCTGTTGAGGTTCGTAGTGCAGGCATTTAACGAAGTCGTATCAATAATTTATAAATGCAGTTCCTTTCCGTGTACAACAGAGTGTTGGCATTCTGTCCCTTGTAACATTCGCTACTTTCCACGGAAAATTTTTATTTGCACTTGAAGAGCATAGTCATGCCTTATTTTGTTTTTACGTCATCTGATTCATGCTGTCGCCCTTTATAGACCGATGAACGAATGAATGAATGAATGAATGAATGAATGAATGAATGACAAATGAAATATTACACTTGCTGTATATTTTAAATAAATAAAAACGCTCGCTGTAATTTGCGCCAGGCTTCTTCGCCGCTGCGACCAGCAGGCGTGCAGTCGCAGTGTGCCCACGTTCTTCAGACAGCCGAGCAACAGGCGGTGACGGCGTCGGAGGCACGTCGAGGTATTTTTGAACGACGGGAAGTTGAGGCCATCCGCGGGGGCGTTTAGGATTCGCTCCGTGAAACCTCGCAGTTTGCGCAGCTGGCTGTCGATGACGTCACGCGCCTTCCCGAGGCCGCGGTCGCAAATCTTTTTGAAAGCTTTCGTGCCGACAGTCGTCGTTGCGCTACCGAATTTGAGAAGTATGGCGCTGCCACACCCATTGAGAAATAGCGAAGTCACTCGCAGTTGGCTTTGGGACAATGCGGTGTACTATTGTTTAACACAATGCGGTGACAATCACTATTCCAAGAACCTTCTTGGACAATGGCGTAGCCAGGGAATGACATATTGAACCCGTGCCCCCCCCCCCCTCTCTCTATTTTTTGCATGACATTTGGAGCATAAAATGACACTCAAGCACATTTTCCTGCCCGGCCACCACTTTAGAACAAAACGGATCCCCAACCCCGCTCTACATGAAATAAAATTTTTGCCTGCGCCCCTTTTCTTGGAAAATGTAACAGTTCTGTTCCCTATCGAAGTCTCTTGGCTGTAGTGCGATTTAAGCCCTTAAGTGGTACCTCCCTTAAGATTGTTTAAATACATAGTGGTGTAATGTGAATCGTAATTGAAGCACGAGGCGAGGCACTTCATTTTTGAAGCAAGGAAGAGCCTCGTGCTGGCGTGCATGCGAGGTTCATCCTAGAGATTAGTGGTCGACCCTTTTATTTGAGCAGACGTGCTCAAGTTCACGGGATTGTGCGCCCTAATTGACCGGTGGAAGCTGGTTGCTCATTCCACTCTATGCTGTTTAATGTCTAAAATAATAATAATTATATAATATAATAATAATAATAATAATAATAATAATGATAATAACTCTGAGCGTGTTACGTTCCAAAACCACAATATGACTAAGAGGGACAATAGCTTGGGAATTTCGGAACACCTGGGGGTCCTGAACGTGCGGCCTAAATATGAAAATACGCAAACTCGAGTATTTCACCTTCGTGGAAAGTTTTATGCCTAAAAAAAAAGCCCTGAAATTTCCTCTTCTTTCCTCGGGAAACATCATGACACTAAAATCACTTTCTGGGGATTACTCTGCGTTGAAGTCGGCCAACACGTAACACGAAACGCTAGCGTGCGCACTAAAGCGTTGATAGACGCAGAAAATCTCACGGCATGAGCACTGGTGCATAAACTAATAGTGACGGTGAACCTATCACCTGCTTGTGAAGTATGCGTGTGCGTGCGTGCGTACATGTGGATAAACTTAAGTAGTAAATTTGTATGTTAGGAATAGGGGGTATCGACATACCTGTGTTAGGGGCAAAGTTACTGATTTACAGGCTTGATGTTTCTTCAATCATTTTAGTGTAGGAAACACGACAATCATAGCGTGGCATACTATTTAGGCAAATATATGTCGTACTGCCATCGTGTTGTTTGCCGCACAAAAATCGAAAGTGGAGTGCCAACATACTGAAAACTGCGTCGATTCATGCCGCTTTTCACCATAACTTTTCTTAATTTTGGGTATAACAGTATAATCACCATTATTCAATATTACGCTTCACAAAGATGGCAAAGTTAAGGTTTCTGTCTTCAGTAAGGATGAGAGCTGGGCTATCTGGTGACTGACTATCATACCGTGTGATTTCTTTGTTAAATGAAGCGAGTGCACGTGTTTTCATGTTTTGATTTGCAGAGCACAAACAATGAGTGCTTGTTGAAATTTAAAGTGCGTGTTTCAAACATACGCTTCTAGGCTGTATATAGCAAAAAGGTATTTTTTTTTTTCGTTTTGGTAAGAATGAGTAACGCAAGGCGCTTTAGTATCTTTTTTTGCTTGGTGTTGTGCTGCAGGACGTGATAGACACCCATCCGGGACTTACGTTTCTTAAAGAAGCCGTGGAGTTCCACTCGAGGTATATTAATACGGTGAGTCACCTCACGTTACTAGTGTAATTATTGCATTTGCATAAATATCGCCACAAGCTGACACGCTAATGACTCCTCTATCTCCATATGATTAAGGGAGCCCTAATTCACCCACGTCATTGTGGGATCGAATAACGGATAACCCAAATATATAAAAAATTACACCATCTCCCACTAGAGGGAACCACGCTGAGATGCGAAGCGGCGTTGGTGTTCATTTGGGATTTCGTTTGCTGTTTCCATTTCGGTGTTTCCGTGTATGTTTCATTTGTGTGTGCAGTTGTGTATACGTTGAGTTCCGCTTATGTGACCACCCCCTCCCAGTTGCGCGTAATACCGTGTGTGTGTGTGTGTGTGTGTGTGTGTGCCGTTCTGCAAAGTGAACACCAAGCGCTGCTAGGATAGTGCAACGGCGCGAGCAAGCGCAGCCTTATATACAAGCGCACAGCTGAGACAGAAAGATAAACGGGAGAGCAGAAATGAAGAGGAGGGAGAGTTGGCGCATGCACAGTGTGGGAGCGGATGGTCACCGAGGGACGGACACAGCCCCGAGCAAGAGTTTCTTCGCATTTAAAATTGTCCGTCAGTCCACATTGTGAAGTTGGGGGGTAGGGGGTGAAGCTGTTTCAAAGCACGGAACTTGGATGACATGAAGCACACTAGTTTCGTATTTAAGGCCAACTTGTGAACGTGCCCGTTGGCATTGAAACCATCCTGCAGCGCCTACCGCTGCTAATTGACGATGAAAGCGCCATTGAGCTGCACATTGAGTTAGCTGTTCGCTCGCCAAGCCCACCTACAAGACTGCATTCTCCACTTCGTAACACGTGTGCGCGGCATTTCTTGTTTATGAGTAGTCTTCACTACAAATACACTGTGGGCAAGCCAGCCTACAATAAAAACTGAGCCAACAATGATCTTTTTAATGTGGCCTTTACTTTTAAGCAGAAGTACATTGCTAAGAAGACATTTTTAGGGGAAGTGTAAGCCATTTCAGGTTAGAGTATGGCGGCCTTAGGACCCTTTTTTTAGGTGCACGATGTAGCACCGAGGCGCGTGCGTCTCAGGGCAGAGCGCGGGAGCGTCAGTTGCTCGTTTGATTTGACCGTGTTCTAGCGTGGAGAGCTGCCATTCTGAGGAGCCCGAGGAAGCTAGACTTTTCGCTCGCGGATGCCACGAAATCACACATCTTAGCTATATAGAGCTTTGCAGGGGAAAAAAAAGGACAGCAAGAAAAGTAGATTCACTTCGAGATTTTTACAGCATAGACCCTTTCACTGTTTACAAACACAGACCCTTGATGACATCCGGTTGCATACACCGATGTGCCTGAATAGCATTGGTGGGCAAGAAGAGCGTTAGAAAATAGCCCGCTTATTTTCTACACTTCTCTTCCTTTATTTGGCGAAATGTGTTCAAACAAATGTTCTTTTGAGCTACATAAAAACTACACGGAATCGCCTTGAATATTACCCACGTTCTTTTTATGTGAAAAACTGATAAGAGACTTTTCTTACCTTTGAAAAAAAAAACGTGAAAACGTCCTTTTAATTTAGACGTTACGATCTGGTAAATGGGGTGACCGGTAGTTATTTTGGGGCACAACGCTTGCAATCTTTAAACCGTCTACTGATGCGACGTAATGAGAATAATTTATTCGCACTTCTACCTTATGTTTAAAGATGTGTGATGCAGCGCTTCAAGCCACCCAATTCTTCAATGCAAGCAAGACGCTGCTCAGATGACAAAACGCGGCGGCGAAGAGTTGTCACAGAATAGCTAGTTTATCTTCTATCGGAATTTCTCGATTTACTTATACAGATATTCATCCGCTTTACCCATGGTTCCCATTATTTTTTTTCTTGTGACGTCATCTTTATCTCCCTTTACAGGTAATCGCTAGGATATTCTACTGTGTAAATAGGTCGTGGAGTGGCAGGATCACCATTCCCGAACTCAGGAAAAGTAACTTCTTACAGGTAAGTGAACTGTGTTTTTTTTTCTTTATCTCGTTACGTTCGTGTTGATCACGTTATCTAGTGGCTGCTTAGGGGGCTTCATCCCTGTAGAGAATGGAGTAATCGTGGTGACTAAAGTTGAATATTTAAGTCAGGCTTCAAAAAAAAATGTGTGTAAGATGCTGGCATGTTCTCACATGCATCACTAGAATGACTGAAATATACGACAGCATTATAACTTATCTCCGTATATCCCATATATCTCCGTATAACCTCACATGCACTCCATATGTCTCCTATACGTTAACGTCAGCAATGCATAAGGGTTTATCGGAACTGCACAAACATGAGTAAATTAGCAAAAATTAATTAATAATAAGCAGGTTCTAATGCCTGCAGGGGTTTAGGAGAGCGTTCAGCTAATTCTTACGTTGTCGGTAAGTTGTTGGTAAGTTGTTTGTATGAAATGCAGGGGTTGTTTGGCGTAATCTAGTGCGCGATAGGCGAGCTAATACTGCGGATCTGGCGAAAGCTGTCTTTTCTTATCACCCAATTTGGCCTATTGCCCGCGCTCGTGTAGTTATGTCAACGCTCTGCGGGTGTCGCTGGTGACGCGTCTATAGGCTTTAAATAGGATAATATATGCGTGTGTCTATACGGTCAAAGCATCGCTCATCGCCGTCCCTATATGAAGCCCATATACAGAAATGAGAGCCAGCGTACAATGGCACGCACAGCGTCTAGTATAATGAACATGAGCAGCTGTTTTAGAAGCAACCAGCGCGTTGATTGCCTTTACGCACGTACTCGTAGTTATTTATGGCTCACAGCATTCACCCAGCTCGTGCATGTTCTGTTCGGTTCATTCGTTCACTCCATTCTATAAGCTTACGTTTTGGAGAAATCGGTGAAATATAACAGACAGTACAGTTTTCCGCTATTATTGCTGCTCTTACATATACGTTTAGTTGGTTCAATTGCGGGTTTGCGCGAGGGGGTGTAGATTATGCACGTACGCTCGCGCCTATTTTCTTCACACAGCAGCGTCCACATTTGTAAACATCACTTTTTAAGTAGGTTACACAGCAGCCAACTGCCAAATGTCGATGAATACTGGCACCTTTGTCACTCGAATGTTTTTTACTCATTCTCCATGAGCGAGCATCAGAAGTGTATATTAGCGGCCGTTGTGCGAACAAAGCAAAATGCAGTGTGCAAGTGGTCTAGCATGCGGCTGCTTAGGCATTGCTGCTTAATGTTCCTCAAACTTTTCTGTATAAAAAGCAGCGCGAACACAATGCTATACCATCGGTCTTCGGGAATGAGTAAAAGACGTTTCAAGCTGTGCGACTTAGGATTTGCGTTCATCGACAGTGTTTTTGACATATTTGTGATTAAGGCCAGTCGTTGACTCCCATTTTTACCTTTTGAAAATGAAAGTTTTGTCGCAATGTTTTTTTTTTTTTGCACTTCTGGGACACACGTGAAAGACAATTTTGTAAACAGCATCCTTTTTTTCTTTTTTAGATCTTTGTTCGGTAGTGAAGAAGTGTTTCGTGCGAGAAACTTGAGTGAAAGATGTAATGCGTGATTGCGTTAAATGGGACGCGGCTGTCTATTGTTTGCCGTTTTGCACGACTAGCAATGCTGTAGAATGATTGTTTCTTTCTTTGTTTCTTGCTTTATCACACGAAATACAAGTACGATGACGTGTGGTCAAGATGACGTTGTATGGTGACGTGAAGAGCCGAGATATGAAGCACGCCATGTAGCGAGGAGCTCAGCGTTACATTTACCCACCTTGGCATTTTAAAACGTGCGCCGAAATAGAAATAGCGCATTGGCGTTCTTTCTTTTCTCACCTCATTGAAATATGGCCATGGTAGCTGGGAATTGAACTCGCGCACTTACGCTTTTACAGCGCAACGCTGCAGCTCGTTGAGCCGTCACGGCAGGTAGATTAGATGAAGAAAACGACAGAACAGAGTCCCCAGTCATGAAGGCACAAGAAAATCCGTACGAATTTTCCAGAAAGAAAAGCCTCTTAGCTGCCAAAAAATTTGTTCTGGTTCGGGGTTAAAACCCGCCAAGAAGCTAGCGATCGACATTGTGAGGCCGAATCTGTCGACATTTTGAAGAACCAAGACACCCATATTGCAAATGAGTTTTACGGAAACCCACAATGTGGTAGAAGGGTTATGAAAGGGAAATAAGAGAGTCACCCTAGTTAACCTTTCCGGCACCCTGTGGGTTTCCGTAGAACTCATTTACGAAATAAAGGAAGATTTACCTGCATTCCTTCAATGAAGTATACGTGTTCTAGAAGCAGCATGGTCATCCGTTAAAAAAACATGTCACCACGATGCCATTTGCGCTGTGTGCGTCACCGATACGCAGGTACTATCCCTACTGGAGGAAGAGGAGGACATCAACCAGATCACCGAGTACTTCTCGTACGAGCATTTCTACGTCATCTACTGCAAGTTCTGGGAGCTAGACAAGGACCACGACCTGTACATCGACCGGTACGACCTGTCCAGGCACAATGAAGGAGGTGCGTACTGTAATGCAAAGGACGCTGAACTGGCTTTGAATCAGCAGACAAATGATAATATACAATTTTTATGGCGTGATGCGCGTATATAATTTAAGGCATTGTTGTGAATGTTTTTTACATATAAATACGTTTTAATAGCGGAGCTGCTTAAGCTTGGAGTGGCGCTGTTCATCGACCGCACAATATACTCTCGAAGCAGGGAAGAGCGAAGCTAAAAGAGGAAGAAAGCGGACTGTATTTATGCATTGCATGGGTAGAAGAACTGGACGAGAGTAAGTGCATAAGATAGCTTAGCGTACTATAGCATAGTATAGCATGGTATACTGTACGTAGTATACATTAGTATACCATAGTGTAGTAGTCTATAGGTTAACGAAGGTGACTTTGAGGTTGCAGACAAGCTAGGGAAGGTATACCCAGCTCTGCTGTATCCTAAGCCTTGTGCTGCTATTGCGTAGCTATCCAAATGTTTAAGGCGAAATCCTTTAATGTCATATACTCAAATTCACCCGTTCATGCCCTGGAACGGTTACACATGTGGCCTCTCTCCTCACTCTCTCAGCAATCACGTGATGACACAGCGGCACAAAGCAATGGTAGCGCCGCCACAACAATGGCCTCTCCTCCGTACACTCTATCCTTGTGAAAGCCCTTGAGGTCCATGAGTAGTTGCTAGACACTGAGCAACAATTAACATGGTTGCTGCTGAGAGAGTGTGAAAAAAGACGCAAGGCATAGTCAGTCGAATGGTCACGGGCTTTCGCCGAATGCACTTGGGAATTCACAAAGCCTTTTTCCAAGTTTCGCTCTTGAACCCTCTTATAGCTCATAATTGAAAATTGTGAACGTAATCCAACTGGCCCAACTTGCCATCTTGCTGCCTCTTATAGCTGTAGTTTAATTCTGTAACTTGACTCGTAGTGCTTTTTTTTTTTTCACTCCAGCTATCTCTATGCGGATGATCGACAGGATCTTCTCCGGCGCCGTTACGCGGTAAGAAATGGCTGGTTTTGTGCTCAGAATCTTGAGGTGGCACCACATTAATATCTGTGGGTTTATCTCTATTTATTGTATGCTTCAATGACATGAAGTTCTTTATTATTTTAGTGACGATGAAATAGAGCTCATTTTTACGCGCTATTCGTGACAGACACGTGACATACATATGTCACGTGACGTGACTCTCATGCCGGCTCCTTGCTCTATGGCACGATAATGACTCGTATTCTAATATTACCCGGGGTTTACGTCCCAATGCCACTATATTATTTGAAAGATGACGTAGGGGAGGGTTCAGGAAGTTTCCATCACCTGAGTTTATTAACGTGCTCTGACATTGCACAGTATGCGGGCATCTACCATTTTCGCATTCATCGAAATGTGACAGCCGTGGCCCACATCCAACCGGCGACCTCTGGGTCAGTGGCCGGGCAACCTATAACCATGCAGTATACACCACCCCTGCGGACGTATTGTATTCGCAGAAACCCTTTATGCTGGTAATGCTTGTAAAGTAACAGCTTCGTTTAATCGTTACGTTGCACGTGTAATCAGGAAGGGCGATTTATTGGTGCCTAAGGACAATTAGGGGGAAAAATTGTGAATATCACAAAATATTTTGCATCGCAAGCATTTTGCCAATGGGCTGCGAACTTCGCTAATAATATGTCCGGTCATCACGACTGGAAGAAACTTGTTCTTTGGAACGATTCCGTCGTAATTCCTATGATGATTCGGGCCTTGTTAAATACGAACTGTGAGAAGTAAGTCTCATCTAGTTTTCGCAAAAACAGAACAAAATGGCAGTCGCAGTTTTGCAATTTAGTAAGTGGATGAAATACTTGGAATACTAGTAACACTGTAGGCAGGAGCGTGAAATGCGCGTTTGTGCTCGTTGTGTCTTACATCATTTATCACTGACATCATATGCTGTTCGCCTGCAATACATTGCACCACGACCGACAAGTGATACTTTGGTTACCTTTTTTTTTTATTCACATGGTGTAAGGATATGTTGGCGCACAAATAAGGCGCCGGCTATTCCTCAGCTTTACAGGCAACGAGCATACAGTGTCCAAAATTTTCGAATTCAACAAATGCGTCATGTGACCATTTTATAAATTTGTTGGTTTCCTCATTCTCCAGGGGTCCGGTTCAGAAGGAAGGAAAAATGAGCTACAGCGAGTTCGTCTGGTTCATCATTTCTGAAGAAGACAAGCGGCATCCTAGGAGGTACGGTCACTTCCATGTTGCTAGGTTGCGTGCGTGGCTCTGAATCATGGCTCAGCAAAGCTTTGCCATCCAGTTGATTGGGCTAATGGTAATTTTAGTGTTCGTTTAATATTACAATCACGCGTAGAATCTCAGCATCCTGTCTGTCAATCAATTGATAGAACAATCAGTTAATTGAGTTTCAACTATTTTGTCAAGGCTTTAATAATATGATCACAAACTGAACATTAAACGCAAGGAAGTCCAGAATTGAAAACTGTCAGGGGAATTTCCCTTGACAGTTTTTATGCATATAACCATAGACGAAGCAGAAATGTGGCTGCAACTGTGAAAACAGCTTGCTGATATAGTTTTCGTTCCTGCCAGTGCTAACCTATGTCTTGCAAAAAAAAAGAGAGAGAGAAAACATTTTCCTGCTCTGTCTTCGTTGTTGTGAATTAACTAAAGCTGGTATTGCTGAACAGAGCAGCATTATATTATCATGGCTGCTAGAATAAAACGCGCTTTTTGATCCAGCAGCCGTGGTATAACTGACGCTATTCTCGAAGACGAAATAAATGCGCTACGCAGTGCGCAGGTTTGGGCTGTATTTTCCTTGGCAGCTAGCAGCCTGATCGTTGTTTCATGTTTGCGCTGTTCTACTGTAAGTAAGTTTCTTTCATTAAAAGTGGTCGCTTCATATTGAGATGTGCTCTTCCGCGGAGTTGTCAGCGTTAATATTACAAATCATTGCTCGTCTGAGTTTCTTTTTTTTCCTCTCTGACGCGTGTATGCTCGCAGCATCGAGTACTGGTTCCGGTGCATGGACATTGACGGTGACGGGTACTTGTCAATGTACGAGCTGGAGTACTTCTACGAGGAGCAGCTCACACGCATGGAAGCGCTGGGCATCGAAACTCTGCCATTCAGTGACTGTCTTTGTCAGGTGAGGCTTTGCCTGATACGCGCGCCTCGAGGTTCTTACGATGCACAGTGCTGCTCGTGGGCTCCTCTTTCATGCCTCGCACTGCTGCGAAAATTGTTTGCCGGAACACGAGGTCCTTGCACCAGAGACGTCGATTGGGCCAGGCTGATGTGGTCGAGTGTCATTTTGAGCTCTGTATGTCGTGGCAAAAAAACTTTTTTCCCGAGACATGGGGGTAGCGGGTGGCACACCGGGCTTGGGCACGGTGTGCTATCCCTTGGCTACACCACTGTCATGCACTATGTCTCTCCTTTTCCCAACGACAGCTCATTCACAGATTCTTCAGCAATATGGCCGCAAAATAAAGCAGGAACGAATCTACTTTGGCTTAAGCAGCGTCAGAAATGGTGTTCTGGGTCAAGTCTACATTACCATCGCTGTTCAACTCCGCAGCACAGTGGAGTTGAATAGGGATAGGCTGTCACGAGCCCAGTTATCGATGCGCTTTGTTTTTTTAGATTGATCACAGCTATGACCGTTGACTAACATTTTTGAGTTAATTAATGATGAAGGCGTGTTCACCCAATCAGAGACATGTGAAAGCTCTTGAGGTCCATGAGAAGTCGCTAGGCACTGAGCAATTTTACACTGTCCTAAATAGGATTAGTCGTTTGCCCCTCTCAGGGGAGCTAAGGATGAGCATAGCTTTATTGACGGGAGATTAGCACAGGGAAAAATACGAAGTGATAAAAAATTGTACGTTTGTCATCGCCATGAAAGAAGCACCCCCTGAAAGTAGCAATATTTATAAAAACATGTCAGAATTTTTTTTTTATGTATGAGGCTAACTTATATTTTTTTTCGAGTGCCTAATAACCTTTCGGCAGTAGTTTTATGTACCGGCAATGATGGTGATGAACAGCGTAAGCACGCCATATATATTTTCGTAAATGTGGAGAAATGTCTTTTTCTGAATACTTTTATGGACATTTCTTATTGTTAGCCCTTTCGTTAATACCTACCCTTTCTGCGCACAGATGCTGGACATGGTTCAGCCTAAGCAAAAGGGCAAGGTGTCGCTGGCCGACCTGAAGAGGTGCAAGATGACGCCCATCTTCTTCGACACGTTCTTCAACCTCGAGAAGTACCTCGACCACGAGCAGCGAGACCCCTTCGCCTCGAGGGTAAGCGCCGTCCTTCTTCCAAAGAAAATTTTTTTTTAAAGCTTGCAGTGTTGCGTAGCCACTTCCGAGGCTGCCACCGATGCCACCACTGTTGAGAAACGGACCGATCCCGCCGCTTCCACCACTGTTGCGAACGACGGGCCGATCCCGCCGAAGCCACCACTGTTGCGTAGCGTATGTTTATCAGCTCGCGACTGCTTCTGCGCAGAGCCGATAAGACGAGCGGACGAGACGACGGTGAGTTAAACAAGGTTTATGTACAGCATATATACAGAGGCGTTACAATTTCGGCACTGGGGCCGACAGAGACTCGAAGGGCCGAACTCTCCTCTCTAACACATAGTTCAGCCTTTCGCCTAAGACCGCTGACTCGCACACATGTCGGCTCTCCGACACGGGACCTCCTCTTTCTAGGACTGCCGATCGCGACGCGCCGCAGGGCTTCTTTTATTTACACCGGGTCCAACCAAAATGTCCAATCAGAAGCGCCGCTGGTCGTCCGGGCAGATTCCGCCAATGGGGGCCGCCGCGCCATGCGTCAGACCACCAGGCACGCGGCCGCCGGCTCGCTGTCACGTGCGCCGCTGACTCACTGCACCTGGGCCAGAGGGGCGCCGCGCGTGTTCACGCCGTTGAGATGTTCGCGTCGGGCGGGCTGCGGGCTGGCCTTGACCCAGATTGCCTTTTTCCGAGGCACGGACGTTTGACGAGGACTCGCTGGCATAACAGCACCCCCGCCGCCAGACAATGCACCGGAAAGACGAGCTGCTTCCACGGGGCTCGGATGTCAGGTGCGCTCGTCCGCCAAGTCCCTCCAGGTTCGCCTCCAGGGCCATGGGGAGAATACAGCTCCAGACTGTTCCGGGAACACATCCCATTTTTGACGACGGATCCCAGCTCCACTGGCTTGTCGCCACAACTTGCTGACCAGCTTCACTCGTCTCTTCTGACCATCTTCGGTTTCAGCACTTGTCGACGGTTCTGCAACTTGCCAAGACCGGATCGACAACAGACAACACACGACACACGCAAGTGCCCTCGGTCACCCGACAGAACACCAGACAAAGTATAGTACAACATATACCTATCTACGTGTCTATCGGAATTTTGTTCCCCCTACATCAAGAGGCACATGTGGGACACAAGGCTCTTAAAGTAAGAACTTGAATTTTTCACACTTACAACAACGCAACGAATTAGAATTCCACATAAAGTTGGCCCCTTGAGATCACTCTGAACGAGAGCGCTCAGCCCAGGTCGTAATGAGGTAAAAATTTTGCCCCGAATCGCCAGCGAGAAACCGAAAGGTTGGGAAGGTACTAGCTGGAACGCACTGCTCAATGCACCTGCATTAGCGTTCACCTTTTTTTTTTCTTTAGCGAACGTCAAAGTTGCGCTGTGGAGCAACATGCTCCACTTCAGTAACCGGCCATTTTCAGGCGACGATACCTATGCGGCACCAAGAGCGGCTCACACTTTCGACGTTGCACAAGGGAACAACGATACGGCTTGCTACTGATTGACTCCTCACCGCTTAGCTTGATATCGTGTTCGATCACCGTCGTTTCTCCGGGACGGTCCGACAACACATACCCAAACTCGGAAACAATCTTTCTCAGGTCCTCTTTCTCAGGTCCTCCTTCACTTACGCTAGGCTCTAGGTTTATCTGCTCCCGGATTACTTTCGATCCCCCTTCAATTACCTCACTAGAACTCAAAATTTCTGCTTCCTCTTCCTTTGAAGCATTCAACAACAGATTTACGACCGCTTGATGTTGAACGTATGGTTTCATCAAGTTGTAAATTTTGTCCGGCCGCCTTCCTAATTTCACTTCATAATTTGTATCGCAAGACTTCGATAATACTTTGGCGGGCCCTTCCCAATCAACCTCAAGCTTGTTCCTTTTGGGTGGCTGCAGCCGCATTACCTGATTATCAACTTCAAAAGCGCGCTTCTTCCCCGATTTCTCGTAGTGCTCCTTCGACAGCACTTTTGCCGCGTTTTTCTGGCTTTCCACGAGCGCTTCAATCGAGAGATCCTCACGCTGCCCTCGAATGAGCGTCTCTCGATCAACTCTCGGCAGCTCGCTCCAACTTTCCGCTACAGGCGAGAGCGTTGCAACCCTCTCGCTCTGACTCAATGGCGCCATGTCGTCTCCCCCTACCGCGCCGGCCGTGCCGACCGCTTTCGCGACGGGCCGCTCGCGTGACTGCTCACATGACTCATGCGGAAAGTTTCCTTTCTGGGGTTCCGTCGACCCGCCGACAAGGTCACTTGAGAGTTCCCTGCATTGAACCAGATCAGGCTTCCGCGTTTGCGATCGCGTGAGGGCCATGCACGCTAAGTTGGGGAAGAACGATTTGCCCTGCTCTTTGAGAAGCTGCTCCGAGTTGTTGGAGAAAAGATAAGGAAAACGATCGTTTAGCACGGCAGACACAGCCGCTTCGGTGCAAAGCTTACCGAACGGGCCTTCAATGACAACGGTGGCGATTGGTAAGCGAACACTCTGCTCCTCGGCGACTTGCCTGATCCACGCGCATTCTCCTGTGAAGTCATCCGGAGACACCAATGAAGGATGGACAACGTCCATGGTTGCCGCTGAGTCTCTAAGTGCTCGGCACGTTTTCTCATTCACCCTAATTTCTTGGAGATACGGCTCCAACAACCGAATGTTTTTTTCTGATTCTCGGATCGTTGCGAAAGCAAACTTTTCCTGACAGTTTCTCGCGATGTGCCCTTCCTTTTTGCAGTTGTAGCAGATTAGCGGCTTCCGTTTGCTTTCCGATTCAAATGCCTGTGTGGTAGAAACCTCACTCGATTTCTCCGCTTCTGTTTGCCCTTCCCCTACACTGTCCTTCGTAAGAGACGGTTCCTTCTTGAAATTACGGTGCGGAGCGGATTTCCGTTGATCAGGTTTCCTTGAAAAGCCCTCTTTCCTTTCATCCTTTTCAACGCGCACTGCCCTGCTATGCAACTTTCGGCGAGCATAATACTCCTCAGCTAACTCAGCTGCCTTATTTAACTGTACTTCCCCAAGTCTGTCCTGCAGCCAAAGTCTGACATCCTCCTCGATGCAGCGGTAGAATTGCTCCAATGCAACGCATTCCACCACTTTATCGCGGTCGTCATAAACACCTTCGCCCTTGAGCCATTCAATCAAATCGGCTTTAAGACGAAACGCGAAGTCAACGTGTGACTCATTCCCCTTTTCAGCATACCGGAACCTTTGCCTGAAAGCCTCGGGTGACAACTTATAACGTCTCAAGAGCACTTCCTTAACCTCGTCATAGCTCTCAAACGCTTCCCTCGATAAGCAAGTTATCGCGTCGGACACTTCGCCGGGAAGAAGAGCTAGCAGGTTTCGCGCCCAAAGAGACCGCTCCAAAGCGTTTCGCTCACAGACGTGTTCAAACTTGACGAGATACTTCGCCATGTCCTCGCCTACTACGAAAGGTGGCAGTTGGTCCCGAATTCTAAAACCGCTGACCTGAATCGTCGGAGAAGCTACGCTAGGCGCCTGCGAACACTGTAGGATTGCCAATTCTAGTCGTTTCATCTCAAGGCGCTCCTGTCTCTCGGCTTCCTCGCGACGTTCGCGCCTTTCAGCTTCTTCACGTTCGCGAGCTTCGCGCCTTTCAGCTTCTACGCGAGCTTCGCGCCTTTCAGCTTCTTCGCGAGCTTCTACTTCTCGCCTTTCAGCCTCCTCACGGCGTGCTTTAATATCCACCCAGGCCTCATCGACTTCCTCAGCCGACACTCCCTCATCCTTCATGATCTCAAGGATCGCTTGCTTTCGTTTCGCGCGGCCCAAAGTAATGCCGAGTTCCTCACAAATTTCGATGAGTTCCTTCACTTTAAGGTTCTCCATCGTTCACACTAGCCTCTTGCTGTTTCCCCTGTTAAGAATCTACTTGCCGTACCCACTATAAGCCTACTAGCAAGACGCGCAAGCAATTTTTCACACTCCCGTGTTTACCCCCTCCGCATTAACTTTGGTTTCAAAGCGCTTCGACTTGGCTTGAAACGATCAAAGCTCACTACAATGCTTCACACAGCCCTTCTCTAAACTACTACAACCTGAGCTAGAGTAGTCTGGTGAACTGAGGGGAAAACATCAGGCACTCACCGCATCGATGTCGCTGACGCCGGCCGATCCCACCGCTGCCACCACTGTTGCGTAGCCACTTCCGAGGCTGCCACCGATGCCACCACTGTTGAGAAACGGACCGATCCCGCCGCTTCCACCACTGTTGCGAACGACGGGCCGATCCCGCCGAAGCCACCACTGTTGCGTAGCGTATGTTTATCAGCTCGCGACTGCTTAAGACGAGCGGACGAGACGAGCGGACGAGACGACGGTGAGTTAAACAAGGTTTATGTACAGCATATATACAGAGGCGTTACAATTTCGGCACTGGGGCCGACAGAGACTCGAAGGGCCGAACTCTCCTCTCTAACACATAGTTCAGCCTTTCGCCTAAGACCGCTGACTCGCACACATGTCGGCTCTCCGACACGGGACCTCCTCTCTCTAGGACTGCCGATCGCGACGCGCCGCAGGGCTTCTTTTATTTACACCGGGTCCAACCAAAATGTCCAATCAGAAGCGCCGCTGGTCGTCCGGGCAGATTCCGCCAATGGGGGCCGCCGCGCCATGCGTCAGACCACCAGGCACGCGGCCGCCGGCTCGCTGTCACGTGCGC
This sequence comes from Rhipicephalus annulatus, assembly GCA_013436015.1. NCBI lineage: Eukaryota > Metazoa > Arthropoda > Arachnida > Ixodida > Ixodidae > Rhipicephalus > Rhipicephalus annulatus. Next base: position 1,505,982 of record WOVY01009376.1, read on the forward strand.
CGCTGACTCACTGCACCTGGGCCAGAGGGGCGCCGCGCGTGTTCACGCCGTTGAGATGTTCGCGTCGGGCGGGCTGCGGGCTGGCCTTGACCCAGATTGCCTTTTTCCGAGGCACGGACGTTTGACGAGGACTCGCTGGCATAACAGCAGACACACGTGTACACCTACGTCATATTACTTCAATGGACCGTGCACTCACGTGAATATTTTACAGGAGACGGCTTGTAACTGTCAGCACTCCGCTTCGGAAGCATACTTGATTGATTGATTGATTGATTGATTGATTGATATTTTTTTATTTTATTTCAAAGTACCTTACAGGCCCCATGGGGGGCATTGAGTAAGGGGGGCTATACATATATACAAATAAACTGGGAAAAAATATACAAGACCGACAATTGAGTAAGGGGGGAATACATATAGACACCTCAAAATGAAAAAAAAGTACAAAAGAAACAATTGAGTAAGGGGCGCAATACTTATATACATCTCTAACTAAAACAAATACAAAAAAAACAATTGGAAAATAATAAGTCAAACAAAAAGCACCAACATGTACAAAAGTTCAACATGTACAAAAGATACACGCATAGTAACTGTGGGGGAAACACTGTATTTCCTGCGCATGCAGCGGCCACAAGGCAGAATCCTCGCGCACATGAATGTGACAATCACAAAAATGAACCAATACGGACCAATGAATTATGATACGGCATCTACTTGCTGAGGCTTGTGAAGTGGCTTGATAAGATATGACGGAATGTGTCAAAGTTTGTCTGGGGTGCAATGTCGTCAGGCAAACTGTTCCACAGACGGATAGCACGTGGAAGTGCGGACTGATTGAACGTGTTTGTTGAGCCGTATACACGGGAATAGCTAAGATGATTGTGTAGTCTACGTGAAGTGAGATATGGTTTTTGCAGACCAGTAACGGTGATTCGGGAAGAATGGGTAACTTTATGAAAGAATGACAGCAGGGCAATGTCGCGACGAATGTTCAAGAGTGGGAGTGAAAGTTCCTGTTTGATTTGTGATATACTAGAATGCGGACTGTAGTTATTGGCAATGAAGCGGCTTGCTCTATTCTGGATTCTTTCCAATGAGTCAATTAGGTATTTTTGATGGGGAGACCAAATCGAACAGGCATATTCTAGTTGAGGGCGAACCAGTGTCAAGTAAGATAATTTGCGAATGCCTGATGGTGCAGCTTTCAAGTTACGTCTCAAGAAACCTAGTGTTTTCGAGGCGCTGGCAGAGATTGCCGTAATGTGGGGTTTAACGTCCCGAAACCACCATATGATTATGAGAGACGCCGTAGTGGAGGGTTCCGAAAATTTCGACCACCTGGGGTTCTTTAACGTGCACCCAAATCTGAGCACACAGGCCTACAAAATTTCCGCCTCCATCGGAAATGCAGCCGCCGCAGCCGGGATTTGAACCAGCGACCTGTGGGTTCGGAAGCATACTTGCATGTGTATCATGACTGTTCAGTGAACAGTGAAATTCTCATGTCGAGTAAAATATCGGAAAATGCGGCCTTTTCCAAGAATAAAGAATGAGAAAACGCGGCCGAAATTCTGACGCCTGTCATTTTCTGCAATAAACTCAATGTGCCTTTTTTTAGCTGATTCAATTGATTAACTTGATAGACGACACGCAGGATAATATGGAAGGTCAGGCCTTTTGCAGGTTCATAGCTGCTTGATCAAGTGATTAAGGTGACAGGCGCATTCGTGACTCGCGTTCGACCAAAATTAAATACGCGGAAAGAACTCATACTGAAATTTCTAGTCTGGTTCATCTTTCAAAATAGGCATGTCTTGTTTTCATCGCAAGTTTCGAAAATTCGCACACCCATTGATAATTCCAACGTGTCCGCTGGAGCTGGCTTCACCTCAGTAAGTAACTGTGTGAGAAGAAGCCCACTTCACAATTACATTGCTTTTTTTGCAGATTTTTAAATATTCATTTCATGTTCTAAGTAATAACTGAAATAAGCAATTGTTGCAATTAAATTTACCGAGACGTAAGTGTACCCCCAGCTTATGTTTAAAACATGTACTGCTTGGCTCTCGAGGTATATGCATAGCCAAGAGCTTTCCTGTACAGATAGCTTGTCCGCATCACGAATCGTCGTAAGAAAAAGCCTGCTTCACAAATTTCATTTATGTCTAGGTGTAGAAAGGCGTATGTAAATTTCTCTTTCTGCGCTTATTGCTGAAAGCACTTCCAAGTAACTTACTTACATACTTCTGCAGTGCCTAAGTACACCGTCATTTCGCAGCGTCAGCTGCTACAAACACTCGGAGCTGAAATGTCGTGGCTAATCCAGTTTCGACACTTACAGCCTTTTGATCTTTTGTGTGGCACGTATAGACGTGCCTGCGCACACGCGACAGCATCAGTTGTCAGAAAGCTCATCGAAGCTTGTTAAACAAGAGCGTGTAAGTGGTCTTCAAATGAATTCCATAGAAAAACTAGAATAAATATAGAGGTGCAACTTTGTGTGATAGGTGGGCACTACTGAGAATTACATAAACTGTAGCTGACTAGACTAGTTGATTGTGCATACTTTAGGTCAACAACGTGGAAAAAAACACGGTCACGGACAGGAAATGCTTGTCCCGTCTTTTTCTGCCCGTGGTTGTTATTATTTTTTCAGGGTGTTAACTTATCCATAGGCTGTGTAGCGAAATACTATAGGCTTGGCAATTAAGTTCGAAATTGTGATGAAATGGCAGATTTTTCAGGCTCTACAGAAGCCGGCAAATGTCTGTCTCAAGTTTTCGGTCGATGCTCACAGTACGATCTTTTAAAACAGCATTAACCAGGTTATAACTTGTAAGCTATGGAGTGAAAAAGTTCAACTCGCGACGTAAACGTTGAATGCATTATAATGAAGACGGCATCTGCCTAACTAAACGCACACTCCCAGAAGGAGTTACTAAGTTGATCAGTCTGTTAGGCGTCGTAATTTTGTGTGTTATTCAAAGATGAAACCTCTAGAATTTGCGCTTCTCGAGGGGTCGAGGTTTTTAAAGATGATAGTCTTTCTTGGCAACCTTCGACGCAAAAAATTTTTATCTGTCTGTCTGTACATTTGTCTGTCTGTACATTTGTCTACCTGTCTGTCTGTAAATTTGTGTGTCTGCACGCTCTTAACGATATCTTAAATGGCACCAAACGATGCCTCAAACGGCCGACCCCATCCGCAGCGTCCACCAATATTGCTGAAGTTTTAGCATTCATACTTCTGCGATTGTCAATCAAAAAGCAATTATTGCGCATATCTGGGGCACCACAACAACACGTCAATATTCTGTATCTGTGTCTTCTTACTAGAAAAGACATACATGAGTAATTCTAAAGGCCATAGTGCTTATCATGCTGCGCTGACGATGCAACGCTTGCACGAAAAGGCAAGTGTTTTCAACGCTTTGCTAAACGACACAGTGGTGGCACCTACCAGTCGCTTTGCTTTCTACACCTTATTGCCTCCGAGACAGGGTGCACAGGCCGCGCGCTTCGTTTTCCAAGATAACTGCCAGACAGCACTCTTGTCTCACGTGTGACGTGACTTGGTGCGCTCGTTTTCTTCCGCTGCACGCTCGAGGCACTCTAGCGCAGCGCCTCCAGAATGCAATTCACTGATTTTTTGGCGCAGAGCATCAAATAAACGTTTTGTTCACTCTCTCCAGACAGAAGACTATCGTCTTTCGACGACATTTGCAGTGGAACATGCAGATATGGGGCCATTTTTTTCCCTATGTTTGCGTCATCCGTGACCGTGCACTAGTGTTTATACATTCCACAAAAATATGCGCCAAAAGCGTTGTTACATTTTCAGGACCACGACGGAGACGGAATGGAGATCTCTGACTGGGACCGGTACGCTGCCGACGAGTACGAGCTTCTGGTGGCTGAAGAAGGGAACTTCGAAAACCACGAGCTGTAAGTACATACCGCTACAAAACACTCCGTAGAACTATTTCACTTCGCACGCAACACACCAAACCTAATTTTGTATCAAACACAGGGCACAATTATGTGCCGGAGCGACGTAGTGTGAATGTAATGGTGGTGACGCTAATGCAGCAGAAAGGCTTTGCCTCCCGTGCATAGCCCACAGTTTTGTGGCTTGAACTTCTCGTGAATTCATAATAGGGTCGCGTCAGCAAGTGTGGAACAACGCCGCGGCTCGGAGAAATTCGAACAGTACCGTCGTATCAACAGAGACACTCAAGGAGACTACTTTAGAGATCTCTATTAGGTTCAAGAACGTCATAGCAGTCATCTTTTCTGACACCGAGCCCCGCACGTTGTGTCAGACGTGGCTGGTGCTTCCAATCAAATGCTTTTAGTACGATCTAAAAAAGCGTGTTGCATGTACGGCGATTTCACACGAAAATATAGATGTGGTGCTTCGTATTACAATCGCATGAACGTCAAAGAGATCGCACATGTCCCTATAACGCTACATATAGGTACATTTGTACTCATTCGCTTTTCGTACTTTTCAGTCGGTGTGAGCCGAAAAGCCTAAGACAAAACTCAGTTCCGCCATATTTCTCATGTTTAAACTGCTCTTAGTTATTGTATTAAGCAACCGCATTTGAAAAGCCCTGTCACGGCGAGTATCAAATTTGTTAGCCCTCTGATAGTATTCTTGCGAATAACTATGCTCACACTCACTAGAGGTCGCAAGTAACAGTTCTTTTACTATACGTTTTTAGCCTGTACTGACAAGCATTTCTAAGTGAATTCAACTACCTTACTTACCGCATACATCCAGCCCAAGTTAGAACTTACCGCAGGATAATGTTAAAAGTGTAGAAATGAGGCCTAGTAGATTACATATGATCTTAGGTAATTGCACTGAAAGTTACTTGAACGGACCGGACAACACATGCTCTGTGTCGCGTTCTGTTTCAGTCCGTCCAAGTAAGATAGCATATGCTTACCCAAGACTATAGTCTAGCGTTGGTTACTTGATTGTAATCGGCTAGTTCTGGCTTATGATGTATAATGCTGGCCATCAGTTTTTAAAAAGCGTGGTTTTCACTCAGTTGCCATCCACCGATTGAGTTGTCTACGAAATATATTTATCATGTCACTCGAGTTTGTGCGCTAACTTCGTTGTTCTTTCTCCCGTCTTTGGCGTAGCTTGTACAGTGACTATGACCCGGACGACGACGACCTGTCCCCGAACCTGGAGAAGCTCGCGGCACCGTTGCGCTGCCGGACGGCACGCACGGGACGTCTGGACGACGACGAGTACGACTACGCGGAATCGGACACTGACTACCACTACTGAGGCTATGCATATACTTCAACCGACAGAGTGACTTATGAGCAAAAACAGCGTCAACTGGTGCCGTTCACGCGGACTGCATCGTCTATGAGTGAACTACGGTGTGACTCATGCGTGTGCCGTCCAACGGACCAGACAGTTTGGACGCGGACTCTTACACGTGCCTCACACCGTGTGATTCAAATGCTTCAACGGCGGGGCTGTTTGTACTTCGCCGGCGTTATGCAGGAAAAGTATGCACAAAGTCGCTATATGTGGTTGTCGCGCCGCCACACAAGTCGCGGCTGCGGTATGTGCACACCACTTTCCGGACGACCAGAAATGCTAAGAAACGCAAATCATTGACCACAAGTCACGCGGAAGCACGTCTGTGCTTTCGTGCGAACCCTGTGAGACCTTAATCGTGACCAGGAATTCGCGAAACATCTCGGAAGAGATGTCGAAGCTTAGCAAGAAGTCCAGCGTCCTCTGTTCGCACTCGTCCTCTATGCATGCTCTCCGCTGGAGGTCCTTTTTCTTACATCCGTCCAAGTTAACAGTTTTGTGGAACGCCGAAGTGAAGCCACAGGAAGAGTTGAAAACCTCGTGCTTGTCCACTGCTAGATCGCCCTGTTTGTGAACTTCAAGGTGAGCGAAGAACAATATACGCTGCCAAAGATTACCATCCCATCCAGAAAGTAGCCGAGGGCCTTTGCCCGCAACGTGTGCCCAGAGTGCCGAGGACACATTACATACCCTTTTTTGTGATGACACGTGCCTTGACTTGTTTTTTTCTTCATCGATTAAGGCCTGGCGCCCATTTCTACATAAAGCACAGTGCTTGTTGCTACGGGATGCGCCTTCTTTTCTACGTGAATGCCTTTTTTTTCTGCTAATGTGCGGATGGACACAGATTGAGCACACCGCACCGATGATCTTGTTGTCAGATCCGTTATCCCGACTGACTGTGGCCACAGTGCATCGATCTACCAGTGTCACACAGAGATCGCTTATAACCGTGGGAAAAGCTGCAACGTCCATTAGCTCCTTGGTGCTTCAAAACATGACGTCAAGTCCACAGCTTGCGGATGCTGTGCTTGTGGTGCGTTGAGATTTCAGTGCTAAGCGTGATGATTGTGTGTACACCGATAGAGGGTCACTAGATGTTCTGCGTCCTGGTAGATGCTTCGAACCTCTGATGTGAGCGAAATGACAAGCCGGAATGCAGCGCACCATCTAACCAAGGCTTATGGTTTCATACGAACGATCCTTGTGTAATATTTTTGTCATTACAAAGACAGATGGATTATTACTGTGAATCTGCGAGTCACGAGGGCGTCGTCGCTATAGAGCCCCTCTATCTGATTAGCATGCCCCTCTATCTGATTAGCGGCTCGGAACCGCTGATTACGTATTGGGGTCGCTGTAGATAACGATTGTCTTTTATTGTTGTGTCACACCGGTGAGTGCTTTTGTGATGCGTTGTCGCGCAGTTCTTAGTTTTCGTTGTTTGTTTGAGATTTATTGCAGGAAATGTCTTGTTCTGTAGTTTGCCGAGAAGCTGTTCAGTCTCCTTATCTCAGTTCCATCTCTTTTTCTCTCTTGTCATCGGCGAAGTCGCGCTATTTTGGGGTGTGAAAAGCGTGAGCTATGTGTGGGACACATTTCTTATATTCCCCTTGTTTCAGGGGACACTCAACGGAGTGAACAAAGTGGTTACTCTGGTAATATATTTCAACTATATTTATTGTTATTGTTATGGCAAATCTATGAAAGGTTGTGCAAATATATTAAATATGCGAGGAGTTGGAAAGATGTTCCGAGGGTTTTCAAGAATGAACAGGGAAATAGGGTGAAAATGAATAATCAGACGTGTATTGAAAGAAAAAGATGTGCCGGCTTTCTATACATTTCATGCAGGGCAAGGCGTCAAGGCTATTGACAGGAACGTTCGCCTTTCTTTTTTTCTTTAAAATGCCTACATGAAAGTGCCAAAAATACCCAAGTCCTGAGACCTCGACGTTTAGCGAGTATACATGGGGTTTGGAGGGGAACGGTGTGTCGCTTTTGTCATTTCTGAGTTTATAATAGATATCTATTGACAAGGTATAGGATTTTACATAAGTTATCGGGGTATGAGGCAATAGACGACATGTCTTAGTGCGTGCATGTACCACCCTCTCTTACCCACGGCGGCAACTTTTCTTCACAGCAGTGTGGAAGCTACAGAACAGAAGGGTATGCCGACTACCAGGCCAAGAAGTAGTTCTTGAGTTTACCGACAGTTTTCTCATTGGTATCGCTGAAAAGAATGACGATTTATTTATTACGAGACTCAAACAGTCGCCGGAAGTCATATGGGTATAATACCGTAATTGTTCAGTTTGTAGCAGTGCCTTCTTTTTTTATGTTTCTTACACAACTGAAAAACATTACCTTCTCCCAAGGTAAATGTGGCATTCACGACGTAATAGTTCTGTGTGCGGTGGCAAACGAGTGTCCTCGAAAAACATACTCGCATTTCCAAACTAAAATGTACACTGGTCAATTGAAATGTATCTCCCATTTACATTTCTCGTGTACAATTATTTTTCCTAAACAAGTTAACAATGCGAGCGAGCGACACCGAAATCGGGCGCAAGGAGCCGTACGTATAGTACTTGCTTATCAACACGAATACACGGAAGCCCCGCCTCCGTCACTGCAATGTCAAGATAAGTGGTCGCCGAGTATATATAGACAATTTTCCACAGCGGCGCAAGATCACTACCATGTTTTATGACGTGACCGTAACCAGCCGTCTCCTGCAGTTGCCCCAGCCGACGCATTGGACCAGCGAAGCGGCCGTGGCCGTTCAGTGCCAGTAGCAGGGGTTAGAAGCCAACGTGGCAGCACCTATGTAGACGCGACCACCCGCTTCGATATGAACTCGCGCTGTTTGCTCGCCACTGTCTTCACAGCAATTATTAAATGATGAAATCAGCTATCGCTTCGAGTCATCTCACGCTGGGGGACAAAGCATCAGGTATGGTCCGTCTTTACTGCTGGGTTTAGTGGTGCTTATTTAGCCATGGCTGCTAAGCCTCATCTGCGACTATTAGAGAATGAATTTTGAAAACACGGCAAAATACCGACGAATACATATTGCTCTCGAAGCTGCAGGACGTAAATAGAAAGCCAATAAATGCGTTCGTTGCAAATCTGTGGGCCGCACAGCGCAGAACGACGACGTTGAAAGTTTTAAGCGGTACGAAACTGCATCTACAGGTGCCGCCACGGCGACTTTTTTGGCGCTGCCGGCTGCTCGCTTTTAAGGCCAAACCCCCATAACCGCGAAAATGCTCGCGACAGCGACGCGACGTAGATTTCCTTCGCGCGAACAGTTGCTAGCGCAGGCAAACCTCATTCACGCGACGGCTTCGGCGAGCGAACTCCACTGTAGCTTGCGCGAGGCCGTCTACTCGTACCAATAATTCCGCGTAGTCAGCAGTATACAATGTAGAAATAAAATGTGTTGTATAATTGAACGGAAGGGGTTTATTATTGCCTCGCACCATTTTTTTAGGTGCACGTGCGTAAACAATCCGTTATTTCTTCGTTGCGCACACGTGACTCAGGTGGAGAGGAGAGGAGGTGGTGATTTCGCGGCACATGAGAACCGACAGTACGTCAGTCATGTACATCCTGTTCCGGTGCTTTTAGCACAGCACTTCCGGGCGATGGGCGACGGTTTCCAAATCTGGAGAACCGAGCGATCGCTCGAAAACTACCACGCGACACGTCGCGCGAACGCCCTGTTTCGTCGCTCATAGCATCGCTCGTCACTGTCGCGTGCATTTTCGAGTTTATGGGGTTTGGTCTTCACTCACTAGCGCAGACACCGTGGTAAAGAGACCCCCCCCCCCACTATGTGGTGATGCCATCTGGTTTGGATTGAACAAACTGGCTGCAGAAAATCGTCCATAGTTTTCTGGGTGATTAAACCCAAGGCCGATATGAAGGTTCAGCGACAATTCCGTGGATGAGCCTTTAGGCGCAGTTGCACGCACGTTTAATATTTTGTCAGCCACTTACGATGTAAGCAAACACCGATGTAGTGTGTGCGTTGTGGACAATGCGCATAGGCGGTGTGTGCATACCCTAGGCCAAAGAATGTCATCTACTCATACTTCCTTGTAGCGCTCGTGTTGTCTACGTTTCTTTCTTTTGTCTCTGTGTTTTTTTGGCGCTAAGATTTCGTAGTCATGCTTCCTTGCATCGTTCCAGTTTTAGCATGCAGTGCGCTTTCGCACGTTGTAATGCCTCGAAAGTGTATACAAGTTTGAGTGTGCCGCATTCATGCAGTTCTGCACGTGATTTTTATATCTTTCGAGTCTCGACTTGGCCCTCTAGGGTGAACCTCGTAGCTTTGTCGAATTTAGGCCTAGCGACACTCAGTAACTGCTGTTGCGTGAACGTCTGACCTGCCAAGCTTTGAACCTTTTTTGTAAGTGTTTTTCGGCATTGTTTTACAGGCATGAAAGCGCATTTTTGGTCACAGAAACCTTACAGGAATACAATAGAAACTTTTGCGGAACGCGTTACCAGGACTGGGAAAAAGTGTTAGTGCCAAGGGCTTTTTTTTTCGATTTCTTGACTCTCGCACGACTATCGTGTGAACGTATCTAATGGACCGAAATAAAGCCAACGAAGACAATACAAGCCAACGCAGACATCATTTTTATCACACCTAAGACTTATTCACCTTGATTTTGGGTAGAGAGCTGGCAACCTTGTCTTTGGTGCTATGGAAGAAGGTATGTTTAACAAGTGGCAGGCAGTCATAGATGGCGCCAGTGTTGCTTGCATTTGGGAGCTGTCTAGATGCTCTTATCGCCTCTGTTCGCATTGCACGCTCATTGTCATGCAGCATATGCTGTTGATATATTGGTGCAGTGTGTTGCGGCGTATCGCACTCACCTGCAAACTCTTGTCAGAACGCTAGGCCAGACTGGCCTCGCAGCCGAAAGGCGGCATTGCAGTCGCTGAGACTGAGACTATATCTATAGGACAGACGTCTGAACTTCTATAGACTTGTGTGAGAAGGAAATGAATGCCCAGTCCGGCCACGCTGGCGAGCTGACCTGGGAGACTGTTGCGCTGTGTAATCTTCGCTTCTTGTCATCTAGAGTAGATGAAAGTCTGCAGCGTACATGTCGCTGTGTCCTTGCGTAACCCTAAAGCCGGCGCGTCATACATTCAGAGTCAGCACGTTAAGTTGCCCGTTACTTCCTTTCTAGTCGCTTATTGACCAAAGCTTACGCTATGGAAAATGACTTATCGGTGTTTATGCATACTTGCCATGTAATGAAAAAAAAAGACCACAGCTTTTGTAGCCTGATACTTGTATGCTTCAACGTAAAAATGGACGGCTTCTTGACCTCATCAAGATAGCTTGTGTCAGTCCGGCCTCCAATGTTCTGTTTGACAGTGTAAAATTGTAACATTCACCCGCTTAAGTGGTGTTTCATAAACCAGGTATAACCTAAATCAAGAAAACCAAACTGAAGAGGTGGCCTTCACATCACAATTTTATGCCGATTTTATGAAAAGCTAGGCAAACGTTTTCAACGAGATTTGTATAGTGCAACCGTCAGAACGTCCAGCCGTCTATCAATGGACCTGTTTCTTTTTAAGCACATGAGTAATAAGTTCCGAAAACACACTTCTGTACCTAGTATACGACACGCGCCTTTTTCACTCACATCTAGCCGTCACCGGAACTCATTTGTTACATCCCGTTCGCTTAAAATGAACGGGTCTTTACCGGCAAAATCGTGCGCGTGCTAAGGCAGCGTGGAAATAGCTGCGCTTTTTCGCCATTAGAATTCGTGAGCTGTCATCCAGTGCACAATGCACGTATCGCCACCGCTTTTGTTTCTGTTTAGTACGTGGCCGTTTTAAGTATCTCTGTTTACGATATTTATACACCGCCTTGGTTCCACAAAATGTTTGTTTTTCCTCTGTAATTATCTTTGCCTATTATTTCACTAATTGGTGAGTGTGCAAATGGCCTTGATGTGATCAATGGTGAAAATAATAAGTGCTGCGAATTTAGGAATTCCAAATTTCTCAGGCTGCTCTACATTATGCGAAGCTTGGGAAAGCGAGCTTCAGTGTTATTAAAACACAGCTTTGTTAATTTCATTTCTTCCTCTCCCTCTCGCTCAAATGCGCGCAGTGTAGACTTCAAATGCGCGCAGTGTAGAAACGAATTTTCGAGCAGGTCTTACTAACTAATGCCCATCATTGTTTTTTCTTTATATTGCACCTCATTTATTATTGATATATAGAAGGAAAAATCAGAAGAGGGAGGATATGTTTCAATGATTGTAATGCCACCGACTCCACTTATAATACTTTGCACTTGTAAAGCCGTGCTATTATCTTTGCTCGTTCAAAAGTGTGCACGCGCTACGGAGACGAGCTCGTCATACAAGGCGCGCTCATGGTTTCTTTTCGGTATTTCGAAATGTAGGCGGTAAGCATTACTATTTATTTGACAACTATAGTTACATTTTATATACAAAACCCATGAACCATCAATGCTATACGCAATACCACTCTCTACCCGCTTTGAGGATGATTTGGATAACCGTCACAGCGACGGCGACGAAAGAAGTGAAATTACAAGTTCTAATTGTAAATACAAGTTGCAAATATATGATGCGAAACGTGCAGTTATGCTTCTGGTTTATTGGAAGTAGTTGTTGAGTAATGACTAAACGCTGTAATTAAGAAAAAAAGATATCCTGCTACACTTTGTCCGCAGCAATAGGTTATTATCGCGAGCATTGATGCGCTCAAGATAAGATAAGCGGTGTTTTGCGCATGGTTTGTGCACTTGTTACGTAGGCCGAGCGCTGGGCCTTGTTACACGAAATCTGTACACGCTTACTCAAGTTCATCTAGAGTCGTTCACCTGTTGTTATGTTTCCTCGGCGTTTTTAGCTTTGTTCTTGTAAATAAAACAAGAATATGTATGTCTTCGTACCGAATGACATATTTTTTATTGCGCGCTCTATCGCTTGTTTAATTTGCTACAGCTTCTTCCCTGCAAATGCATCGGGCGTGAGCGTAGTAGTCTGTGCATGTCCCTGCTGTGAATGTGCTTCCACATAATGAGTTGACTTTCGCTTATGTGCGCACCACACGTGACTTTCGAATAGTGCCCGCAGCCCACTTTATACAATCACCTCACTGGTATATACACAAGAAGCCTACCGAATCGTTTTGTATGCGACTTTGTATATCTTGTGCCTCCGTCCCCTTCTTTCTTTTTAGGCTTTTTTTTTTTCAGTTTGTCTTCTATACCTGTTGTTCTGTTAGTGACGCATGAAGAGAGTTTCTGAAGTGAAATAAAGAAGAGAAGAACCTTATTAATTTTTGCGAGCTCTGCTTCGTGTTTAATTTATTTGTGTGTGTGTAAGATCAACAATCTCTTGCAAGTAGTTCAAGGTGAAATCAATACATGTCAAATGCTGGAGATTGTGGCACACAGTCAACTGTAAAAAAAAAAAGAAAAATTGCCGGGCCCCTTCGCTTGGGCTTCTCCTCTCACCTTGCCACGTCGAGTGCTAAAAAAAAATCAAGGAAATCATGCAGACACGCAAGCTACGAGCCTGAATCGTCCACGTTGTATTTGATGTGATCAAGTGAGTGAGTGAGTGAGTAAGTGAGTGAGTGAGACAGCTTTACTCATAGGACCACAATATATGCGAGTGATTTCAACGTCACCTGGCTTTACGCCGATTAGATCTCAACAGCTTGTGTATAAGCTGCGCGTTCTGTTGCCACTTTCAACCTGTTTCTAGCTATGTTTGCTCTGCAAAAACGTACACCATCTCCCACTAAAGGGAACCATGGGTATCATGCGAAGCAGCACATGGGCCGCCTCATAGTTCCGTTCATCACGGGCACCTTGCCCGATGCTAACGCGTCCTTGCAAGTGGAGCCCGCCATGAGTTTAATGTAGTTTTTGATGGTGTTACTCGTCCCAAACTCTTGTTGAGCGCGCCCCGCGGTCTCATCGCCACGCCACATGGGAGCACGTGGGTTCATCGCGCGTCTGCAGAAGCTCGTTTCCCGGCGCTATCGCGTGATTTCTCAGATTGTAAGGGGGAGGGGTGACAGCGTCTCACCCAGCCCCTTACATAGGCCCGAACGCGCTAGTGCGAGGGTGTGTTGTGGCAGTACTTGGACCAGCTGTTGCACATGCGCAGTGAGAGTGGTCACGCCGCACACCAGATGGAACTCCGCCATAAGCTGCTTCGCATTCTAAAACGCAAGCCTAGAAAAAGTATGCTCACGTGCACATGTCGTAGAAAACTGCAATAAAATCATTACTACAAAAGATCCAGCATAGGTCAGCCCCACCGCAATGCGAAATTGTTATGTGGCGAAACATAACAAACATCAGAAGGTGGTGTTTTTTATGCAACATAGTGTGCCTCCAAAAAAAAAAAGAACGCCGTTTTTTTTTCTTCTATGAGTTTCACGGATCCCATTGGACTCCACCGGCTATTTCCGCTGGTTAAAAAAGTTACTTGTTTTATTTCCTGTAATTACTGTCGTAAGTATTGTTCGTGCGCATGTGAAGGTGTTTTGTTCCATGCACAGTAAAGGGAACGGCGCAGGTAGCGCATGGGTGCCTTCTTTCTATAGCTTCTGAATATTGTTCGACACATTTCATGAAACACCTTTCATACCTTAGGGGAAACATACATGTTGTTCGCTTTTTTTTGAAACTGTTCGACCATATGTATGAACAACTGCACTGCATTCCAGCTTAACGGACAACTGAGTAGCCTCCGTGCACGCATATATATATATATATATATATATATATATATATATATATATATATATATATATATATTGTTACACAAGGCAAGGTAACTTAATGGGTTTTTTAATGGGCGCTGAGTTCACGATCACAGTATGATGATGATGATCTCCACCGCCATGGCTCGTACCCACTCAGGGGGATCGCAGTGGAGGCAACGTCGTCTTTCTTCTGGGCCCACGCTTCCCTTGTTTTTCCTGGTAGTGATACTCTGTATCATTCCTCCTCTCTCAGACGAAGCCCTCTGGGCGAGTCATTCTTGCATCCTTCGTGTAAACGGCTTCAGGCGGGCAACATGCGTCACCTCTGTCTTGCATGAACGTCGGCCACTAGTGGTGATGCGTGCAATTTCATAGTTGACCTCGCTGACACGACGGAGTATCACAAAAGGACCGGCATAATGTGCCAGTAGCTTTTGGCTCAAGCCACGTCTGCGTATTGGGGTCCACACCCACACTAGATCACCGGGGGCATAGGTTACATGCCTTTGTTGACTATCGTAGCGAGTTTTGGAGGACTCTTGCGCTGCCAGTGTACGTAAGCAGGCAAGTCGACGGGTCTCTTCCGCACGACACAAGGTTTCCGCAATTGTTAAATCGTCATGGATGTCAAAAGGAAAGACAGTGTCCAGCGTATGTCGAGGTGAGCGAGCGTAGAGCAGATAGAAAGGGCTGTAGCCTGTCGTTTCGTGTTTCGACGTGTTGAAGGCGTACGTGACGAATGGTAATACTTCATCCCAGTTTTTGTGGTCAGAGGTGACGTACATTGACAACATGTTGATCAGCGTTCGGTTTGTGCGCTCGGTGAGACCGTTAGTTTGCGGATGATACGCAGTTGAGTGTCGGAACTTGGAGGCACACAAACGAAGTAATGATTCGACAATATCAGCGGTAAATTGTCGTCCACGGTCACTTATTATCACGCGAGGAGGTCCGTGTCGGAGGATGACTGAATGCAACAGGAACTCCGAAACCTGGACTGCCGTGGCGTAGCTTAAGGCAGCCGTCTCGCAGTACCGCGTCAGGTAGTCGGCGCATACAATTATCCACCGGTTACCTTTTGAGGAGCGTGGAAATGGTCCCATCAGGTCAATGCTAACCTTTTCAAAAGGGGAACCGGGAGGCTTTACCGGTTGCAGGTGACCAACTGGACCCGAGGAGGGCCGCTTGTGACTCTGGCACTGCGTACAGCTGGCCACGTAGTTCCGAATTATTTTGCTCATTTTCGGCCAATAGAACCGCTCTTTCGTGCGACTAAGTGTTTGTGCGGTGCCTAGATGGCCAGAGGTGGGGTCACCATGCGTGAGACGAAGAACAGACGATTGGAGGGACGCAGGAACAACCAGCAGAAAGCGGGCGCCCGTCGTGGACAAGTTTCTCTGGTAAAGAAGACCATTTCGGACGCAGAATCGGCCTTCACCTAATGAATTTCTCGCTCCAGGGAAGAGAGCTTTTAAGCTTGGGTCATTACGCTGCTCAGCGGCGAAAGTCACGGCGTCGGGAAAGCCAGACGACAGAGAAGCGATAAGGTGGTCAAAGTTATCGGCTTCACAATCTGTCGATGGTAGCGGCATTCTGGAGAGGATATCCGCATCAGCGTGTAGGCGGCCAGTCTTGTATGAGATGGTGAAGACATGTTCTTGCAAACGAATGGCCCATCTTGCGAGGCGGCCGGATGGGTCACGAAGGTTGATCAACCAACACAGGGAATGGTGATCTGTGACGATAGTGAACGGGCGACCATAGATGTATGAGCGAAACCGTTGCACGGCAAAGACTACCGCTAGGCATTCCTGTTCGGTCACTGTGTAGTTGCGTTCAGGCTTGCTTAAAGAGCGACTTGCATACGCCACGACGTGTTCCTTCTTGCCAGAACGCTGAACGAGAACGGCACCGATACCGATGCCACTTGCGTCTGTGTGAATTTCCGTGGGCGACGAAGGATTGAAGTGCCGAAGTATTGGCTGCGAAGTTAACAAACGCTTCAGCTTGTGAAAAGCGGCATCGCACTCGGAGGTCCACTGAAACTGGCTGTTTTGCGTAGAATGCTCGTCAGGGGGTGAACGACATCCGCAAACTTGGGTACGAACCGGCGGAAATACGAGCAGAGCCCGATGAAGCTACGCAGTTGTTTCACAGATTTAGGACGCTCGAACGATTCAACGGCCGCTGTCTTTTGTGGGTCAGGTCTAATGCCATCTTTGTCGACGAGATTTCCTAACACCAATGTCTGTCGCTCACCAAAGTGGCACTTTTTTGAATTCAATACAAGGCCAGCTTTTTCAATGCAGCTGAGCACGAGGTCTAGGCGAGTGTTGTGTTCCTCAAACGTACGTCCAAAAATTACGACATCGTCAAGGTAACACATACATATATGCCATTTTAAACCACGCAGTATAGAGTTCATAAATCTTTCGAATGTCGCAGGAGCATTACATAATCCGAATGGCATAACGTTGAACTCGTAAAGTCCGTCGGTCGTAACGAATGCTGTTTTTTCTTTGTCAGCTGCGTGCATCGGAATTTGCCAGTACCTGATCTCAGGTCGACAGATGAAAAGTAGGACGCGGAATGCAGGCAGTCTAGAGCGTCATCGATGCGTAGCAGTGGATAGACGTCTTTCTTGGTAACAGAATTCAGTCGGCGGTAGTCAACGCAAAATCTCCACGTACCATCTTTCTTCCTCACTAGAATGACGGGAGCAGCCCATGGACTTGCCGATTCCTGTATTATTCCCTTTTTCAGCATCTCTTGGACTTGCTCGTTGATGATCTTGCGCTCCGATGGTGCCACTCGGTAAGGTTTCTGCCTAATGGGATGCGCCGACTCGGTGTGGATCTGATGACGTATCCGGGACGCTGGGATTAAGGGCCTTTGGCTGTATTTAGAAAAATCGAACACTTTCGAGTGCTTAGACAGAATGTCGAGCAGTCTATGACGTTCACTTTGGTCAAGTGACTTGCTGACCATTTGTAGCGATTGGGCATCTTCTGAACCTTGTAAGCATAGATGTTCATTTTGGCCTGTAGCATCAAGAAGCGCAACCAGCGTCGTACATGATTCGGGTCTAAATACTGCAAGTTTCATGCCGCCTGGGATAATTGCAGGCTCCATAGAACTGTTCATTGTCCACACACCGGCCCGTCCATCAACGACTGGCACTATACAATGGGGAATGAGAATGTTCTTTTTCAGGCATGCCAAGGGAATCGGTTCGAGCGTGGCGTCAAACGTGCCCCAGTTGTTGCTCGAACATGTCACGGGAACACACACAGCATAAAATGCAGGAACGACTGTGTCCACGGAGACGAAAAAGTTGCATTCCTCCGGACGGGAATTTTCCAAGAGCGCCGTTGGGAAAGTACCATGTATAGAAAGATGCCCACTTCTGCAGTCTACAGTTGCCCCACACTCACACAAGAAGTCAATACCCAAGATAACGTCATGTGTAGACCGCGGAATAACCGCAAACTCTGTGCAAAACACCTTGCCACACAGCGAGACGTCCACAGTACAATATCCCACCGGACACAACACGTCACCACTTACACCACGAAATGTCACCCCACGGTTCAGGCAAAACATCACTTTTGGTCCCAGCAGGTTTTTAAAATTTACACTCATCACCGAGACTGTCGCGCCTGTATCCACAAGTGCCATAGTAGCCACTCCATCGACAACTACATGAACTTTGTTCTTCGACATAAACGCTGACGAGGGTATACCTGTAGATAGCACCTGTGATCTCGCGGCCTCACCCCCATTGGCCGCACCGACTAGTTTTCCGGCGATGGTGTGCGTGCGCGTCGCCGTGGCGATGGCGATCGTGGAGCACGGGGAGCTGGTGGTGGTGTCAAACTTTGATCAGAGGCCGGCGAGGGGTAGCGTGATCCGGTAGGCGGGCGTGGTTTCCGTGACGTGGAGAGCGGATGGCCGAAAGGTTGGTGAGACATGTGCCAAGACTGTCGCTGATATGGGCGGTGGTCACAAAATCGTGCGATGTGACCCGGGACACAACAGTTGTAGCATACCGGACTTGGTCGAGGGGCACGTTGTTGCTCAGAGTAACGGACTCCTCTCGGAAGGCATGGGATAGTGGTACCGTCCTTCGGGGGCCCTGTAGGGAGGCGATGTTGCGTAAACAGGTGGGCGAAAACTTCTTTCGTAGTTGGGAGGTGGTTGACGTGGTAATCCAGCCTGCTGTGTGCCTTGATATTCATAAGCGTCTGCTGCGTTGATCGATGGTTGCCATGGCCGACGAGAAACAGGAGTCCGCACACGTTCTGGTTCGTTTACGTACACATCCTGAAAATCGCTGGGGCGATGATAGGTCTGCTGACATCGAAGCAGCTCTTCTCTGACGATCTGCCGTATGGTCAAAGCAAGGTCGTTAGGCGGCATTGTTTCAACACTAGCCACAGTGGGGACGTTGGACAGGCGGCCGAATTTCGGAGAAATTCGTCGCATCTTGTGGGACTCAAAGGTACGACAGTGCTTCATCACGTCAGACACGGAGTTCAAGCAGTCTTTCCCAATTAAGAAATTGTACACGTCTTCGGCTATACCCTTGAGAACGTGTCCAACTTTGTCTTATTCAGACATCCTCCCATTCACGATCTTGCACAGCTTCAATATTTCTTCAATGTATGTCGTACAAGTTTCTCCTGGAAGCTGTGCCCTCCTAGACAATGTCTGCTCCGCGCGTTTCTTCTTCGCATCCGAATCACCGAAACACTTCTGCACTTCTTCAACAAAACGTTCCCAAGTCGTGAACATGTCCTCGTGGTTCTCCTCGTACCACATGAGGGCGGTGTCAGTTAACGAGTGTATATATATATATATATATATATAATATATATATATATATATATATATATATATATATATATATATATATATATATATATATATATATATATATATATATATATATATATATATATATAATGGGAAAGAAGTGTATACCTAAGGGCTCATTTTTCCGTGTTTTGACACCTATATTAATGAGATCTGACAGACAATAATGCCAAGAATGTATAGGGGTGGTTATTAAAACCAATGCAAAGTAAATAGGAAGAAAAAAAGTGGGTGAAAAGATAACTTGCCGTGAGCAGGAACCGAACATGCGACCTTCGAATAACGCGTTCGATGCTCTACCACTGAGCTACTACGGCGGCCATTCCTTCAGCCACTTTATTGGTTTTTATATGTGAATTTAAACGTAGGAGTGTCAGTCAGCGCCACCAGTAGCCATGGCCGCAAGTGTGGCGCACTCGTTTGAGCCTGTTTGGCGTCACGTAGCACCTGAACTTATTACGAGTGGGCAGCTGACCAATAGTCCTTCGTATACAACCTAAAGGCACCAAGTCTGCCAGTACGAGACCCTTGTTAATAATATAAGGAAAATAGTGTATGCTTAAGGGCTCATTTTTTGTGTTTTACACATATTATCATGATCTAACAGACAATAGAGAGAATAAGGATGAAATAAAGGCAGGGAGGTTAACCATGGCTGAGACTGGTAGGCTACCTTGCTCTGGGGAGAGGGTAATGGGAATAAAAGTAAGAGAGAGAGAGAAGGAGAGAAATGTCACTTATGCCGTCAACAAAACGGCAGTTATTGCTTAACATCACAGATGGTGAGTCACATTCATGTCTTAATCAATTGAGCAAATTCGTTGCATTAACTTGTATACGCGGTTCTATGCACCCAAAATCTTGCCGATGGTGAAGCCATGATGGTGCCGCTTGCTTTCTCATGCAGCAAACATCTGAAAGCTCGCGACAAGAGGAGTGATGGTGTCAAGCAGTTGCAACACGCTTTGAGCTGTCGGTGTCTGTATCTTGCTCAGCAGCACGCGCGTAGCACTGACCAGGGTGCTAACCATGGCGATAAGTTGTCCTTCGTCTGTCAAGTTATGAGGTACCGATGAAGTTTCCCTCACTGTCGAAGTCTGGTACTTCTCATCAGGCGCATGTATATTTAGGAGTTCGGGCCAAGCGTCACCTGCATTCCTGGTATAAAGGCATCATTTTCCTTTAAAACGGCTCCGTTTTGACTGGGAAATAAGGGTGAAGCGTCAGCTGCACTGCTATCAGAAGCGCCTTTGTTCTTCGAACCGACAGCGTTTGGCCAGAGTTGGGGAGGTGGAGATGGTTTTGGACGTGCTTCGCGAGGTGACGAGGTTTTGGTGGATTTGGTGCAGCAACGGTGACGGGATGGCCATCGCGTAATGAATGCAGCTGCTTCTCGGTATGAAATGTCCTCTCTGGCCCTTTTATTGAGTATTGTTCGCTCCTTTCGAATAAAAGGGCAGTCCTTCGAAGAGGCATCATGTGGCCGATTGCAATTTCAGCACTTGAGAGTCGTGGCCTGGCACGTGTCCTTGTTGTGGTGCCCAGTGCATCGGTAACAGATAATAGAGTTCGTGCACACACCACTTACGTGACTTACCTTCATGCACTTCCAGCACTGAAGTGGTTTCGGTATAAAAGGGCGAACTGCGTGTCGGAAGTGACCCACTTTTACATGTGATGGAAGTGACTCGCCCTTAAATGTAATTCTTACGCATCGTGGTGTCGCGATACGACATATACATCTAGTAATGGCATCTTCCGAAGCTGGCTTAATTAAAACTGGTAGGTCCGAGTTTGTAATGGCTTCGGCAACGTCATATATCACACCAGTGCTCATTTCTTTGCCCAGCGGTATTTGAGAGTGGACTTTCGTCCTATTAAGTTCCGTTACTTCACGCAATCTGTCAAGCGCAGCCACATGATTGACGCCAATCGCTAGCATGTTCTTGCGGCTATTCACTCTTACTTCCCGTACTTCATTCGGCATCAGTGCCTCTAGCTGTACAGACATGGCTTGCCGGTTAAGGCGTCTCATGTTGTCTCCAGCGAGAACTGGCACTAAAGGGATGGTTAATACCTCGGTATTCCGCGAAGATCGCATGGTGGGCTCACTCGAATTGGGTGACGTGCTCAGAAATCGTCTCTTTCGCTTGTGGTTTGTGATGAGCTCGAAGCTGTCGTCCCCTGATTTATCACTGTAGACGTTGTAGGGTTTGGTGTCATCACTGTCAGTGCTACTGTCGGAGCTGTAGCGCTTCCTGGAAGCAACACTCGCGGATAGTCTTCCATAGGGCTCTACCTCCATCGCACACCTGCAGGAGACCATGCTTGACAGGCGAAATGAAAACTATTCACAAAAAAACCATAGAACTCAAACATGCGAAGCGGCCCGCATTCTCCAAATCCACGAACGCAACATCTGCCGCAAAAACGAGTTTCCTCGTAAGGACCCCCGCCCACACGGACCCTCCGCTTGCGGGCAACGCTACTGCCCACGCCCTGGCTCGAGGACTTACACGCCGAGCTGCGACGCCTGCCGACAGTCCCGATATCTCGCACACTTCGACAGCGATGCGGGAATGGACGTGGGGGGATCGCATGACCACTTTCAAAGACATCACGCAACACTACAGACTGAACAGATGCAAATATCCACCACCCCACGCCAAACTAAACAAGAAACAGCAGGTTGCCTGGAGACAACTACAGACACACACGTACCCGAATCAAGTGATCCTTCGCCTCTGCCACCCAGGCATTTATACGTCCGACGCGTGTAAGGCGTGCGGAGCCAGAGCGACGCTGCAGCACATGCTGTGGAAGTGTACCGGTAACGCGCAGCAGTCCCCTACGAACCCGGTAGACATGGCAGTCTCGAACCGCGAGGCGCGATGGAAGGCGGCTGTGCTCAGCCACGACCTTGCCGATCAACTGTGGTCCGTCCGGCAATCCCAGGATGCCGCCCGGGTCCAAGGACTCGAGGCTGTCACCTAGGCCGGGGTGCTTGTAGCCCCACCCCGCTCAATGACGCCGGACATGTTCAATAAAGTTTTTACTCACTCACTCAAACATTCGGCATTCTTCCACACCGGCACTTCGTCGTCGTCCTAACAGACAATAATGCCAAAGAATGTATAGGGGAAGATATTTGACCGAAAAGTAATGTATAAAAATGAAGAAAAAAAAGTGGGTGAAAGGATAAGTTGCCGTGGGCACGAAGTGGCTGGGGGGTTAGCTGCCGTGGTAGTTCATTGGTAGAGGAGCATCGAACGCGTTATTCGAAAGTCGCCGGTTCGGTTCCTGCCCACGGCAAGTTATCTACGCAACTGTGGTAAATATATACACAACTGTGGTAAATATTGACCACAAAGTAGCAAATAAGTACTAGCAATCAAATCCCCATCAGCATCTGTCACAAATCCCGTGATAGGGAAAGTAATCACCGGTCTAGTTTCAAGGTCTGACGTATCGGCCCCTCTACACGCACCTTGAAAGCGCGGACAATTTAGTAATGGTCTCTTTGGTGCTCCTGCAAACGCCGGTTGAGCTCCAAAGGTTAAATCATAGCCGAGAGTTGATAACGAACCAGAATACATTTTCGAACAAGGCAATACAAACAACTGAGAAGCATTTACATTCGGCAGTTGTCAAATACTATACCGCTAACACTGCCACATCGTACGCTGATACATTCAAAGCCACGGCCTCAAACAACTCGCACCGGAATGCAATCTCATGCATCAACAATACGAGTATACTTAAAGAATAGAATATTTATTGAACGTAGTCAGTCCAAGGTTTTTGAAACTACACTTGAATGCTTCTCTTCCACGTAACATTCACACAAAACCCAGCACCGGTTGTCGACGCGCTGCGTCCTAGGTTTCTCTTCCAGGAAACGCTCTTCGAAACTTCCCCACACTTAAACAACTGAACGCACTTCGATAACAAAGCTTCTTCGCCAGCATGACCATCGTCCACTCGCGCGCTACCACGGCAGGACACGCCTTCATCGTCTGGCGGTATCACACACGGACTTTATGACCTCCTCGTCTCCCTCCACCGCCATCCGCGCTTTTCATCACCGCACAGCACTGCCGAAGCGGGGGAAAGGGCGATATCTTTTAGGGGTGAAGCTCCTTATAGCGGCACCCGCTCGTCCCTCGTAGTCGTAGTAGTAGTGTGTAACCAGGCTTACATTTTGACCTCCAAGGTGGTGTCGGTGGGAGATTTCTTCTGTGCGTTGTTGAACAATAAAAAAATTCGCAGCGTTCGCGTTAACTAAAAGCCGAATTCTCGTTTCTCTCATTCCCCCTTAGCAGCCATTGGCATGTACATTGAGCACTATCCGACAAGAAAGGGTTGCTACGTTATACTCGCTGGGTGTAACCTCCTTGGTTTTAGAAAGGCTTAGTGAGCGTTGGGCCGCAGTGCCCTGAATACAGTGAACTAGTAAATACCATGAACTCAAGGTGGTTAAAGGTGGTAAGTAGACACGAAGCGCAAGCCGTAAGAAAGTGTGCGTGTGCCTCCTCTCGTTCAGTCTTTGAAATGTCCGCTGGATGGCGGGGCTTCTATATGAGGAATATATGATGAAAAGATGCGAGATGATGGTACTTGGAGTGTTGAATAGGTGGACGAACGGACACACAGACAGATGCACAGACGCACGCACGGATGGCTGCATGGACGGATGGACGCATGGACGGACGCAGGAGCCGATGCATGAACGAAAGTAGGGACGGACGAACAGATGGACGCGTGGACGCACGAACAGACGCACGCACGGACGGGCGGATGGACGCACGGGCGGCCATACAGACGCACGCATGGACGGACGGAAGCAAGAACGAATGAACGGACGAATGCTTCGCCCCACTCACCATCATTCACTCTGTGGATGTGCTGTCATTTTTTTTCGTACTTTCCGCGCCTCGAGACGCAATCCGGGAGTGAGTCACTCTTATGTTTCTGAAAATCACTCGGCGTTTGATCCAGACAGTTGTCGGTGGGCTGCGAAGCATGTTGCGGGGGCTGTAGCTGCGGCCTTTCAATGGGGATATGAGCGTGCGCGCGGCGTCTTTTGACGCTTGTTTCTTCGTTGCGCCAGCTTCTGTCACGTCTGCTCGGCGCTGTTACGATCGGCGCCTGGGCCGATGGGGCGGCGGTGTTTCTTTTTCCGCCAAAGAAGTTGCCGAAGGGCTGCATATATGCCGGCTTATGTCCGCCTTCTATTCTCCTTCCTAGCCTGGATTGTGAGGCGCCATGCAGTCAGACGCCGCAAACTCTTCCACGAGACGACCGAAATGGCTTCCGTGGTCGCATCTTCCTGGGAGAGACAGTGGCGTCAGCCACGACAGCTCGCCCCACTAATTGAGCGATGAGTTCGCGGCGGATCCTGTTCATGCACCCTGTCATCCGAGCGTTCGACCCCTCACCCAGCGGCGTTCACCTGACTAGGAAGAGCCCCCTTGGTACGATCGACTTGTGCAGTGGAGGGCCACGCCCCAATAGTGGACGTTCACCTGGGTGGCTGTGGGCGTTACCGTCGGAAGTCACATGCGTGTGTTCTGCGATTTGGCAGCGCAATCTAGACCCTTTCGCCGATCTAGGGATTTGGGGAGAACGTGCCATTTAAAATGAGCCGCGTACCTAGCTTATTCTGGAGCACTTGCCATGTACGAAATGTAAATAAATCATCTGTTAGGTTCACCTTCCTGCAGCCTTGGTATCTTCATCCCGGGTCTCCAGTGGCTGCAAAGGCCGGTCGCAACAGCGCCCTGTTTTGACGCAGCCGTTGGAAATCGGAGGCGCGAAGGAAATTCTTTATTATTATCGGGAAAGTCATCGCCGCTACCCTCCCCCCGCACGGGGGTTGAAGAAAGCAGAGGAGCGCATTTTGCTTCGCCTCCAGACGAATACATTGCTATGTCCTGCCATAGTCAAAACATTTCGACCCTACGGTCACAGGACAGTGCCAGCACTGTGGGGAGGTGGCAGACACCTACCACATGGTGTGGGCCTGCCAAGCTAACGCAGCCATTACTCCTAACCCAAACCCTAGGCGAGAGGACTGGGAGGCGGCCCTGCTCGGCTGCTCAGACCTTCAGGCCCAGCAGGCCTTGGTCCAGAGAGCCAAGGACGGCGGCTTTAACCAATGGGGTCCCGGAATAGAGACTCCACCTAGTCTGTAGGGGCCTCTACAGAGGTCCTACACCTCTCTTTTGTAAATAAATGTTTTTCACCACCACCACCACCACCACTTCTCCAGCACTCGTTTGTGACAGGATCAGTCATAGCACATTGCTCAGCATTCTAGCATGGTTCCAGAATTTTCGAGTTACTGCCGAGACTGTCCGAAAATCTACTTTTGAAAAGGTTTATAGATTAAGTCGAATAAGTGAAAGGTGGACATTGATGGCGGTCAATCTTTTGCTGGACACTTAATCAATTATTCAACCACTAATCAATGTTACCTTTGACCCCACTATTGGAGAATGTTGAGACTGGGGGAATTTGTCGGGACCCGGAGCCATCCAAGGGTCAGGGCAAAGACGAACCGAGGATACCGAGCTGGAACGTTTATTTACCGTATTTACATGACTAGGTAGCGTGATACTACATGAACAAGAGGAAAAGTGTGGTGTGTTTCAGTTTCTGTTTCGTGGCTGCCAGTTTTGGTTTCAGGTAAAGTATTTTCGCCATCAGAGGCGCTACCCTGTATATACGCTACCCTATATATATATATATATATATATATATATATATATATATATATATATATATATATAATCTTTTCAAGGATATCTATAAAAGTAACAAGGCAGTTATAAAGTGGGAAAAACAGGCATCCAAGCCCACAGAGGTAAAACGGGGGCTTAGGCAGGGGTGTCCTCTGTCACCTTTGTTATTCATGATGTACCTACAAGGAATAGAGGCCAAATTAGAGGGAAGTGGACTTGGCTTCAACCTCTCTTTCGCTAAACAAAGAAAAATCATTGAACAGTCACTACCAGCATTGATGTACGCAGACGATATAGTGCTAATGGCTAACAACAAGGAAGATTTGCAGAGTTTGATGGACATCTGCGGTAATGAAGGAGATAGGTTAGATTTTAGATTCAGTAAGGAAAAATCAGCAGTCATAATTTTCAATGACAACGAAGGTAGTGAGCTTAGAATACAGGAGGTCACGCTAGAGATAACAGATAAATACAAATATCTGGGCGTATGTAAAGCAATGAGACCAAGTACCTTAAGGGAACACGAAATATACGTAACGACTAAAGGTATCAGGAATGTAGCAGGGATGAAAAATAGGGCACTATAGAATTACAATAGGTATGATATTGTGAGAGGATTATGGAAAGGGGTCATGGTCCTTGGCCTGACGTCCGGCAATGCGGTCTTGTGCAAGACATCAGAAGTTCAAGCAAGATTAGAAATTAAGCAACGTGGAATAGGTAGGCTTGCCTTAGGAGCTCACGGGAATACACCAAATCAGGGAGTACAGGGTGATATGGGAGGGACATCATTTGAGAGCAAGGAAGCTTGCAGCAATATAAAGTTTGAGGAGCGATTGAGAGAAATGGGGGAGGAGCGTTGGGCTAGGAAGGTATTCAGCTACTTGTACATGAACAATGTCAATACAAAATGGAGGAAGCGAACGAGAAAATTGACTGGTAAATACTTAGAAAACAGCAGGGGGCCCAACCAAAAAAAATTATCAGTTAAGAAGAAGGTGAAGGAAGCTGAGACCGATATGTGGAGAATTGGCATGAATAAAAAGATCGCACTAGAGATCTATCGAACTTTCAAGCAGAAAATTGCCAAGGAAAGGAACTATGAGATTACTTGGGGTAGTTCTCTACTGTTTGAGGCCAGGACCGGAGTATTGCGAAGAAAGACATATCGGGCCAAATACGAAGGGGTAGACACGGTGTGCGGTGCGTGTGGAGGGGAGGATGAAACTGCCGAACCCTTGATAATGTTCTCTGAAGGGCTTCACACTATAGTTCAGTATGATGGCGCAGAGTTTTTCAAAGCACTGGGGTTTAGGGACAGAGAGGGTAAAATAGACCTTAAGCGGGTAAAATTAGCTAAAAGGAGGCTATCTGATTGGTGGCTAAAGTCAATGCACGAGTGAAAATTAAACCCTTCACTGCGAAGTACGAGTCCTCAACTTGACTATTTAAAGGGAAAAAAAGATAAATCTAGTTTTTGGTTCACTAAGTATTACGGCTTGGTGGCGTTAGCCGCCACCCGATCTGAAGGGTACAGACATATCAATCCATCCATCCATCCAGAAGGGAGTCGACTCGGATTCAGCCTCTCTTTTTCTAAGCAAGGAAATCACATTGAACGGTCATTACCAGCATAGATGTATGCAGAAAATGTAGTATTAATAGCCGCTAACAATGAAGATCTGTAGGGATTGATAGACATCTGTGGTAATGAGGGAGATAAGTTAAAATTGATGTTCAGCAGGGAAAATAGGTAATCATGATTTTTAATAACCAAGGTAGTGAGCATAAGGTACAGGAAGCCGTGCTAGAATTAAAGAATAATTATAAATACTTGGGCGTATGGATAAATAACCGGGCTGAGTATCTAAGGGAGCACGAAAGATACGTAATGACTAAGGGTAATGGAAATGAAGCTTTAATGAAAAATAGGGACCTGTGGAACTACAATAGGTTTGACGTTGTGAGATGGATTGCAAAGGTGTCATGGCCCCGGGTTTGACATTCGGCAATGCGGTCTTGTGCATGAAATCAGAAGTTCAAGCAAGATTGGAAATTAAACAACGTGGCATAGGTAGACTTGCTTTGGGAGCACGCGGGAATACCACAAATTAGGGGGTACAAGGAGACATGGCATGTACATCGTTTGAGTGCTGAGAAGCTAGCAGCAAGATGGAATTTGAGGAGCAATTGAGAAAATTGGGAGAGGAGCATTGGGCTAGGAAAGTTTTCAGTTACTTGTACATGAAGATTGTCGATACTACATGGATGAAACGAGCTCGAAATTGTCAAGCAAGTATTTAGACAGCAGCAGAATACCAAGCCAAAAGGATACATCAGTAAAGAAGAAGGTGAAGGAAACCGAGAGGGACATGTGGAATTTGGGAATGCTCAGGAAATCATCACTGAAAACCTACCGAACTTTTAAGAATGATATTGCATTGGAAAGGATCTACGATAGTTCTTGGGGTAGTTCTCTGCTCTTCGAGGCTAGAACGAGAGTATTGTCGACCAAGACGTACCGAGCAAAATACGAAGGCACAGACACGGTATGTATGCGTGTAGAGAGAAGGAGGAAACGTCTGAACATTTGATAATGTTCTGTAAAGTGCTCCACCGTATAGTCGAAGATAATGGCCCCGAATTTTCCAAAGCATTGGGGTTTAGAGACAGTGAAAGCAAAATAGACTTTAAACGGGTAGAAATAACCAGGAGGAGGCTAACTGATTGGTGGCTGCAATCGAGGCGGGAGTGAAATTCAATTCTTAAACACACGGTGACAGTACTTAACTTTGTGGCTAGGTGACGTGAGCCAACGCCCGATCTGAAGGGCACAGCCGGATCCATCCATCCATCCATGCGTGTGTGTGTGTGCGTGGCATTGTATATAATAAAATAGTTCCTGCTTGGCTACCGGCTGCTGCATACGCCTTGTCGGCCGGAGCTTCAGCGCCGTGCCCTGTGTTCTCCGTGCGGCGCGTCCGCCGCACACGATACTACATTTTGGTGACGAGGACCTTCAATCCACGTGCATCAAGCGTCAAGGTGGGCATCCAGCCTTATACTATAGAGTATATTCTAGGCAATGTACTTCTACGTCGTGCTGTCGACTTTGCACCAGGTTGCCAATTTTGGATTCATGTAAGGTATTTTCGCCCTCAAGGGGCGCTACCCTGTGTATATATGCGCGGCATTGCATATAACATTGTCCCCGGCGGAACGCCGGTATTCAGATGGGGAGCGCGAAGCTTTTGCTTGTTTTTTCGCGGTAGAAAAATGATACGTGTATCTTTGGGGCCGGCATTTTACATTACGGACTGACCACCAGGCTTCAACTACTTTGCTGTCAGGTGGCGCAGTGGGGTGAAAGCCCCTTGCGAATTTCTCGATGGTGCGCCCGGTTGTTATAACTTTTTTGTACAATATTGCAAAGGTGCCGATAATGTCAAAGTGGACGCATTATCTCAGCTGCCAGTCCAGCTTTCGCCAGCACAGGCGCCGGAAGAAGAGATAATTTTTTTAGTTGATGCATGCTTAACTGAGGACGAGTTATAGGTAGCTACTGCTAATTGTGGTACCTTCCAGCAGCTAATTCAATAGATTGCTGAGGGTTGGCCTCCAAAGAAGCAATTGACTGCAGCTATTGTACCTTGCTTTGCAGGGAAAGACGAACTGTGTTATGCCGATGAGCTTATTTTCCGCGGGAAATGTGTTACAGTTCCAAAAACTTGCAGGGGACAATTAGTTCAGTTAGCCCATGAGAATCATCCAGGCATATTTCATACAAAGCAGCTGCTTTCTGATTGGTATTTGTGGCCGTGCCTTGACAAACAAGTGGAAAGTGCTGTTCGGAACTGTTACATCTGTCAGGCTGCCGAGAAATCGGCGAAACCTGTCTTTGCACCCCTACAACCAGTTTCTTTTCCTGAGAAACCGTGAGAGAAGTTAGGCATGGACATTATTGGTCCTTTTTCAAATGTTCTTTCAGGTTGTTGCTTTGCAGTCACTTTTATTGACTATTACTCCAAATGGCCTGAGGTTTGTTTCGTTCGAGACGTTAAGTCTGATGTAGTCATCACCTTCTTGACTTCAGTCTTCTGCCGTGAAGGTTTTCCTGCATGCTTAGTAACAAGTTTGAAATATTTCTTTCCGGACGAGGCATTCAACATCTCTGTTCTTTCTACTACTATCCTCAAGCCAATGGGCAAATTGAGCGCTTCAACACAGTCCTGAAATAGTACATTCAACTAGCCCAACTAGAACAACGTCTTCTAAAGAGGCAATTACGGAGTACTTGGGTACTTACCGTTTTTCTGCTCAGGCAAGCTACGGGATCATCTCCCATAATGTTGCTTCATAAGCGTCAACCTTGCACAGAGGTTGAAATAACTGATCTGCCGTTGCCTTCTACTTTTCAGTCATTTTCGGACAATACCATAACGACGCGAGCTTTGAATAGGCAGGAGTCTTTGAAGAACTATGTGGGTCAGAAGTGAGGAGCCAAACATCCAGTCATTCAGGTTGGCCACAGAGTCAAAGTATGTGTTCCAAAAAAAACACACAAGTATGGAGCTTCGTTTACCGTTATGTTAGCAGTGCGATTATGTCAGCAGTGCGAGCAGTGCGTTCTGTCAGCAATGCTTCTAAACTTGTAATCGTCCATTCCGAACGGGAACCGCCTTCACGCTTGCACTCTTCAATACCTTTGCAGAACCAGTCGCAATACTCTGCCTCGGTTCCACAACTGGTTTCTATCCCTATTCCTGCAGCATCACCTTCTTTCCCTGGCCCCGTGGTGGTGATCTAGTGGCTAAGGTACTCGGCTGCTAACCCCGAGGTCGTGGGATTGAATCCCGGCTGCGGCGGCTGCATTTCCGATGGAGGCGAAACGTTGTAGGCCCGTTTGCTCAGATTTGGGTGCACGTTAAAGAACCCCAGGTGGTCAAAATTTCCGGAGCCCTCCACTACGGCGTCTCTCATAATTATATTGCCGCGACAGGTTGGCCACCGCAACCATCGTGGCACGAGCACCAGGCATGACCCGGCTGGCATGCACCGCGCGTTCGTGCAGTCGGGCTACGCGGAAAAGCAAGACAGTTAGATCTGTCTTTCTTTTTTTTCTCCTGTGGGTGGTTTCAATATTTAATATAAAAATAAAAAGAATCTTACTGAACTAAGTCATCGATTCTTGGCTGATCCCCCTGAGTGGGTACGAGCCATGGCTGCGGAATCATCATCATTTGTGCAACTCAGCTACTCGGACTTAGACGACCATAGTCAATAGACTTGTGGGCACAAGTTCACCCTAATAAAGACGCTTGTTTTTTTAGCCCGTCTGCCTCAGCATCACTAAATTTTTAGTGGAGGCGCTGGAATCGAATCGAATGCCCCGTGACCTCAAGAAAGCGTCGCCCCGACGACCAGCGAGTCAACCCCGTGGAAGTAACACCTGTACACCAAAGGGCAAGTCGTCGTTTTCGAGGTGATGCACTTCAGTTGAGCCCTCTTCTCTTCACACCAAGGGGAATTCAAACGATGGACGCCACCACTACGACTAGCCTGGTAACACCGGCACAAGTGTTAATCAGCCAATCGCACCAGCCGCGAGTATTCCATGGCGACTCGTACCACGACGTGGAAGATTGGTTGGAGCTGTTCGAGAGAGTGGTGAGTTTGAATGAATGGGACGAAAGAGAGAAGCTCCATCGCGTATACTTCGCCCTGGAAGACTTCGCAAAGACATGGTTTGAGAATCATGAATCCTGGTTGTATACCTGGGAGTTATTTCGACGACAAGCGGTCGCTACGTTCGCGAACATAGACCTGAAGGAAAAGGCGGAGGCTGCTCTTCATTCGAAGAACCAGCTCATAAACGAGAGTGCGCCTATGTACATTGAGGACATGGTCCGTCTGTTCAAGCGTGCGGATTACAATATGGCTGAGATTAAGAAGGTGTGCCATCTAGTGCCATCTAATGTGCGGAGTGAAGCAAGAGCTGTTCACCATTTTCGCCCGCAACACCTTAAGCACAGTTGCTGAGCTTTATTTGGGAGCAATCACCTTCGAAAAAAAAACGCTAGAACAGTGGGTTCGGCAGGACAACCAGAGTCTAAACTGCACATCGACACAGGTATTCTCTGGAGGCGTGCAAAACGACGTTGAAGCCCTGCAAGAGCTCATTAGGTCAGTTATTAGAGAAGAACTAAGCAGACTGCAAATGCCACAGACTCCAACTGCACTATCTGTTACAGACGTTGTTCGAAACGAACTGAGGCAGGTCATACAAGAGCCAGAGCGTGAGCTGCAGCCGATTCATCCTATCCGAACATACCCTGAAGTTTTCAGACAACCCACGGTACACAGCAATGCAGCAGTTGCGATGGCGGCGACTCCTCTCCCACCTGCATGCAGCACGCAGCGCACCTTGTCCACGGGAACCAACGGCTACCTATCTTCCCCCAGGAGCACGTGGCACACATCACTATGTGGAGCATAGGCCCAGGAAAAGTGACGTCTGGCGTGATCATGAGCGCAAGCCTCTGTGTTTTCATTGTGGCTAAGCGGGTTATCTGTACAGATTCTGCCCTTACCGGCAGAATCCGTCGTATGCAGGCTTCCCGTCGTACCGGCAGGCTTCCCGTCGTATGCATCGTGCCCCCGAAATGGCGAACGACCAGCGGAGATTGAGGAGTACTTGTCCACGCGCCAGAACTCGCCAACACTACGCCAACATCGGTCGTGGTCACCATCGCCTATGCGCTACCGGTAATCCAGCCCACGTGCACGTTTAAGGCAGCCTGACCATCGTTCTCCAAGTCCACTCCCAGAAAACTGAAGCAAGCGACCTGTGGAGGTGAGGCCACTGTTAACGTCAGTTACGAAGATCCTCCAATATGGCTTGAGGGTGACGACGGTGTATTTCCGGTAAGTGGAAGCAGCAATGAAAGCGTTACTTCAGATTTGCGGTTGAGAATGGAAGGATGGGAGCTGAATGCCTTAGTCGACACCAGTGCTGATTATTCAGTGATAAGTCACAAGATGGCGAAGAAGCTAAACAAAGTTGTTGATTTGATTTGATAAGTGGGGTTTAACGTCTCAAAACCACCATATGATTATGAGAGACGCCGTAGTGGAGGGCTCCGGAAATTTCGACCACCTGGCGTTCTTTAACGTGCACCCAAATCTGAGCACACGGGTAAACAAAGTTTTGACACAGTGGAGTGGATCGCAGATACGCATGGCAGCTGGTCACATTGTTGCACCCCTTGGCAGATGCTCTGCAAGACTAGAAATACGGGGCTTTATTTACGTTGCTGATTTCATTGTGCTACCAGTATGTTCAAGGAAACTCACTATGAAAATGGATTTTTGCGAGATAATGGGGTCGTAACTAACCTGCGTAGGTCCAGCGTGTCGTTTTCGTCTGAACGAGCTATACCTGCGGAGGAATCTAAAGAACGACACCGAACTTCTCTACGCGTTGTTTATGATGACGTAACTGCGCCGCCACGATGCAGTATAATGGTGCTAGTAGAGAATGACGCATTGTACAACCGCGAAGACATAGCGGATACAAATGTACGGGTGTTTTTGAACAAAGGTGTCTGCGTATCTCGGGGTCTTGTTCACTTGACGAATGGCCGTGCAGATATATACTCACGCTTTTCTTCACTCCTCTGTCTGCGCAAGGGACGGATTTTTGCTCTCCCATAGTAGAGTACATAGTACTCAAAATTGTTAACCACTTTTTATAAACACACATTCCTCCAATGAACTTCAACACATCGCTCAAGGCACGGCTATTGCCTATTTACACGACTTCTGTATGGTGACCGAACTATGCAGCTTAACGATGTCAACCACTCGACCAGTGGCCTGCAACATCGACACATCCGTGACCGTCAACCAGAGCTTTCCGGACAATCAAAAGAAACAGATTTGTGCCTTGGTAAAAGAATTCTCTGATTGCTTCTCAACTGCCTCGAAGGTCCAGCTTATGTCAATTACGAAACACAGAATTATAACGCAAGACGACACGAGGCCTATATGCCAGCATCCATCGAGTGTCACAAAAGAACGGGAAATCATCAAGAAGCAAGTGGAGGAGATGCTTTCGGATAATGTCATCCAGCCTTCGAATAGTCTATGGGCGTCCCCCGTAGTGCTCGTTAAGAAAAAAGACAACACACTTAGATTCTGTGTCGACTACCGAAAACTGAACAGTGTAACTAAACGAGATGTCTACCCCTTGCCACGTATCGACGATACACTATATCGGTTACGATCCGCAAAGTTTTTCTCCTCCTTAGGTCTGAAAAGCGGATATTGGCAAATAGAGGTCAACGAGCGGGACCATGAAAAAACGGCATTCATAACGCCAGATGGCCTCTACGAATTCAAAGCGCTTCCATTCGGCCTCTGTTCCGCACCAGCGACGTTCCAGCGAATGATGGACACTGTCCTCGCGGGATTGAAATGTCAGTCATGCCTAGTGTATTTGGATGATGTGGTGGTATTCTCTGCAACCTTTGACAAACATCTAGAGCGACCATGCACAGTATTGGAAGCCATCCGGTTAGCGAAATTGACAATCAAACCCAAAAAAATGCCACTTCGGCTTCGAAGAGCTGTGATTCCTTGGACATGTCATTAGTTTTGACAGCGTTCGTCTGGATTCAGAAAAAACAGCCGCTATTCAGAGGTTCTCTACCCACAGAGACATAAGTCAGTGCGTCGATTTTTCGGTTTATGTGCCTAAAATAGGCGATTTGTTGAAAACTTCTCAAATACGGCGGAATCTCTTACAAAACTAACAAAAGACGTGGTAATTAGGGCTGCAGCGCAAACAAAAGACGATGTGCTCTTCACATGGGAAAGCGAACAACATAAAACTTTTGATGGATTAAGCAAACGGCTACAGGGTTCACCAATACTTGCCCATTTTGATGAGACAGCCGACACTGAAGTCCATACCGATGCCAGTGATGTCGGCCTTGGCGCCACCATGGTCTAGTAAAAATGGTCGAGGCAAAGTGTAAGCCTATGCCAACCGCAAACTCTCAAAAGCTGAGGCAAACTCTGCAACTGAAAAACAGTGCCTCGCAGTCATCTGGGCAATAAACAAGTTTCAACCCTACCTTTATGGTAGACCGTTCAGAACTGTCAGTGGCCACCATGCTCTATGCTGGCTGGCAAATATCGATGATCCTTCAGGTCGACTAGCAAGATGGATCCTTAGACTGCAGGAGTATGACCTTACTGTCATATACAAATCTGGAAGGAAAGACAGCGATGCCGACTGCCAATCACACTCCCCCATCGATCCAATTGTACTTGAAAAAGAAGGCTTCCCGTTCCTAGGCGTTGTCGACGCATCCGAAATCCCTCAACAACAACAACGAAATGACCGGGATTTGCTGGCGCTTATACAACACCTGCAGGGTCTCGACGTTCAACTCCCTCGCATATTCCCCAGAGGGCTCTCCACGTTCTGCCTTCGAGGAAGTGCCCTTTACAGGAGGAACTTCAAACTTAATGGCGAAACGTTTTTACTAGTAACACCCAGAGCCATGCGAGAGGAAATTCTGCATGCATGCCACGACGAGCCAACATCTGGACAGATGAGTGTGAGCCGAACATTCGCTAGGATTCGCCTGAAGTACTATTGACCTAAGTTGCTCGCATCAGTGCAGCACTACGTGAAAACTTGTCGTCAATGTTAACGGCGCAAAACTCCACCCGTAAAACCAGCCGGCCTTCTCCAGCCAATAGACCTTCCAAATGCCCCATTACAACAAGTCGGCATGGACTTCCTAGGACCTTTCCCGACATCGTGTGCAGATAAGAAATAGATAGTCGTAGCCACAGACTATCTGACCCGTTATGCTGAGACTGACTCTCTGTACAGTGCGACAGCTGCCGAAGTCGCCAAGTTCTTTGTGAACAACATAGTGCTCAGACATGGTGCACCCATCGTCATTATTACGGATCGGGGCACCACATTTACTGCAGACCTAATGCAATTCCTGATGCGCATGACAAATACCGATCACAGAAGAACAACAGCGTATCACCCTCAGTCAAATGGCTGAACCGAACGCCTCAACAGAACTCTGACTGACATGCTATCAATGTATGTCGATGTTGAACATGAACAGTGGGATGAAATATTACCCTACATAACATTCGCAATAATACAGCCGTTAAAGAAACAAGCCGCGTTGCCCCTTTCGAACTAGTATTTGGCCGAGGAGTGACCACTTTACTGGATGCTATGTTACCACTACGGGTTGAAAGCAGCTATCCACCTGACTTAGATGACTTCTTTCAAAGAGCTGAAGAAGCACGACAAGTGGCAAGATACTTAATACGCCACAAACAGCGCGTCGATTCTATTCGGTACAACGAGCGACGCAGTGACGCACTTTATCATCCCAGTGACAAAGTTTGGACATGGATCCCAGTGCGCCACCGCAGACTCTTTTCTTTGATACTTCAGCCCTTATTAAGTACTCCACCGTATCAGCGACGTCACTTATGAAGTCAGATCCGCTGGACACGAGAGCTCAAGACGCCGCGATCCCACGGAAGTGGTACACGTAGTCCGCATGACGCCCTATCATGACAGATCGTCGGAAAACGAGTGAGAGTGCGCATGTACCTTTTCGCTGCCTCAAGCATCGGGACGATGCGTCTGAGGAGGGGGATAATGTCGCGACAGGTTGGCCACGTTCAAGTAGCCCGCCGCAATCACCGTGGCACGAGCACCAGACAAGAACCGGCTGGCATGCGCCACGTGTTCTTGCGCTCGGGCTACGAGGAAGACAGTTGGATCTGTGCAACTCGGCTACTCGGACTTCGATGACCATAGTCATTAGACTCGTAGCCACAAGTTCACCCTAATAAAGACGCTTGTTTTTTTTTAGCCCGTCTGCCTCAGCATCGCTATAATATGGTGGTTTTGGGACGTTAAACTCTACATATCATTCCATCAACCATTTTTCCATGGAGGAAATGGTATTCAGGCACCTGTTTCAAGTTCGGCTTTGGTGCCCAGCCACCATGAAGTTCTACCGTGCACAGAGCATACCTCAGAGTCTTCGGACTCTTCTCAGGCTCCGTTTCAATACTTGACTGACGAAGTGTGGCAGCTTGGCTAGTTGGTATGAGAAGACGGTAGTCATAGCGCGTGAACAGAACGACGACAAAGAGATAAGGACACGAGCGCTCGTCTCCTTTTTGTTCTTTGTCGTCTTCTGTTCTCGCGCTATAACTATCGTCTTGACTGACGAGCCCAGTCGCCATGCCAGTAACACTAATGGACACTAATGGACATGCTTCCGAACATGCTTCACATGGACATGCTTCCTAACACTAATGGACATGCTTCCGAACCTTCAGGTTCTCATGTTTCGCGTCAGTGTTCTCCGTCCCCAGCTGCACCTCAGGGACGCTTAAGCAAGTCGTCGGACTCCTCAATGTTCTCTGCTGTGCCTGAGCAGCGCGTAAGCGAGCCAGTAGGCTCATCCTCACATACCGAACTTGCTGCTCCGCAAGGGAGCACTTCAGAGCGCAATGAGCTTAGGCGTTCTCAGTGTTCGCGTAAGAAACCGCCCAGGTTTAAGGACTATGTGTCCTAAATTATTGTTTATTACTCGTATGTTGGAACCTGTACTATTCATGTACATTGATGTGTGTATGCTGTGTATTTATTGCATGAAGGTATAAAGGATACACTGTTATGCTGTGATTTTTGTTTTATGTTGTCTGTATGTGTTTTCAGCCATGGTGGCTGTGTACATGGCCATGTTTTAAATGCGAAGCGTTTCAGCAAACTTTGGTGACTTTGAGGGCGTATCTATCTATCTATCTATCTATCTATCTATCTATCTATCTATCTATCTATCTATCTATCTATCTATCTATCTATCTATCTATCTATCTATCTATCTATCTATCTATCTATCTATCTATCTATCTATCTATCTATCTATCTATCTATCTATCTATCTATCTAGCTAGCTAGCTAGCTAGCTAGCTAGCTAGCTAGCTAGCCAGCCAGCCGCGTACGACTTTTAGCTCTCCTGGCAGTTTCGATAATGGTATCGATACCAAACTTGATATGGCATAACGTGACTGTATGAAGAACATATTGGACTAGTTTTGACATGAATATCACGATATGTATGTTATGAATGTCATGATTTACATTTCATGGTCCTGCAGCTCTAGCGGTGGTTTCGTTCGCATGGCATGTTGCGAAACTGGTATGGTATAAGATTGCATGGCGAACACAAGCGACAGAACCTAAAATTAAAATCATGACTGCCGTGTCATGTAACAACATGACTACATGCCACGCTCATGACGCGCTCACCTCCGTCTCGCTAGCGTCACATATACATAATTTGGTATTACAGTACGTGAATAGATGGCGAATGTATGTGACTGGTGCAAACGTGATAATCATCAGATGCGTGTCATGTAACAACATGACTATATGTCGTGCTCATGGATGCGCTTGCGGCTGTTTCGCTAGCATCACATGTACCAAACTCGGTATTACCCGACGCGAACGGACGACATAGGTAAATGCAACATCCAAACATGATAATCACGACATGCGTATCATGTAGCAGCATGACTACGTGCCACACTGATGATGCGCTCGTGGCCATTTCGCTTGCTTCACCTATGCCAAATTTGGTATTACGTGACGCCAGTGGATGACGAAGGTATGTGACTTGTGCAAACATGATAATCATAAGATTTGTGTCATGTGAGAACATGATTACATGCCACAGTCAAGGCGCCAAATAATTTCAACGGGACGCGGTGTGCGTGCTCACCGGCGTTCATTTCCTCGCGTCACGCCGGCGTTGCCACGCCAGGCGCTGATCCTGCCATGTACCCGCAGGCGCGCGCCGTGCTGCGTTGCTTTGACGAATGCGCGTTTCAGCGCGTTCGGCGTCCCTACGTCACGAAAAGAGGGAGATGCAGTGTTGTCTGGGTAACGCATCGGCGCGAAATGCAGTATGTCGCATTTCGCGCTAGTTGCATATAGGGTAACATAGTACTATGTTACTCTATGCCGGTTGCCATCGAACTGGCCGACGGACGCTGGTCGCGCCGGTCGCGCCTGGTTCAGACTATAGAGCTCTCACGTTTTGCGAACGTCTAGCGCCCCTGTGTTCAGCGTGCGCGCGCGACAACGTTACATTTGAGTATATTGGGCCCTTGATGATGCACTCGCGGCCATTTTGCTAGCTCCACATATATCGAATTTGGTGTTGCGGGAGATCAATATAGGAGGAAAGTATATGACTGGTGCAAACATGATAATCATGACACACGTGTCATGTAAGGACATGACAACATACCACGTTCATAGAGTGCTCATGGCCGTTTTGCTGGGTTCACATATACTGAATTTGGCATCACGTGACGTGAATAGATGAGCAAGGTAAACGAGACACCCAAACATAATAATCATGACACGGAAGTCATGAACGGCATTATTTACTTCCGCCTCATAACGCTGTGCTGATTTTAAAGTGACATATCAATCTTTCTCATTCGTGCTTCGCGAATCATCGATTCCCACTGTACGCGGGATCTGCCAATTTTTTCTCCTGCTCATGCAGCTTCTCTTTTCTTCAATTGGTTACTTTACGACAAAAGGAGGGAAGATGTCAAGGTTGTAAATGCCGAAATTTTATGTGTCATAACATTCTTCTAAAATTGTATAAGGTTATACAGGTTACTTATGTACCAATAATTATTGTATAAGGATCTTACAGCCACATGTCCTTTTCATTCTAGGGGGAATGACGTGGTGTGTTTCAGTTTTCGTTTCATGGTTGCCAGTTTTAGATGCGGAAGCATCTTGTACTCGCGCCTTGTAGTGCGCCGTCCGCGCCGTCCGCACCGCTTCTCGAACATTCGACAGCTGACGCGCGCGCATGCACCGTCGCGCCGTCGCCCACCATCTGTGCCGCGCGCGCTTCTCCTTCGAGAACATTCGACAGCTGACAGCGCATGCGCCGTCGCGCTGTATATATACTCAAGGTCGGCGCTCGCTCGCTCAGTTGCCGCTCGTCGGTTGGTTTATACGGCGCGTCGACGTCCAAGGTCGCGGTGAAATGAATTCCAACGAATCCACAAACACAATGATCGACGTCCCTTCTACCAGCGCCACCCTTTCGCATACGTGTGTACGTGTTCACTCATTTAACACCCCCTCCTACAACCACGTTAACCAATTTAGCCATCGACCCAAGTAAGTCGCAATTTACCACCCCATTTCACAACCACGTTAACCACTTTAACCATCAACCCAAGTAAGTCGCACTTTAACACCCCGTTAACCAATTATATGCTCCGCATCCTCCTCAGTGTTCCCCC
This sequence comes from Rhipicephalus annulatus, assembly GCA_013436015.1. Classification (NCBI taxonomy): domain Eukaryota; kingdom Metazoa; phylum Arthropoda; class Arachnida; order Ixodida; family Ixodidae; genus Rhipicephalus; species Rhipicephalus annulatus. The sequence goes on from WOVY01009376.1 coordinate 1,546,158, forward strand.
GAGGGAAGCTGCGGGCAATTTTTTTGTTTAATGTAGAGTATTTTCGCCCTAAGGGGGCGCTACCCTGTGCATATATGCGCGACATTGTATATAATAAAAAATGGCAGCATATCCACGGACTGAATGATGGAGAGTGGGGCGAAGCATTCGTCCGTCCATGCGTCCGTCTGTGTGACCGTCCATGCGTCTGTTCCTGCGCCCGTCCCTGCGTTCGTTCATGCATCCGCCCCTGCGTCCGTTCATGCGTCCATCCATGCATCTGTCTGTGTGTCCGTTCGTCCATCTATTCAACACTCCAAGTCCCACCATCTCGAATCTTTTTATCATATATTCCCCATATAGAAGCACCGCCATTCAGTGGACATTCCAAGGACTAAACGAGAGGTGGCACATACACACTTTCTTACGGTTTGCGCTTCGGGTCTACTTCCCACCTTCAACCACCTTGAGTTCATGGTATATACTAGTTCACTGTATTCATGGCATTGCGGCCCAATGCTCGCTAAACCTTTCTAAAACCAAGGAGCTTACGCCAAGCGAGTGTAACGTAGCAACCTTTTCCGGTCAGATAGTGCTCAGTGTACAGGGAACACAGGGCACGGCGCTTCAGCGCCGTGCCCTGTGTTCCCCGTGCGGGGCGTCCGCCCCACGATACTAGAAAAAGCTCACTTGAGTGTCCCTGCACTCCAGTTTTATATCCTCCGTCTCGCCAAGCTTCCCTGCGAGAGAAGACAATAGAGTCCAGAACCCTCCAATAGTACAGTGTTCTAGAAGTGGGCAGTGGAGTGAACGAGGTGGCCGTGCCGTATCTCGTCTGATTCTCCGGCGGGTGACAGTAACGGCGGTGCTAGAGTCGCATGGTACTGAGAATCTCAGACGCGTCTGCATTAGGAGCACGCGCGAGTAGCCCGCGAAAACATGTATTTGCTGGCTAGCGCGTTTAATGCATTTAAGAGCCTTAATCAGTATATGTACACGTGCTAAGCGCAATAGTGCGCGAGTAAATGTGCAGTCACGCAGAAATTGCGTCAGGACATTTCTTGTTTCAAGAGCCTGCTGACAAAAAAAAAGAAAGAAGACGTACACTTAGAGTTTGCACGGATCCGCCTAGATTTTCACTCAAGCAGCGCTTTCACTGGCACTACATCAAAAGTGGCTACTGGCGTGCTTCAAAAAGGGAAGTATCAAAACCGCGCTCGTATACGTCCACATTTAAGTCCACATGCGCTTGATTGTTTCATGAGGAACCCGATTATAAGTAATGTTGTCACAACATTTATATCGGTGACGATTTAGTTTTATCATCCCAGGTTTGCAGAAGATAATAATTATTGCTTTCTGAAAAGCTTTTTTTTTTAACCGCGTGCTTTCGCGCTCACTTTGCTTTTCTTAAGCAAGCTTCAGGAGGCCGACCCAGGGAGCCGAGCTGAAGGCCTGTACCTCCTAGTCAAGTACTCTGCGAAAGGGGTTATCTTAAGCATATGAAAGAGTGCCAGTTGCGTAGTATACATAGCCCGTCTGTTACTCTGCGTAAATTCACTGTAACCAGTTTCGTAGTGTAACAACCTTCGTAGTGCAGCTAACTTCCAATAAATCAACTCAGTTATTCTTAATATTGTAGACGCCTGCTCAACTAAGAAAGAGTTGAGAGAAGAAATTAGAATAAGACACGCCCTTTCTAAATAATTTTCTATCTCTCACAAGGACATTTATAGAGCTCAAATTCAGTAGATTGGCGTGTCATACTTCAAGGGTTATGACATCATGTTCTAGACATCAATGATGTGCAGGTACGAAGAAATCTGCATCAAAAAAGCGCACTGGAGAAGCCGGAGCGCACAGCAATTCCAGCGCGCGGCTCTCTCAGTGCTATTCGACTGCAGCGCCGCCGCTACGGGCAACGCGGAAGGCATCAGGCGGCGAGGCGCGGTCATGCCACTCAACACTTCTAGTACACTCTACCAATGGTAGTACGACTTGTCGGCCGGCGCTTCAGCGCCGTGCCCTGTGTTCTCCGTACGGCGCGTCCACCCCACGATAATACAAAAAGCTTATTTGAGCGTCCCTGCACTCGTGCTGTACATCCTCCATCTTCCCAAGCTTCCCTGTGAGAAAAGACAATGGAGTTTAGGACCCTCAAATGGTATCGTCGTCTTCCATTGCGCTCACGAAGAGGCAAAGTCACAAACCCCTCCCAGGAAAAGGGGAGAGACACTCACAAACACTGAGAATACTGCAAGGCAAGAACATAACGCATCATCTTCTGAGTTGGTTCCCAGCTCACCTTGGACAAATCAACGATTCCCCTCCCAATCTCAACGAAGCAGCACACGAGGCGGCGCGAGAACTCTCCAACCGCGCCTCCCCGGGGATGCGTTCTATCGGTGAAGGGGATAACCGGGAAATTCTTACAACATATAACGAGCTCACTAAACATTTCTACCGGTCTAGAAGGATTTTCCCTCCACCTCACAAAAATCTAACCCGGTTCCAAGCACATTAAGGCTTTTGCAAACGCGGATGTACCCTACTTTGAAAATGTTACACATCATGTACCCTGACCTATACCCAAGTAATCTTTGTCCACATTGTGGGGAAATAGCTTCATTAGAACACATGCTCTGGCAGTGCACCAAATTCGCTCATTTATCGCACATCACCTCTGCCAGATGGGAGGCGGCAATCCGCAGCTCGTCCTTGGCAGATCAGCTCTGGGCTGTCCAACAAGCCCGCGAGGCGGCTGAGGAGCTTGGCATCTCAGTCCCCACGTGGGAGCTGCCCGCAACACAGGGATCTGTGTTTTGGAGGACCAAATAAAAGTTTATCCAATCCAATCCAATCCACTCACAGTTCGTCATACGGGGAGGAAGCAATACACACAATACGCTAGGTTACAGCACGACACAACACTGGCACGGTGTGATGACCTGTAACCCCCCGCACAGAGTCGATCCATTCGCTTTGACAAGGTTCAAGGTGGACTCATCAAGGAGGTATTTCTGCCGGGCAAGCCATAGTGCACAGGAAATGAATAGTCGAAAGGCTCTCGGAATACGAGAAACGTCACTGGAAACGGTTCTCCCGTACTCGGTTCATTGTCAGGTGCATTTCGATGATTCCAGCAACGCCGAGAGGACCAGTCTTTCTAGGCAGCCCAGACAGCAAAAAAAAAAAAAAAAACCTTCCCAGGTAATCCGCCGGTCGTGCGGGCCCAAAGGGCTTCAGGCGAGCCGACGGCAGAATTCGCTGTGCTGCCGCTTTCTGGACCCCCAGGAAGCACGGCAAAGTCAATATTCTTCCACGCGTCCAAGTGGTGCAAAGACACAGGGGCCATCAGGAAGAGGAAGAAAAAGTCATTTAGGGTCCTTATTTTTAAGGAAGGGTGGTGCTTTATAAGTTGGCAGGGAAGCTTGATCACGTCCTGGAAGCATGCGAGTGCTAAGTTTCGGTTTGACTAATACGAACACACTCTAAAAATTATAACAGTAAATCTCTCTCTAAGAAACATCCTATAATGCATCCTATAAGGCGCCCAAACTCCCGCTAGCGGCCGTGTGTTGGTCTGTTTTCTCTGAGCACTTTCTTATCTGATCGAACGTCTTGCATTCTATGCGTCTGGCTATACTTCCTAAAGCCCCTAGATGTTGGAAAGTAGCGACGCTCCTTTATCCACGCCGGCACTCTCTCGGCGCGCCGGCAACCTCCTCTTTTTTCACCCCCTCTTTCGCGGAGCCCGCGCATCCCAAGCGCTGAATGGCTGCGGCGGGCGATACCACCCAGTCAGATGACCCTGACGTCACGAAAAGCGCGCGCAAGCAAACTTCGCGCGCTTTTCGTCAATCACGCACGCCATGAACCCTCCAGGCGCCACGCCAGCCCTGCCGCTCTGAACGTGTGTTTTTTTTTTTTTGCGTAGAATCGTGAGCTTCGTTTTTCGTGGCAATGCCTGGCTGTTGCGCGTATCAGTGCAGCAGCAGGTCAGAGAAAAGAGTAAGATTATTTTATATCCCCCGAGGAGATAGGAATAGGAATGTCGTGCGCAGAAAGCAGTGGATCCACAAACATCGGGAGAAAGGACTTCGCCCCTTCTAAACACGTCGTTCTTTGCGAGGTTAGTGTTACCGATTTCGTTAAATCTCTAGATAAAGTCGTACGAAGATTTCAATGCTCTTTGCATCGCTGGACTCTCCGTTCAGTTTAATAGCGAGCCCATATAAATATGGATATAGCTGGGTCTGAATGAGTCGCTGAGATTTTTTTGTAATTCTCTGTGCCCTGAGATAGTTTTCTTGTGTTTTAGCGCGTGCGTTAGTTGTCTTAATGTGTGTAATTTGTAAATTAACGTGTGTAATTCCTACGCATGTGTGTGTGTGTGCGTGCGGGTGTGCGTTTATGTGTGTGCACCTGCGTGTATGCGTGTGTGTATGTATGCGACTGCATATGCGCGCTTATGTGTGTGTGTATGTGTGCGCCTGTGTGTTCGCGCGTTTCTGTACGTCTGTATTCGCGCGTGTGTATGTGCTTGTGCGGACGTGTGTGCGTGCGTTTGTCTATGTATTCGCGCCGGTGCGTGTGTGTGTGTGTGTGTAAGCGTGCGCCTGCGTGTGCTGTGTTCTGCGTGTGCTGTGCTGCGTGTTGCGCATGTCTGCATTCGGGCGTGTGTATGTACGTATGCGCACGTATGTGTGTGCGTGTACGTGTGGGCGCACGTATGTGTGTGCATGTGTGCGCCTGCGTGTTCGCGCTTTTCTGTACGTCTGTATTCGCGCGTGTGTATGTGCGTGTGCAGACGTGTGTGCGTGCGTTTGTGTATTCGCGCCGGTGTATGTGTGTGCGTGTGTATGCGTGCTCCTGCGTGAGCTGTGTTCTGCGTGTGTTGTGCTGCATGTGCTCCGTGTTGCGCGTCTGCGTTCGCGCGTGTGCATGTATGTATGCGCATGTATGTGTGTGCGTGTACGTGTGCGCCTCCATGTGCGTGCGTTTGTGCTTGTGTGTATGTATGTGCGTGCGAGAGTGTATCTGTGTGCGAGCAGCACTTATCACTGCAGCACTTATCAGTTCTCGTCTTACAATGTGCTGCCTACATTACATGCGCTTAATACACATCCGCGTTACAGACAGCCGAAGCGGCGACGGAGAGGTAAACCGCTAAGCCGCCAGCTGGTATGCTCATTTTTTCGAAGCGCTTCCGCTCGTATTTATCGAATCGTCTTAAAAAATATGTCTGCCATAATGTTCTATGGGAAGCCTACTTTCGTCACGACTCTTTCTTAAGGGACATATTCTCGTATAATGCTTCAAGGAGCCGATTAAACAAGCGCGCGCATTGAATCTAATGCGGCTGCAGCGAACCAGTGGAGGGTTCAGCGTGCCGTGCGCACCGCGCCGGCCTGGAGAGGGGAGAAATCCGAGGAGAATTGAGGAGGAAAACGCGCGCGCGGAGGAGAGTGTCGCTACTTTCTAGATCTAGGGGCTTTAATACTTCCAGCTTCAAAGCGGTCCTGTGGCGGCCACGGTAACTATGCAGCTCACGATGCTCGCATCAGCCGATGACCGTGGATTTAGAGTTCATGGAAAGACTTCTCGAGTGAAGGGGAATAGAAATCTAGCTGATTTTGAGGCTTGATTGTAAATTACAGGCTGCATGCTGCGGCCTCACTAGGTTCCCAGGAGCCTCGACCGTTCGGTAGCGTTTAGCGACCATGCTCGAAAAGTGTTACAGGGTCCCTTTCAATCGATCCTGCAACACTCTACGAAATTATTCGATGGTTACCTTGAAAAGTGTTGCGGACCGGAATCTTCAAAAGTTAAATGTTCATGAGTACTGCATAAAACATTAAGTTTGGCAGGGCAACGATGCCAGAATTTCCGATGTTGCTTACCAAGACATCCAAGCTTCCAGCCTAAAACCGGCGCCACCAACCTGTGTTTGGGAAAGTTGTATATCTTGAAGAGTCCAAATCTTCTTATGTCACAAACATGAGTAAGCTCAATTGGATAGAGTTTATGGACGTTCTCTCTGTTCAAGGAACCGCGATGACCGTGGTTGGAGCTGGTATGCTTTCTTAGGTTGATCACTCTACAAGAACATTGACGCGCAACAAATTTAACCTGGTCCCTCAATGTTCGACCAAATTTTTCTATTTGATGCTGGGGTGTCTTTATGGTGATTCGACTGTTTCTATGGGGGCAGCCAAGGTTGGAGCTGCAGAGTCCAAACTCCCAGAAAATTTTTAATTTTGCTTGCGGGTATACACACGCACGCAAACACACGCACGAACATACAATATGGTTGAAACCTCCCCGAAAAAAAATTCTGGTGATGCCCCTCGACAAACCTGGTGCTCTAGGGCTTCAAGGACTCCCAGTTTCACCATGTATGTGCACGGATGTGATTGGCGTCGAGCCCGCGCCATGAACTACGATGCAGTGCCTATATTCGTATGTGTAATGATTTCTCCTTCGAAACTAGCGGTCATGTGGATGCGGATCCCGAACTTCTCGCTCACACCCACCCTGCATTGTAGAGCCTTGGACAGCGGCACACACCCACGCTGGGGGATTGGCCAAGGACCAGGTAGTTTTAAGAAAAAGTCTTCGTTATTTGAATAAATGTCGTCCAGTTAAAGATGAAAGTAGCAGTATTGCATTGATTAAAATGTAGTGACTTCCTTTTTTTTTCAGTAGGGCGTAAAGTTTTATAGCACGACCACTAGCATAGCCAGATTTTCTTTTTCGGGAGGGGTTCTACTATACCTTATGTATGTTCGTGTGTGCGTTTATATATACGCAAGAAAAATTTAAGAATTTGGGGTGGCGTTACAGTGCACTAGTACACTCTATCGGCGTGTTGAAACCCACGCCTCCTGGCTACGGCCATGGCAAAGACAATACAATTTGCACGAAGTGATGAAAACTGACAACAGTCTATGCGCATTCACGCGCAGGAGTTTCCAGAAATTAAGGCAGAAAAGCGAACAGGGAAAGGAATTCAATGCCTTTTTTATTTTCAGTCTACTGTTACCACTCTCACCCTTCAACAGCTAAGTTCACAGCGCCCGGCGGGTAATGCTTTCTTCATTGCGCATAGATGGCGCCACATGTTCCATATAGTTGCGGTAATGAGGGAGATAGGTTAGATTTTAGATTCAGTAAGGAAAAATCAGCAGTCATGATTTTCAATGACAACGAAGGTAGTGAGCTTAGAATACAGGAGGTCACGCTAGAGATTACACATAAATACAAATATCTGGGCGTATGGATAAGCAATGGGACCGGGTATCTGAGGGAACACGAAATATACGTGACGACTAAAGGTAACAGGAATGCAGCAGTCATGAAAAATAGGGCCCTGTGGAATTACAATAGGTATGATGTTGTGAGAGGAATATGGAAAGGGGTCATGGTTCCTGGGCTGACGTTCGGCAATGCGGTCTTGTGCATGAGATCAGAAGTTCAAGCAAGATTAGAAATTAAGCAACGGGGAATAGGTAGGCTTGCTTTAGGAGCTCACGGGAATACACCAAATCAGGGAGTACAAGGTGATATGGGATGGACATCATTTGAGGGCAGGGAAGCTAGCAGCAAGATAAAATTTGAGAAACGATTGAGAGAAATGGGGGAAGAGCGTTGGGCTAGGAAGGTTTTCAGCTACTTATACTTAAAGAATGTCGATACGAAATGGAGGAAGCGAACCAGGAAGTTGACTGGTAAATACTTAGAAAACAGCAGGTGGCCAAACCAAGAAGAACTATCGGTTAAGAAGAAAGTGAAGGAAACTGAGACTGACATGTGGAGAATGGGCATGATTAAGAAGTCCGCACTAGAGACCTATCGAACCTTTAAGCAGGAAATTGCCAGGGAAAGGATCTATGATAATACTCGGGGTAGTTCTCTACTGTTTGAGGCCCGGACGGGAGTACTGCGAACAAAGACATATCGGGCCAAATACGAAGGGGTAGACACAGTATGCAGTGCGTGTGGAGAGGAAGAAGAAACTGCCGAACACTTGATAATGTTCTGTAAAGGGCTTCACTCTATAGTTCAGGGTGATGGCGCTGCGTTTTTCAAAGCACTGGGGTTTAGGGACCGGGAGGGCAAAATAGACTTTAAGCGGGTAGACGTAACTAGAAGGAGGTTATCTGATTGGTGGCTAAAGTCGAGGCACGAGTGAAAATTAAACTCTTCACTGCAAAGTACGAATCCTCAAACTCACTTTTTAAGAAAAAAAAATAAATATAGTTTTTGGTTCATTAGGTATTACGGCTTGGTGGCGCTAGCCACCGCCCGATCTAAAGGGTACAGCCATATCCATCCATCCATCCATCCAGTTTCGAAGCTTGGGAAGCGTTTGCTGTTTCAATGCGCACCGCAGAGACGCTAAAAAGGGGAAAGTGAAGTTTCGTATGCTCGAATTTATCAAAAGTCGAAATCACCGCTTTTGTCGGAGTCCCATCCCGACGTCTCGATCGCAGCTTCGACATCGAAGTCTTCCTCGACGTCGTACTGAAAGTCAGGATCGCCCGGTTTCTTACGACTCTTCTCGAATGATATGCTCATCAGGTCTTTTTTCCTGCGCAACGTCTCGTCGTCCAGCTTGTTCAGGTCTTCGTTCGGGTTCACCGTGAACTCTTGATTCACTTTGTCGAGACATTCTTGCAACGAGCCGGTGCCCTTCATGTTTTCCTGCAGAATGCGCAACATTTTTCCACCTGTATGAGTGGAGCGGCGCTTAGAACCGCCGAATGGCGGTCGCGAAGCGCTTCGGCCACGCTCTTGACGTCCGAGTTCTCGAACAGGCCCCTCACGGGCATCGTCCTCTTGTGAAAAGTGCCGCTGCCCGTTTCGTACACGACAACCACGGCCGGGCTGTTCAGTCGCACGCCTACGCTCTTGATGGTGATTTCAGTCGACGTCATGTCTAGCGAGTTCACCCTGCCATTGCTTTCGTAGAGTGAAAAGAAAGGCTTTCGCTGATACCGCGACTCGCAAAGACTGATCAGTACCTCGCGCTAAAGAACTTACTGCTAGGCATTCAAGCCATTACATAAACTAAACTGAGAAAGAATAAATACTACTGCGTTTTCGTGCCACTTCGTCACAGGTTGGTTGCGAAGCACAGGCTGGTTGCGAAGCAGACGATGATAGCGTCAACAAACAACGCTAGCGGCGCCTGTGAACCGAAATGAGCAAAATAGACTCCACGCGATAAGCACAAGTAAAATAAGTAAACTTTGTTCAACCTTATAAACAGCGCCATATAAAAATTTATTGGAGAATGTTTTTTATTAACACAAAGCGTTTCAGAGTACTTTTTCAAAATGTAGGACACCGGTTGATCGGTTGCGTTTGCCTGGCAACTTCCTTCTATGCATGTCAAACATGGCGCGTGTCAAAGTAGCGAAAGACTGAAATGGTAAGTCGAAGCAATTGCGATTAGTAGACAACGGTACGTCAGGTGAGCGAGAAATCTCTCGCAAACATTCTTGGATAAAACGGCTTTTCGCGTGTGGCCAAAGCGTCGTTCGGGCAGCTGCCGGAGGCGAACAAAGCGTTTCTTTTATCCCGTGACCGTAGGGCCTCTTCAAGTTCGTTCACTGTGTTTTGTCACTAGCGCACTCGTTTTTCGCGCTTTAAAAGGGTCTCCCGCTCGTCTCGACGGTTCTCGCGGCGTGCTCGGTTGCCGTGCTGTCCCGCTGTCCAGGAGCCGAGTGTCCTAGTCGTTTTTTCCCTCTCGAATTCGGCACAGCTTCGCTGCGAGCCGTGTCGCGAGAAGAGTTGACCGCGATAATTAGTCGCGTCTTGTTTGCTTCTGAAATGATCGTTAGGCGCTCGGTTCTCGTCGCTGCGAGGCACGGCCGTGGACGTCGGCGACCCCAGCACTCGCCTAGAGCGTCGGATTGCGAGTTCCGAGTGCCTTGCGGCCAGGATTTTCGCTTCGACCCCACCGAGACGACGTTCGGCGAGCCGTTGTTCTCGAACGGCCAGTGCGCTTAGCTCCGAATCAAATCTGCGTACGGGTGCGATGATGTCTCGCACGGGGGTTTGCGCTCCTCTAAGAGAAGCACACCGCAGATGTTCGATTCGCGTTGTTTAGAGACGTGTACGTGAGACGGGAAGTCGCGACTGCTGCTGCACGCGTAGCCAGCCACCACCTCGCTTTTTCTTTTTTTTTTTCCTGCAGGAAGAAGCGAATTGTGGCGTGAACGAATTCCGCATGCAACGTTTTCTCCCCTTTTTCTGGCTTTCACCGCTTCGCTCGGCCACCACTCTTATTCAAACGCACGGTAATGCTGCTCCCGCCAATATAAGTGGACGGCATTTTTTGAGAGCCCATAACGGTTTCTTGACGGCCTTTGAGTCGGCTTCGTTTCTTTTTCACCGTAACCGCGATGAAATGTATCGTTACCATTTGCGCATTATTCACGCGCCAGGTTTTCGTCTCTCCATTGAATAGGCCTTCTATTCTCGTGCACACATATCACACTGCTATGGAAAGCGAGGAAAAAAAAAACACTCATTTTTTGGTATAAAGCACCGCAGCTAACTGAGTATTCAAGGAAACCTATTAGCTGTGCAGCTAGCTTTCCACATGTATGGGATTCTAAGAGTAATCTCCTTTTGTATGTCTCATACCCTACATCATTTGCCATACAGGTATTGCAGCTACATTTTATGATTAACTCAACACAGCGGTTTCATTTGTGCTACAGTTCTATTGTTTTCAGTTTGTTCTTGCAACATATCAAAAGAAAGAAGCTATTTTTCAGCTTCATAACCAACAGACACAATGCAGGATTCTCAGTATGCTATAGGGAATGGAATACCAATTTTCAAACTTCTGGCTTGCTTTAGTCAGACCGCTATACTTACATTATAAGGAAACACACTGTTATCATTCTAGTAATCCTGTTACTCCTCATGTAAATTCATATTGTTTTTGTAGCAGATAATGTAATCACACTGGTCATACGTCACATGCTTCGTGGTGCATAGGTAGTTCAACGCATGTGTGTTACGAATCGGGGTTAGTGTACTCAGGTCTGGTGAGCGAAGGCTCCTCACGCCATCAACGTTTACCTTTAGACCACTTCAGCCGACCCCAACAGTGCGTGGTAAATCAGTCCTAATTTTTTTAATGGCGCAGTTTTGTCACTCTTTACTGCTCACTGTCTCTGTCAAGTTAAAATGCTCATCGTTATTCGATCTATTTTTTATCACTTTACACTCGACACATGCTCGCATTTGAAAATTTCTAGATTTCTTTATTTCTCATCAATCACTTTATATTCTGCATTAATGTCAAGTTAGTAAATTTTGTACAACCTTGGCCTAGAACCCCATAATGAGCGAGAATGTATTTGTGAGTGTGATGGTTGTGCGGATTTTCATATCCTCTCTGTGTGCAGGCGGCAAATGTTGCAAAAGCCAGTGCAGCCTGGCATTTTATTCTAAAAGCTTTTTAAACAGTTTTCCACTTATGGCTGCCTTACTTTCAGTCATGGTTTGCATCTATCATTGAAGCCTTTGGCGCCTTTGCCCACCGGCATTGTCCGGAGGAAAAAAAAAACGTAAGTGCACTCATTACATAAACGCGTCACCATGAAAACATTTTGCTATAGTGATGGAGAACCATCTCACTGCCTGTGGTCCTATGAAATAACCTGTAAAACTACAATCACAAGCATTTTGTTAAGTAATATTTATTAAAACTGTGATTTGTTACACGAATCCGACGAAAAATGAAGCATGAGCAAAAGCTCTAGGCTGCTTTAGGATAAGTATGCCTGCAACTTCAATTGATATGAGGCGTTTCGTAGGCATGAGAAATAATGGCAAAACGCTGTGAGTTGCTAGCTTACGTTAAAGGGATACTAAAAAGGAAAACAGTTTCTGCCTATTAGTAAAGTGCAATTTAGAAATCCCGAAAACACCACTATTACGACATGACGCTTGGGAAGCAGAAAAGCGTGCAAAAAGAAATGCGGGTGCAGAGGTTATCTTGAGATTCCCGCACCAATCACAGGTTTTGAAGGCATCTACGGAGTCCTACGTAGCTTCTAATTAATAAAAATTAACTATATTATGATTTGTGGGTGTCACATACCTAGTATACAAACTTTCAGAAAGTTTCATCGAACCAGTGTCACGAAAATAGCAAAAATACATTTTGAAATTTCTGATGTCACATGTGGTAATTTAGGCATGAAATTCTAAATGAAACTTTACCATTAATTTTTTCCATAAATAATAAACTTATCATAATGAATCATATAATACTAGAGTTCTCAGAGTGTACTTTGTCAATCTAAGTCAAGACATTGTTTCTCTTTAGCATCCCTTTAATGAAGTTTTGCACTGTCCCTGAAAATGTACCACTTAGTGTAATAATAGAATCAGTGTTTTTCTGTAAATTAGTAATGTGACAAGTGGTTCAAAATGATTGAAGGAGCAAGAAAAGATCAAACTTTCTATTTCTAAAATATGCCATGCATCTCATGAAGTTTAAGGCAAAGTGAGTTCATTGGGGCAAATATACATAGTGTTCATGTGATGTCACTTCCGCCGTTGTCGCCATCTCCCGCCATGCCCGGGTACCTCGCTGGGTACCTACAGCAGTTCGTGTGCTGCAGCGCGGTTTGTTGGGCGCTTGTCATCTGTTGCTGTGTACGATGTTGAAAAGGAAGCATTGTGGTTTTTTGTTGTACTAACGAGTTCGTCGGATCAAGAAGGCCTCGCTTGTTCACTCGATATAAGATCAGAAAATCAAGATGTGCGACACGTATGCCAGCCACCGCATACACCGGCTTCCCGCCACGACTTACGAGCACCCATTAATTATCTTGCATTCACTACAAATTGCCTGGCCCAAGAACAAGTGAAAACCCAAAGTCTCTCGAGTGTAGTTGGAAGAGTAGATGAGCTAAGCGCAGCAGCTCCCATCGAAAACGAGTCGTGCAGAGCTAGGCAAGTTTACAAGAGATATAATATTAATATATTGCTGTGGCCCAAGCCACAAAAGTAGCAGCGCCTCCCCCCCTCCCAGTGTTTTAAACAGTGCTGATGTTGAGCCACTTGGATTAAAATTTGTGGAAGCAGCCAAGGAAAATATTATGCGAGGCAGATAGAGACTTCGCGTGGTGCGTGCCTCGGTAATGCTGATCATCACTTCTTTTCTTTTCGCGCATGTTTGGACACCTTTTTCACCTTCTATTTTACTTTTATTGCACACTAACGTTCAGCGGAGCCCCTGAAAATGATGGAGACTGCATTAGAGAATTAATTGACAAATTTTTAAAAATCCTGACCCCGCAACTCGTACCGATCGGCTATACTTCAAAATAAACTAATATTGTTTTGGATCCATTTTCACAGTTTGTTTCAATGCAATACCCCGAATTTCCGCGACCGCCATCACGATTTTAACCGCCCTCATGACACGCTAATTGTGCACGCAGTGGTCGTGGACATGTTTGTACGTACATTATCTTGGTAAACTATCTCTGTTTGCAGATATATAAGTGCTTGAATATGGCACTTCCCCGTAATTAAGTTGCACCTTAAGGCGCAACTATCACCGAGTTTCTTCAAGTAGTTTTTGTTAATCCGTGCCAGCCAAACTCGCCGATACTTTTCGGAAAATCGCAATGTGCGTTCTCAATTTTAGGTAATAACTTTTGGCGAAAAAACACCCCAAAAGCTCTGCTCCCACTTCATGGACTACTAAATCAACTTGCCTCACTAGCAGCTGATAATTCCTCAAACTTGCATCGTGAGGCAAAACTAAATGGGCGCAAGCACGAGGAGATAACACGGCAGCGGTAGACGACGGAATCGGTAGGTACCCGGCCATGTTGGTAGCGCATTTCGGAAGTGATGAAGGGGCGCTGCGTGAAGCACGTGCACACTATGTATAGGCAGTCAACAAAGTTTGGCATTGCCACTTAAAAAGAAATCCCTGCAAAAATTGCTTTACAAAGTTTTACCTCTTCTAGCTTGAAGATTTTTTTTTTTCACTTGGTATAAATCATTTATATTGCAGTTAGAGGTGCTTGTGCAAGAACTAGGAATGTGCAAAACTGCTATCACGCAATTTCCCTGTCCCAAGTGAGATTTATGAAATAGATTAAAAAAAAATAAAACTGTTCTTTTGGCACGAAACGATTTTGTGCTTGAATGTTGTCATATGAAAAAAGCTCGGACATGCCAGATGAGCTGCTTTTTCATTTCATGGCAGCATGTGAAACATTCAGAACTGCAGAGATGATGGTTTAAATGAACTCACCTTAACGAATATAACCACTGAAGTGTTTTGAATTGCTCCCTTTTTTTGGAAGCACGATGCGTGGTGTTTTTTTTTATGGAGTCATTAAATGGCTACAGGTTGACGAGTTAATTCAAAATGATTGTACATGACACCCAGATTAAGATTTCTATATTGTGAGAGCCCCTTTTTAGTTCATGATTTAGATTCCGTATATCAAGAAATTAGGATAGAAGACGTTATATAGTATGAAGTTGCCTTTGAAGAAACAGTTTTGCGCATGTTTTTACACTTACACCTAACTATTGCATACTGTTTTGCGGATGACAAACGATAGTTTGAAGGTGCATTTATTAGCATTGATGTGCCATATTTAGAAAATTGTAGTGTGTCATATGTTGTAATGCTCAGGTAACTTTGCATTAAGAAAATTGAAAAAAAAGAAACACTTCCTGACATTCTCACTTTTGAGCTCGGTTATAATGCACAAACATGTTTGAGGGCTGCATCTTGGGAAAAAAGAAAAAGGTGCGCATTATAATAATCTAAATACCGTACATTTCTTGATGTCAAGCAGGATGCTATTCTCTGAAATCCTTATTTTATTTCGTTTTTTTTTCTGTTATTGACCTTACCATTAGTACTGCTATAACAGCATTTCTTCCATGCTCTAGTAAGCTTAGGCTGTTATCATTGGGAGTTATAAATGGCTTGGAGTATCTGTGAACTGAGAGCACATAAGAGAGTTTTACATGTACGTTTGGAGCAGGAAAAATACTATGCAGAAAGTGCTACATCATTCAGTGTCCTCGTACTGTGACCCTCCTTGCTTTAACGCTGACTAATCTATGCTAAGTTTTGCACAGTGGTCTAAAGAATTCATAGGTGGGCTAGCTGGTAAGGATACATCTTTTGTTCAAACTGTGCTGCTTCTTTCAAACTGGGGATAGGGCGTGAGTAAAAAAGAGGAACAGATGAGCGCAGTCTTGTAACCGAATTCATTTAATGTGCATTAGCACCTATAGATAGCACCTCTCCAGAATGACACGTTGCCATGCAGATTTGCAGGGAAAAGAACGAAAATATTGAGGAAACGATTTTAAGACATGCATGAATCTGAGCAGAGTGTAGCATCTGGAGCATAAGTACCGATTCATCTTGCAAGACATATTAACTTATAGGCGGCTAATCCACCTCTCTGACCTTTTTTTTATGTGCAACGATTCAATGCTGTGCTAATTGAATTTGATCATTTATGACATGAGCGCGGCATTCTGAAAACCTGGTTCTACACATCATCTCGGCAGGGTGCCGCGGGACACCAAATGTAATCTTGGTATCCCAAAAAGACATTACTAGTGGGCCCCTAATTTTAGGTTGATTCACTTCCCTATTTCCCTGATGTACAATTTTCTGTGTGTGAAGGGTAAGTCGTGCAAATTGGCAACTTAGCATTCCGTACGCTGATCTTTATGTCGTATGAAATGCTCGCTATCATGTATCACAATTGCACTCGTTCTTGTTTTTCTTTGACTCATACGAGCACAAATGTTCCACAGCCCTGCACAGTAGTATTATTTTGTATGAAATTTAGTTTTTTGTGTAATGCCTTATTTACAGGCATGATTCTAACACTTTTTTTTTCTACATTTGATTCAGCCTCCATATCTGCAATGATCACACTGCTCTGCTGCAGCATCAGTAGTTCATTACTCTTCAGTTGTGGTTTACAACACTTGTTATTGTACTCTTAGTTTTCACTTGTTTATAATGTCAGTTCCTAATGCTGCATAGTAGTACCTTTGCATATTTATTGTCTATTGTCTTCTCGTAACAATATCTCCATTGGTCAAATTGTCATGGATGCTCGTCTCTCTTTTTTACTGGCGTCATAGATCTTATTTACTATACTAACCATTTTTTCTCTTTTTGCATCTCCTTTCCTTGTGCTTTCTCAACATTAAATTGTTTTCGGCTTCTTAAAGGGGCCCTTCACACTTTTTGAGCATGGTCAGGAAACGCTGCTGATCGGTAGTACAGGGTTCCGAGAACACGCAAGCCAAATGTTATAGTGTAGCACGCGGCCTGGAGTTCTCAATAAATTATCCAAATCAGCTAAAAATTGCTGTCTCTTCCCTCTCCAAATCACGGAATGTGCCCAAAAATCAAAACGTAGATGACTCATCTATCAGTGATTAGCTGATTTGAACATGGCACGCTCGGTTGTTACAGAAATAGCGGCAAGAGGCCGTCACTTGTCCACGCATGCACGCACGATCGCACTGAAGAAGTTGCGTATTCGATGAAAAAAATAATAAAATAATAAAATAATAAAAAAGTGCTCAAGGTCAGGAGACGAGCGTCATGTTTTTTGTTTGCCCCCTCCCCCCCCCCCCTGCTTAGCTTCCAATGCTTTCGTCGGAACGAGAGAACAGAGAATGCGATTGCGTGTAACAAATTTTTTTAACTCTGCTCTTACTGAACAGATTGAAATAAGGTGCTCCCGCCTCTTCCATTAAACGTAAAATTTTCCACGCCCACTGTATTTAATGCTTCAAAAATTCAAATATGCTTTGTTAGCATTTGTGCTACTTGCCTCCATGCGTTTATCAATCATTCTATTGAATTTATGCTGTTCTGTATTGTCATGAGCTCTGTGGCTAAACTTCACAACCTGGCTCTTGCACCTTTCGCGTGTATAGGCAGGCATATGCACAACAGTGAGCCATTGCTTGTTGCTGCCTTTGTTGGCATGAAGACATGAACTGATCATGCTAGCAATGGGCTGTTTCATAAGGCTCATGGCAGATAAGTTTCTCATCATCTCGTTTTCCTTGCAGAAGTCAACAGCCATGTGGCCGATGGTGCTAGACTATACAAAAGATGAATGCCAAAGAATGCTTCGGAAACTGGGTGAGTATTTGCATTCGAACCAGTGTCCTTGCTCTAGTATTTCATGATAGTCTTTAGGTGAAGATCGGTTTTTATAGCTGAAGGATAGGACTGCTGATTCCACGGATTTGGCAATGATGTACTAATTCTACATTTGTTTGGGATACTCTCGTTGCTTTGTAGCCATCTTGCAGGGTTTCAAGTTAGAAGCTTGCAATTCTGATTAAAAAAAATGAAAACACTGTTTCTGTGGTACACACACCAACAGACCAAGCAAAGCATGAACAGCTTTTTGCAGATTTATGCAGTTATTGAAGTCAACGACTATACAGCACATCAAACATAGCAGAGCAATAGTCAACACTACGCTTACATCACAGTGCTCGTTCTCTTAGCTGAAAATGATACTAACTGAACCAATGCGTAAGCTAAAAAAGTTTTTTTCAAAATCTTTTTGTTTGTGAAAGCAAGTTTGTACATACGTATAAAATCGGTCCAGATAATGGTAAAGTGTGATTGCGAGCTACTGGATTGTAGCAGGAGTGTGATTGCAGCACAGAAACTCGAGAGGCATGATTGTGATTTCAAGCACACTGTGCCGCTTATGCTCAGCTGTGGTGACTGTGAGCACAGTCATCGAATGCAATGTGGCTCAGGTTTATTTAGATTTGTTAATGTATCTCTGAGCTTACCTCAGCAATTTCAAAGAACTGTAATGAGAACCAACTTGTTCAAGCCATCTGGCAAAGAGGGATTTGACACATCATCAAAAAGCAGCAAGTTATATTTATTTTATCGTGTTCGGAAATAGGCTATTCACACTTAAAACAAAATCCAAGCTACGCTGCGAAGTTCAGCTGCACGGGAAAGATGATGGCTACTGTTACAATAAGCTTGGCCAGGATAGCTGTTGTTCAAGCTTTTTGCATTAAAATTTGTAGAATTGAAATGGCCATTGTCTGCAAGTGCTTGTCTTCTTGCTGGCATACCTACGTTTGCACCCTATGTCACAGTTATCTATTTACAGTCTTAGAATTGCAGTCTAACAATCTAGTTCGTGCTAATCTATTCCTTCTTAGTCCTCCCAGCACTGTCGAATCCTTTTAGCTACAGCATGATCATAGTAAAGGCTGGGCACTGTAGAATACACGGAAAAAGTGCCTACTCACACCTCTTAGCTTATTGTAAATAATATGATGTGGTCTCATTTTGGCATTCTGCTGCAGAAACGATTGTTCAAGGGCACCAGCAGTTTTCTTTTTTTTTCACGCACAGTGATGCAACAATTATCATGTGGTGTGTAAGCACTGACAGCTATTCTGTAACTTGAGACTTTCATTAGCTTGAAGAAACAGGAACCACATAAAAGTTATGGGAACAACATTTTTGTTGGACGGCAAGTAAAAGGTTTAATTTTCATCTGCATATGTATTTGCCAAACACGTCAAGCCATCGCACTGATTTTGGACTCTTTGAAGAGAGTGGTGAACTTACTTAATTGGTCAGTGACATTCCTGAGTCCATCTTTCTACTAATCTTACCAAGTTTTAATTAACGTGTAACTCCTTGACAAACGGCATTAGTTTGGTCAATGGGGCAATTTTATGGCTGCAAGGCTTATACTACATTAGGTTGGGGTGTAAAAAGCACTATTTTTGAAATCAGAAATCGAATAATAAAATCTGGTTTTATTAAGTCGGTATCGGAGAGTGCTTCGCAAACGTCCCATGCAACTGGTTCAGTTATTTCTTGTCTTGCTGTTTGAGGTAGATGTACTGGTGGTGCCAGCTTTGCTCCGTCAGCTTGATTTTAAAGGCACACAAGCACTCGCAAAGGCTCGCAACCCCTTCCAAGTCTGTAGATAGAAGAAGTTCACAGGTGCCACTTGCAACAGGGTCGGAGTTATACCCTCGCTCGGTAATGCAGTGGCCACAGCTAGAGCCAGCTAAAAATAATGCATTCATTCTTGTTTAGTCCTTTTTGTCCGACTGTGTAACGTGTGGCAAGACTGGAGGCCCTTTTCTTAATTGTTTTTCCTCCCACATGACTGTTTCATGTGTATATGCTGACGGTTTCAAGCATTTAGAAGCACGTTTGCTGACTCTTAGCTTCTGTGAAGTCTTATTGTTTGCATGTGCAGGGCTTCTTCAGGGCTTCCAGCAAATCAGAGGTCACTTACAAACAATTTTTGTTTGTTTAGTCATTATATGTGAATAGTGTTTAGTTTTCGTGCACAGTATTCACTACATTTATGATGCTCATCACTTTTTAATTTTGTCTATGTATACATGTGTGGGCATGGGTATGGCCCAATGATTTTGATACCACCTCAACTCTATTGGTTAAAGCATAATTTCTAGATGTGAATTCAATATTTACTTGACAGTTTTTTTTTTTCAAGTAAAAAAAACTGGATATAGCTACAAGTTCTGAACATTCAAACTGCATAGCATTGCAGATGTTTGAAATTCAGTTGAAGGTGACTAATGACGATAATTTGCAGATGCAACTTAAACAGTTACATAAGCAGCAATTCTGGCATGCATGTTTTTAAGGTACAGAATAATACCCTATAGTAGGCACTTAAAAGGTGCTTTTCCCTTAATTTACACTTAATTTGAAGACAGTGTAATAATGATTTCTTTTTATTTCTATGAAGTTCAAGGGCCAAATAACACTTTCTTTGCGCAAAGGAGCTGCCCTTTACTTCTCCTCTCCTTTAACTGCGGTTTCTTATTGCGGTAATCATTTAATGTGCTCGTATGTCAAGGCACCGAGTTCCGATGGATAGGCCGCGGTGGCTAACTTCCTTGAGACAAGTTATGGCATGTGCGTTGAACGAGAACTGATGCTGGGAGCGTCGCTTTTTTCATTTATTGGCTGGTAGAACTGCTTTCTTGCCATTTTGGCCACTTCGACCTTTTGGCTGAACATCTGTTTTCCTGTGCCATGAGTATTCTCACTGTAGAGGTGAAGTTAACTAGAATGAATGAATGAATGAATAGACTTTATTTAAAGTCCGGCAGTTTTACCGGGTGAGGTGGGGAAAGAGGGGATTAACCCCTGTCCCTTCAGACTCTCCAAGTTAACTAGAAGAAAATTTAAGATGTGAAAGAATGCAATTTCTGCCCTTGTACTAACAATATGCACTTGAAGCAGGATGTTAGGTTACTGCCATAAAAAGAAAAGTTAACTGGAAGAAAATTTTTATGGCAGTAACCTAACATCCTGCTTCAAGCGCATATTGTTAGTACAAGGGCAAAAATTGCATCTTTCAGATCTTAAATTCCTTGATTAGCTTTTATATAGGTGCATAAACCTGCACATGATGCTTCTATAATATAGCTTTTCACTTTGTGCATAATATAGCTGTGCAAACACTACTGGAATTTTGAAGCTGCCTAAAGGTTGTTGCAACCTTGTTCTTTTTCTATTACGTATGAGTGTGTATACTCGACAGCAGCCTACCCTGCCCATCCACTTTCTTTGGTTACCCCTCTATCCCATGAGGGTGAAGGTGTTAAGCCTGGTTAGGTATTTCTGTGCCGAAACTTCGTACTCATGTGTGCATTTGTTGTTTGTCTCCGTACCAGAATTGGAGGCGTATGCTGCTGTGGTGTCAGCTTTTCGTGCCCAAGGGGAGCTGACCAAGGACAAGAAAAAGACACTGCAAGAACTGAGCAATATTCTCTGGTAAGATGGCATCTAAGAATGGAGCAGGAGCGGTCAAATTGGAGTTGTTGCCATGCAAACTCATGGCAGGGCCACACTTTTTTTTTTCCTCGTGGTTGTTGGTGTCGTGACGATGTGTGGCCTTGATACAAGGCTGGGCTACAAGTGCTATAGATTGCGCAGTAATCCACCATATTTTTTCATGGACCACCGCGAAAGTGAATGCCATAGTTTTTGTATAAATTTATTCACTCATGCATGTTTTTCAATTGTATAAATGGCTGCCCCTGCTTCCTATCACTCAGTTCACCATTGCAATCATTGGTTAAATGAAGTCATCTCCTATTCCACCCACGCCGTATTAGATTCCTGGTGGTTTAAAGCTAACCAACAATTGAAATATGTACTTTTGTTGGTGGATTTTTTTTTTCAGTTTTGTTTTTAGAAATCGGGCTTGTAGCTTTCACGTGAGTCTCTACAGTATTTGACATGGTAGTTGCATGATTAGAGCTCTAGTTATGTAATTGCCATTACATATGATTATACTACATTTGAAGTTAATTGTCACGTAAGTTGAAGGGGTCTTGAATAACTCTGAGCAAAAAGATTTCCTTTAAGCTTCTGTTATCAGACCATTCCTTCAGGAGCATTTCCTTGCCAAAATTTTAACGTGCTTGAAAGTTATTGTCGACTAACAGGATCCTGCTGGTGTCAAAGGAGCACATTCTTTCTCTTTTTCTTTTGTAAAATCAATAGAAGCTCTAAATATTTCAATATTCACAACATGTGGATAATAACAACACTGCATTCATTTGTTCACAATGTTATTCATTGAGATTTGAACAGAGCATGTTAACTTTTATGTCTACTCTTCCTGTTTCATCGTCATTCCATCATTTGTCTGACACGAGAAATCGACAAAATATCTGACGCTGTTAACCCGTGCAGCTAGCTATTATTTTCTAGTTGTATAACCACGATGCTGTATATTACCATTCAGACTGTTTCTTACTGCAGAGAAATGGCAGGAAAAGACCAGCAATGCACACCCGCAAGTAAAGGATAGCAGAGAAAAGGTCGTGCGTGACATGGCTTTTGAGGTTGTGGGCTGTTCTGGTGTCGCTTTGCGCAGGCTTGACTGGCCGTTCTGATCTCGGAGGTCACTGTGCCTGCAACTTTCCGCTGTTCTATTTTGCCACATATATGACATTCTGCACCACAAGGAATAGGTAATCGTAGTGGCTAGTGTAGACTACAGAGAGATGCCAGGTTCCTGTTAGACATTGAGGCACAGTTTGCAGGCACACAAAGTATCTCGTCAAGATTAGCCACTGCTAGCCGCCCCAGGGGCCAAGCGTTTACGGCACCGAGCCGTTCACTTAAAAGACTCAACTCAATCCCAGCCATGGCAGTCGCATTTCGATGGAGGCGATGTTCTGCGTTATTTCACTGCATGTTAAAAAATGCCAGGTGGTTGAAATTATGCAGAGCCCTCTGCGTCTCTCATAGCCTAAGTCGCTGTGGGATATGAAACCCCACAAGCCAACCCACCAGCCAGCAGTAGGCTGCCGTGTCTTTCTTGTTACAATAGTTTGCACTTCAGTTTTTGAAGTATCTTGAGTCATGGCACTGGGAGGCAGCTGGAAATGTTGGCCGCCTCGCTTTTGTTGTGTCTTTGCTGGCAAGGAAATTGGGAAAAGAAAATACCGTGAACTGACACTTAATGTTGACATGTTCAGGTGTATCGTTTAATATTTCTGGCAATTCCAAGTTCTAGCTGCCGCTGAGGTCCTCTGGTTACGGTGCTTGGCTGAGCTGATGGTTGCGGGGTTTGATTACAGTCATGTCGTGCCAACCTCGGCAGTAATTAATAATTTAGACTCGACACCTGTGTACATTGTGTGACCATGGTTACACCTTCTGGACATCGTAATGCTGTTTTTAGGGGATGTTAAAGCCTCGTGTGCAATGTTTATTGCTAATTCGGGATTTGTCTTGTACAGCAGGCTTATAGAGTATTTGTACGTTTGATGATTGGGCAGCCATCATTGCATCTGCGTTTTGTTCATAATCTGCAGCATATCCTTAGAACGGCATCGTGCGGAGATACGGAGGGCTGTGAATGATGAACGGCTGAACACCATTGCAGAGCGGTAAGCATGTTCTTTTTTATTTTCTCAATCACTGTGTTTTTTTCTCATAAAACCCACTCCTGCATATAATCCACCCCTGTGTATAACCGGCATTCATAATTTTCTCTGCGGAAAAAAAAAAAACGTTCATGTCACTCGCACGTTCACTTTATGAGTTCATTTCTACGTTTTTTTTTGTGGGTTGTATCCGAGAAATTACAGTGTAGTTCTTCTCTCTCTTTAGAAATTTTTTATAGTGAGATGCGAAATTGTGTTTTGCAAGAGCATGCACTGGAATTTCACGCATGCTTTCTATTGGCTGATGTTTGTACCTTTTGTGACATTGGGCACCCTTTATTTATTTATTTATTTATTTGTACCCTCAAGGCCTACAGGTATTTCAGAGGGGAGTGGGTTACAAGGTTATACAAAAAACTAAAAAGCAGCAACAAAAGTAGTAAGCAGATAAGTACAAACATACATGGGCCCTAATCATACAATGTTAGCTAGTGCTGCACGAAACTGATGGTTGTCTTCGATTGCGGCGGTCGGTCCGGGAAGGCGCTTCCAATCTTGTGACGTCCGAGGAATAAATGACGGAAAGAAGGCATTGGTGTTGCATGATATTGTTCCTACTTTGTGTCGGTGATCCATACGAGAAGAAATATATGAAGGAGGAGTAATTAACTCACTGAATAGGGGCGAATTATGGTAGTAAATTTTGTGAAAGAGACAGACGCGAGAGTGTTTGCGGCGCGAAGTTAGAGTGGGTAATTGAAGCAAGTTTTTCATGGACGTGACACTTGCCGCACGGGTGAAATTACCGAGAATGAAATGTGCTGCGTTGTTCTGCACGAGCTCAAGTGATGTCACCAGATAGTCATGGCTCGGGTCCCAAATGGATGATGCATATTCGAGTTTAGAACGAACCAATGATTTATACAAAAGTGTTTTTAAAGAGGTAGGTGCAGAAAAGAAGTTGCGGCGAAGGTAGCCAAGCAGGCGATTAGCATTAGTAATAACGGTATTAATATGAAGCGACCAGGTAAGATCAGTTGTTGTGTGAATTCCCAGGTATCGGTACGACGTCACAGGTTCAAGAAGTGTGTTGTTAAGGTAATAGGAACCCGTCGAAAGGGCTGTTCTTGAAATGCGTAAGACTTTGCATTTAGTTGTATTAAGTTCCATTAACCATTGCTCACACCAGTTAGAAATTGCATTAATGTCCGATTGCAGTGCCGTAACGTCGTTATCGTTGTTAATTTCTCGAAAAATAACACAGTCATCTGCAAACAAGTGAATATTAGAGAGAACACAGCTAGGTAGGTCATTAACGTATATCAAAAACAAAAGTGGTCCCAAGACAGAAGAGCCCTGGGGAACGCCGGAATGAACAGGACTGGGTGAAGAGTCATAGTTATTGGCTGTGACGAACTGGAAACGATTAGAAAGGAAATACTCAATCCATGCAAACAACTTAGGATCTAGATTTAACTTGCTTAGTTTGTAAAGGAGTAGTTTGTGAGACACTTTGTCAATAGCCTTGGAGAAGTCGAGGAAAATACAATCAGTGGATGAACGGCGATCTAAAATTAAGTGTAGCTTGTGGGTTAATGAAAGCAATTGGGTCTCGCACAAGAACTTCTTTCGAAAACCATGTTGCGTGGGTGAGAAGAAAGAGTTAGATTCAAGAAATTTGACCAGATGGGAAAAAATTACATGTTCGAGAATTTTGCATGGAATGCTTGTGAGTGATATGGGTCGGAAATTGTTAGGTGTGTGTTTGTTACCGGACTTATGGAGTGGCACCACCTTCCCGACTTCCCAATCCGCCGGCAGGATGCTCGTGTCGAGGGTCTGCTGGAATATTTTGCACAAAATAATAGAGGAATACACAACAGTACTTTTTAAGAACTTCGTATTAATAAGGTCAACACCGGGGCTCGATGAGGGTTTCAGTGACTGGATTATTTTACTTACACCACCTGGGTCAGTAACAATGGGGTCCATGGAGAGATTATTACAGTTCTGAAGTTCAGGTATTGAGGGGTTAGAAGAAACAACAAAGTTCTGGCAAAAAACTGCATTGAGTAGGGAAGAACATTCGCTACTGGGTATAATGGAACCATTTGGCCCAGTCAATGTAATACTATTCGTTTTAGAAGGAGTGATCACACGCCAAAATTTTTTAGGGTCGTTAATAAGCATAGAAGGAAGGGTGCGCTGAAGAAAGTGTGATTTGGCAAGTTTTACTGCTGCAATGTATGCTTTGTTGGCGGTTGTGTATGCGTTCCATCGGTAATCACTCGGGGATTTTTTAGCCAGACGATAGCAGCGCTTTTTTCGATTAGACAGCCTGTTTAACTGCTTGTTGTACCAAGGCGCCTCCGGGTTAGAATTTATTGTGCGCAGAGGGATGTATTTATCAGTTAGTTCGTGAACTTTATTTTTAAATAGGTTCCAGTTTTCTTGAACGGTACGCGTATCAAAATGCAACAAGAAAATGTCCAGAAAGCAAGCTAGTTCGTTGTTAATAGTTTCAAAGTCTGCTCTTGAGTAGTCGCGAATTTGCTTAGTTGAGGTGGTAGCCTTGCTTAGTGGAACGTTTATATTAAATGAAAGGAGCGAGTGGTCGCTCAGACTGGGTAAGTATGAAATCGGGGAAGAAAAATTAGCGTGCGTAGTTAATATCAAATCTAGTATGTTCGCGGTCTCTTGCGTGGTTCTAGTCGGTTCAGAAACGAGCTGGGAAAAAGAAAATAATGAACAAAGATTGAGAAATTCTGTTGTTTGAGATGAGGGTGGTTTGGATGCGGGGGTTTCCGAGGACCAAGAAATATGTGGGAAGTTAAAATCACCCATAAGGAATATAGGAGCAGTGGGATGTCGTGTAGAAACAATATTCAGCGCATCGTGTAGTTCAGAAACAAACGTTGGGGGATATGAAGGTGGACGGTAACAAACGCCCATAACAAATTTCCGGTGCCCAATGTCAACACAAGACCATACAGATTCTAATTCAGTGTGAACGTGAATTAAGTGAGATGGATAAGACTTTTTGACAGCAAGTAATACGCCACCGCCTTGACGCAAGGTGCGATCGCAGCGATAAATGTTAAAACAGGACACGTCGAAGATTTCACTATCATGAATGTGTGTGTGCAACCATGTTTCAGTGAGTGCTACGATGTCTGCGCTAACGGTGTTAATGACAGAGTTAAGGGATTCCCGTTTGCTTGTTACACTGCGAGTATTTGCTAGAATTACGGAGACACATGGCATCGGTGCTCTAGCTCCCCTCGCGTGTTCCTAGCTGGTAGGCCTGCCGGACAACGCAGACGCACTCGCCAAAAGCGGTGCGGCGGACGTGGCATTGGGAAGTGGCACAGTAGGTGAAGACAGTGCAGTAATGAACTTGAAGACAGTGCAGTAATGAATTTTCATTTATTTTTGTAAATTTTTGAAGGGCCAAATAGCACTTTCTTCGCGCATAGGAGCTGTCCTTTAAAAAAATGTTGTTCCACTGATTTTTTACTAAAATGAAAAGGTGTGACCAATGTCATTAATAATGGACATAATTCAAATGTGGTATACTCAAACCTTGTTATACAGTGAAACCTCACCCCGCCGTGGTGGTCTAGTGGCTAAGGTACTCGGCTGCTGACCCGCAGGTCGCGGGTTCGAATCCCGGCTGCGGTGGCTGCATTTCCGATGGAGGCGGAAATGTTGTAGGCCTGTGTGCTC
The DNA here is from genome assembly GCA_013436015.1 of Rhipicephalus annulatus. Lineage (NCBI taxonomy): Eukaryota > Metazoa > Arthropoda > Arachnida > Ixodida > Ixodidae > Rhipicephalus > Rhipicephalus annulatus. The sequence continues at coordinate 1,572,861 of WOVY01009376.1, forward strand.
AGATTTGGGTGCACGTTAAAGAACCCCAGGTGGTCTAAATTTGCGGAGCCCTCCACTACGGCGTCTCTCATAATCATATGGTGGTTTTGGGACGTTAAACCTCACATATCAATCAATCAACAGTGAAACCTCGTTAAACCGTAGTTGGCCGGAGCTCGGAAAAAGTACGTACTAAACGATAGTACTGCTTAACCGAAATAGCGTCAGGTCACTCACTTACCTGTCAAAAAGAAACCTTCAGGGAGTGCGATGAAAGAACAAAAAACGTGCAGTAATTTATTAACTTCGCGTAACAAAGTCTGCAATCTTCATTTGATGACGCGGCGGCCTAGCAGCAACGACAGTGGCCTCCAACTCATTTATGTTGTGAGCCAGCTTTTCCGCCAGCCCCCTGTTCTCGGCAAATACCCGCATGACGCTGACGCAATGCGCAGCTTCGGCCACCCGTGTTGTCGCTTTCCATGTCGTCCTCATCACTATCATTTGGCGACACTTCGACAACCAAGGCAACAATGGCTTCGTCGGACATGTCCGGAGATGTCTGCACATCGCTGTCTGCGTCTGAGAAGTCGGGGAAGGAAAGGCCTTCCGTAACGCCCTGCCGCTCCAGCACTTCAGCTAGCAGAGTTTTGCAAGCTTCGTCTACGATGTCCGAAGTCTGGTCGATGGTGTCACTGGCGTCATCTGCGTCGCCCGCACACACACTGAAGCCAGCGCGCTTGAAGCGATTTTGAACTGTCGTTGCGTCAACGTGCCGCCACGAGTATTCGAGCAGCTGAATCGCGCCAATCAGGTCGATGGAGAATAATTTGCCACATTCAATGGCGAGAAGAAATCTGCGAAGCAGATTCTTCTTGTAGAGCTGTTTTACAGCTCGAATGATGCCTTGGTCCAAGGGCTGGGCAATCTCTGTTGTGTTTGGTGGCAGAAACGCCAACTTCACAGCCGTCAGGTTGTTCAGGGCGACGTGCACCGAAGCGTTGTCCAAAATAATAACAACTCTTCTGTTCTTAGCCGCAAAACGGCGATCGATGAGGTGCACGTACTCCTCAAAGAGTTTTGCCGTCATCCATGCTTTGGTGTTGCGGCGATAGATGACCCCTGATGGCAACCGGGCGCCTTTGAAACATCTAGGCTTCGCCGACTTTCCAATCACGAGGAGCGGAGTTTTGTCGGTTCCAGTCATGTTTACGCAAAACGGCACTGATATTCTGTCTTTTGCATGCTTGCCCCCGGTGCACGTCTCGCCTTTGAATGCGAGCGTTTTGTCTGGTAGCAACTTAAAGAATAGCGCCAATTCATCCATATTAAAGATGTCATCAGGTGCGTAGTCTTCCAAGATGTTCTTCAGCTGACCATTTTGCCACTGCTCCGCGCCATCCACGTCAGCAGCAGCACCTTCTCTCGAAACAGTCCTCGTGGTAATACCGCGCCTCGCCTTGAATCTGGCCAGCCAGCTATTGCTGCACACGAAGTTGTCATGGTTGAGCTGCGAGGCAAAAACCAGGGCTTTCTCCACAAGCAGGGGTCTGCTGATAGGCAGATTTTTTGACTGTGCAGCTTTTAGCCACTTCACCAGCGTCTCCTCTACATCCCAAAACGCCGTAGCCGGCACCTTTACGCAGTTGCAGCAGCACTGCCGAGCAACTTCTCTCTGGAATTCCGAATTCCACACACCGTGGTTAACAACAGGTCTTTTTCGCGTGCCAGCGCCTATTTTTTCGTGCCACTTTCAATAGCACGAATTATGTCCAATTTCTCCTCTATTTTCAGCACTCGATGCTTTTGTCCCAGCTTCAGCATGACACAAGTACGAAGCAGCACAAGCACACATACACAACACGTGAGAATGACGCGAGAGCTGCACGGCACGGATCAACCAGAGAACACCTTTGCATGGCGCCAAAAGAACAAAGAAAGCAAAGCAAGCACACACCGTATTTGCGTGTTTGTGCAAAGCGCCATCGCATGGACAACACCAGAAGCCTAACTGGCCGAGTGCTTCTTGTTGCAGAAAAATCCAAGAGATGGCGCTCACCAATACAGCTGCCATCATCATCTACACAAACAAGCGAGGCATGTTTCGATCTCTGGGGCTTGCTGTTCTGTCGGGACGCCCAGTGGGGAACGACATGCCGTGGCGAGTGCGCAACGAAAATTGGAAAAACTACTTATTAACCGATACATACGCGATAAGCTGGTACGACTTATGCGTATACAAAATGTATTATGTTCAATGGCCGCCGAGTCGGGGATTTGACTTCACTACAAAATGAAACTACTGTTTACGCGGGTATGGTTTAATGAGGTTTCACTGTAGCAAAGTTGCATCTCACACAAAAATAAGTTCGTTATATCCAAAAATTTGTTATAAAGGGTTATTGCTAGCAATATATCTATTGCAAAGCTATTTTTATTTACTTTGTTATAGCCAGTATTTCATTATATCCGGGTTCGCTATATAGAGGTTTAAGTGTAATTTTAATGCTTAGGCCACTGCATCCATGCAGCATGTATGAGGCTAATGGAGCTGTCAATGACTAAGTTGTGACCTTTATAGCTCTGATGCCTAATAAAGACTTAGGAATTTAGATCTGATGCTTGAAGGGCCCGACAACACTTTAACAATGGTCACATAAAGCTACCGATCGGATGCTTGAAGGGCCCGACAACACTTCAACAATGGTCACATAATGCTACCGATCGGTAGTCAAGGCTCCTGCACACTTGTGAGCCAGACATTATTGCCCAGTGCATGGTATGGACTTTAGGAGCCAAGGTAAAATTCAGCTAGAAATCGCTCGCTCTTCTCTTTGTGAATGGTGCTGTAAGTTAAACTTTTACTGCATCGTAAGCTCGAAGTTGTGGCCATTACCTGAATGGAGCATTGTGAACTGCCGCAACTGCTTCGTGGTTTGAGGCTGAGTGAAAAAAGCTAATTTTTCTTAGATATGTTGTTTTTTTGGTTTTTGGTTATGTTCATTGCACAATCTATTACCCATCATTTTGCTGCATAAAGTTTTCGTCTATGCAGTTTCTTTCAAAAAATGCAAGCAAGAACATTAGACCACTCATCACCACCGAAACCGAAAGTGAAAGTGCCAGTTTTGTGTGTATCATAAGATTAGCTTGAAAGTAGTGTTTTGTTAATTATTTAGCAATCATATCAAATGTGAACATGTCATAATGCTTTGAAAGCATTGTTATCACATCATTTTTCATTATAAATGTAATAAACTGCTCCCTAGCAATATGCATAAAGTGGTACATGTGTTGTCAGCCTGTGAAGTATCAAACTTGCTTTGTTTGACTACATTTGTCATTTAAATAATTTCAACGTAAGCATATTTGATATTTTTAGGGAATTCAGATTAACGCTGGGCCCTACACCGAAAAAGAGTGCCTCAAAAATCATTAGCACCGCAGTGCGAAACCACCCCGTCATGGCACTGATGCTGCAAAACAAGCTAAAAAAAAAAGAGTTGCTGGTAGAAAAAAGGCTCGTAATAGTATGGTCCATGACAGAATTGGCTAAAAATATTGTGGATTTTGCCCCTCCTTATCCCCTTGTGTAAGCACTGCACCTGTTTTGAATATTTTTTTGGTTGATTTTCACTGTACCTATATTCCTCGTATCTTTCTATATGCAAACAGCCCTAATTCTTTTGCTAATAAGCATTTTTCATTTAAACTTGGCACACTTACTCATCAAATTAGTAGGCATGATGTGAACCTCAATAAGCAAGATAGTGCTGTGCCACAAAATTTATTTAATATGGCTGCCTGTTTTACGAAGGTGCTGCTAGTGCATACTTTTTGGTTATTTATTTACAATTTTTTTAATATTCATCAGATCTCATTTGTTTTGGTTCATTGCACAGGTCAAAGCTTTTTACATGTCCCCGCAAAAAATTAAATTTTTTTTAATGAGGGGAACTTTAGTTACGAGTGTTCGTGAAAGGCTCACGTCTTTATGAAATTATAATGAAAAAAGAACAAAACATATGACTTGCTTTACAATGGTGACGTGTTCCTAAAAAATGTGTTTTATATTGCAGACTAATCATCTCTTGTGATTATTGCTTTTCAAAAAAAAAAAATTCTGTTACTTCGCCTTATACCTTAAGGCCCCGCTTTGCGCTCTATAAGGCTAAAATTACACCAGTGTGCTCATGATCACACTGAGAGTGAGCCGCGCCTTCAAAGAAACAAAAAATCATAGCATATTCGCGGCGGGAATGATGATTGGTAGAGCGAAGCGTTCATCAATCCGTCTGTGCTTCCGTCCGGCTATTCGTTTTTGCTTCCATCCGTTCATGCGTCCATCCATCCGTGTGACCGTCGGTGTGCCCATCCGTTCATGCGTCCGTCTGTCCATATGTTCTTACGTCTGTCCGTTCGTTCGCCTGTCTGTGTTCATCTGTCCGTGCGTCTGTTTGTGCGGCCGTCCCTCTGTCTGTCTTTCCATCCGCACGTCCGCCCCTCTATCTGTCTGCTTGTGCATCCGTTAGTCCGTCCGTTCATCTGTATGTCGGTCCGTCTATTTAGTGGACACTCCAAGTACAGCCATCTCACATCTTTTCATTTGCATTCATCATATAAAAGTGCCACCATCCAACGGACAAACTAAGGACCGCTCTTTCGGGTATGTGCCCCCGTTGGTTACGCACTACAACAAGGGAAGCACAAGCCATGCCATAAGGAGCTTCGCCCCTAAAAGAAAGAAAAGATAGTGCTCAAGGTGATTACGCTTGCTGGCATATAGACTTAGCTTCTCCTCCCCTTGGCATCTAATATGTAGCTTTCAGCATGCTCCCCGGGATGACAGGAGAAAGTGCTGAAAGCATACGACAGATCCCTATAACTTCGCTTGTACTCGACGGATTCTAAAAATCTTTGCAGCATTCGTTACTTGGTAAAGTATTGCACGGCCCCTGTGAGTGCTTTCTGATACCTTGATTAAAAAAAGAAGCTATTTACGAAACTGGTTTTCTGAGGGAAGATGAATGAATACAGTCGACTCCCGTTAATACGAAGTTCACGGGAACCGCAAAAAACTTCGAATTAAACGAACTTCGAATTAAGCAAAAAGCACTAAAAATGGCACTTTTATTAGTTTAAAAGCGCGACAGTTTTGAGGAAAAATAGTCTGTCATCTTCTTCTGCTTGCCGAATCTGGCTGCGGCTAGCAAGTTTTGTAAGGAATACACGTGTCGAAGTGCTTCTTCGGAGTTGTGTTCTCCAACAAAAAAACGCTGCGCAAGAGCAAGACCCGCAGCTACATCGGCAGCCCTCGGTGGTGGCTCATATCCGATGTCGTCGTCATCATCGTCATTTTCAGGAATGCAGTCATGTGGCCGAACCATCTGCATGATTTCGCTGTCCGTTAGTGGACCGCATGTTTCGACGTTGCTGTCCATAGCGACATACTCGTCAAAAAGGACGTCACCGAGAGCGGCGCGAAAGCTACCGTCGTCGAGCTCATTTGATTGCACTTCCACTGGCGCACAAGGAGAACCATCCCCCGAGTTTTCCATGAAACCACAGGCCCGGAAACAATTGGCGATGGTTTCTTCTTTCACGCGGGTCCAAGCTCGCGCTAGCATGTTGATGGCACTAAGCAAACTCACCTCGTATTGCGACGAGTTGTCCATGCACAAAAGCATGCGCTCGAGGAGATGCTGCCTATACAATACCTTCACATTTTTTATTATGCCCTGGTTCATGGGCTGCAACACGGACGTCGTGTTTGCAGGCAGGTACACAAGACGGATGGCACTCAAGGCAGGTGCGTTCATGTTGGCACTACATTGGTCCACAAGGAACAACACCTTATGGCTCGATTGCGCGAACTTGCGGTCGAGTTTGGTGATCCAGTCCTTAAATATATCGGATGTCATCCACGCCTTTCTGTTCGAGGCATAATCCACAGGAAACGTCTTCACGCCTTTAAAGCACCTAGGCTTGGCAGCCTTCCCGATCACAAGCAGGCGACACCGTTCTGTGCCAGTCATGTTCGCCGCGACTAGCATTGACACTCTCTCTTTGCTTCTTTTGCCTCAAGAACAGTCGTCGTCTTTAAATGTCAGGGTCTTGTCCGGTAGCAGCTGATAAAAAAGCGCAGTCTCGTGTGCATTAAAAATGTCTGCCGGCTGGTATTCTTCGAGGTACTCGCGAAGCTTGCCCGCTTTCCATGTCAGGCACGTTTCCTCATCGACTGACGCCTTCTCCCCACACATGCTTTTAAAAATCAAGTCGTGGCGATGTTTGAAACACGTAAGCCACCCATCTGAAGCAGGGAAGTCGTTGAGGCCCAACATTTCAGCAAGCGATGACGCTTTTGCCGTGACGACTTCACCACTGAGAGGAAGTTTGTTGTTTCGTGCCTCTCTGATCCAAATCAGCACTGCTTCCTCCAACTCGGGGTAGGCGCCGGTGCGCATCCGCGTTCGCGATGTCTTGAATTTTTCACTTTCAAACGCATCCAATATTGAGCGCTTATTCTTTATGAAAGTCGACAGCGTGTTAGGCTTAATGCCGTACTTTCTTGCAATGTCTTGTTTGGCGGTGCCTCCCTGGTCAACTTCCTTCAAGACTTCGACTTTCGTCGCTAGGTCTAGCGTTCGGTAAGGGCCACGAGTTGCCATTATCAAACGTACGTCACCACCACAACACTCAAAATCAGAAGCGCGGAAACGCGTGTGGAATCAACCCAGCGCGGGGGTGACGCGGTGACACACTCGAGTCTCGACAAAAGCCAACTAAAGAGTCAGTCGATGCCGCGGATGCGATTCGCCAGCGTTAAAAAGATTGCCGCTTCAAGATCTGTGGCGCTGCGGACAGTAGTGATGGCGAAGACACCAGCGCGGTCCGGCAGATGTTTTGGCATATGAAAAGTTCCCCATTTTACTGTAAAATTACGGTCGCGACGAGACTGTCGATTGAAAAAACTTCTAATTAACCAATATTATGGGTTTTTAACTTCGAATTATCAAGCATTTTTTTCTATACGATTGCATGCAAAACTGATGGGACCACTTGCTCATTTCTAATTAATCGAAACTTCCAATTAAGCGACTTCGAATTACCGGGAGTCGACTGTACTAAATGCTCTCTTGTTTCTTCCAGCATTGTGGGCCCCAACACGTCATCCAACTGGGCCATGGAAGGAAGACGCTTGGTGCCACTGATGCCCCGGCTAGTGCCGCAGACGGCCTTCAGTGCACTGGCCAATAGCGTCGCGAACAGTTTGGCGAGTGCTCAAGCGGCCAAGAGCGCCGCTGCCTCTCCCACCAGTTCCAGCGTCGCAGCCGCCCTTGAAAAGGAGCTGCTTCAATGTGAGTGGCGGCCATAGGCCAAAGGGGCCTGAAAATGTGGGCAGCTGTTTGGTAGGTGGTTATATAGCATATTTGCTACATGTGTTCTTGAACACGTTCCAGTGCGGGCTAGTGATTGTGCACTGAGCCTTGGCATGCCCATAAGCTACAGGTACCCACTACAGAGAAGAGAGTACACAGAATAACGTTCATATATTGAACCCAGAAAAAGAAAAATTACAAGAAAGTATTCACGCGCTCCAGAACAGATACCTCTGAGCATTAAGTGACATTTGCTGTTGGCCACTAATGACCTTGTACAAGCCTCAATATTCCACTGGCCTTTTAGCATAGTTCTACTATACAGCACATCTTTACAACTTTTTACAGTCGAACTCCGCTACAACGAACTCGTCTACAACGAACCTCTCTTCAATGAAATTTCCGCTACAACGAAAAATTCACGATTCTCTGTCAGCAGTGCATAGGGGTCAATGCATAAATATTGTCGCCACAACGAACACTTTTTCATCGATCGGCCCGCTTCAACGAAATTTTACGATGCAATTCCTAACTCAGATACTTATTTCTATGCAGTAAACCCAATCTTTAACATTTCAATGCATTTACAGAGCCTGAAAATGCCTCAACGTAGTCTAAAACACACGTTGGCACCACCAGAAACAGCCGCTGTTCAGCAAGCATGGGTGCCGCCATTGCTCGATAGTGATGGCAAAGAGACTGCCCGACTGCCCTGCTTTTGCCACTGGCTTGCTTTGAGCCGCAGACTATCCGAAACTGAAGCTCAGTTCGCTCAGTTCATGTTTTTCTTCATGTAGCTGCTGGGTGCAACCGCGGAACGATGCCGTTTCTGATTCCGATGCTTATCATTATGTTCGCGCTTGGCCAGTGTGGTAACTAATCAGAGTGGCTGTTCGTCCGCATTATCACCAAAATCAGCTAGCCACGAGTGAAAGATGATGAGAATGGCATAGAATAATGCAAAAGTCGCCGTTCCACAATATTATGCCTTCATCTCGACGTTGTCAGATACTTTTGACGGCGGACAGCTGCTGGTGTTAACGTGTTAATGCAACTGGTTTGGTTCGTTCACGAAAGCTGCTTTAGGCGTTGTTTCAGCGTTGCCTCGCTATGCATGGGTGGGAATCACGTCGTGACGCTGCTGGGAACCAATAGGAAGCAGCGGACATTGTCTGAATTTTGAGAACAAATGTTCCTTTGTATTGCTAGCTCATATCAGCTATATTTTTTCGATTTCACTACAACAAAATTTTCGCTTCAAGAAAATTTTTTCCACGCCCTGTCAGTTTCGTTGTAGCGGGATTCGACTGTATTATATGTAGGGATGCAGATTGGGCTGCAAGTTGAGGTGAAATCTCTTTCCAAGTTTCGTAGTGAATATGTGACAGATTGTATGCTGTATTCTTCTATGACTGCTTCATTGTATGTAGTACATATTGTTACCTCTTTGAAATATTTTAGCTGCCCCATGGGCAGTGACAGCACTTTCAATACAGCATTCTGGAACTGGCTTTCTTTACCTCTTGTCCTTTTCAATATTAATTGATCTAAATCTCAACCTTTTAAGTACTGAAATTCCAATGAAATTTTTTTCAGTTAGTAAAATATTGATAAATTACCTGGATTTCATATTGACGTCGGCACCACAGTACATAACACTGCAATATCAGAGGATAGAGATTATTCTGAGCCAGCATGAGCAGCACTGAGCACCCTAAAACCCTCAGCAAAGCTGGTGCTAAAAAATTTTTATAAGAGATTCCGGATTGTCGAAGTGCGAATTAGTGCAAGTAAGGCATTTCTCGAAACATTATTGTTTTGTGTCACAGTTACTGGGAATGGCCCCAGCGCTGCCACGCCATCATGTTCGGGGCTCAATGGTCCGGCGACGTCCCCCCGGCCATTACAGGCAGCTGCAGTTGTGCGTCCAAGTGCAGCGTGGACGCCACCGACCGCCAGTGGCTCTATGCCTAAGGTGCCAAGCCCAGCTGTTGCAAAGGCAGAACCTCTGCCGAGTGAGTGTACTGCACTTTTGGTGCTCTCATTAGTGCCCTTGGCATTAACATTTGGCTTTTTTCGATATTCGCAGCTGCTGAATCCACTCGTGATGTTGTGTGTGCAAGTGCACTAGTCTAGCACCTATTATTTTTTAAATACACTGTCTCACTAGGCTTTATCCACGCACTTTGTGTGATGGGGTTAATAAAAGAAGGGGAACCTTTTTTTTAGGCGCAACTGGTGAAAAAGGGACACTAAAGGCAACTATTAAAAAGATAATGATTGTGGAAGTAGCGGTCCAGTAGTGTTACTTTTGTGCCAAGGAAGGACTTATTTTGTAATAAAATGACGTTTTAGTGGCCCGCATCGGGTTAGCGCACTTCAAATTACCCACCTCAAGGAAGCGGACCCTCCAATGTCACTGTTGCCTTACACAACGTTGCCCGGTTTACTGCCCGGCCACCGACACTAGTAGCAGCAGAACGAAAGCAGCGGAGCCACAGCAGCAACGGGCACTGATCAATTTCCTGCCATTAGGTTCAAGATGGCAGACGTGTTTTAGTTCAACTGGACCCCGCTAGATGGCACGGCCTGTCCAGTTTAACCATGCGAAAATTGAATTTTGAAACCACTCGCGTCATTCCCCATAGTGACGTTCAGCGGTTCTTTATTCTATGAATCTAGCAGAAAAGAACAAGCGGCTTTTTATTGTCTCTTGATGCATGGAAGGTTCTTTATTTTGTGCAGCTGGATCGATTACTAGTGATTAATTGTAGGTGGTTCGTCTGACATCATAGGGATCATTTTGAGAATGTCCTACTGCGGCGCATGTATTCTTGTGCATTTACCTTAATTTCTCAGTAAGTAGGGCACTGTTGCTGATAACATTGTCATTTTAGATATTATACATTGAGCTTTCACTCTGACGTAAATTGTTATTTGACTTTAGTGTCTCTTTAAGTCAATAGATAATGAAGCCAAGTAACTATGGGGTGCGCAGCTAATATACAGTCAACACAAAGAAAATTGGGAGATCCCACGTTCATGGGAATCGATGATATGCGAAGCACGAATGAGAAAGGTTCATATATCACTTTAAAGTCAGCAGAACGTTACGAGGTAGAGGTAAATGATGCCGTGCATGACTGCAGTGTCATGACTATCATGTTTGGATGTGTCGTTTATGGTGCATTCAGACGACGGACTGAATCCGGATTTGTCGTGGATGCGGACGGCTAATCCGTGGATGATCCGTCGGCAGGCGCATCCACACGACGGACGGTGTCCTAGGAGAAAACAGCCAGATTACCCTCGACAGCAGATTCGGCGCTCACCTGCGCCCGCTGGCAGCAGACCGGTTTTAGAGTATTCAAGATGGATGCCCGCAAGAAGCGATGCTTGGCTGTGATGTCTGTCGTGTTCTGACAAATGAACGAGGAGTTTTATTCTTTCAGGAGAAAAGAGAGTTGCTGGCAGAATGTTCTTTCAACTACACTCTTCCCCACTTGTATAACTTCTGAAGGCATCTCTAATTCTTCTTTAGAAGCGGCACCTCGTTGGTTGCAAAAGTTGGAATATTTCACCACCATGACGGCTAAGAATCTCGCGTGTCAAACGAGGGCGGCGACATTTCCTGAACCACCAAATGCGATTTCTGCGTATTTAATCTCCTGAGAACAAAGCCTTCAGAAACTAAGTAAACCCTGCTCAAGCGTAGATGATGCCGACCAGTCATGCAGCTGTCCGCGAGCCATGGAGGACATGCCGCGAGCAGACGAAAAGTGTACTGGTTGCCAGAAACCCCGAGCTAATCCGCTGAAGTATCGGCTTTCTCCCGCCAGAATCCCGATGTGAGGAACAGGTTGGGGTCATCTGTCCGCAAGCCACGCGGACGAGTCGCGGACGAGGGGAATCGCTGATGTGAGGTCACGTGACGCGCCGTCTGTCCCGCCACATTCGGATTCGGGCCATCGTCTGAATGCACCATTACCTTCGTTATATATTCACGTCCCGTGATACCAGATTTAGTATATGTGGAGCTAGCGAAACGGCCGCCAGCACGCTATGAGCGTGGTATGTTGTCATGTTCTTACATGACACGCGTGTCAGGATTATCATGTTTGCACCAGTTATATACTTTTGTCATCCATTGACGTCACGTAACACAAAAGTTGGTATACGTGGAGCTAGCAAAATGGCCGCGAGTGCATCATGAAGGGCCCAATATATTCCAATATAGCGTAGATGCGCGCGCACACGGGGCACAGCGACACTACGTTAGCAAAACGCGAGAACTCCTTAGTCTGACGCCAGGCACGACCAGCGTCTGTCGGCGCGGCCCAATGGCAACCGGCGCGAAATATGACATGCTGCATTTCGTGCCGATGCGTTACGCAGACAACACTGCGTCTCCCTCTTTTTGTGACAGAGGGACGCCGGATGCTGAAACGCGCATGCGTCAGAGCAACGCAGCGGAGGGCGCGCCTGAGAGTATATGGCAGGAACGGCGCCTGGCGTGGCAACACCGGCGTGACGCGACGAAATAACGCTGGCGAGCACGCTCACAGTTTCACGTCGAAATGTATTAACGTGACGCAGTAGTCGTGTGGCATGTAGTCATGTTCTCACATGACACGCATGTCATGATTATCATGTTTGCACCAGTCACATACCTTCGTCATCTATTGGCGTCAAGTAATACCAAATTTGGCATTTGTGAAGCTAGCGAAACGGCCGCGAGTGCATCATCAGTGTGGCATGTAGTCATGTTGTGGCATGACACGCATGTCATGGCTATCATGTTGGAATGTGTCATTTGGCTATGTGATCCGTTCGCGTCGCGTAATACCGATTTTGGTACATGTGAAGCTAGCGAAACGGCCGCGAGCGCATCATGAGCGTGGCATGTAGTCATGTTGTTATATGGCACGCATTTCATGATTTTCATGTTAGGGTCTGTCGCTTGTGCTTGCCATGCAATCATGCCATACTATACCAGTTTTGCAACATGCCATGTGAACGAAACCATCGCAAGAGCAGCAGGGCCATGAAATGTAAATCATGACATTCATGACACAAATGTCGTGATTTTCATGTTATGACTAGTCAAATATGTTCATACAGTCATGTTATGCCATACCAAGTTTGGTATGGATACCATCATCGAAACGGCCAGGAGAGTTAAAAGTCGTAAGCAGTTAGATAGATAGATAGATACGTGCAATGTCGCCGAAGTTCGCTAAGAAATGCTCACATTTAAAAGCGTAAGAGGTGCTTACTTATTGTTGACTCTTTTTTTGCACTCTTTCTTTATTTTGATTGATATGTGGGGTTTAACGTCCCAAAACCATCATATGATTATAAGAGACGCCGTAGTGGAGGGCTCCGGTAATTTCGACCACCTGGGGTTCTTTAATGTGCACCCAAATCTGAGCACACGGGCCTACAACATTTCCGCCTCCATTGAAAATGCAGCCGCCGCAGCCAGGATTCGATCCCGCGACCTGTGGGTCGGCAGCCGAGTACCTTAGCCACCAGACCACCGCGGCGGGGCTCTTTCTTTATTTTTCCATTCCAAATGCACATTATCGACTTTTTTTTTCCGAACACGCCCTTTGGGAAGTCGTACGTTGTTGCTGGCTTTATGTGATGTGTATTATTATAACTTGCCGTTGTGGAAGTAAAACGCTTGAACAGTTGGCTCACACCCACTTTGGGGGATAGGCCAGTCATCGGGTAATTAGAAATACTGTAATTTTCTCGGAATGAACTTGCAATGTATCTTACCTTGTCATCTATGGCATTGTCTAATTTAGATGTGCCTAGCAACAACATCACTATAGCAAGGTTACTGATCAAATGTTGAATGGTATGAAGTTTGTTGCACTTTGGTCAGGAGCTTTGTGAAGGTCCAAGCTATACTAATAAGCTTTCTGTAAGCATTTGTCTTGGTCCTGAATGGATTATGTTGATATAATAGTGTTTCAACTGCACTTTCACTTTCTTTTTTTTTTTTGCAGTTGTTCCTGATGTTTCTTCAGCAGATGAAGACAACGCCTTGCGCAAGAGGAAGCGCTCCCTGAGTTTGGACTCCTTGCCATCAACCAGCAATGCAACGGCTTCAGCGATCATGCCTACATCCCCTCCTACCACGGTCGCCCTCACAACCAACACGGCGGCTGCGGCTGTGCCTATCCCTGCCTCGGCTGCTCCTGCGCCCACTCCCACTGCTGCCCCACTTGCACGGGTTACCACCAACAGCCCTGTCGTAACGAAGGTGGTGGTTCCTACATCACTTCCCAGCACCTCTGTCTCGCCCAGTGTGACGACAAAAGTCGTTAGCCTTCCTGCAGCATCCACAACGCAGCTCAGGGTCCCTGTGGTGCCGCAAAGAACGACCAATGTGCCAACATGCTCTCAGAAGGTTAGCCATAAGTGTTCCTTTACTTGCGAGCTGGTGTACCGTTTGTTATCACATAGCTTTGCTGGTCATTATCAATTGTTCTACCATTTGTTACATGCTTTGGGCAAGTTTGGGTCTGCAGTATCACAGGAAAGAGTTGAAAAAGCCTACTCCATTGTGTGTTTTCTGAAAGCTAGTTTGGAGAATGAATTTTGCTTTGTACCGATGGTGCATCAAAAGAAATCGAGCTGTTTTTAATTGAGCCATCTCACAGTTTACTGTGGAAATAGTGTATACGTAAGGTATTGTCATAGCACGAAACTTTGTTTCATTTAAAACAAAACTTAACAGCACAGGAAACCTGCTAATGGAACTTACGCAATGGCGAAGAAAGGTCTTCAAAAGGGTACGGAATTGTGAGGAAGGTTTTTGTGTCTGTAGAACCATCGCAAAAGATCGAAATACTGTATTGGAATAGTTTATATAGAAATACACTGGAACCCTGCGATGTAAGACTCTTGAAAAGATTACATCAAAGGATCCAACAATGGTCAAATAACATAAGCCTCAGGTGGCTGTATCTGCTGTTTCAAAAAGGGGAGTTGTTTCTGTCGGAACACAACGTCGACTCCAGCAGGAGAATCATTTGTTCAAACACTTGGCTACAGGCGGACCCGGCTACGACGAAACTGATGAAGCGAGGAAAAAAATTTCGTTGAAGCGAAAATTTCGTTGTAGTGAAATCGAAAAAAATATTGCTGATCTGAGCTAGGAAAACAAAGGAACGTTTATTCTCAAAATTCAAAAAATATCCGCTGCTTCTTATTCTTTCCCACCAGCGTCGCGACGTGATTCTCACCCATGTATTGCGAGACCATGGTGAAAAGCACGCTGAAAGAACGCCTGAAACCGCTTCCGTGAACAAACCAAACAGTTGGGTTAACACGTTAACACCAGCAGCTGTCCGCCATCAAAAGTATCCGGCAACGCCAAGATGGAGGCAGGGTATTGTGGAACGGCGACATTTGCATTATTCTATGCCATTTTTATCATCCATCACTCGTGGCTAGCTGATTTTGTTGATAATGCGGACGAACAGTAGCTCTGATTAGTTACCACACTGGCCAAGCGAGAACGTAATGATAAGCACCGGAATCGGAAAAGACATTTCCACGGTTGCACCCAGCAGCTGCATGAAGGAAGACATGAACTGAGCGACTGAGCTTCAGCTTCAGATCCTCTGCGGCTCAAAAGCAAGCCAGTGGCAAAAGCAGGGCAGTCGGGCAGTCTCATTGCCATCACTATCGAGCAATGGTGGCACCCATGCTGGCTGAACAGCGGCGGTATAGCGATAGTTTTCGGCGGTGCCAACGCGTGTTGTAGACTTCTTTGACGCATTTGTGAGGCTCTGAAAAGAGATTCGGTTTCCTGCATAGCAATAAGTATCTGAGCATGGAATCGCATCGTAAAATTTCGTTGAAGCGGGACGATTGAAAAAAAAAGTGTTCGTTGTTGCGACAACATTTATGCATTGACTCCTATGGACTACTGATGGGAATCGTGAATTTTTCATTGTAGCGAAAATTTCGTTGAAGCGGCATTCGTTGTAGCGGAGTTCGACTGTATTTCATGACCACCTTTCTTTGACGCATCATATCTCTGCAGAGGGACCTCACTGAGGCTTTGTTCTTTCAGTAATAAAAAAGAAAACATCGATGATGCTTGTGAGAAACCTTTCGTGAATCTGTTCAGAAGTAGTAAGTTTGTGTGCATAGCTTGGGTTTCCGAGGTTCTGGCAGGTTACCTCTCTTTAGCAATAAAGTACTTTTTATACAGCTTTCAAACACACTGGCTGCTTTCTTCATGACGAATATTGCAAAGCCATGCTGCGTGGTGTCATCAAAAAATGTCATTCTTTCCCTGATTCCGAGATGTGAATTTCTCGCTCTTGAGATCAGGGCCCTTTTATGTAGAGAGGGTGAAATGTAATGGCAATCTCCAAGGGAAGGACTATCTTATGTAATAATTGGTACGCTAACAAGAGCACACTTTCTTCACACTTGAGCTTAAACTAGGCAGCAACGGAAGGCAGAACACATGAAGCGAGCATTCATATTGTTACGGATGTGATGGGTTTATTTACAAAAAAAAATGTCAGCGCTCTACCGTCACTGCCGAATCACCATCGCTCGAGCGCGTCCGATCTATTCTTCTTCCTCGCTCTTTCAGTCCGTGTTACATTTCCCTCCGGGCCAGACGAAGCTCACCGAGCCAGTAGAAGCGATCGGTTGTTGTAGGGCTTCAATCCGGCAATGTGCACAATTTGCGTCTTGCGCGAACGCCGGTTCTGAGCTGTCACTCTCGCGACAGCGTAAGTGATGTCACTTAAGCACTGAGTAATGACAAACGGTCCTGAGTACTTAGAAAGAAACTTCTGGCAAAGTCCCTTTTTTCGAACAGGCGTCCACAGCCAGACCAAATCACCTGTAGCGAAAGTCACGGGCGGGTGTTTTGCGTCGTAACGGTCTTTCGCGCGAGCATGGGCGGAAAGAGTTCGGAGCCGAGCAAGTCGACGAGCTTCTTCGGCGCGACACAAAGTCTGCGCCACACTGGCGTTTTCGTTCGTCGAAAATGGAAGTATGGTGTCAAGGAAACTTTGCGTATGACGAGCATAGAGAAGAAAGAAAGGCATATAACCTGTGACTTCGTGTTTTGCGGTATTAAAGGCGTATGTAACAAAAGGTAATACGGCATCCCAGTTCTTGTGATCCGCTGCGACGTACATTGAAAGCATGTTGATGATGGTACGATTGGTGCGCTCAGTGAGGCCGTTGGTCTGAGGGTGGTATGGCGTGGAATGGCGATACTGACACCCACAAAGTCGTAGCAACTCTTCGACAACGTCAGCGGTAAACTGACGGCTGCGATCACTTATCACCACACGAGGGGCCCCGTGACGAAGTATGATCGAATGTAGAAGAAACCATGACACATCAGATGATGTGGCTGAAGCAACCGCCATCGTTTCAGTATACCGCGTCAGGTAATCTACGCACACAATAATCCAGCGGCGGCGGGTGGTAGACTTGGGGAAAGGGCCCAGTAAATCTATGCCGACTTTTTCGAATGGTGATGTCGGTGGCTTAACCGGCTGCAGTGGGCCGGCCGATGGTGTGGTAGGTTGTTTGTGGCGTTGGCAGACATCACAACTTGCGACGTAGTGCTTGGTGGTCTTCCAGAGTCGAGGCCAGTAAAAACGTTGTCGGATACGGTGAAGCGTTCGGGCAAATCCAAGGTGCCCAGACGTGATGTCATCGTGCATGGCTTGGAATACCGCAAGACGCAGGCATTCTGGCACGACGAGTAGTAGTGTGGAACCATGGCTGGAGTAATTCTTGCGATATAGTAGGGCGTCATGAATCACGAATGGCGTGGCGCGTTTAGAGCTACGAGCCACATCAATCATTGGTTTCAGCGAAAGGTCACGCTGTTGTTCGTGACGAAAGACATCCAAATTTGGGAAGTTGGATGAGATTGCGGCCAGGTAGTTGTCAAAATCATCATCATCAGCATCCACAGTTGGAGATGGTAGACGAGATAAGCAATCGGCATCTGCGTGACATCGACCGCTCTTGTAGGTCACAGAATAATTATATTCTTGAAGCCGTAAGGCCCAGCGAGCCAACCGACCAGCTGGGTCACGTAGTCCGACAAGCCAACAAAGCGAATGATGATCTGTGACGATCTTGAACTGCCGGCCGTACAAATAAGGTCTGAACTTTTGGACGGCGAAAACAACTGCAAGACATTCCAGTTCGGTGACCGTATAATTCCTCTCCGCCTTAGTCAAAGTACGACTTGCATACGCCACGACGTGCTGCCGGCTATCGTGATATTGAACTAGCACGGCACCAACTCCGATACCACTAGCATCTGTATGCAGTTCCGTGAGTGCCTCCGGGTCGAAATGGCGCAAGAGGGGCCCGGAAGTAAGCAAATACTTCAGCTGCTCGAAAGCAGCCTCACACTCAATGGTCCATCGAAATGGAGTGTTTTTGCGGAGCAACTTTGTCAGGGGATGAGCAAGCTGGGCGAAGTCATTGATAAACCGACGAAAATAAGAACACAGGCCCACGAAGCTACGGAGATCCTTCAAAGACGTCGGTTGCTTGAAGTCTCGGACAGCACTGATTTTGTGCGGGTCTGGTCGTGTACCGTCCTTGTCAACTAGATATCCAAGCACAAGGGCTTGACGCTCACCAAAATGACACTTCTTTGCGTTTAAAACGAGACCAGCTTGTTTGACGCAGTCTAGAACAACGCTAAGCCGATGGTTGTGTTCGTGGAATGTCTTGCCAAAAATAATTACATCATCGAGATAACACATACATATCTCCCATTTGAGACCGCGAAGGATGGAGTCCATGAATCGCTCGAAGGTAGCTGGGGCATTGCATAAGCCAAACGGCATAACGTTGAATTCAAATAATCCATCAGGCGTGACAAAAGCAGTCTTCTCTTTGTCAGACGGATGCATTGGTATTTGCCAGTATCCAGACCTTAGGTCGACAGACGAAAAGTATGCGGCCGAGTGCAGACAATCAACAGCATCGTCGATGCGTGGTAGCGGATACATGTCTTTCTTTGTGACGGCGTTGAGACGGCGGTAGTCTACACAGAATCGCCAAGAGTTGTCTTTCTTTTTTACCAATATAATAGGAGCTGCCCAGGGACTGCTTGACTTTTGAATAACGCCTTTCTGCAGCATGTCGTTGACCTGATCGGCGATCACTTGCCTCTCTGACGGGGATACGCGATAGGGTTTCTGGCGTATCGGTGTAGCATCTCCCGTGTTGATGCGGTGGTGCATGCGGGATTCGGGCAACATGGAACAACGCTTGTTTTGAGCGAAATCAAAGACTCCCGTGTAGCGTGTGAGTACCTCCTCAAGGACATTCTGCTCGGAAGAAGGCAACGACTTGTTGATCATACGTTTAATCTCGGCTGAGTAGTTGGGCGCAGTCTGACTGATAGCTGGAGACTCTGAGACCATTCTCACGTCAATTGTGGCCTGCTCCTCGAACGTACCCAGTTTGAATCCGGCTGGTAGAACAACAGGCTCTGAGGCTGCGTTGAGTGCCCACAAGCAAGCATGTCCGTCGATGGCTGTAAGGACAGACCGTGGGACCAGCACATTCTTCTTAATGGCGTTTGCATGATCAGGCTCCACAAGTCCAGTGCAGGGTCCTGAGCGGACATGAGAAGAGCATACGGGTACAAACACTGCTGTCCGACCAGGGATCGTCACATCTTCAGACAACGAAAGAGCATCGATGGGCAGAGTCGGAAAATCGTCAACTATTGCAGCGGGCAACGTACTTTGTAGAAGAATCTCTCCAGTTCCACAGTCAAGCGTAGCGCCGCATTCATGAAGGAGGTCTATCCCTAAAATGATGTCATGAGTTGCGCGAGCCAGTACGGTGAATTCAACTTGGAAATTTTGTCCACCAATCGTGAGTACAACTGAACAAATACCAACAGGGCATAATGTTTCGCCTCCAACTCCACGAAAAGTTTCTTTACGATTCCACGCGAACATAACTTTGTGACCCAAGAAACGATGTTTGAAACGAAGGCTCATAACCGAAACAGCAGCACCAGTGTCTACAAGAGCAAGAGTATCTACACCGTCTATACACACACGCACTTTGTTCATCAACATCACAGCAGAAGGAGGAATTGGCGAAACTGACCGTCCCGCGACCGCACCTCCATCGGTCGCACCAGTTAGTTTCCCAGCTGATGCGGGGAAGGTGACCGACGACGCGGAGACGGCGACCGGCGGGACCGTGTCGGAGGCGGCGTCAGGCTTCTCTCGGAGGCAGGGGACTCGCTGCGAAATTCGTTAGGCCATTGCTGTCGGGGACGGTGGTCGGCCGAGTGAGAGGTCCAGGTTTCGTGCATACGAGGCGGGTGCGTCGAAAAACGTAGCGGCACAGGCGTTTCGTACATACGAGCCGGATACGTCGAAAAACGTGGCGGTGCAGGCGGCCGTCTGGGACAGAAGCGCGAAATATGCCCTGGGAGACCACATGTGTAGCAAACGGGGACTTGTCGACTTACGTTAGCCGGAGCAGAGGTGGCAGAAGTACGCGGAGACGGGTCGTGCTCCGCAGGAACATTTTGTGATGAAGCATAGTAATCTTCTGGTAGAGGCCTGGTTGACGACGGTCGGGGGTCCGCAGCGGCACGTCGAGATGATGGCATCCGGTGGTGGCCACGACCCGTCGGGGAAAACGGAAGCCGCGGGGTAAAATCTGCAGTTTCTGTGCGTGGTCGGTTTTCGACGTGACGCTCTGGCATCCAGTAGGGATGGGAGGTGGTTCGGGGCACGCGGCGAACGAGCATTGGTGGTGAACGTCACCTGCTTGAAGTCGTACGAGCTCTTCTCGAACTACCCGACGTACAAGGTAGGAAATGTCTTCGCAGGTGGCGACGTCCATACTTGCGACAGTGGGAACATTGTCCAAGCGCCCGAACTTGGGTAAAATTCTTCGGGTCTTCAACGCCTCGAATGCGCGACACTGCTGCCTGAAAATCGAAGGAGTGTTCAAGTTTTCTTTTGTTATCAAAAAATTGTACACGTCCTCGGCGATGCCTTTCAACAAATGACCGACTTTGTCTTCGTCAGACATATTTGCGTTGACAATTCCGCAAAGCTTCAACACTTCTTCAATGTAGGTTGTGCACGTCTCGCCGGGCAACTGAGCCCTACGTGACAGCGTTTGCTCAGCTTTCTTTTTCATGGAACTCGTGTCCCCAAAGCAGGCCTTCAGTTCCTTAACAAATATATCCCAAGTGGGGAGGACATGTTCATGGTTCTCAAACCAAAGCAAGGCTGTCCCGGCAAGGAAGAATACTACGTTCACGAGCTTCGCCGGTGCGCCCCATTCGTAGTAGCGGCTCACTCTCTCGAAGTGTTTTAGCCAAGCGTCCACGTCTTCGTCAGTTTTACCTGAGAAAATTCGTGGCTCAGGTGCCCAGTAGTCTGGTTGTCGAGGTCGACGGCCACCTTGTGCCGTGTCGGTGGCACTGGTGGATGCAGCAGCGTAGGACGTCGATGGGATTGCTGTGTCGTCGTTCATGCTGATGTTGTCCGGAGGTAGGCCAGCTAAGCGTCTGCTCCTTCGAAGAACTTCTGCCGCGGGGTCCAGGATGGCAAGTTACCCAGCACCGCTCCACCAAAGCTGTTACGGATGTGATGGGTTTATTTACAAAGAAAAATGTCAGCGCTCTACCGTCACTGCCGAATCACCATCGCTCGAGCGCGTCCGATCTCTTCTTCTTCCTCGCTCTTTCAGTCCGCGTTACAATATCATTACGGAAATGAAATAAAGGAAGAGGAAGGACAGAATCAGCTGACAGGCGCGCGAGTGTGCCAATCAGCCATTGTGATTCTCGCCTGAGGTTGTTCCTCTGTAATTGTGTTTATACAGAAGTCACTGACCCCGCAACATATTGGTGGAGGTGCTGGGTAACCATCAGGTAATGGAGCTCCGCAGCGGACGCCGCATCGGTTTTCCAGCCATGGCCAATGCTGAGCCCTCCGCGTCAACGTCACTGTCTCCGACGAACACGCGTCGCAACCATACGTTTTCACTCCACTTAAGGATCCCGGTACATTCTGCGGGACTGATGGCGTCGACGTTGACGATTGGTTGGCCATGTTCGAACGAGTGAGTGTGCCAAACAGATGGGATCCCACACTTCAGTTGGCTAATGTGCTGTTTTACTTGAGAGGCACGGCGAAGGTGTGGTACGAAAACACTGAAGAAGAACTCGCTAGCTAGGACCAATGCAAAGAAAAGATGCGAGAGGTGTTTGGCGAAACCGCCAGTCGTAAGATCGCCGCCAAAAAGGAATTTGCTTGCCGTGCCCAATCACCAACGGAATCATGCCTCGCATACATTCAAGACGTGCTGGCCCTCTGCCGAAAGGCTGAAAGCAACATGACAGAAGGTGACAAGGTAGAGCATGTCCTGAGAGGGATTGCCGACGACGCGTTCAATCTCCTGCTGTGCAAGCGCTGTTCCACCGTGGACGCGATCATCAAAAAGTGTCGTCAGTTTGAGCAAGTAAAATGTCGCCGCATTCTGCAAACATTGACTTACGAGGACCAGTCCGCACCACAACCCGGCGGCGACGGTCGTTGTGGTGCGGATTGGTCGTGGTGCAGACTGAGCGCAGAGTTATCCAAGCGGAAGTTGACAAAATGCTCAACAAAGGTGTCATAGAACCATCTAGTAGTCCTTGGGCCTCCCCTGCCGTCCTTGTGAAGAAAAAGGACGGTACCTAGCGCTTCTGCGTTGACTATCGCCACCTCAACAAGATCACGCGAAAAGACGTATACCCACTACCACGCATCGATAACGCGTTGGACTGCCTGCAGGGCGCTACGTACTTCTCGTCTATTGATCTTCGGTCCGGCTACTGGCAGATTTCTGTTGATGAGATGGACCGCGAGAAGACGGCCTTCATTACACCGGATGGTTTATACCAGTTTAAGGTGATGCCTTTTGGACTGTGTAACACCCCTGCCACATTCGAACGAATGATGGAATCTCTCTTGCGTGGTTATAAGTGGTCTACTTGTCTCTGTTACTTAGATGATGTGATAGTCTGTTCATCTACTTTCGATAGCCACCTGATCCGTCTCGCTGCAATTCTCGCAGTCTTCAGAACAGCTGGGCTACAACTAAACTCCAAGAAATGTCAATTTGGCCGCCGTCAGATTACCATTCTGGGTCATCTTGTAAACGCCGATGGCGTCCAACTAGATCCCGAAAAGATGGGCGCCCTCCATAGCTTTCCGGTGCCCTGTTCTACATCCGACGTTCAGAGCTTCATGGGCTTATGTTCCTACTTTCGTCATTTTGTGAAAAACTTTGCCGACGATGCCAGGCCACTCACAGATTTGCTGAAGAAGGACACCACATTCTCATGGGGCCCTGAGCAGGCTCAAGTGTTCACAGCTCTCATCGGCTGCTTAACTACACCCCCCA
This sequence comes from Rhipicephalus annulatus, assembly GCA_013436015.1. NCBI lineage: Eukaryota > Metazoa > Arthropoda > Arachnida > Ixodida > Ixodidae > Rhipicephalus > Rhipicephalus annulatus. The sequence continues at coordinate 1,595,681 of WOVY01009376.1, forward strand.
TACTTGCCTACTTTAATCCTTCTGTTGCCACAAAAGTTCGCACTGACGCCAGTGGCCACGGTATTGGCGCAGTTCTCGCTCAGCGGCACCACGGCAGACAGTGCGTGATAGCTTACGCCAGTCGCCTGCTTTCTCCCCGTGAGAGGAATTATTTCATCGCCAAGAGAGAGTGTTTAACTTTAGCTTGGGCCGTCGCCAAGTTCCGGCCATATTTATATGGTCGCATGTTCTCCGTCGTTACGGACCACCATGCTCTCTGCTGGCTGACTTCTCTGAAGGACCCGACTGGACGTCTAGGTCGCTGGGCTTTGAGGCTTCAGGAATTTTCGTTTAGCGTCAGCTTTAAGTTTGGTCGTTTGCACAAGGACACAGACTGTCATTCTCGTCATCCAGTGGACCCTCCTGATCTCGTTGCGATTGACCTGGAGAGCAGCGTGATGGCGTTCACAGATATCAGCGATATGCACATTGAACAACGACGGGATGAGTCAGTGCGCACTATCATCGACGCCATCCAGTCTGACAGCCATGACACTGAATCCCGTATGTTCGTGCTGCATGACGGCATCCTCTACCGCCGCAACGTCAACACTGAAGGCCCTGAGGTTCTGCTTGTCATTCCCTGTCATCTATAGCCTGCCATACCTGAACAACTTCACGACGCACTAACAGCAGGACGCCTCGGTGTTTCCCGCACATACGACCGCATGCGACGTCGGTTCTTCTCGCCAGGACTGTACCGCACCGTGCGTCGATATGTCGCCACTTGCGACCTCTGCCAGCGCCGGAAGAGACCCTCTTTGCTGCTAGCTGGACAGCTTCACCCAATCGAAGAACCCTCTGAACCATTTCATCGCGTGGGACTCGACCTTCTTGGCCCTTTTCTCACGACGACACTGGGAATTAAATGGATCGCCGTTGCCACAGATTATGCGACCTGTTACGCGATAACAAAGGCCATGCCAATCAGTTGCGCCACTGACGTCACGGATTTTCTTCTTCATGATGTCATCTTACACCACGGTGCACCCCGACAGCTGCTTACAGACCGCGGCCGCACTTTCTTGTCCAAAGTTGTCGACGACTTCCTTCGATCGTGTGCCACAGCGCATAAACTATCTACTGCCTACCACCCACAAACTAATGGCCTAACTGAATGTCTCAACCGCATGCTCACAGAGATGCTTTCGATGTACGTCTCCGAAGAACATCGTGACTGGGACACCATGTTTGCCTATGTGACTTTCTCATATAATTCATTTCGACATGACACCACGGGATTCTGACCTTTTTATTTTTTGTATGGTCGCGACCCCATATTGCCATTTGAAACCACCTTACTTCTCAAGCCATCTGCTTTCGAGTACGCTCGCGAAGCCATTGATCGGGTTCACATGGCTTGTCAAGTTGCCCAGTCTCGTCTCACCAGATCACAGGATATGCAAAAAGCCCGCTACGACCACTGGCATCGTAATATAACGTTTGCCCCAGTTGACCGCGTGCTCCTCTGGTCACCGTGTCGCCGTGTAGGTCTCTTCGAAAAACTTTTGTCCCGATACGCAGGACCCTATGTAGTCTTACATCAAGTTGGCGACGTCAACTACGAGATAGCGCCATTGCACTCTAATACGTCACCAAGTTCATCACTTGTTGACATTGTCCATGTCCATGTTTCGCGCATGAAACCCTACTTCTGTCGCACTTCTCCGGACTCGCGCCGAGACGGCGCTCTAACGCCCGGGGGTCCTGTTACGGAAATGAAGGAAAGGAAGAGGAAGGACAGAATCAGCTGACAGGCGCGCGAGTGTGCCTATCAGCCGTTGTGATTCTCACCTAAGGTTGTTCCTCTGTAATTGCATTTATACAGAAGTCACTGACCCCGTAACAAAATTGTGTATTATTCTCTTCATTCCTGTGTAACTTTTATGTAATGCAAGCACTCATTAGCTCACCCAATTTAGCTTATTTCTATGCGTATCTTGATCCTGACCTTTCTCTTTCAAGTTACACTCCAAAAGTCTTTCACAAAAGTCTTTCAATGTGCTCTCAGTACTTCCAGGTCATGAACGGCATGCTTGCTATTGGCTTGACTTGGCATTTTGGATATGAAAGCAACCAGTGCAAGGATTTTATGAAAGGAAATGTGCGTACACCAGAGGGCAATTATTTTTACTTGAAAGAAGGATATCTCATAGCGTGCAGCTGTTTTTTTTAGTGTACTGAGAGATCAAACTCTTCGAGTGCAAACGATACAGAAACGTACTACGCTTGTGCCGACATCTTTCGTGCTTACTGCAGGTGATCCTAGTGTCCACCACAGCAGCACCCAGCTCCATGTCTTCAGGCTTGCAACGTCCACCCCTGAGTGTGCCCGTGGTGAAGACAGTCTCTGCACCGGGCACAGCACCACTTGTTCATCAAGGCAAGGCACCTGTGGTCATGGGCCTACAAGCTTCCTCTGCCGCTCATACTTCTTCCCCTGCCGCCCTGACCAGTGTCACATCTGTTGTCACCACTCCAGGTGTGTGGCTTGCGATTTTGGCAGTTGGGATTTCAATGTGTGTTTTGCAATTACGCAGTATATCCCTTAAGAAGGCAAGATCTTCATTCTGTGACAGAAGACTTGCACGTCTGATCGATGACTGGGGTAGTTAACTACCATATGAAATCTGGGCTTTTGCAAAAAAGCTACTTTCTGTCGGCAGTCCCCATTTGATACACGAATTGTGCCTGCTACTCTTGTTTTGGCATGCACAGGAACCAGGCACATGTCATTCTTTTTCTGCTCCAAGGTTGCTTGTCATCACCGTCTACAATCGGCGAATCACACTGAAGTCAAAATCACTGATATGGAAATCTTTGTAGTTAAGTGAAATGCGGGTAGCAGCATGTGTTTGCAGCACGTTTGACATCAGCTACGCAATAAGTCAAGTGGTGCAGTCAATCTCTATGTGACCAAAGATTATCACAATACATGCTAACCGGTATGTCTGAGACTAGACGCTACAGTTTAAGCAGTCAGTGAATACATAAGGATCTAAGGGACTTGGTTGGTGATTCACCACTACTACTTTTTAACCTTTAACTCGCTAACTAATACCGGGGCTGCTGTATTCTTTGCCAGAATCTAAACACATCTGTTTGACTAACTTCAACATAATGCTTTCCAATACCGGTGCAGTGCCATCAGCATCCGTGGCAATGACTGGCGAGCCGGGTGTGGTGCGCCTGCGACCACGGGCGGTGACCGTGAACCCCCGCATGCCTCTTCGAGTGCCACGCGTTCCTGCCCCGGTTCTTCCTTCGATGGGTGGTGGGGCTCCACAGCTGCCGTGTCCATCACCTTCATACGGCAAGGCCACCATCTCGGTGCCCAAGGGGGCCATCATGCAGTATCGCCACGAAGGCAGTGAGTGGCTGACCTTTGGCCATCTGCCACCTGCTGGTGGCCTGCGTACAGACAACGTCGATTGGAACAGACAGAAAAGTGTGCAGTTGAGAGGAGTCCTTGACATTGCGTCTTTGCATTTAACCTCTGTCACCTCATTATGTTTGTGTAGATCGGGGGAACCATGCGTGGGGAAGAATGAAATGATGCGGGTGCTTTGAGGGTGTCCCTGTCGAAAAAAGGAAAGAAAAAGAAAGCATTCCTTCCGTATGCAGCCAAAACTACCTTGTGAGCAGCCCGACAATAGAGCAAGAGGGGTGACGAACAATAGTTCTTGCTGTGTACCAATTGTGTTCTCTGATGTCAACTACACTCACCTTACTCATGGAACGTCACACGGGTCCTCGGTGTACGTCATGCCTGTAGCAATGTCATGAGGAGCTGCCAACTCAGATGAGGACTCCCGCTTATTTCAAAACCAATATAAAATCTTAGAGCTAACTTCCAGCACTAATAATTGATAAGAAGTGCCTCCGTATGCAGGATAATCAAACAACACAAACATCTTGAGGTTTCAATTTTGGTGTCTGGGGTCCTTTAAATCCATAGTGGTAGAATAACCGGTTGCTGGAACTACCACATTTATTCGCGTATGGGACGCTTTTTTTTTTTTCCGAAAAATCGGAGCAAAGTTGGGGGTGCACATACTACACGGGGCAAATTTTATGAAAACTTTTTGAGGATGAGCAAAAAATGCGGTAGTCACACACACACAAAAAAAAGGTAGGTCGCTTCGCCTTTTGCATTTGATTTACACTTGAACTTGATATAATGAACCCGGTTACAACGAAATATCAATTATAGCAAAGTAACTGAAAAATAGTCTTGCAATAGATATAGTGTTATGAATAAACCTTTATAATGAATTTTAGGATATAAAAAAGCTACCGTAATTACTCGCATAATCCTCGCACTTTTTTCTGCAAAAAAAAAAAACGATGCAAAGTTGGGGAGGTGCGATAATTACGCGGGGAAAACTTTCCCCGAAAACGTACAGAGCGAAAAAGAAAACGAAGTGGCCACAAATCGGTATTCTCACACCAGCAACTAACAGCAAGCTTTGAGATGTACTAATTAAAATTTACCTCAATAATAAAAGCTGAGGTTCAACGTAAGGCAAGATTTATTTGATACACAAAAAGTGCAAGCAAATAGTGCAGAATGAGAATACCATACGCAAAGCTTGTGGGCATTGCGATAGCGTTCATCACTCAACTGGAGACCTCAAAAAGTAAGCATAGGATGTCAGTATTGGGCTGGTGGCTATTTAACAGGATTGTCCTCAGTTCTTTTTTGAAGAAATAAAGTTTACCATCAATCCCAGTCTTAGGCACACGGCAGGATCAACCCGTCTTGGTGGCTTTCAGCTGCTGTCACCAGTAGCGAACACAAAACTTGTCGACTCCAAAGCGCCTACCGGCGGCCCTGTTGCCGTTTAGTGCATAATCAATCACTTTCAACTTTAAAGCAGCCAGGTAGCTTCAGTATCGCCCCATAACGTGACAAGATTACCGACAAAACATACAAAGCATGCCACAATGCCCACTTGCCGCTTTGGCTTGGCTTGAATTGAATCTCCGTGCAATAATAGTACGCTTGATGCTTAAGAGATGCCGCCAGATGGTGCGTGCTATCATCATCAACGGCTGGAACGAGCAGACAACGTTATTGCGTCAATTTTTGGGGGTGCGATAATTACCCCAGGAAAAAAAATCGTATTTTTGTTGGGCAATGTGGGGAGTGCGAGAATTATGCGAGCGCGAGGATTACGCGAGTAAATACGGTAATTTTGTGTAAGATGCAACTTTGTTATAGCGAGGTTTGAGTGCACGCATACACTGTTTGGAAACAGCTTTTGTTTCACTTCACTCATCTTCGGTGATTGATGGCGCTATTTTCTGCAAGCTGTCTTTGCGCCCTCCCGTACACGTCATAAAAGCATTTCGTGCATATCTTTTCACTTAATTGTTGAACTGCAACAGTGGTATCTGTTGTTATCTCGAGGAGCACCCAAAAGGGGGCACTACGATGCTACGTCGTACTTTGCCAATTTCGCCGCAACCTCGCACGACTACTGTGATGCCACCGTCGACATTGTAGCAAGTAACCCACATTACAGCAAGCTACCACCGAATCATTAAGACAAACCATCGATAACAAGATCAATGATAAAATACGGCCACCGCCTCACTGCCCACATGAGAAGTTACTGTAGAAAAGGTAGCGTATATCTTGCGTTTCTTTAACTACGTGCAGATAACAAGCACGAAAAGCAAATTGCAACCAAAGCGTGAATCGGAGTGCTACATGTTGCGGAAATAGTCACGATTTTTTCTTTGCGAGAATTGATTTTCTTCTTGTTTTCCAGAAACCTGCGACGCGATAGCGACGAATGGCCCTTTGCGACAGCCATCGCAATAGAAAACCCTGTTGTTTTTGCTTGACTATCGCATGCACTGCCTTCAAGTTGCCTTCAAGTTTGTATTGCCTTCAAGTTTTGTATTTGCAGGAAGCGTTTGGTTGGCGCAAGCAGTTTCGTGACCTTAGCTTGCTCTGTGCTTGTCAGCTGCGATGTCTCTACGCTCGCACTGTTCGTGAACCCGGTCTAGTGCATAGATAGTTGAAGAAAGAAAGGGCACGTGCCGCTCACAGATAGAAACAAAGAAAAAAACTTCCACCATATTTGGCTAAAAGGAACCATGTGTAGCTGCGAAGCAGCGAGTGATAGCGCTTACACTGGCAGCGACGTTGAGGCTGGCGCTCATAAGCGAAAACCAAGTAAAGACAGCCTTGACTGAAATCCGAACGCGCTATCCAGTGCCTACATATATGGGGTGGCCAATGAACGGTTCTGCAGTGTGAGCAGTCAGTTTTTTACTAGCAAATGCTGCCTGCATTGGCCTTGTGAGGCGAGAGAAGGGGAGGGGAGCGACAGTCATGTGGGTGTCTTCTCAGGCCGGCACGAGACGCGAGCATGGGGCACGAGAATCGAAACACGAGCATGCACAGTGGGTGTATGGAGGGACAGCGTTACGCAGGCTAGTCAAAGAGCTGCTTCGCATCTAAAAAAACAAAACAATAGGTCAAGCGGCAGCGGGCGAACAGGCGAAGGGGTAGAAGTAGCGAGCCGAGGTGACCGAGGGGGGGAGGGGTTGGCATACCGTAATTACTCGAATCTAACGCGCACCTTTTTTCCGGTTAAGCGAGTTCATAAATCGCATGCGTGTTAGAATCGAGTACGAAAAAAAATGAATACGGTCATTCTATTGCCATCGGCACTTTCAAAATGGTCCCTCCCTATGCGCGTCGGCCATTTCTGCCTATGTGTTTCCCATGTGCGTCACTTCGTACGTGTGCTGAGGAGTTCGTTATCTTGTAGTGCATTAGCATCGACGACATGGAAGGACTGACTCCAAAAACTCGAGTGCACCACGATGCTGCTTTTAAAAGGGAAGTCATCGCGTGTGCAGAAACGGACGGAAATCGGGCCACATCGCGGTCGTTTAGAGTTTTTGAAATGTGCGTGCGGGACTGGCGGAAACAAAAGCAGTAGATTGTCGACAGCAAAGCCTCACGCAAAGGCTTCAGTGGACCACAGCAGGGTCGGTTTCCGCAAATTGAAGAGCTGCTCGGCGAGTATGTGCTTGAGCAGCAAGCGGCACAGCGGCCTGTGACGACAGAACTGCTCCAAGTGCGGGCTATGCAGTTAGCCTTAGAAAAAGTTCTAATGCGGAGCCAGTTTAAAGCGAGCAGGTGCTGGCTAACTAACTTTATGAAGAGGAAAGGCTTTTTCCTTCCAAAAGTGAACGGGCATATGCGAAAAATTCTGCTGAAAAGTAGGAGAAAAAGCTTCACAGTTTTCACAGGTTCGTCCTAAACTTGCGGCACAACAACGGCTACCTGCTTGGGCTAATCGGGAATGCCGATCAGGCGCCTCTTTACTTCGATATGCCTGGCACCGCAACCGTCGAGAAGAAGGGGGCGAAGCAAGTTCGCGTGCTGACGTCGGTCCACGGTAAAACTACAGTGACGGCAACGCTCTGTTACACGTCAGATGAGCACAAGCTTCCCCCCGTACCTCATATTTAAATGGAAGACGCTTTCGAAAGGAGTCGGTTTTTCTAGTGGTGTGATCGTGCGGGCCGGCGAGAAAAATGGGTGCGCGTTGCAATCGATGTCATAATTTTTTTTTTCGTCGTGGAAATCAGGTGCTCGTTACAATCGAAGGCGCGGTAGAATCGAGTAAATACGGTAATAATAAAAAAAACTGAGGCGCAAGTTGTTTGTTTGCGGTACTGCAGCGGATGAATGTAGCTGGTGCGTTTATTATGTGGGGAAATAAAATTCAAATTTTGACAACTGTAGTTGGGGGTGCATCTATTATGCGAGTGCATTCATTATAAGTAAATACAGTATTTTCATCCGCTACTCAAGAACTACATGCAAGAAGTGCTAGCGTATTTTTTGACAAAACCAAGAGAAAAAATAACAGCAGCACAGTCTTTAGTTAAAAAGTTTGTTTTCACTATGTGTTGTGAGTGAAATATACACAGAGCTCTAAAGTTTCTCAGTGGCGACTCTATTACCTTGTCCCACCCTGTTGCAGCAGTGAAGATAATTGCTCAAAGCCAGCTGCCCATCTCTGGTGCCAAGCTCGTGACCAAGGCAGGGCCTGGCTGCACCATTGCGACCTCCTCTTCCTCATCTTCCTCCACCTCCCTCAACGTTCCACCACGGGTTTCTACAGTCTCCATTACAAGTAGGTCGCGAGTAGCTTCTTTATATTGTCATGCCCCGAACAGAGTTTATTGAGACGCGCTCAGCAGTATCTTCAGTGATCTTGAGTTCGGCGATGTCAAGGCACGTCCTCTTTTTCTTCACCTCTCTTAACCGTAGACCCATTACACACAGGTGCACATACCCAAACTACAATTGTAACATCTCTCTGCGCTCAGACAAAGCCCACTGGGCGAGTCAATCAGTCTTTCTAAGAATGAACGGCTATAAACGGGCATTATGTGTAAGTTCTGTCTTTGCAGAACGTCGGCCATTGGCGTGGATGGGAGCAGCGTGGTACGTCATGTCACTTAATGCGGCCAACAATGACATAGGGTACAACATAATGCGCCAGCAGTTTTTACATAATCGCTGTTTTCGCACTAGAGTCCAAGCCACACCTAGTCGCTGTGTTCAAATGTGATTTGTCGGCATTGTCTGTCGAACCGTACCTTCGTGCGTTGTTGGGAAGCAAGAGTGCACAAATGAGCAAGTTTTCTGGCCTCTTCCGTACGACAGATAGTCTCAGATATGCGGGATCATTGTGATCTAAAAAAAAATGGCAGCATATCCACGGAGTGAATGATGGAGAGTGGGGCAAAGCATCTGTCCGTTCATTCGTTCTTGCTTCCGTTCGTCCATGCGTGCGTCTGTGTGGCTGCCCGTGCGTCCTTTTGCCCGTCTGTGCGTGCGTCTGGTCGTGCGTCTGCACGTCCATCTGTGCGTCCGTCCCTGCGTTTGTCCATGCATCCATCCGTCCGTGCAGCCATCCGTGCATCCGTCCATGCATCTGTTTGTGTGTCTGTTCATCCACCTATTCAACACTCCAAGTACCACCATCTCGCATCTTTTCATCATATATTTCTCATATAGAAGCACCACCATCCAGCGGATATTCCGAGGACTGATCGAGAGAAGGCACACGCACACACCTTACGGCTTGCGCTTTATGTCTACTTCCCACCTTTAACTACCTCGAGTTCATGGTATATACTAGTTCACTGTATTCATGGCACTGCGGCCCAACGCTTGCTAAACCTTTCTAAAACCAAGAAGGTTACGCCCAGCGAGTATAACGTAGCAACCCTTTCTTGTCAGATAGTGCTCAATGTACATGCCAATGGCTGCTAAGGAGGAATGAAAGACAGGAGAATTCGTCTTTTAGTTAATGCACACCCTGCGAATGTGTTATTGTTCAGCAACGCACAGAAGAAATCTCTCACCGGCACCTACCTTGGAGGTCAAAATGTAAGACTGGTTACACACTACTACTACTACTACTGCGAGGGGCGAACGGTTGCCGCTATAAGGAGCTTCGCCCCTAAAACTGGAAAATTGTGACGAGTGTATAGCGTAGTGGTCTAGCATAAAGAAGAAAGAAGGGACTGCGGTGTTGAAGGAATAAGCAATAAAAGGCAGAACATCGTCCCAATTTTTGTGATCTGATGACACATACCTAGAAAGCATGTTCATGAGAGTTCTGTTTTTGTGTTCAATAAGAACGTTTGTTTGAGGGTGATGAGCATAAGAGTGTCGAAAACTTGAAGCACATAGACGAAGCATCTTTTCGGCGACTTCTGCCATGAACTGGCGCCCACGGCCACTAATAATGACTTTTGCACATCTGTGTCAGAGAATCACTTAGTGTAGCATGAAGAAGCACAAGTCACGTGCAGTAGCCGATGGTATAGCGGCCATCTCGTAATCGGGTCAGATGATCGGCATACAAAATGGTTTAACGATATCCTTTGGAGGACCGGGGAAAGGGACCGAGTCGGTCGGTTCCAACTTGCTCAAATGAAGTTCTTGGAGGTGGCACAGGACGTAGCCTTTCTAGAGGAGTACTTGTAGAATGCTTTCGTCTTTGACATTCATTGCAGCTAGACACATATTGCTGCATAGTCTGATGCATTTTGGGCAAATAAATCCTTTCTTGAAGGCGGTAGAGAGTTCTCGTTGCTCTTAAATAGCCGGATGTTGGATCATCGTGCATGGCTTTCAAAATTGAAAAGCGGAGACTCTTGGGGACTACCAGAACATAGCGCAAACCTGTAGTACAATAGTTCTTGTATAGTAGCCCGTTGCGCATGCAAAAACGAGTGGCTGATGAATTTTGTCTGCTAGCAAGAAGTTACTGTAGAGCACTGTCCTTTTGCGACTCCTAATTGCACTCTTGTCAGAGAATCCTTTCTCCAATGATGCAATGTACCCGTCCAAGTTGTCCACTGTCACAGTCCGTCGAAGGAAGTGGCAGCCGCAAAAGGCAATCTGCATCAGCGTGCCGGTGACCACTTTAATAAGCAACTCTAAAGTCGTACTCTTGTAGGCAGAGTGTCCAATATGCAAGTCTACCGGATGGGTCGTGCAGATTGACCAGCCAACACAGAGAATGTTGGTCTGTCATGACGGTGAAGGGGCGTCCATAAAGGTACGACCGGAAGCATTTTACTGCGAAGACCACTGCAAGAGACTCCTGTTTCGTAACAGTGCAATTACAATTGCTCAGGCTTCTGAAGGAGTAACTCGCATATGCCACGGCATGTTCTTTGGTGCCGACACGCTGAACCAAAACAGCACTGACACCAATGTCCCTAGCGTCCGACCGCACTTCCGTCGGAGCCATAGGATCGAAGTGTCGGAGAATCGTTTGGGCACTTCAGTTCACTAAAAGCGGACGCACATTCCGGGGTCCATTCCAACTGCACGTCTCTTTAGAGCAGACACGTGAGTGGATGCGCGATATTAGCGAATGCAGGAATGAAGCGATGGAAGTACGAACTTAGTCTCAGGAAGCTCCGTAGTTTTTTTACTGGGCGAGTCTGCTTGAAGGCTTCCACTGCTGCCATCTTCGCTGGATCAGGTCATATCCCCTCTTTTTTCACCAAGTGGCCTAGGATGAGTGTTTTACTTTCTCCAAAATGGCATTTTCTTTAGTTCAGTACCAAACAAGACTTGCTTAAACAATTTAGCACAAGGTCGAGTCATGTGTTGTGCTCACAGAACATGCATTCAAAGATAACTACATCATCCAAATAGCACATGCAGATTTCCCATTTTAAATCACGCAAGATGTTGTCCATGAAGTGCTTGAATGTAGCTGGCGTGTTACACAGCCCGAATGGCATCACATTAATTTCGAAAAGTCCATCGGTTGTTACAAATGCAGTTTTCCCCTTATCTTTCTTGTGCATCGGTATTTTCCAATATCCTACTCTTAGATCAACAGATGAAAAGTAGGAAGCTGATGAAAGGCAATCGACAGCATCATCGATCCGTGGAGAACGATATATGTCCTTTTAGGTGATGGCGTTGAAATGATGGTAATTAACGCAAAATCCCCATGAGCCGTCTTTCTTTTTAACCAAGATTACTGGCGCTGCCCATCGACTGCACGATTCCTGGACAACATTTTTTTTTGGCATGTCACGAACTTGGTCATTGATAACCTTGTGCTCCGAAGGTGACCCATGGTATGGTTGCTGTCGGATAGGTGGATTACATCCCGCATAAATGCGGTGTTGTATACGAAAAGGGGAAATGATGGCGGATCGTCCTTCTGGGCAGTCGAACACTCCAGAGTGTTTCGTTAGGATACTCGCCAGTTCACGGCGCTGGGTTGTGCTTAGCGCTTTGTTGATCATAGTCATAATCAGAGTCTGTGGCGTGCGCATTGACTGAACTAGGCTCTTCTGCGGAATTGCGGCACTCTTCAAAGATTACAAGAAAAAATACTCGCTGTTCATGAATCACCGCTATTTTCAGACCCTCCGGCAGTATCATGGGTTCATTGGAACAGTTGATGGTCCGTGAGCAAGTGCGCCCTTGAACAACTGGCAGCGTACAATAAAGTACCAGAACATTCTTTTTCATGCAACTAAGGTGTATCGGCTCTATCATGGCGTCAAATGTTTTTTTGGTGGCAGGGGAAGATGTGACTGGGACACACTTTGCTGACAATAGTGAGACAACTGTATCCATGCATACGCAAAAGGCACTTTCGGTACATGGTGTGTGTTCCATAAATGCCGACGAAATAATAGAATCTACGGCAATTTCTCTCGTTCAACAATCGACATTGACACCACAAAGCTTTAGTAGATCTAGTCCCAGTACTACGTCATCCGTGGCAGGAGGTAGAACTGCGAACTCGGCGTTAAATAAATGACCACCCAAGCTAACTTCAACACTGCATACACCAACAAGATATAGGGGCTCATCATTCACTCCACGAAGCGTATCGGCGCAGTCCCAGCAAAACATACATCACTTTTCGCTTGAGAAGGCATTTGAACGCGAAACTCATCACTGTAATAATTGCTTCTATGTCCACTAAGGCCATAGTCGAAATGCTGTCTATACACACAGACAGCTTATTCTTAAACATACAAATGTATGGAGGTATTTTTGTCGAAATCGGGAGATGGTCCAGCGACCTCATTTCCCACGGCCGCGTCGACTATTGTATGAACCGGACTATAGGTCCAGTGGGAATATAGGTCGACCCCCCAAGTTCAGGTTACCGAAAAAGAAAAAAAAAGAAAAAAAAAACCAAAACTGCCGAACCACATTTATTTGCGAATTGGGCGCACCGCATCCCGATCGTCGGAGCTCCCCTCTACCATCATCGCAACTGCTCCTATTCGTCCGACGAAGCACCACTGTCTTCTGAAGACAAGAGTTTGTCGCTGGCGGCCTCCCACAGTGCGTCGCCTTCAGTGCCAGCCAGCGAGTTGCTGATGCAACATTTCTTGAAAGAATTTTTCACCATGGAATCCGGCAAGGAGCACCATGCGGAAAGCACCCAGCCACAAACAGTCGCAAGCGGAGGCCTCTGTAGGCGCCCCGTCGGTGTCTTGGGGTTGTCGCCGGACATCCACTCTTGGTATTCCAGGCGCACTCGGTCCTTGAACGACTTGTTTAGTACAACGTCGAGTGGCTGGAGGGTGGACGTCACACCACCTGGTATCACGGCTAGGTCCGTTTTCCCGTCGCCGAGTGCGCGTTTCACTGCGTCGGTCAAGTGGCCACGAAACACATCCAACACCAGCATGCTGCGAAGACGCAGCAGTGCACCTGGCCGACGGTTCCACACCACTCGTATCCATTCGAGCATCATGGCCTCGTCCATGTATCCCTTTTTGTTGACGCGAACGACAACACCGGGCGGGAACACTTCCTTCGGCATTGTCTTGCGTTTGAAAATGACGAAGGGCAGAAGCTTTCTACCATCTGCCGTGCATGCCAGCATGACGGTGAAGCACGAGTGCTCGTTGCCAGTGGACAGCAGCTTCACATCCTTGGCGCCGCGCTGCGTGATCGTGGTCGACGAAGGCATGTCAAACCACGTGGGGGTCTCATCGGCGTTGCCAATCTGCCCCATCATGTAGTCGTTCTGCTCCCGAAGCCGGTTTACGAAGCGTTGAAAGTTTATGAGCTTGTCCTCGAACTCCTCCGGCAACTTTTGACAGATGGATGTGCGCCGCCGGAGAGAAAGGCCTTTGCGTCGCATAAATCGACGCACCCAAGAGTTCGGTGCACGAAACTCTTCTCTCGTGAGCCCAGCTTCCGGAGCGAGTTCCACTGCTTTCTTGCGAATGGTATCCACGGTCACTGGCAGCGAGCGCGCACGAACTTCCCGCACAAAGTCCGCTAGCTTATCCTCCAGCTGCGGATGAACGGCACTTCGTCCACGAAACGACATTTTTCGAGGATTGCACATCTGCAGCTTCCCTTTCTGCGCCCTCCAATAGCGCACGCTTTTTTCTGATACACCAAAGTGGCGCTGAGCAGCCATATTCCCTTTTGCTTCTGCGAACTTAACATCTAGTTTAAACGCAGCTGAGTACTGCCTCCTCGAACTGCTAGACATATTCAGTGAACGAAAAAAAAAAAAGGCCACTAAAAATGCAGCGCAATGTCAAGCGGAGCGAAAACTCGGGACAGATCGGAAGCAAATCACGAACACAAAGAAAACGGACTGCGATTGGATTTGGATGCGGATATGGCCGCGTCTGGCTTCACAAGCACATGCAAGCCGTATGTTGCCAGACAGCGTCGCACTTTCGGCAAGACACCGCTATATAAGACGAGGGGTGACTTTAGCTTATTATTTTATTGAAAATATCTCGACTTATATTCCGGTTTATACGGTAGTTCTCCTGATAGGGCGACGCATATCGGTGCCAACAAGATGGCGATCAGCTTTCACGAGGAGCAGGCGGAGGCGTCAAGCTGTGATCGGAGGCCAAAGAGGGGTTTCGCAGCCTCCCTGATTTGTGGTTGGTTGATATTTTTGTGAACATATAGCCACTTGAACCACAAGGTCGCTCAGATGTAGACTGGTGGTACCTCTGCGGCTGGCGGCGATGGCAGTATCTTGCAATGTGACCCTCGCTGCCACAGCTGCAACACACGGGCAGAGGACATTCGAAGAAATGCTGTTGCGAGCGCTCAACCATGAAGGGTCGTCTCATGGATTGCGAAGGCTCTGTAGTCTAGACTGTAGCTGTCTGTAGCTGTGTGCCGCGGCTGAGACACGATAGCGGTGCCCATAGTGCTGCTCAGATGCAAACGTGTCTCAATGCGGTCACCTCCTTCCTGGTTTAGTGCGATCAGCAACCCACTCTGACAGTGGCAAAGGAGCACATGGTGCTACTGGCGTTGAGTACTGCAGAGAATAGGTGACATCGTGCTGCCGCAGTTCTTCACGCACGATTTGCCGAGTAGTTGAAGCAAGGTCGGCGGGCAAACTCGCATGAACGCTAGCGACTGTAGTTACATTTGCCAATCGCCCAAATTTAGGTGCAATGCGGCGGCGGGTCTTCAACGTCTGAAAAGTACGGCAGTGACAAAGAACATTCGAGACAGTGGAGAGATCTTCTCGACCTATCAGATAGTTATAAACATCTTCGGCGATACTCTTGAGAATATGTCCAATCTTACCTTCTTCCGACATCCGTGGGTTTATACGTGGTGCAAGTCTCCACAGGAGTCTGAGCTTTTTGAGCAAGTGTCCTCTCAACGCATTTCTTCATGGAGTCTGAGTCACTGAAACATTTCGTTACTTCTTCAACAAAAAGGTCCCATGTTGTTAACGACTCCTCGTGATTCTCATACCACATGAGAGTGGTTTCCGTCAAAAAGAATGCTACATACTCAAGCATGGATTTGGCGTTCCAGTGGTTGTAAAGGCTCATCCTGCCATAGTGCTTGAGCCACTCGTCCACATCTTCTCCTCCTCTTCCAGCGAACATGCGTGGTTCCATGTAGTAGCGAATAGGTGCATCCGGCATGGTCCTGGGCTCGGTAGCAGCTGGCCCTGTGTCTTCCCCTCGTTATAGAGCATAGAGAAAGTCGTCAGTGAAAGACCGGCAAGGTGACAGCTCTGGCGATGTTGAAACGGTTGTGGCTCCGTGGTACGTTTACGTCGCGCACCCCTCTCCTACACCTCTGTCATGCCCCGAACAGAGTTTATTGAGACGCAATGCAGCGGTAGCTTCAGTGGTCTAGAATTTGAACCGAGACTGTCACGATCGCAAGGCACATCCTCTTTCTCTTTTAACCATAGACCCCCTGCACACAGGTGCAAATACCCAAACTACAATTGTAACAATATTGTACTTACAAGTTCAAGAAGTGTTGTGCAATTATGGGCCATTACAAGCACAGTGCCTAAGCTGTGGCTAGACTGCAGGACTGCCAGAGACAAATGGAGCTCTCAGTTCTGGAACTTACTCAAGACGTGGAAACAAAGCGAAATAGTGAGCACAATATGCTCTCGCATATTGTGAGCCAAAGGAAAATATCTGTTTGGAGCTGGTCACTTCTGAGACAACTGTGCTGTACCGTACGCACGCACTTGGCGTGAAAGTTTCAATGCAGTGGTTTTTCTCTGCATCTGCGAAGCACGACACTCAACTCGGCAAGTACAGAAAGTTGCTTTCTTTCTGCAAAGCGCCGTGGACCTCAATGTAGTCCTAAGCAACGAGGCAACTGCTCGGCAGCCTAGTGCGTTCAGGTTGTCATTGTTGGCTATCAAAAGCACGCACTATGCAGGCTTAACGTAGCGCTAAGCCATACCTGTGCCCGAGCAGATAGATGATGGTTATAGAGTTGTTGGTGATAAGTCATACCGGCGCACTTCGGTGATGCATTCAACTTTTGTGGCACAAAAGCCGTACGCATGCTACGCACGTATTGATAGGCCTAGGACAAACCACTCTAGGTGATCAGCAAATGCATTGGCTCTATGCGACTCGGTTTGGGATTCTCTGCTACTGCATTTTAATTGTTAGTATGTTTAAAACAAGTACGTGATAACGAGGTCTGACTGTATTTCTAATGAATCATAGCCAAGGCGATCTCTATCGTCAAGAATTGAGGTACTCGTCTATACAGTAGACACTCAGTAAATGGAAATCTGTTAATTAAACGGAACTACTGTTTAAATAGAACTATTTCCTCTGCTATGCTTGGTTTCAGCCTTGTATTCTGCACCTATGTTCTTCTCTCAGTAAGTGGAACTCTTGTTAAGTGGAACATATTTTCCCGGTCCCTTCAGGTTCCGTTTAGTGAGAATTTACTGTACTCGGAATTCCTCCTTGCCAGCATTTCCTTCCAATTACAAGGGGGCATTAGCAGCTCCTTAACCCAGTCACAGCTGATAGAATAGCAACATACTTGACAACATGGCTTTCAGCATCTGCATTGAATAGCACCTCTGGTCTGACACTTTTTAAATTAGAGAGTTAAAAGATCCTTACATCTCTCGTTTATCTCATTTGTTGATGCTTCCGTTTCTAGCAAAGGCAGTACACCTGTCATTCTATAGAATCCCTATCTGTCACTTTAGCATTCCATCACCAATCTTGGAGGCAAAGCTCCTTAGGACCTAGCGTTGCCCATGTCCGGCGGTGTGCACGCTCATAGCACAGATGTGAAAACATCTGTGAAAACAGCTGTGGTGGCCAACAAAAGTTTAAAAGAACAGAATACAAATGTCAAACAAAAAACAGAAGGCCACACATCCATAAAAGTACGGACATTTAACCACTCCTCAACATAGCTCGGCATACTCACTCATGAGTATACTCACTCACACTCATTCATACTCATTTGAACATGGTGAGTGTGAGTATGAGTGAGTACTGATGAGTATGAGTAGGAGTGAGTAGAACGTGAGTGAGTACACATGGGTATAAGTAAGAGTGAGTATGAACGTGAGTGGGTGCTCATGAGTGTGAGTAGGAGTGAGTATGAATGAGTATTCTTAGTGTGAATAGGAGTGAGTATGAACGTGAGTGACTACTCTGAGTGTGAGTATAAGTGAGTATGAATGGGAGTGAGTACTCTGAGCGTGAGTAGAATTGAGTATGAACGTGAGTGAGTATTGTGAGTGTGGGTAAGAGTGAGTATAAACTTGAGTGAGTACTCTGAGTGTGAGTATGAGTGAGTACTCATGAGTGTGAGTAGATGTGAATTTGAACGTGAGTGAGTACTCATCAGTGTGAGTATCCGTGAGTATGAATGTGAGTGTGTATTCATCAGTGTGAGTAGGAATGAGTGAGAGCTTGTGAGTGTGAGTAGGAGTGAGTATGGGCGTGAGTGAGTATTCTGAGTGTGAGAAGGAGAGAGTATGAACGTGAGTGAGTACTCATGAGTGCGAGTAGGAGTTTGAACATGAGTGAGTACTGATGAGTGTGAGTATTCGTTAGTATGAATGTGAGTGAGTATTCATGAGTGTGATTAGGAGTGAGTGAGAGCTCATAAATGTGAGCAGGAGTAAGTAGGAACGTGGGTGAGTACTCATGAGTGTGAGTAGACTTGACTGCGAAGGTGAGTGAGTTGCTGTGAGTGTGAGTAGCAACGAGTTGGAACATGAGTGAGTTACTATGAGTGTAATAAATATTTGTAACCATCGCAACAGCGTCCTCAATACGTTGGAAATAACGGGCACTATGGTATGCAAGCTTCCTGTACGTAAAAGCCTTCAGTTAGTTTGGAAACTGGGGGAGCCATTCTACATAAAATGGGGGGGGGGGGGGCGAGATGACCGCGCAAAACTCGAGTTGAGGGTAGCCGTCCATTTTATTGTAATTTGAATTTTCTAGGCTGAATAACTTTGAACTGCCTGTCCCTATATCTTCCGTTCTTGCTGTACTTACCTCTTGCGCTTCAGTCTACGCAACACGCTGATTATACATGTAAAACAAGGTCTTGAGAAGCCCTTTAACGAAAATCGCCGCGCGAGCCGGTTCAGAAAAAAAGAAATGCTTTGCGCAAGCAACAAAAAAAAAAAGCGCTGAAATGGCCCGCGAGAGAAAGCACATTGTGTGCGCTACGCACATTGTGCGCAGCGATTTTGCAGTTTCTATTTCTGCGTTGACCCTCAAGTGAAGGTTGCTTTGAACGAAAACCTTAAGTGATCTCATGACCTCTCAAGCACAAAGTTGTGTGCAAACTTCGCCTTCTCAGTGCCCCATTAAGAAAAAAAAAAGAAAAGCTTGGAGGACGGTTGAGCTTCGCCGTCAATAGTATAGTATGCGATAGCGTAATCGGACCTTGTTCGCATCGCCGTTTCAATCTCTACCCTCCCTTCACTTTTCGGCGGTTTATTATGCCTTCAACAGTGCAGACACAATGTGCAATAAGCGCCCAATCACCCTTGATAATTTATTTTATCATTCACATAAGGCGGGCTAGTACAAAAACACACATAACGCAACTCGTTGATTACCGTTTCATTTGGCTGTCCGCGATAACCCTGCGTACACACACTGCCAATGAACCTTAACCGCGTCCGCAGATCCATAAATAAGGCCCCCCTGCAATCGTCAGTGCGGGCACGGAGCCAACGAAGTCTCCGCGTGAGCGCGACCCACAGAGGAAGGAAAACATTTCCGAAGATGCGCACAATTTCTCGAATGCAAAACTGCCGTACGCAACGCATTCCATCTGAAGGCGAGGCAGAGAGGGGAGGCACCGTCTCAACGGTCGCGCACGGCCACAGAACACCTACCAGTGGCCGGGCGGCCATGGTGGCCGCGGCGCCGACGTGGGGGCGAGACCCCGGCGTCCGCCTGTCCCGCAGTCAGAAGGGGCTAGGGGCAGTGGAACGAACGAAGCGGCCGAGCCGGATGGCATGGCAACGTCTTACGTTCTGGCGAGTAATTTCGCGCGCGTGCGTCGTAGCCTACTAAAGCGCGTTTTGAGTGCTTGTAACACATTACTGAGATTCTAAACGATGTCTCAGCGTCTTCTACGCGTCATGGCACACAAATGAACGTGCAGGTGCGTCGTAATTGCGCTGAGTCGTTGCCTGTTTGTGGAGCCTACCGACCCTAAAAGAAAGCGACAATTGTTCAGCTCGATTGTTTCTTGAGTAAGCTGAGTACACGTAACGCGACCTCAATGTTAATATTGATCATCGACCTTACAATGTCCACTGCAGGACAAAGGCCTCTCCCATGATCCGCCACTCAACTCGGTCCTGTGCTTGCTGCTGCCATTATGTACCCGCGAACTTCCTAATCTCATCTGCCCACCTAACTTACTGTCTCCCCCTAACCCGTTTGCTTTCTCTGGAAATCCGGTCAGTTATGCTTAATGACCAGCTGTCATCCTGCCTACGCGCTACATGCCCGGCCCAGGTCCATTTCTTTTTTTTGATTTCAACTATGATATCCTTAACCCCGGTTTGTTTCCTGATCCACTCTGCTCTCTTCTTGACTCTTAAGGTTACAACTACTCTTTTCCTTTCCATCGCTCTCTGCGTCGTCCTCAATTTAAGCTGAACCCTTTTTGTAAGCCTCCAGGTTTCTGCTCACTAGGTAAGTACCGGCAAGATGCAGCTGTTATATACCTTCGTCTTGAGGAGATAGTGACAATCTACCAGCCATGAGCTGAGAATGCTTGCCGAATCTTCTCCACCCCACGCTTATTCTTCTAGTTACTTCAGTCTCGTGGCTCGGCTCCGCAGGTACTGCCTGTCCTAAGTAGACGTATATACCTTTTCCAACTTCAAGTGCACTACGACCCATCTCGAAGCGCTGTTTTCTTTTGAGGTTGCTGTTCATTACTTTCGTTTTCTGCCGGTTATTTTGTAGATTCCAAGAGAAGGAAAGCGGGAAAAGGGGAGACAAAGTTTGGTGGGCAGATGAGATTGGGAAGTTTGCGGGTATGAAGTGGCAACAGAAAGCAAAGGACCGAGTTGACTGGTGGAACAGGGGAGAGGCCTTTGTTCTGCTGTGATGATGATGAGTATGTGAATGTAAAAGTACGTGGGTGAGTGCGCCTGAGTATGGGTAGGCGTAAGTATGAAGGTGAATTCTTATGTGAGTGCGGAGGTGAGTGAGGGCTTATGATCTTGAGCAGGTGTGAGTATGAAGGTGAGTGAGTAACTATGAGTCTTAATTGAGGCGCACGAAAAATTGAAGTACAAAAAGGAGACACCTGGACATGGCGTGCTGCCTCGAGGTGTCTTCCTTTTGTACTTCAATTTTTCGCGCACCTCAGGTAATATGAATTACCAACTCGCCCAGCAGTCCGTGTTTCTCTAAGAGTGTGAGTAGTCGTCAGTATGAACGTGAGCCATGAACAATGAGTGTGAGTAGGCGTGAGTATGAACGTGAGTGACTGTGCGTAGGCGTGAGTATGAACGTGAGTGACTGTGAGTAGGCGTGAGTATGAACATGAGTGAGTACTCGTCAGTGTGAGTAGTCATGAGTATGAACGTGAGTGAGGGCGTACGAGTGCTAGCTGGCGTGAGTGTGAACGTGAGTGAGTACTCGCAAGTGTGAGTAGTCGTGAGTATGAAATGAGTGAGTACTCATCAGTGTGAGTAGTCGTGAGTATGAACGTGAGTGAGGGCCTAGAGTGTGAGCTGGCGTAAGTTTGAACGTGAGTGAGTACTCATGAATATGAGTAAGAATGAGTATGAACGTGAATGAGTACTTTCAGTGTGAGTAGAAGTGAGTTTGAACGTGAGTGAGTACTCATGAGTGTGAGTAGGAGTGAGTATGAACGTTAGTGAGTACTCTGAGTGTGACAAGGAGTGAGTATGAACGTGAGTGAGTACTTTGAGTGTGACAAGGAGTGAGTATGAACGTGAGTGAGTAGGAGTGAGTGTGAGTAGGCGGGAGTATGAACGTGAGTGAGTACTTTGAGTGTGAGAAGGAGTGAGTATGAGCGTGAGTGAGTACTCTGAGTGTGACAAGGAGGGAGTATGAACGTTAGTGAGTACTCATGAGTGCGAGTAGGCGTGAGTATGAACGTGAGTGAGTGCCTATGAGTGGGAGTAGAAGTGAGTATGAACGTGAGTGAGGGTGAAGGCTGAAAAAATTGGGGTGAGTGAGTGTGAGTGAGTAGTCTCTCAAAGTGCCGACCTATGCTCCTCAATCAAAGTATATGACAGAGCAAGAAGTTAACAAGTACAAAATAAAGCCTCTTAAGCAGAAAAAAAAATAGAAAACGACAGCCTCATAAAAGCGACAAAGCAGCAATACCAACAACATGTAAACAAACCAAAACATCTGTGAACTACAACGTCATCAAAAGGCTGTTAAGCATAACAAACAAAATAAAAGGTCACAGCACTGTAGAAGCACGTACATTTAACCAACTATCAATCAAAGCATATAAGTTGATATAACAGAACAATACTACGTTGACAAAAACAAAAGGGAAGGCTGTTTACCAGAGCAAAATAGACAGCTGCAAGTCATAATCTAATGCACACTGCTTCGCCCCTCCTCAACATTCACTTCGTGGATAGGCGTAGATTTTTTTTAGAAGTTATTGAAAGGTGCGACAGTCATTGAAGGTAATCAAACCTCCTCAGCCACCAGTGCTTTCCAACAGCAGCTGATAACGTTGACATAGGGGTTAAAGACATAACGGCTCATTACGTACTGCTATAAAAAGTGGTCTTGTGTCCACAGGCAGCCAGACCCGGGTGGTGAATGTGATCACAGCATCGCAGCCCGGGGTGGTTCGTACTCTGAGCCGGAACTGTGACACCCGGCACGTCAGGTTTGAGCCAGCGCCCGAATGCCTTGGGATTGCGGCCCACGCTGGGCTCCGGTGCAAAGCCCAACGTGATTGTTGTGCACAAGGCTCAAGTATGGCCACAAGCGCAGCCTGGAATGGCGTCATCGTCGTCTCATCTAAGCCGGTCTACGGTGCGTTAAGTCGCCTTTTGATCAGATGTTTTGTCAGTTCAGTATTATGTGTATCGGTGGTAAGCTAACTGGGCAAGAAGTGACGGAGGAACACGCAGAGAAATAAGAGTGCTGCGTGCGTTTATTGTTTTTTTATGCTATTTCATGATCATGAATGACCAACCATGAGCTCATTGCAATGCCATTGTGAAGTCTATTGGTGTTTGCTGTGACATTTTACATGTCTCTTTGCACCTGCTTGAATTTCATGGTGTAGCTGAACTCTGTTTGAAAAGGACGCTAGATAACACTTTGCCGTTTTACCGTAAGTAATACCCGCCACTGAGTAAGCAGTACTTAAGAAGCTCATCAACATACGTTGCCATGACGCATTTTGTTGTTAGTTATGAAAATTCTTGGAGACTTGCACATTGCACCCTTTCAGAGCTTCTTGTTTTCCTATTAGCTGGCGTGGTGTGTAGTGTCTTGACGTTCGCCCTCTCGCAGGACTCTGTTACATATCTGCAAAGGCAAGACCGACCCAAAACCACTGTGGGGGCATGTGGCACAGTGACGGTCGTCAAGACGTCGGTTCCTGTTCCCCAGCCCTGCGTAGCACCTGTTGTAAGGATGCCCAGGGAAACCACTGTGAAGACTGTGCCACGCCTGTCCGTACCCACAAGAAAGGTGATGAGTCTTTTTGGTCTTCTTTATTTGGACTCTTCCCGCCCTTTTTTTTCCCAACCACCACATCTCTGGTCACGGTAATTGCATTACAATAGAGGCGAAGTGCCATGCTTTAACATCGGGAGCACCCTGCTGCGGCATGTCTCATAGCCGGTGTCACTTTTGAATGTCAAACACCATAAACCACTCTTTTTTTTTCTTCTTCGTATAGTGTGTTGGTTTTTCGTATAAGAGATCATGGATCTGTCAGTGTGTGTGAAAGCATTCCTGGGAATCATCCTCCAATGAATTATTGCAGAGGCTGTCTCTTCCTCAGGAGCACTGTGCGAAGTGTCGCTGCCATACTACTGAAGGAAGCATGCACTAGTGAATGTGCATTTTTGAAATTTGATAATCTTGAAAAGTAACTGCCGAAATATCTATCTAAAATAATGTAGAGAAAACTGCTTTATGGAAGCATTTGTATCCTCAGGATCCTGCACATCAATTATTAAGGCTGCTTTGGATCAGGAAAAGCCATCTTTCAAGATGTCACGAAAGCTGCAAAAGGCAAAATAATAAGTTTGGTCAAACTTCTAGGACTGCACCGCACCACGAGTGCAGCAGCTGTCTTATCGCTGCCACTAGGGACTTATTCCAAAAGCTTCTTTCCTTGTGTGCAATTTCAATCATCTTAACATGGCAGGGTTTCAATAGAACGAGAAGTCTGGCAACATTTCTGAAGGGTGATTCTGAAACATTGATTGGATAGGCCATGCTTGCGTAAGCAAGCTATTCGTTTTGTGCTTCCCATTGTGAGGTGCAACCTAACTTAGACGGACATTTTTTGTTTTGTATGTTTGTTGTGCTTACACCACCATTTTTGTTTTGCCGATGTTGTCTTCATTGTTGATCAGCTCAAGAAGTAAAAGTTGACATAGAGGTTAACGCTCTGGTTATGTAGTGTAGGTCTTAAATCAGCACAAAACACTGACGGAACTGAGGTTTAGTTAAGATTTAACCAAAGCATAAATAAGAATATACTGACCACTGTGATGAGTTAGTGGTTCACTGTGACAGTGCTATGTTCTTGGCGTTGTGTTGTGGTGCCGCAAGTTCGGCACCTAGGGGCGCACCCTTCTACAACTGCTGCGCTGACTCTCCTTCTCAACCGCTCCACAAGCGCCCTTGCCGTCAACGCAGCCAAACGCTGAGAATTCCACACCTCGGCCATCGCAAGCGATGCAACAACCAGTGATAGTGACCCTTTCTTTGAACGGTCCGCACAACCTTAGAGTTAACGCATCATTGATCGCCATAACTATAATGCGTTCATAACTTGTCTCTGTTTCACTTAGTTGTTCCTTTTCATCTTTTACCGTTGGTCATAAAGTTATATTTTTTCTGTGTTAAAAGTGGCTTTTCTTTTCCTGCCTTGAAGCTCTGCTTCTTGGAGAAGTACCTATAACACAAAACCTGCATAACACCAAGTCACCCCATTATAACCATTTCTATCGCTGACTGTTACAGCCACCGGAGCAGACGTCAGATTCTAGCAGCTGTGGCGGCTCCACTCTTGGAAACAGCGGTAGCAACAACAACAATAGTAGCCTGCTTGCAGAGGTGATGCATGCTGCAGGCATCCTCCAAGGCGAAGGCGGCAGTGGGCAGCCACCGCCGTTGCTTGTTATTGGTGAAGATGCGGTGCCACCAGCCGAAGTTGAAGTTGCCATCGACACTGTGCCCGTGGATGACAACGCTGTGATATTGGACGACGGCCAGCTGTGTGAGTGCTTGAGATCTCTGGCCAAGTTCCTCGCTGCAATTGGTTCTGCAAGTTTCTGGCTGTGCCACTTTGTCCCCAACATTTGACAATTATTTTTTACTTCCCACGTAGTTTCGCACATTGAGACCATCGGCAAAGCAATAACAATGATGACTCCATTTGTTGTTTTGTGATGCAGTCATCATGTGAAATGGCACACCAACCTCTAATCATTGTGTTTAAAAAGGCAGTCTCCAAATGAGTACACTTGCAATAATTTGAACTCTGATAATTCATACAAGATTCAATTTTTTGGGTGGCCCTCTATTCTTTCAATGTATTTAAAAGCCTCTTAATTCGAACTCCTTCATTCGGTCAATTCATACTTTTAGCAGTTCTATACCAGAAAATATCTTCTGCTTTCCCACTACAATTTAAGAATTTGCGTGCATATATACAGTCGAGCCCACATATAACGGCCCCATTTAAAACGAACTTTCGCTTAAAATGAACAATATCCGCGTGACCGTCAAATTATACATTGGTTCAATGGCACAAAATCGCACTTACAACGAACGTCTCCGAGCGCTGCTGATCGGTTACAGCGAACGGAGTCAGCGGTCTGCCGACTTCCCGGGAAACCAATTTCGACCACCGATCAGGCATCGGTCAGGTGCCCATACATTCTTATTGTTAAACGCCGATTTTGCCTCCGCGCCCCTCTAGTTGCCACTCTCCCCGACTGCTTTTTGGTATGCACCCCTCCTTCCTTTGTCCCCTCCGCTACCCTGGGTACCCCGCATCGCCAGACGAGGCTCGTGTTTTCACACTGCCACCAATCTTTCGAAGGCCAGTCGGACATCTACCCTGTTTTTGATCGCTGGTACTGTCGTTGGCGTCGCCGGTTTGGAGTTACCAGACGATTTGCCAACATCGTCGGCCACCGACTGTATCCGATAGTCTGTGTCTAGTGCACGTGCGTACGCTACCCCACCGACTCTGATAATTTGCGATTAGTTTCGTGTTTAGGACTTGTTTTCGCTCTCTTCGCACTCAACTGAGCATGTCTTCCGCGCGCATGCGGAAGCGCGAAAACGGCTGTCAATTTGCGCGGAGCGAATCTCGAAATATCGAAGTTCGTGAGGCCACGCAAACCCATCGGTGCAACGAAACGATTTTTTGACAACGGCCGCCAATTCTTCGAACACCGCCACGCGCACCGATTCATGCGGCCATGCACTCTTTCCAAGTTTTTCTCTGTGCGAGTTTCGCGGACCTTTCAAGCAAGCTACCTAACCTGCCTGCTCTTCGTGTGTTTTGGCTTTCAAGGTCGCCCTCCCGCCGCATCCTCCCCTCTCTTTATCGCAACTCATTCCCCTTCTCTCGCAAATCTGCTCACCTCTCTTGATCACAACCCCTTCGCCCGTCTCCGCCGCTCCGCGACGCCCGCCACGCTGGCTCGAATCAGTTTCGTTTTCTGACTGGAAACGGGCCTAGAGCTGTTCCACGGGCTCTGGCATGTGTGTCGCGTGTGCGCGTCTTGCGCGCTTTTGGTGTGCGCGTGGTCATGATGGCCGACGGGAGGACTAGCACGCTTTTTCGTGCCGCTCTACAAAACGTCGAAAGTGTGAACGCTTGACTTGAGTGTAATCGGCGCGTTAGGTGCCGCGTTGCGGAGCGCTTGCTCATAGCTATTGACCGCCTGGCAGCCAACTTGCCGCTTCGGGAATCCCTGTATTCAGCTGTGGAGATGGTAAATATTTTGTGGGCGGCGGTGACGACTACATTCGCGCGAAGCTGTTTTCGCGAGGCCGTCTTCGTCGACGTGGGGCCCGATGCCGAGCCTGAACCTTACAAACTGTGGCGGCGATTTGTGGCCACGCGTCATCGCCTCAGACCTGGGAGAGCGGGTGGGACATCTGTTGCGATAGTTTAATTACAGCCGATGATGCCGACACTGCGGAACTGTGCACGGATTGGGGCATTGTGAAAGAAGTACATGGAGAAAGCGATTTGGAGGAATCGGATTGCAAGAATGACAAAACTTTCGAGCCAGTGCCTCATGCAGATTATGAAGTGGGCCTTGGCGAATGAGCACCCTGCCGTTTTAAATGAACTCAAAACTGCCCTTATCGCTTCTGCTCTTCGAAACACGTACATTGCAAACTTTTTGGGGCAAAAAAAAAAAAAATTGTGTTTTCACTCGCAACTTTTTTAAAAGCTGTAATTCATTTACTACGAACTTCGGGATTCAGCGAACGGATGCCGCGTCACGCTCAGGTTCGTTATAAGTGGGCTCGACTGTAATCCTAAATGTCTAAAAAGGAAAAATAAGCACTTCAGGTCTTCAAGAAAAAAGGCATTTGCTAGCCAACAAATGTCCGAAACAAAGCACACACACGGTAAACCGTGATGCTTCTCAGCTGGTATAGAGAGCTTTGTGCTGAAGGCACATGTAGCAAAGAAGCAGTTGGCAGTTCACGATTTCTTTAAAACGTCTGATCAGCAGTAAATGGCCGATAAACTCATGGACCTTACACCTCTGCTTTCTGTTCATTGCGATTAAAAATATTTTATGTCTTATAAAATCGATGCCTAAGCATAATATGTGATGTAATCTCACCCATAGTCATATATCTGAGAACTTCTGATAATTCAAATTTCTTGATAATTAGAACGAATTTCAGAGGTCTCTTCGAATTCGAAATAATGAGAGCCGACTACAAAACTCGTGTAGAAGGATGCTTTGGAGTGTTAGTGTCACAGGGTTTTGCAGCTTTTTCTATTTGTCGTTGTAGTGGTTGACAGCGAGGCGGTCAACGTGGTGGAGAACATCCCAGGCGTGGTCGTGGAGGAGGCACCGTGCCTGCTGCAGGACCACGTGGTCTGCCATGAGGTGGAACTGGTAACCCAGCCTGGACCACAGCTGGAGGTAGGGATGCTAGCAAGCTCTGCCAATTACACTGTCATAATAAAACCAACATTTAATGAAGCCAAGGAAGGTGTAGGGCATAATAATTGTACTGTATTAAGTGCATTATAGTAATTACTAGGCTTGTGTGAATGTTTCAAATATTCGAACGAATAGTGCAGTATTCGAATTCGCTTCAAATTGAATTTAAATTATTCAAAATTTTGCATTATTCGAAACAAACAAATAAATGCATATTAACATGTGTCATCCCGTAATGGTGGTTTCACTGCAGTGGAGTGGTGCTAAGCCGTAAAGGCACCTATCAAGGTGTATACCGTATTTACTCGCGTAATGAACGCACTCGCATAATAAACGCACCCACAACTTCAGTCGTTAAAATCTGGACCTTTTTTTCTCCCAAGTACCGTATTTACTCGCGTAATCTTCGCACTCGCATAATTCTCGCACCCCCAACATCGGCCAAGAAAAAATACGATTTTTTTTTCTCGAGTAATTATCGCACCCCAGAAAACTGTCGCAATATCGTGGTGTGCTCGTTCCAGCCATTAATGATGATAGCGCACACCATCTGGCGCCATCTCTTAAGGATCAAGCGTACTATTGCACGGAGATTCAATCCAGTTCAAGCCAAGCCGAAGTGGCCAGTGCGCGTTGCGGCGTGATTTGTATGTTGTGTCGGTAATCTTGGCACGTTATGGGGCGATACTGAAGCCACACGGCTGCTTCAAGTTGCAAGTGATAGGTGATGCACTAAACAATAGCAACAGGGCCGCCGGTAGGCCCTTCGGAGCCTACGAGTTTGTGTTCGCTACTGGTGACGACACCTGAAATCCACCAAGACGCGTTTTGCCTGCCGTGTGCCTAAAACTGGGATTGATGGTAAACTTTATTTCTTCAGAAGGAAACTGCGAACGATTCTGTTAAATAGCCATCACCCCAATACTGACGTCCTACGCTTACGTTTCGAGGGCTCCTGTTGAGCGCCAACCGCTACCGCTACGCCCGCAACGCCCACAAGCTTCGCGTATGGTATTCTAATTATCGACTATTTGCTTCCACGTTTTGTATCTCAAATAAATCATGGCTTGTGTTGAACTTCTGCTTTTATTGTTGAGGTAAATTCTAATTACTACTTATTAAAGCTTGCTGTAAGTTGCTGGTGTGAGAATTCCGATTTGCGGCCACTTCGTTTGTTTTTTCGCTCTGCGTTTTCGTGGAAAGTTTTCCCCGCTTAATTCTCGCACCCACCAACTTTGCATCGATATTCTGGCAAAAAAGTGCGAGGATTATGCGAGTAAATACTGGTAACAGACGCACTCCCTACATTCGTCCATGGCAGTCCTGCTAATCGACACCTCGTTCCTCCTTGCCAGTTAGATTTATATGCGCCCAGCATTGCTGGCGACGCCCATTTCAACTGTCTGGCAGGGATCACTTCTGGCCTTCGTTCACTCCTTATACATGCATTTGATGTGGTCTGTATATAATTTATTTGGGCCCACATCAAGCGGCTGAAGCCAGGATGCCCTCTCGGGGCGATGACGAGCTCGGTGCGCGCAAGTCGTCCTGCAGTCACTTCTAGGAGGTGACACTGAAACACGTCAAACTTCAGGCGTTTGTTCAGGCGCTCCATCACTCCTGGACGAAGTCTGTCAATTCCCATTCACATAGGAAAATGTTCCATTTTTTGACCCCCAGAAACTTCTCAGGCCTCTGCACATAAACAAGTCTTCCATCTGTTTCCTCCAACCACAAATGTTTCTCTCGTGTGCACCAAACTGCCATTCCGCAGCGGAGTTGCTGATGGTTTTTGTGGCTGAGATCTTTTCGATTTTAAAGGCAGCCAAATACTGTTTTCATGATCCTCACATGATGTAAAATCGTGGCCGTCAGGAAGTAGGACTAACGCCAGTGCTGCCTAAAATGCAGAGGCCTGATGAAGATATTGCTGCACAATGCCGAAACCACAACTGCGAACTCTCGGCTGAAAATTCTTAGGGTCTGCATATAGTCAGAGGCCGAAATTTCACATCATAAAAACAAGAAAGAAATCTTCGACGACTGTATGCGGGTTTTTACAGTAATCTTTTATTTGTTTCATTTTACGCTTTGTTCCCCTGGTGTTTGCTACTTTGTATAAATAAAGGCTGCTTGTCGTTTTAATTCCAGGTCGTGTCAGCGATACCTTCAACTGAAAACAGTCTTGCTCAGTTGATCCAGAACGGCCAAATTGCTACCAAAGAGCCAGTGAGCCATAAAGCTTTCCCAAGTAAGCCTCTTTGCTAGAATGAATCCTGTTTTGCCAAGAGTCTTTGTTCTCTTTTTTTAGCCTTTCTCATCGTTCAGACATCATAATCTCAGAATTTGCTATCTTTGCTTGAACTTTTTATACGGGCAAGAATCTCTAAGTCGGCAGATGCACTTCTCACCTGTTTTCGGAGATGTACATAAAGGACTGTGATAACATTAAAGATGGTATGATGTGTACTGAGAAGGAAATTAATGCCATCGACAACATATTGATAATACATGTCATTAGTAATAGTCCTTGCTGATTGCACTGTAAGGGTGGCCGAGAGAGGGCGTTACGTGACGGCATCATCATCATCACCGAGACTTGGCCGAGAGAGGGCGCTACATGATGGCACCATCATCATCATTGGAACTGGGAGTTGTGGGGGTTGCATGTATGGGGAAGGGGAGAGTTCGGCCTGGTTGGGGAGACTGGCAAGACGTAGCGGTGTGTTGTGTGCGATTTAGGGTTAGCGCGTGACAAGTAGGGGCTTGTTCGGGATGGCTTCAGGCCCGACAACAGCAGCGGATGACATGCCTAGGCTCCAAGGTGTCGTTGAAGAGCTGTTGCTGGGCATTGACGGCTCCGCCATGGTGCGCGAACGAATCGTGGCGGTCGTACGTGATCGAGTGATGGCGACGCCGCTGCCCACAGCTCTGCACGTGGGAGCATGGACTGTGATCGCTAACACTGGCGCGGTCCCTCGGGCCACCGACGACTCTGCACCTCGGCTCGCCGCTGCGCAACTCCCCCGCTACTCCGGTGTTAGAGATTTGCAGTCGCCGGAGGAGTTTCTTGAACTCCTGGAAAACTTCTGCCTTGTGATGGGGGTCGCTGCCGATAAGCAACTGACTCACGTGGCACCGGCTGCCCTCGAGGGCGGCACAAAGTTGTGGTGGTGGTTCGTGCGTGGGTTCGACTCGTGGGAGCAACTCACTGCCGCCTTCCGCTCCAAGTTCTCGTCGATTGACGCGAAGCGTCGCCTGAAGGTGGAGCTCGAACAGTGCACGCAGCACCCGGAAGAGAATCTGAAGGAGTTTATTTATGCGGTTGCTACGTTTTACAACCGCATCGGGCAAGAGGTCTCCAAGCCGAGAAGGTGCAGCGCGTACCGAGGCAGATGTACCCTCAGCTGCAAGAGGGGCATGCCTACAACGACCTCGCCGAGTTGGTGAAGGCAGTCGACAGCCTAATGAAGCGGGCTTGGCGTCCCCTCCAGTACAGACCATCGCCACTTCCGAGCAACCAAGTACCCAGAGATCTGGCGTTCCGCCCTAGCCTGGATCCGACTATCGCTCGCTGCCGCAGCCGAACACTATGGCGACGGCATTGTTTGCTTGGTTTGCTGCTGCCTCACCGGTGCTGCCGACTTATCACTGGCCATTGCATTCTTGCACTGGACCCGTCATACTGCCGGGACCGGCAGTACTTGTGCGACACAGCGCCTTCGTTCTCACCCTACGGGCCGTGACCGACGCCGCGGCAGGAGCCCACGAGTGGAGCAATGCGTGTGCAGTGCCATCGCTGTGGTGGATTTGGCCACATTTCTCGTAACTGTGCCACGGGTCGACGAATGGGGCCACCCGTTTGCTTCCGGTGCCAGCGATCGGGTCACCTGCAAGCACAGTGCCCGGGAAACCAGTGGCGGTAGGTACTGCCCGGCGGGCACCTACGGCAGTGCGCACCAAGTAGCGACCGCAGCCGATGGCAAAGGGCCTCTTATGGACGTTTGTATCGGGTCGTCGATGTTCAAGGCCCTGCTAGACACAGGCTCAAGTGTAAGGTTCTTTGGACTGCACGCTGCGGCGGCGGCCCAAGCTTCTGGAGCAAAACCTAACGCAGACGTACGCGTGCTGCATTTGGCATCAGGCTGGTCGCAGTCAACCATGTCTCTAAAGTGCCAGATCGAGTGGGCTGCCGGTTGCCGCAAACAGCAGTTTTTGTGCGTTCCTGACCTGTGCCGTGACGTTGTCCTTGGTAGGGATTTCCTGAGAGTGAGTGGCATCTCGCTGCACGTGTCACTTGGTGGCTGGACTATCGGCACAGAACCAGAAAGAATTGTGCCCTTTGTCAAGGCCGTTAGGGAACAGCCAGAGGTAGTGGATGATTTTAGAGACAGTCTGCGCTGCATTTTTGCTGAGGGCGAGGCCAGTGTGTGTGCCAGTGTGCCGGAGGCGACTGAAGCCTGCAATGTGATTATTCCCGGCCACTCGTTGGACCTAGACCCACGCATGAAACACGTTTCAAAAGAGTTTAATGAAATCTTCACCACCACTCCGGGCTGCACAACCCTGGCAGAGCATCGCATAGACAGGGGAGACAACCCACCTGTTTGATGCAAACTGCGACCAGTGAATGCCAAGAAGCAGGCCATCATGGACAACTGCATTCACGACCTGCTGGCACAGAACCTCATCCACCCTAGCCAAAGTCAGCATGCCAGTGCTCCAGTCCTGGTTGAGAAGTCTGGTGGCTACCGCATGGCTGTGGATTACCGCCAGCTGAATGCACGCACTAAGGTGCCAGTCCACCCCATGCCCAAGACTGACTGGTTGCTGGCACAGCTGGGACGAGCCAGGTGGTTCTCAAGTTTTGATCTTTCACAGGGTTTTTTTCAAACCCCTGTTCAAGAGCAGGATATTCCAAAGACAGCGTTCATTTGCCATCGGGGAACCTTCGAGTTCTTGAGAATGCCCTTTGGAGTTGCCGGAGGTCCTTCCACGTTCCAGACCCTGATGGACCGACTACTGGAGGGAATCAATCACTAGTTTGCCATGGCTTTTCTCAATGATGCCCTGGTGTATTCGGAGACCCTAGAGGATCATCTCGAGCATGTTCGGGAGGTGTTGAAGCGGATAAGTTCGGCAAAGCTGACCATCAACCCAGAGAAGGTGCACGTGTGCTGTTAATACCTGAAGTTCCTTGGCCATGAAATATCGCCCGGGCAGTGTAGGCCGGACAAAGAAAAAGTGTGTGCGGTGCTGGACTATCCTCAACAACACTCAGACAGCTGCAGGCCTTCCTGGGACTAGCAGGCTATTACAGAGGGTTCATACCTCAGTTTTCTATCACTGCACGTCCACTCACAGAACTCCTTAAGGAAAACCAACGTTGGCGGTGGGAGCTGAAGCAAGAGGAAGCTTTTAAAGCACTTAAGGGGCAGACTGGTCTTAGACATTTTTTGTTTATTTATTCAGTGATCTTGATAAAACTGCACAGGGTTATGCAGTTTTTTCTGTTGATTTCAAATATTTAATTAGTTTTCCTGTAACTCACTTTGTTCCTGAGATAACTTAAGTTCACCCCCTATTGTTTAAGGCCACCATAGAAAAAAAAGTGCTAAATTAAAAGTGATATTTAGGATATGCCAACATAGACTAATGACTATAGAGTGAAAGTATGGAAGACGTTTTTGTTTTTAGGCCTTTATTAGTTATTTCGCAGCAAAATGAACTATACATTTTCAAAAGCAGTTGGAATTGTGTTACAATTTTGATGAGTAATTAATTAAAAAGGCATGTGCTCTAAATTCTGCTCCCATACTTGCATTCTACACACATACAGGTTTCCACTACAAAGAGCATTATTGTTGTACCTGCTCTAGCTGCAGAGATATTGAGGCCTCAAAATTGAATAGTCACAAATTTACTTCTTGAGAAAAATGGAAAAAACTGAAAACACACAGTTTCTTCAAAAAGCAACAATCATGATGCGCATGTTTTGCAATCCTCATGAAGGCGCTCATAAATTGGTAGTAAAGCTTTAGACAAAGGTGCTGGCAAATTATAAAGAAGCTTCAAAGTCGGTTCCCCATTTTTTTGCAGGTTCTGCATGTTAACAGCACCAAGAATCTGGACAGTTAAAATGACATTACAAAAAAATTACTACTTCCTGGTGCATGAAAATTTGCAGAGAGATAGAAAAATTCTTGCAGAAACCAAATATGTCAATTATAAAAAATGAATTTTTTTGTCACTTTTTGGTCCCAAAGAGCAGTCTGCCCCCTTAAGCAGTCCCTGGCCGACGATGTCGTTGTAAACTTGCTGGACCTCAACAGACCATTCGTGGTGGAAACAGACGCCAGTGGAGTCGGCATTGCAGCGGTGCTTCTGCAGGAGGCCGAGAGTGATGCTCAACTGCGTCCAATAAGCTTCATTAGCAGGGTCCTCACTGAGGCAGAGCAGCGCTATACAGTGCAACAATAGGAGTGTCTGGCTGTGGTGTGGGCGGTGGAGAAGTTCCGACCATACCTTGAGTTCACCGAGTTTGAGATACACTGTGATTACTCCTCACTGTCCTGGATGTTCACCACAGACCAGGCCTCACCACGTGTAAAGCGTTGGGTTTTGCGGCTGCAAGGTTTCAACTGCAGGATCAAGCACAGGCGGGGTCTTGCAAATGTGCCAGCCGACGCCTTGAGCAGAGCTCCCCTTCAGCACCAGGAAGTTCCAGGCCCGAGTCTACATGAGACGCTGTTCCCTATGGCTGTTCCAGAGCCCAGCCCACAAATCAGCTTTGAGGCTGTTGCTGTAGCACTGGAAGTGGACGACACTACTGTCTTGAATGATGCAGGGCTCCTCGACCAGGAACAAGAGCAGGACCCCATACTGTCAAAACTACGAACTGTGATGAAGGGAGGGAAGCTTCCGCCCACTGATAGTGATCAACCTTTGATCAAAGACCTGGCCGAGACGACCGAGATGGAAGAGAGTGGGTTGCTTGTACAGCACCGAGGGAACAGAAAAGTACCTTGGCTACCAAACCATTTCTGCAACTTGGTCCTGTGACTGTCCCATGACCACCCGATTAGTGGCCACTCCGGCTTTTTTAAGACCCTTAAACGCATTTCTCAGAATTTTGTGTGGTTGGGTATGCGCTCAGACATATCCAAGTATGTGCGATGCTGCCAGGTTTGTCAGCGCACCAAAGCCCACCGCCAGAAGCCAGAAGGGCTGATGAGCAGCCAATGAGCCACTGCCCCCCATGGAACAGCTCAGCGTGGACATAATTGGGCCCTTGACTATGACGCCTCGTTGCCACAAGTACCTTCTCGTGGTGATTGACAAGTTCACCAAGTTTATTGAACTTTTCCCATTACGGGCAGCAAACAGCAAGAATGTGGTGGCCTGCATGATCCAGGTTTTTTGCAGGCATGGCACACCTGTCTCCATTTCATGTGATAATGGAAAGCCCTTTGTAAGCAGGTTGTGGAAGGGCCTCCTTGGGCACTGGGGCATACAAGACCAACACACTGTTCCGTACTGCCCTGCCGGGCAAATGGTGGAGCACCACAATGGCACTACCATGCAATGCCTTAGGGCTTATTGTTTCAACCACAAAGACTGGGACCAGCACATCCCTGAAATTGCCCTGGCCATGCGCACGGCTGAAGGCGTTGTCACGGGCTACACGCCTGCCTTCCTCTGTTATGGCCGGGAGCTGAGAACCCCATGGACACAGGCTGAAGCCAAAGACGACGCAGAGCCTCCTGCGACAGCATACTGTGCATTTGTTACTGAGGTCTCCAAGTGTCTGCAGGAGGTGCTTGACTTCTCCAGGGCACACCAGGACCAAATGTGGCGCACCCAGAAGACTCGCTACGACCAGCACAGGCGGCCACTGACAATACAGGAGGGTGATCTTGTTCTGCTCGAAAGCCACTCCCTCAGCGATGCCACCAAGGGCTTCTCCTCAAAGCTTGCACCCCGGCGTTCCGGTCCCTTTTGGGCAGTGAGAGGTGTAGGACAGAATGATTTTGTTCTAGTGGACCCCAAAACGGGTCGTCGCCACGGTGTGAGACACGCAGATCAGCTGACACTCTACCATGAAGCTGCAGGCAATGTGTAGAGATGGCTTCACATTTTGAGGGGGGGGGGAGACCTGTGAGGGTGGCCGAGAGAGGGCGTTACGTGACGGCATCATCATCATTATCGGGACTTGGCCGAGAGAGGGCACTACATGATGGCACCATCATCATCATTGGGACTGGGAGTTGGGGGGGTTGCGTGCGTGGGGAAGGGGAGAGTTGGCCTGGTTGGGGAGAGTGGCAAGACGTAGCGGTGTGTTGTGCGCGATTTAGTGTTAGCGCGTGACAGCATAGATGATATAGCTTCACCCCAAAAGTATTTTATCCTAGATAAAATTTCCGAAGTGGCATTTCAGTTTATGGAATGTAACAGCATTTAAAATGTGGTAGCAGATAAACAAGGGCAGACAAAAATAATATTTGCACTTAAATTTTTCTAATGATGCTGCAAGCTTATATGTAACTTCTTTTTTGTGCTACTATGCAAGAAACAACACTGCACTGTCTTAATACCATCAGTGTAGGGTGCAACTTTTTTCAGGGACAAAAAAGAGAAAAAGAAAGTCTTACTGTACGTTAGAAACTCCAAAATTATGAGTCCAAACAGTGGGGGCTCTAAAATGCATAGAGGCAAAAGGTGGATAGCGGGACGAAGGTGTCTTTTCACTGTAGTCGGTAAGTGGTGTGAATGTTGTGTTGTATTTGTCGCATACTGGGAAGCAGCCCCCGCTTCGGGGGAGCGTTAATTGAAAGACTCCGCGGCGAAGAGGGGGAGGAGGGGCAACTCGGAGGGACTCGTTTTCGGGTGGTTCGCGTGACGGGCAATGCGAAAGGAGCGAAGGGCGTCCGTGACATCTGTTTTTACCTACAAGCCCAGCCGTGAAGGGAAAAGGGGGTGAAAGCCACAATGACCATTATCGAACACGCGGAAAGCGTTTTGTCCATCTGTCCTTGAAGACCGTCGCACGTGCGGGGTGCGGAGGAAACTCGTTTGACAATACTTGTGCTTCTCTGTTTGCTTTCCTTTTTTTCTTCCCCTCTCTACGGCAGCAGTGTACATAGCGAACGAATAAACCAGTCTTCGTGATGCGTTCAAACTGAAAGGACGTGTTTTTTCTCTGTCGTCGTCTCACTAGAGAAAGTCTGCCTCCCTGCTATTCCGCCACAACATTTTTTGGTGCCGAAACCCGGGAACGAACCAGGTACCTTTAGATGGACATCGACAGGATGAAGCGCAAAAGGGCCGTGGTGCGAACGTCAACAACAAAGCTGCTCAATGACATCGCTACCATGGAGGACGACGCGTCACTCGGTGAGCTTGAAGAAAAGATCAACCTTCTCACCCTTAAGGAAGACTCACTCAAAGAGCTAGATCGGGAAATTGAGATTGGCGTAGAAGATGATGCATTAGAAGAGGAAATTGCATGCTCCGAGAACTACAAAGAAAAGATCAACGTAGCAAGAACTAAAGTAAAGCTCATGCTACGTGAGCTTAGCTGCACTAACGCCGCATCAGTGAGCGCTTCGCTAGATCGCACCACAAGTTCCTCAGATCAAAGAGAATCTAGCCGTAACATCCCGCAAGTAACCCCCACAGTAAAGCTGCCAAAACTAGAGATAGCAAGGTTCAACGGCGAGCTTCGACAGTGGCAAGGCTTTTGGAGTCAGTTCGACACGACAATAAACGCTAACCACCACCTGTCAAACGTGGACAAGTTCAAGTACCTGAACAGTTACTTAACAGGAAAAGCAGCGGCTGCTGTTGCAGGTCTTGATTTGTCCGACGGAAACTACGAAGTTGCTCTCTCGCTGTTAAAGGAAAGGTTCGGTCGTAAAGAAGCCATAATCGAGGATCACATGTCCAGACTGCTCAATATCAAGTCAGTGCGTGACTCGCGGAACCTCAGCCAACTTCGGAGCCTCGTTGACGAAGTAGAGAGAGGTGTACGGAGCCTCACTTCTCTTGGCGTCGGTGTCAGCACGTACGGAGCTCTGCTCCTGACAGTAGTAAAGAAGGCGGTGCCTGCGGACCTTCATCTCGAATACTGTCGACGAAAGGGCGCTACTACAGGAGGCAGTGAACTGGAGGCATTTGCGCATTTTTTGAGAGTCGAGGTAGAGGCACGGGAGATTATACAGCGGGCCGAAACACCAAGGGGCATGTGTGCAGAATCGTCTGTCGAAAACCGTAACAGCACCTTTAAAGCGGCGAGAATGTCTTCAGCCGCTGCACTGCATACCATGACCAAGGAGAGAAAAGGGTGTCTGTTTTGTTCGTCAGGGTGCCACGAAAGCGGTGACTGCGATGCAGAGATGTCGGCAGCTGATAAAAGAGAAATGCTGAAGCGTGAGAATAGATGTTTCCGCTGCACAGTAAAGGGGCACACGTCAAGAGAGTGCCGTAAGGCCAAATGGCTCAGGTGTGCCAACTGTAGCGGAAAACACCTCACGGCTATGTGTGATCCTGATTTCAGAGAATACCGTGGCAGTGGTGAACAGAATGCATCCCCTCCACCAGCGACAGGACAAGCCACAGTGCTAAAGTCTTCTCTAGGCTCAGAAGAGAATTTTATGTGCATGGAGGGGCATCAGTTTCTTCTGCAAACAGCACGAGCTTGGACAGTGGGACCGCACAAAAGTACGCTTGTCAGGCTTCTCCTAGATGGTGGCAGTCAAAGGACGTTCATCCATCGCAAGTTGTCTGAAAGACTGCAGTTAAACGTGCTTGGGGAAGAGGAACTTAAAATCTATGCCTTCGGCGACAAGTCCGCTATAACCCGCACTAAAGCGCGTCTGGTCGAGCTGTGGCTGCAAAGCCAGTACGACGGGAAAAGGGCGCGAGTGGAGGCCCTCGAAGTTCCCTGCATCTGCGCAGATATAATGGCTGCGCCTTTAAAGTCAGTTCTTCTGGAACTTTCGAAATTTGGCTTGCCAGTCGCGGACGTCGCGCAGGGTGACGGAAGTGAAAACATTGATCTTCTGATCGGCGCTGATCATTATTGGGAAATTGTCACGGGATCCACTAAGCGCCTAACCTCCAAGCTGATGGCAGTAGAAACTGCATTTGGGTGGACAGTCCAGGGCCAGGTAGGCGCAAAAAGGTCACCAGGAGTCTGTCCCTCTGTTGCTGGCGTAATGCGAGTAGCAGTGAGCGAACAAACTAACAAAGAAATATCAGCACAGTTGAGGTCATTCTGGGAGCTCGAACACATTGGTATCAAGGAACACGAACCAGCTCGCCACCAAGACGCAATCCAACAGCACTACAAAGAAACCGTCAAATTTGAGCATGGTCGGTACACAGTGTCTTTCCCCTGGAAGCCTATGGTTGATGAGCTCGACGACAACTACGAGTGCGCCGCGAAGCGTCTTAGAGCCAACACAACGCGCCTTTTGAAGGGAGATTCCTTGATCGTGGAATATGACGCCTGCATCCGAGAATACATCGAAAAGGGCTATGCAGAGCCAGCCAACAAGCATTGCAGCGCTTCGGAAGGTCCGGTGTATTACATGCCACATCAAGCAGTGGTTCGACAAGAAAGCCTGACAACAAAAGTGAGGGTGGTGTTCGACGCATCATCAAGTGCCAAAGATCGCCTCTCACTGAATGATGTTTTGGAAAGTGGTCCAAAACTTAATCCAGAGCTCATTGATTTGTTGATCAACTTCCGCACTTACAACATCGGCATCGTCGCGGATATTGAAAAGGCATTCCTTCAAATATCTCTGTCAGAGAAACCGCACAGCGTTCCGGTCACCCTCTGACAGAGATATTTGAAGGAATGCCTTTAAGGCCTACGGTGCTGTCGGATACGTTGCATGCAAGTCTGCTCAAGGAATAATCAATGTAAGCCTAATTATGGCCAAATCAAGAGTTGCCCCTTTGAAGCGCCTCTCGTTACCCCGACTAGAGCTGATGGGGGCCCTCATTGGTGCTCGACTGTGCCACTACGTTGCCAAGGCCTTGAACCTCCAGAATGCTGCTGCCGTCCTTTGGACCGATTCCACAGTGGCTATGCACTGGATTAAAGGAAACGCTGCCAGATGGAAGCCCTTCGTGGCAAACCGAGTATCAGAGGTTCAGGCGCTGACTGATCCCGAGGATTGGAGGCACTGCCCAGGACTAGACAACCCCGCTGACCTAATCACTCGCGGTATCCTCCCATCAGCCTTGTTAGAAAGCGAATTGTGGTGGAGAGGACCACACTGGCTTCACAAGGATAAGACGCATTGGCCAACGACCGGTGAGCAGAGCCCAGGGGCAGTAGAATGTCACCTGGAAGAGCGAAAAGTGACGGTGATGCCCGTAATATCATCGCCGTTCGAGGCAGTGCTGAAAGTAGAGGAGTTCAGCTCATGCAGCAGAGTCGTGCGCTTAACTGCGTGGGTCCGCCGCTTTGTCAACAATTGCCGCCACGGGAAAGAAAGGAAAGGTGGTCCGCTACGAGCTGAAGAGGTGATCGATGCTGAGAGGTACTGGTTGGCAACAACTCAAGGAGAAGCATTCAGTGACGACATTTCCAACTTGAAAGCCCAAAGACCACTGCACAAAGGCTCTCCTGTTCTGCCACTCAGTCCGTACCTTGACGGGGAAGGTCTCATGCGAGTTGGTGGACGCTTGCAATTCACCGACAACCACGAAGAGACTAAACATCCCATCATTCTACCTAGCACTCATCCCTTCACGCTACTGCTCATAAGGAAAGAGCACGTGAGAATGCTACACTCAGGGGTGCGCGACACCTTGGCGCAATTGCGAGAGTCGTATTGGATCATCCGAGGGCGCCAGGCCGTAAAAAAGGTTATCAAGCAGTGCCTCATCTGTCGCAAACAAAGTTGCCCTCAAGCCACGGAACCAGTGGCACCACTTCCAGCTGACAGAGCAACAAAGGGAAATCCGTTCGACACTGTCGGCATCGATTTCGCAGGACCTTTGATTTGTCAAGAGTCGCGCGGTGCCCGAAAATGTTACATCGCAATTTTAACCTGCGCTGTGACACGTGCCGTCCATCTTGAGCTCGTTAGCGACATGTCGACTACAGCCTTTCTCCTGGCTTTCAAGCGCTTCGTGGCTCGCAGGGGAATCTGCTCGACTATTTATTCGGACAACGCGCTAACCTTCAAGAGAGCAGCAAAAGATCTGAATGCAATGTTCACGCTACTAAAATCAGAGGAAATGCAGTCATACTTCGCCGGAAACCAGATCAGGTGGAAGTTTATTGTTGAAAGGGCAGCTTGGTGGGGCGGATTCTGGGAACGGTTGGTGCGATCGGTGAAGGTAGCGTTGCGCAAAGTGTTAGGTCGGAGCAGTTTAAGCTTTGAAGAACTCACAACTGTCTTGTACGAAGTCGAGGCCGTAATAAACTCACGCCCATTGACTTTCACCTACGATGATGCTCAAGAGCCAGAACCACTGTCGCCGGCGCACTTCCTCGTCGGAAGAAAGCTGACAACCCTTCCTCCACACCACCTGCCAGCCGAAATTCCGGGCGGTGACGCGCATATCTCACGACGCTGGAAGTACCGGTCTGCCATGGCTGAAGGATTCTGGAGACGGTGGCGGAGAGAGTACTTATTGGAGCTTCGATCGGCGCATCTGTCCCGGCCAACGACATCGAGTGACCTAAAGATAGACGATTTAGTTCTTTTAAAGGAAGATCATCTCAAACGACACATGTGGAAGATCGCCAGAATCAAGGAAACGTTCAAGGGCAGGGACGGCAGGGTGCGGGCCTGCAGTTTGAAACTAAGCGGGGGAACGGTGGTGAAACGACCAACACAGCTGCTTTATCCGCTAGAAGTCGACCGACAATGAGCTCAAGAGTTCGCTCATCCGGGGGAGGTTGTTGTATTTGTCGCATACTGGGAAGCAGCCCCCGCTTCGGGGGAGCGTTAATTGAAAGACTCCGCGGCGAAGAGGGGGAGGAGGGGCAACTCGGAGGGACTCGTTTTCGGGTGGTTCGCGTGACGGGCAATGCGAAAGGAGCGAAGGGCGTCCGTGACATCTGTTTTTACCTACAAGCCCAGCCGTGAAGGGAAAAGGGGGTGAAAGCCACAATGACCATTATCGAACACGCGGAAAGCATTTTGTCCATCTGTCCTTGAAGACCGTCGCACGTGCGGGGTGCGGAGGAAACTCGTTTGACAAT
Source organism: Rhipicephalus annulatus (assembly GCA_013436015.1). Taxonomy (NCBI): domain Eukaryota; kingdom Metazoa; phylum Arthropoda; class Arachnida; order Ixodida; family Ixodidae; genus Rhipicephalus; species Rhipicephalus annulatus. The sequence goes on from WOVY01009376.1 coordinate 1,637,675, forward strand.
ACTTGTGCTTCTCTGTTTGCTTTCCTTTTTTTCTTCCCCTCTCTACGGCAGCAGTGTACATAGCGAACGAATAAACCAGTCTTCGTGATGCGTTCAAACTGAAAGGACGTGTTTTTTCTCTGTCGTCGTCTCACTAGAGAAAGTCTGCCTCCCTGCTATTCCGCCACAACATGTTGGGCTGCAGCAGTAGTTCATTCAACGCTTCTTTTTGTTGTTTTCAGGTGCGTCATCATCAGCCGAACAGCCGAAATTAAAAAGCGCAAACAGCGATGGTGTGTTGCCAACACCGGCACCTAAAAAAAGTTCAGATAGGCCTCGCGGCTTGCAAGGGAAACGGCCAGGCTCTGGTGAGTGCAGTTGCTGTGGACATCACTGGGCAGCGCTAGAAGTAGAAACAGAGTGGCCACCAGAGGCTTTCCGTACCTTGTGCCTATTTTTATCATTTTTCAAAATGTTTTATCCGGTGATTCAGCATGCCTTTGACTTGAGCTCAGTTTTGTGTTTCTGGTAGAGCTGTTTTGACTGCCATTGGAATTATTTTCTGGATCTGCATTTAGAGCAGCGAACAGATTGGTCATTACTGCGGGTATTGGTGAAGATTGGCCTAGTGTGCGGGTGGTACCTCATGCACTCAACACGGTTATGGGCAGAGTACAGTGGCCTTTACTCCTTGTTATCACTGGCACATTTTCTGTTGCATTTGGTCGTGCTTATAAGAGCTGTATGTCCTAGGTAAGGGTTCTTCGCTTGGGCTCCTCAGGAAGGTTGTAAAGTCTCGTTCACAACACCTGTGATGACTATGTATCATTAGTCACATGACCAAGCTAGTCGCAAATGACTGCATTGGTTGTATAGCAACTGCTTCAGTCGAGTTACTTGCTGCTCGATTTTACAAGATGTCAGCTCGTATGGGGTGATGGCGATGGAAGAAGATGCTACCTGTGAGCATGTCACATGCAGATGTGAATGTCAGTCACGTAGAGTCGCTTCTTGGTCACCAGTCGTGAATTGTCATGTGACCGTTGCTAGTTGCAGGTGTGGATGAGTTTTTATGCTGGGTTTATTACTCATTTTCCTGCAGTAGGAATCAGAAGTGGCCACTAAGTTTTCTCAGACTGTCGCAACAGTCACTTGATGCACCCTTCCATTAAATTTAGAGATCTTTTTTTCTCATGTGTGTTTACTGTTGCCGAGCGCAGAATTCCATGCTTGCAGTGACTGCACGCTGCTAACACACATAATGTCCGATGCTTGATGGCTATGTTGACGCTTAGTCAAGTGCCGCTAAACAGACGCAATTAGAGAGACACGGCAATGCAGTAACAACAGCCATGCCTCAGCTACATCTCACTTGCAGTAGCAGAGTAAAATTTGGAAAGGACCAGACATCTGCAACAGTGTGGCATGGTTAAGATATAGGTGCCACTAGTAACTCTATTCACGAGGATGTATTCTAGAAATTAGGTTAAAAATTAGGAGGAAGGGGTTTTTTATACATATAGTCAATGTACACTTCTTATGAAAGCTACTGCGAGCTTCCCTTTTATAGGGAAGTAATGTGGAGCAATATGAGCCATTGATAACTCATAACCACAAAAGTTAATGGCGTAAAAGTTTGTCCAAAACGAACTATACTTTACACATTTTCATGGTGCAAAACGAAAATTGTGCAACTTACTATAAACTGACTACATATCTAAAATCACCATCAAAGCCTATACATACAGCAAAAAAAATTTCATTACCTTAGGCTACAGATAAATGAAACTTTTACGATCGCATCTCCCCATGAGAAAAGGGTGCTGCTGTTAGCAAAAGGAAAGGGCTACCATGGAAGCAAGGTCTGCCAGTCAATGTGGGCAAGACCATGGGAGGCCCACTATGGTTGCCAAAGAAATGATAGCGACAAGAAACAACACTGTGCTGATGAATTTTTGTCAGGAACTATCATTGTTGATAGGTAGATCGAGCACTGTATGTGCGTGCCACAAACCATATATAGAATCTAACACCCTAATAAAGAGTCAATGAACAGCAAGGTAATTTTGAAAGCAGAGCAAATCCATACGCACAATATGTCTATGCTGCTCATGCTAACATGACAAACTAAGGGGGGAAAAAATGTCCTGGCCCTCCTAAGTGGTCAAAGTAGATGTCACAAGGCATGCATTGGGAATCAACCTCCACAGTTTTGACACAGAGTAGATGACTTCTATGGTGTGGATGGAGGTTCTGTCCTTCGTCTGGGTGACTGTGCCACAGGACGTTGCCTGTAGCTGACTGGGCTAACAGTGAAGCCAGATGACTGTGTGTGTGGCCTTGGGCAGAGGCAGGTGACGGACATAGGAACTGGAGCAGGCAGAAGTGGTGAGCCTTGTAGCCAAGGCTCGTGACCTGGAGGCATTCTTTGGCATCTCTACATTAGCCCCTCTCGTTTCTGGACTGCTGCAGCTCTTAATCAAGTGCTCAGTACGCAGCTGGAGATGTATGTGCCTACGTCCTAGTGCACGTCAGCAGTTCAGCTTTTTCATCCCATCAATTCCTCTACCTTGGTCTCCTTATTTGGTCTTCTTTATACATACTTTACAAGCGCCTTCTTATTGGCTTCTTTTATTCTTTTCCTTCCTCACTGTTCACGGGCTTGCATCACCTGCCTCTTTTGTTCATGATGATTTCACAAATATAATAATAGTATCTTCAATTTCGCATGCCGAAACCATGGTGTGATTTTATGAAGCACTCAGTGATAGAGTGCTCCAAATATTTTCGCCCTTTAATGTACTGTAACAAGCACCTAAATCTAAGTACATTGTCCTCTAGCATTTTGCTTCAATCTAAATGTGATGGGCACGACCAGTGTCACACTGGTGACTTTTAGGTCAGCAGATGAACGCTATAACAAGTGTACCACCGAGGTGGACTTCCCACAAATAATTAACCATTTTAGGAAAGTTATTCAGTTAACTTGGCAAATGTAGTCAATGTTCTGTATGACATTTGCACCATGACCTTGTTCTAAATTCGAAAATGTTAGTCATGTGTGATAAAGCAAGCACTTTCATCCAATGCTTACAGATGACGGAAAGGACGTTCCTGGTACCAGCAATGGTATTGTTGCCAGTGGAGTTGCTGAACGTCTGGGTCTAATGGTAGCGTACAATTCTTACATACTTGTACTCTTGAAGACATTGTGCTCCTAGGCCACTTCCAGATTATTAAAGCTAGTCATAGAGTCCTGTGAGATAGCTTTGTGAGGCAGGTTTATTGTGAGCCCGGCATCTTGCTCATTTTTTCCACCATGGCTTACCTGTTCTTTAGATGGAACACTCTGTCTTGCAGCTTTTGCCAAAACAGTGCGATTTCGTCAGCGGAAACATTTTTGATGTAAAAATGTAGTTCTAGGCAGTTCGAAGAACACTTGCAGGGTCACAGTGTGGCACAGCAGTCAATGGATTTAATGTGAAGATGAGTGGAACTTTCAGTATATGCATGGTACAGCATTGTTGCTTGGAATTTTTTCCTAGGGGACATTGCAACTGTTCAGTGGGGAGAATAGTTGAGTATATTTTTTTATTTTATCAAAAGGAAGCTCAGAGCTACTAGTGATCTTATCACAGACAGGGAGTCCTTGTCGTCACCCTTTAGTTAAGTTTCTTCTCATCCAATCTGTAGTAGTGGCAAAGATGACAACCTAGGTAACTAAATTACCATGTGTCCCGAAATACATTGTTACACTTATTGTAGGGTGTGTGTACGTGTTATTGTGTGTGTGATTTGCCTAATGCTTCTTTGCCGTGTAACCGTTGTCGCTGGTTTCAGATCATTCATTCTGTGTTGTTGCAGGTTTCAGGGGCCACTGGCATTCCAATTTCATCTACCAGCAAATTGCATACCACTGACACTGCCCCAGCTCTGAGACCTGCCACAAATTCAACAGCAATAGGTTCTACCCATGCTGCCCCACCTGCCTCGTTAGCACCTCTAAACGAAGCAAGTGGTCTGTTGAGGCGGACTGATGACTCTGATCTAGCTGTCCCTGGTCCTAGTAAAGTGTCTATTGTAGGTTTAACATGGAAGCACAGTACGAAAACACCACTTCCTGGTCCAAGTTCAGCAGCGGGGCAACACCAGTCTAACGGGCCTCAGCAGTCCGTCGTCCGCATTCAACCAGATCTGCCTGTCGGCATCAGTGAAGCACTGTCTACATCCAATGGACCTTCGAGGGTTTCGCCTGATGCTGATGTACTTGGCAGTGTCGATGGAAACTCAAACACAGACATGAGTGACAGTCAAAGTATTAGGCAAGCAAGCAAACATTCGGGCACATCTTCAAATGGCAATGGTGGCCCGACCCAGAGCTCTGCAGAGAACATTGCTGAGGATTCGATGGAAAACTCCGTGGAGAACCTGATAGAGAACTCTGAGGGCAATTCAGATGACAATACGAATGACAGTTCTCAGGGGAGCTCCGGCATGGTTGGTGGTGAAACTAATGAGGAGGACTCCGTGGGGCCTATCGACCTCCAGGACTCCATATCGAGCTCCTCATCAGCGGCGCTAGTCTACCCTCGCAATCCTGACGAAGAGCAGTCTGCCATAATCAGTTCGTCATCAAATGACCACAGTCGAAGAGACATCCACAAAGCTAAGCGTGCTTGCGATGTGACCAGCTCAACATCTGTGTCTGCGTCTCCATGTCCAGTGACGCCAATGCCATCGACATCGGCTGTCTTTGGGGAGCAGAGCTTGCCAGTTGCAAGTTCGACACCATCTGCTCCCGAGCAAAACTCTCCGGACCAGACCAGTGAGGGCAGTTCCACAGCCCATTTTGAGCTGCCTTCGTGCTTCGGCGAGGGCAATGGCAGCAGCAGTTCTAACGTCACGTCAGCTGAGCTGGAGATCGCTGTGGTCTCCTCACCGACTCCGGATGCTCAAGAGTTGTCGGCAAACAGCGCGAGTGGTGAAAGAAATGTCGCTGGTAGTGAAGAGCGAAGGAGCAGTGCCGTCGAGTCGTCCGAGCAGGAGGGTCCGGCGGAAGTCAGCTCGGCGATCGCAACGCAGCAACCTGGCGCTTCGTTGTTGCCTGCTCAGCGTGAAGAGGTGACGTCTGCGCAGAACGGTAATGGCCCGTCGTCTGCAGCGAATGGTGAAGTGACGTCAGCTGTGTCATGTCCAAATTTCGACAATGACGATGATGATGTTGATGGTAACGAGGCCGGATCACTAGTGAGTGAGCTTGTTGTCAGTAGTGAGGAAGAAGTGAGCACTGCTGAGGCTGTGTTAGTGCATTCCGAAGGTCTGGCCGAAATCACATGCTCAACTGTTGATGCAACAAGTGCTTCAATAGCTTCTGGTAGTTTGTTTCACCACAACGCACGGCCTTTGTCTGTGTCCAGCACAGAGGAGGCAGAATACCTTGGAGGTAAGTACTTATGCTAAAATTTGATATTATTGATCCTTTGGCACGCTTTTTTACTGTACGTATTCCAGCTTGTATTTAGTTGCTATTGCATTATAGTCATATTTTAAAAAATATAATGGAGAGAAGGCTCCTCAGAGCACCTCATTTCTAAGCATAATACTAATAGCATCCAAAACTAATATAAGATTATGATGCACGCTGTAGTGGAGGGCGTCCTGAAGTTTCTACCTTATGGTGTTCTTTAAAGCGCACTGACACAGCACTGTATAGAGACGTTTAGTATATTGCCTTCATCAAAATGTGGGTGTCACACTGCATGGGAAGGCAACAATAAGGGAAAAAGGAACATGTCCACCCCAATTCTCATTTTTTAGTGCCCATTGCCTGGTGGTGTAAACAACGGTTATGGCTCGCATCAGTCCTGCCTCCTTTCTTGCTGAAAGCACCTCACTTCACTTCATCCTAAATATAAATGCAGTTTCATAATGATATAGAAATTGATTGCACATTAGCTGCGATCTCCTGAAAATGAGCCGCCCAGCCAACAGTGGGAAAAGAAGCTTCTTCTAGTTGCCCCAGTATCACCCAAAACAAGTCTTCAAACGCAGAGCGGCTGTTACTTTAACATTCTCAACAAAGGTGGACGTACATCCCAAATGACAACCAAAGAAGGCTGCCTCAGCTAAATTCAACCTCGAGTGAAGATGGTTTCGATATTGGGTGTTTTGAGGTTGGTATTCAAGATTGTGAACAGCATTTCTTGCAGGTTCTCACGGTGGTTCAAAGAGATCACCAAAGTCCCTTTGGTAGACGCTCATGCAGGAAACCACAGATTATTGTTGATTGATGTGCATTTTTCAACTGAATTTTTCGTCACACCAGCAAAATTCAAGGAACTCCTATACAAGCTATCACCATTTACAAATAATTACGGAAAATATTCAGCAAACACGAGGAAGCATGTTATGTGTCGGTTGCAGCAACACGTGAATCATCATGGAACAGCAGTGCCATGAGTTCACCTGTCAGCCATTTGTGCTGGCTGGGGAGCGAAGTTGTGAAAACTAATTTTGTCTAAAAACGTTCCACATTAACTTAGTCCACAAGGGCTGCTTTATAGGAAAAATGCCTAGGTATTTAGATTTAGAAGCGTGGAAGGAAAGCCCACATCATTAAAGTTAATAAGGGGTGAAGGTTCCTTCTATTGCGGCATACTGGGTTTTTTGTTAGGAAAAAGCACAAAGTTTTTTTTTTTTTTCACTGACCTTGTAGCACCCCCATAGTAGGCCATCCATTTGCTCTAAACGTGGTGGAAAAAAGATTACAGATTTTCGTGGTTCTGCAGGATGTGCTGTATTTAGAAGTTAGCAAAGCATGCTTATAAGGCTATGAGACTCCCACATGCAGCTGCTGTCTAGTTGTTAAAATTGGCTTCTGCGCTTTTTCACACCATCGGCAGGGTCCGTGGAAGTAGACTCCCACGAGATTGTTCCAGATGCTCAAGCCTTCAATGATGTGGGCACAAGCAGCAGCTGTGGTGACGGGGGTGAAGCAACAGGAGCAAAGGCTACAGTGGGAAATTTGCCTCCGGTGCCTGACGAAGCATCGTCGGACTCGTACTCGGGTGTCGAGTCGTCGCGCACCGTGTCAACCGCCTGTGACAGCGCCCCTGCTGCCAGTGACCACGGGAATCCAAATGGCACGTCGGATCAGCCAAGCCAGTCCGAAACTGGAGGTGGCTTTTCGGCAGCGTCTGCAGCGGAGGAACCCGTGGAGTCTGGGAACAACGGGGAAGAAGTCTACGAATTGCTGATTTGTGATTCCGGTAAGGTTGATCTCTGGGCAGTGTGTTTTCTCACTGATGCAGTTCATTTCGTTGTCTTTTTTTTTTTCTTTGCAAGTCAAAAGGAAGATAAGGTAAGGTTCATGTGTCTGATAAAGGTCTCTGGCTCTACATATCTTCAACGGTGAACATTGCTGAGAGCATATTGTTCTTATACATTCGGTTTAATCAGTAGTATAACTATGGCACCATAAAAACTCATTTATATAGTGTATATCCAATATGTGCATACGTGATAATATACTTGCTTGTACTCTCGAATCTCATTAATTCGAACATACTTAATTCAAACTTCCGGTTAATTCTACCGTATTTACTCGATTCTACCGCGCCCTCGATTGTAACGCGCACCCGATTTCCACCGCGAAAAAAAAAAAAAAAAACGTAAGACATCGATTGCAACGCGCATCCATTTTTCTCGCTGGCCCGCACGATCACACCACTCGAAAAAACAACTCCTTTCGGGAGCGTCTTCCATTTAAATATCAGGTACGGGCGAAGCTTGTGCCCATCTGACGTGCAACAGAGCATTACCGTCACTGTAGTTTCACCGTGGACCGATGTCAGCACGCGAACTTGCTTCACCCACTTCTTCTCGACGGTTGTGGTGCCAGGCATGTCGAAGTAAAGAGGCGTCTGATCGCCATTCCCGATTTGCGCAAGCAGGTAGCCGTTGTTGCGGCGCAAGTTTAGGACGAACCTCTGAAAACTGTGAAGCTTTTCATCGTACTCCTCCGCAAAACTTTTCGCATATGCATGTTCCCCTTCGGAGGGAAAAGCCTTTCCTCTTCATAAAGTTGGTTAGCCAGCACCTGCTCGCTTTAAACTGGCTCCGCATTAGACCTTTTTCTAAGACTAATTGCATAGCCAGCACTTGGAGCAGTTCTGTCGTCACGGGCCGCTCGCTGCTCAAGCACATACTCGCTGAGCAGCCCTTTAATTTGCGGAAACCGACCCTGCTGTGGTCCACTGAAGCCTTTGCGTGAAGCTTTGCTGTCGACAATCTTCTGCTTTTGTTTCCGCCGGTCCCGCACGCACGTTTCGGGAACTCCGAACGACCGCGATGCGGCCCGATTTCCGTCCGTTTCTGCACACGCGATGACTTTTCTTTTAAAAGCGGCATCGTGGTGCATTCGAGTTTTTGGAGTCGGCCCTTCCATGCCGTCGATGCTAATGCACTACTAGATGACGAACTCCTCAGCACACGTACGAAGTGCCGCACACGGGAAACACATAGGCAGAAATGGCCAACGCGCCATGCCGATGCACGTAGGGGGCGGCCATTTTGGATTTGCCGATGGCAATAGATTGACCGTAATTTTTTGTTCGTACTCGATTCTAACGCGCATGCGATTTATGAACTCGCTTAACCGGAAAAAAGGTGCGCGTTAGATTCGAGTAATTACGGTAACTCACGCTGAGGTCCCGTCAAAGCTATGTGTATTCTAATGGGCAAAAATGCCCTGTAATTTTAATGCGCAAGCACTTGCGACGATTAATTCGGACATACCGCGCTACGAAAATGCTCTCAGCACCAGGCCCAATTATGCGACGGCCTATCCCACATCTCAACGCTACGCACGAAGGGAAAGAAAAGGCTGCGGTGGGATGTTTGCTCTATCTCAAATGCCGATCTGCGACGCTCCTGTGTCACACTTCTTCCCACTGTTCGCCACTTAGTGGAGATCAGTGGGGAGAAGCGTGGCACAGGCGCGTTCCCTTTCGTCCCTTTTCGTCGAAAAGGGAGTGCTGCTCTCTTTTCCGTCCCTGCCACGTTATGACCTGCTTTCAAGGCCATGTGCGAAGAGAGAGAGAGGAAAAAAGAAGAAAGCTGTCGCAGAGTGTTGGCTCTCTCACACACGCCAGTGTCACGCTTCCCTCATTCCCCTCCCTGCCACGTAGACCCTTATTCTTTCAACACGACGCGCGGGAAGAGAGCAAGAAAAAAAAAAAAAGCTGCCGTGGAGTGTTGGTTCTCTCTCTGAAATGCCGATCTGCTTCTCTCTGCGTGAAGATGCTCCTCCTTTCTTGTCACGTGCTGGCCACACTGCGGCTGTGGCGCAGGGTAGTAGCGGAGATGCTGTCGTCGTCGTCGTCGTCTTCAGAAAGTGTCGCCGCTGGACATTGCCGCGGACAACTTCTTTTGCCAGGAGAATGCGGAAGCTAAAGTAGAAATGCTTTGCAAGCTGCATGCGAAATTGATAAACGTCTGCAGACGTGTATCACCGATTGCTTCAATTAGTGACGGATGTCCTGTGATTCGTGAGTAAATGTAAGTCTCCTGAAACTTCTCCCTCATGTGTTAGCTCAATGCACATGCGTCATTGCATGGTGAGCCCTCCGTTCATTTAGCTTTCACTAATCCGAACTTCTTTTCATTTGAACAAATTTTCGGGCAATTTAGAGTTCGAACTATCAAGATTCGACTGTATAACATTCACAACTCATCTGCTTATAAAGCACCTAAATAAGGCTGAACAGTGATTTGGGGCCTCTAAACTCAAGCTAAGCCCACATAATGACCACCCGTAGTTATACCACATAGAAAAGACCCCATATAAACATAACAAAAAACCAAATATAGTATCTCCATTCATTTACTTATATCTTAAGTTGGTAAGTGGAATAGTAAAGACCGTATAAATTGAATGACCTGTGTTGCTCTGCTGTGAGACAAGTTTCTACTACAGGACAGTGGTAAATTATGGTATTTTTGTAAAGAATAGCTCTCGAAATGGTGGTCGTCTCATCATTATCTGTTAGTCTACTTTGCTCATCTAGCTGCAGTCACTGAGCAAGCTTTTCTGTTTGTTTTGTTTCGACTTTGCAGAAGCGAGTGAGGGAATCACATCAGTCATGGTTGACTCAGTGTCCAGTACTGTGTTCGGAGCTCAGCGAGGAGCTGGCCCATCACCGTCCACATATCATTTAGTCTCCCTTCCATCATGCTCATCGTCTGGCCCCAGCACATCATGCTCTCCTCCCGCAATCGACGTGGCATCACTTACTCTTGCATACCACAGGACTGATGATGCGGCAAACCTCGATGCTTCGTCGTCGTCTTCATTATCAAGCAGCAGCGGGCCGCCCATTGTGGCTGACTCTTCCGCCGGTCTGCCATCACACGACGGCACCCCTGCCTCAAATAGTGTTCCCGGCAGCACTTCTAGCAGCAGTCAGCCCTTACAAGTTGACAATGGGAATGCCAGCAATAATGGCAGTGGAAGCAGTAGCAGCAGTGGCACCAGCTCGGACCCTGCGACACCGCAGAATGTTGACGACTCCGAGACGTACGAAAATGGTGCGGCCCTAGCGGCCTCGTCTGCTTGCGACGTGATTCTTGTCGAAGCCCATGCAGCGGGAACATCATCCGAGATCGTGGTCTATGCAGAAGAAGAAGCGGCAGCTGGTGTGAGTGTTTCCTTGGACAACTGTGACGATTGCAGCAGTAACGCTGCCCCTGAAGACGTTGGGGGCAATTTGCTGATTGTCAGCTCGTCGGCATCCGTACATGGCCACGGCAGGCTAGCAAATGGAATGCCGGACGAGCATGCGTCGACATCAAGGCTCGCTTTGCACCAAGACGAGGACTCTGCAGCAAGTTCAGCCGTTTCAGACATTGATGCCGTGGTTGGCAACGTGGTGACCGTTGAGACAGTGAGGGACATTGTGGAACAGGTGGTGACCTCGTCAGCCTCTGTGACCCCTGCGTCACTGTCCCAGCCTAGCACGTCAAGAGGTGCAGCAGGGCCACAGCAGGTGCTCAAAAGGAAACGTCGTGTGAATGCACTTATTGACGAAGCTTTGTGTGCCGTGGGACATGTGTCTGGTTGGGCGCGAGCAGCATCAGGACTTCTGGACAGGGTGTGCAAATTTAGAGGTGCCAACAGGTCAAAAGGTGTGCCACCACCAGCGCACTGGTTTTTGGAACCAGGTAAGCACCTTGTTGCTTGTAAGATGATGACATCTGTGGGCTTGTTCACAGTGTGTATCTAGGCTCAAATGTTGTCTTGTGATATAGCGAGGCATTTACTTCTAAAGGACAAAATATGCTCATCTCGCAGCATTTTGTAGCCTCATAATGCGGTGTAGGTAGACGAATCTGTCTTGTTGTTAGCTTCAGTTCTTTGTCATACTGAAAACTAACGTTGACATAGACAAACTCTCCTACAAATTACTGCTGATGCTAAAATAAGAAGGGAAGCCAAAGGGTCTTACGTTTGCCAGTCATGGCCTTATGAAGTTTGCAGATAAGAAATAAAGGATGCTGGTGTTTTTACCAGCCAGGTCTGTGATACCATTCATCACAGAAGCCTTGGTCCACGTGACAGCACATTGAGTTATAATACAGTGCAGTGGTGATCCTACTGGGTCATTTGTGTCGTTTGGTTACTGTTTTACTTGCCTGCATCTTTCTGTATCCCTTCAAATGCAACGTGCGGGAAATGCCCTAAAATTTTCTATTTTTGCGTGCTTGCGGAGTAATAGAGTCGTTTTCGCCTGATACCAAACACTCTAACAGTTTTGCCAGGTTGTCGTGGAACTCCTGCCCTCTTTTAATTTCATATTTTTGCACTTTGTCTTGTTAATGTTTACAGTTCTAACCAGAATATCAGTGTGGCCACAGCTGCCTGCAGCCTCTCTTAATAACAGTTGAATAGGCTTTTTTTAGATTGGGAGATCATCGCTCTTGAGGAGGAACATACTAGCAACTACAAATTTGCTCTTCAAGCCACTTTGCTAGTTAGTTGTAATCTAACACACGACGGCCGTATGACTGCCATTTTAAGCATCTTGTGCCATAAACGGTGCCTTTGAGTGAGGGGTGTGAGATGGCATGAGCTGAGAAATTATTAATGCTTGGAGCATTCATAGCCTCTATAAGCAAAAAGTATATGGAAAACATGTGCAAGTTTTCCATCGGAGATATTGCTGCCTGTGCCTTAAAGAAATAAACAAATATATATTAGAGGATCTGAAATTTTTTTTTAACAAATAAAAAAAAGTTAGACATGATTGTCTCATAGGATTTGAACTCACGACGTCTAGCACAGATGCCCAATACTGTAATCATACATCACAAATACATGCGTCAGTGGCACGAATAGATATGTGCTAGCTAATGAATTTAGATGCTTTAAGCCACTGCAAGGTACCTAGCCTTTCTCGGGAAGGCGAAGACGTCTGAAGCCAGGCGGTATTTACAGCTCCAAAAGGCAATCGATGAAGACCGTGAGGCGATCGTCAGCGAAACGTTACGAGAGGCTACACCACAAGAATGTGACAAGACTTAAGGGGCCTTGCAACACTATTCGAAGTAGCCATGGAATGGTTTCTTTTTTTTAAAAGGCCATGTAATGTATTCTGTAAAGGAGCTTATTGCCTACGATTTGACTGCCGCAATAATTTACAGTATCCGTCTAGTACAAGTGGAGTTGGAAAGTTTGCCGCGCACTGCAATGGTTTTCTCTCTTTTCTCATTCCAATGAAAGCGCTGGAAGATAAGCAGGGGGGATGGCAGGGGGAACAAGGTACAGTGCGGTCGACTGTTAGGGGGAACACGCGGGGAGCTAAGTGCTGGCGAGATTTGAAAACGTGGAGCATGCGCACAAAATCGCAAGGGCGGTTCGTGCTTTGCGTCGTCTGCTACTTCCTGCCCGAGCACTCAGCGCGCGCTAACGCCCTGCTATGTTTTATTCGTTGGAAGAAGCCGGCTATGCTCGTTGCATGAAACATCAATTTTCTTGTCTGTTATTAAAGGCAGCCGGCTGGTTCGGACGTTGTGCAAAACTTACGACTGACATTTCTGTGAGCATTGACACTATAGGTTATGCAAGTGATGGGCTTCGTTCTCACTTTCACAGAATTCCTCAGCTGCGGGCGTAATTCATCGCCGAACGAATTTTTTGTGGTGTCAGCTTTTATATGTGGCATGGCCAGGGCACCTGAGGATGAAAGTCTTCTCATAGTTGAGCTCTACACTAAAAAACACAGTCGGCCTGCTGTCGCTGCTGTGGTAAACAGACCACTGAAGACCGCGACGGTGCTAATGTGCCCCCTTGGTCCCAGTCGCCTTACTTCAACGTAATCGGTGGTGGGCAACTTCAGAAGTAACACGCTGAGTTATGCAGGTACTGCAGCTGTCCCTAGGGGTGCTGCCCCACACACGCACCGCCCATGTCTGAATGAGAAGCGACCTGTATGGCAAAACAAAAATGAAGAGAAAAAAAAAAAACTGCAGATATCTGAGGCCATGTACGTTTGGGAAACACTTTGGCCCCTTGCCATTCCTCCTGTGCAGTTACGTTGTCAGCTTGGTTGGATAATGAAGGTACAGAAGCCCTCGTTTCATAAGATATTGCTGCTTGTTCTTTGAGCAGAAAATATTTTGCGGCGTAAGATTCAGGTGGCAACAGCATCCAACATTAAGGTCATCCTATGATAGCTTCAGTGTTGACTACCTTGTATCAGGGCCCTTTTATTATAACAGTTTCTCAAGTTTGGGTTTCATTATTAGATGGCACTGTGACAGAATCATATTGCTTCAGTTTTTAATGGCTGCATTTTTTTTCTCTCTCTGCCAGCCGCATTGTTTCATGTTGACACAGGTAACATTATGTTGCCAAGTGACATTTCTAGAGGTACCTTTGACTCCAGTTATTGTGCCTGAAGGGAATCACTGGAGAGGCTACTTTATTGAACTTGTGTTTCTTTCCTGAAAAATTTCTTTCTGCATTCCTTATTCTCACTGTCAGTTTGATATGCTGGTAATCTCTCCCAAATTTCTTGCAGCCTCTGCATTAGTGTCTGCTTGCACCGTAGCACACCTGCTACTTGTAACACACTTAGGTATCATTATAAGTAACACAAACATTTTAGGGGGTGAAGCATCTTGGGGCCTAGTCTTGTTCATTGTGCGTTGTCCGTTGTCCGGCACATCACATGCAAAATACCCCCTATACGCCTACCGTAACTTTAATGAAGCAGGGAAGCACCTACTATGCTATGGCACTCGTCATTCTGCTGATAAATGAAGTACCAACTACATATCTCTAAGCCATTATGCGCACTTCGTGCTGTGGCTGATGACGATGAAGAATAAGCGCGTTCCAAGTCCGCCTCGGTGGATCAATGGCTAGGGCACTCGGCTGCTGACCCAAAAGTAGCAGGTACGACTATGGCCGCGGCAGTCGCATTTCGATGGAGGTGAAGTGGTAGAGGCCCTTGTACTGGTGCAATGTCAGTGCACATTAAAGAACACCAGATGGTCGAAATTTCCGGAGCCCTCCACTACAGCGTCCCTCATGATCAAATCGTGTTTTTGGGACTTAAAATTTCGCTTATTATCATTAAGTGGGTTTCTGACTGCACATTCTCTTTCTGTCATGAATAAAATTAATATGCTCTCGCTTCGAAAAGCAATGCCGATGCAGAAAACAAGCTAGCCTGGAGGGAAGAATTCGGGAAGCAGCGGCAAAGTGGCAGCGCCAACAACAAGTTGCTACTCCGGGGGTGAGAGCTCGGGAAGCAGTGATCAATCACTCCATGGCTCCCATTCATAAGCATCATACGTTCAATGGTGGTATGTAATCAAAGGTCAAGTGGTCAATGTTCCTGTAGACGTTAAGAAAACAGGGCATTGTCTTCTAGAAACATACCCGAAGATGGAGCCATCGACATGCTCATAAAGCAAAAGCTGAGAAGAAAGACCTTGTACAAATCTGGCCTAATCAATAAATGAAACATTCGCGTTTGGTTGAAGTACCTGGAAGTCTCGCCCCTCTACAAACACCTAAATATTAAGAAAACTGGCATAGATCTCGTGTTTTCCCAACTTCACGCTAGATCCAATCGAAGAGTTATTGGCTGTACATTTTATGGTCTGGATAGCAGTAATAATGAAGGCGAAACAAAATGCAGAACTTGATACAACATGCGAGTTATGACCAACAAATTATTGTACATACTGTAGATACGCGTTGTGGCTAATTTACATGCGCAAGTGGGCGGGTGATGCCCCAGTTTTTTACCCACCAGTCATTATTGACTCTGAGGAGGTGCGTACATTTTTTTTCATGAGCATTTGATTGTGGCAAAACCTGTGAAGGACCAAGTTTTTGTCTGGGATCATTTTACCTTTGGCAGCATGCCATTCACTCATTTTGTTAATTTCTGTAATCTCTAGCAATGTGAAAGGCTGGCTCTATCTATGTTTCATTCTATAGTAATATGATTTGCAGATGTATAATGGCATTTAGTGTGACTGACGTAATTTTCTTGTCTATTCACATAGTTGATCCTGAAGATGCTCCTGGTTACTATGACGTCATTGATCAGCCCATGGATTTCTCCACCATAAAGAAAAAACTGGAGGCAAGTGTTTGTTATAGGTCTTGCACTATAGCAACCAAAGGATTACATATTTTGAAGTGTAGATGCTACAGATCTCTTATGGAATGTCATCTGTACTTAATGTGAACCTTGTTTTTTTTTTTATTTTCACGATTCTTGTTGGGTGCAGCTTTTGCACGCAAAAAGGCCTATAATAACTGTTTGCTGCAATCCTTTAGCAGTGTTTCATGCATGTTGTTCAGCGTTCTCGGCACAAGAACACTAAGCCACACAGTGAATAGAGTATACATAACCACCACTTACCTGAGTCCGACTCGGCGTTTTCACTAGTACACTCTGACCTCGATATAACGAATGTAGATATAGGGAAATATCAGTTATAACGAAGTGAATGAAGAATGGTCTTGCAATAGATACTGTCTAAGGAACATACCTTTAGAACAAATTTTCGAATAAAACGAACCTATATTCGTGTCAGATGCAGCTTTGTTATGTGCGTCTGAGTGTATAAAAAGTGTTATTGTGAAATACCTACTCACCATATCACATGATCTTTCTAATCTATGTTGCCAGTGGCACTACGCTGCAATTTGAAAGGGACCCTAAAAAAGAAGAGCTCTGCCATTTTAAAAACGTTGTTGCTCCGAGAAATTTGGCATGTCGGGAAACATGCAGGAAGAAAATGCAGGTGGGGATGCTGCTTTCAAGTTCCCACACCAACTTATCGTGACATGACAGTCCTTGCTATGCTCTTGGTAGCCCTTTATTGATAAAAATGAACTACATCGTGTTCTATAAAAAGCCAGGTACTTGGGAATTACAAGTTTATGGAGGTCTTGTTCATTTGATGAGGCCAATGTACGAAAAGGGGCATTGAAATTCGTGGCATCACACTAGGGCTCAGTGCCGATGTTTTGGTGAAATTTTCAAAAATGGCCCTTTGACTTTTTGTAGTCTAACAAGGAATGTATGGTAATGGAAATTCTGACAACGTAGATTTGATATAGTAATTATTTGGTGTACAGGGATTTAGTTTTTCGCTTTAGTGGTCCTTTAACACCTTCATTGAAGTGGTATATATTAAGAACTTTTGTTCAGGAAGTGTTTGTTGTTTAAATCTTTATATTCAATATTTCTTTTTCCTAAAAAAAGTTTTTCGTTGGGCTCCGTGGTGGGTGGCCGCCAAAGCTGCTGAACAACATACAATTAGCATGCATGAAGCAGTTCCCTTTACTTGATGATTGGCCTCCTCAAAGCGTGTACGCACCGAAAGATATCAATTTTTTCATCCGGCCAAGACAAATCTTTCCTCATTTCCACGTTATACACTGTGAGAAAACTAACAAGCAAGCCAGAACTGTATCCCCCTTCGTAGTGGCTAGGTGCTTAACCGAAACTCGGTGCCGGGTACAAGGTTACCAAAATGGCCAGCGGAGATCTACTCCTTGAGATAACATGACAAAGACCAATTCGATAAACTGAACACCCTCACAACGCTTGGAGACACACCCATCAGTATTACGCCACACAGGTCCATGAACTCAACTCGCGGGGTAGTATCGGACGCAGATTTGCTTGACCTGACCGAAGCTGAACTTCTGGAAGGATGGAAGAGGTAGAACGTGACAAACGTACAGCGTATTAAGATAAGAAGAGATCAAAAGGAAATACCAACCAAACACTTAGTACTGACCTTTGCTTCGAGCGATTTTCCGGAAACTATTCAGACTGGGTATACAAAGACATCCGTGAGGCCATATATTCCCAACCCCCGCCGTTGCTTCCAATGTCACAGATATGGCCACGGCTCGCAAAGCTGTCGTGGCCGGGAAACTTGTGCTCTGTGTGGAGTCGTGGGCCATGGGTCCGACAACTGCGAAGCACCTGCACCCTGTGTGAACTGTGGTAGTAATCATGCCGCGTACTCACGTTCCTGTTCTTTCTGGAAAAAAAAAAAGAGATCATCAGTTTAAAGATAAAAGAAAACATTACATTTAAAGAAGCAAGAAGGAGAGTCTCGCCATTTTATGGCCCCACATATGCTGATGCGCACGCCAGGAGGAAGCGTCGCACCAGCCCTCGCCACTCCTTCGGCCCGCGCAGAGCGAGCCATTGGCTGTGGCGCCTGCCCCCAAGGCGGCAGTAGTCCGCTTACTACTGAACAGAGACCATAGACTCCAGGGTCCTTGGGTCTCAAGGTCTCACCCCGCCAGGCGAGGCCCAAGCTTCGAAAAACCAGCTCGCATGAGCGGCCATCCAGTGCCTCCGAGGAGGCAATGGAATGGATACGGCGGCACCCCTGGTGCCAAAAGAGCGGCGCGGCTCTCTGGAGCGCGCCAAGAGAACTAAAAATAAAAAGCTCATAACAGGGCCTGATAATTGCCCTGTTACTTAAGCTCGACCTTTCAGCTTAAGCAAGTCACTCCCTTAACATACACACAGCACTACATTACTTCCAATATGGAAACACAAATTATACATTGGAACGTCAGAGGACTGCTTAAAAACCTCGACAACGTTCTAGAGCTTTTATACAAACACTCACCTCAAGTGCTGTGTGTACAGGAAACACACCTAAAATCCTCCAATAAAAATTTTTTGCGTGCTTACATCATATACCGAAAAGGACCGAGATGATGCTGTGGCGTCATCCGGTCCTTTATCATTATCCAAGGAGTAGCGTGTACACATTTGCCCCTCCAGACATCCCTTGAGGCGGTGGCTGTTCGAGCAGTACTTTTAAACAAACTCGTCACCATCTGCTCTTTGTACGTACCTCCCCACCACCGTCTTGAAAGACGTGAATTCCAGTCTTTAATAGACGAACTGCCTGAACCTTATTTGCTTCTTGGGGACCTAAATGCACATAGTGGACTGTGGGGCGATTCTCGCTGTGATGCACGAGGTCGTCTCATTGAACAATTTCTTTTCTCTTCCGGTGCCTGTTTGTTGAATAGGAAAGAGCCAACATACTATAACGTTGCCAACAAAACTTACTCGTCTATAGACCTCAGCGTCGTATTACCTTCAAGGCTGGTGCACACCGGTGACTTGCAGTGGTCGCACGACCATTTGCGACTGGTGACTAAAAAGCGACTTATGTTCACACCGGCAAAGGCTGCACGCGAGCGACCGGAAGTCGCAAAACTGGAGAGTCACGTCCGGATTTTGTTATCAGCGAGAACTCTGGAGACCAGCGCAGATCAGCTGATCGCCGCCAGCTGAGTGAACGGTTGAACCGAGCGCGCCGCATTTATTGTTTTCGTCCGTTCTCGCACAGCTTTGAAAAAAACAATAAAACAAAAATTGAGCACCGCTGATTAGTTCCAGCAGCTTTGCGACCTGAAAAATCGGTCAGGAAGCGACTAGCCAAAGCAGTCACTTTGCGACCGTTCGCGACTGTTTGCGACCAGTCCCAAACGGTCGCACGACCGCTGCTAGTTGCCGGTGTGCACCAGCCTTCACTCCACCCCTACTGAATTGGAAAATCATAAATAATCCATATGGAAGTGACCATTTTGCTATAGTGTTGAGTTCACAAACAACATATGAATGTCCTCTACATGTTCCCAAATGGCTGATAAACAAAGCAGATTGGGAACAGTTCCATAACACTACACGTTTATGTTGGACAGACATATGTAGGTTAAACATAGATGAAGCTGTGCAGTACTTCACAGCTTTTCTAACTGACGCAGCAGCCGAGTGCCTACCGCAAACATCTGGAATGCCCGGCAAACGACACGTCCCATGGTGGAACACAGAGTGTTGTAATACGCGAAAGAAACAGAACAGGGCATAGAGGTTGCTTCGGAACTCACCAACAGCCGAAAATCTTGACACTTTCAAGAAAAAGTCTCAAGGCAGGAAAACGTGTCGGCAGGCCAGAAGAGAAAGCTGGCAGAAGTTTTTGTCAGGGATCAATTCATACACACAGGATGCTAAAGTCTGGAACATGGTCGGTAGGATAGCAGGAAAACAAGTACACACACTTCCACTCGTAAACACTCAGGGTGATACCTTGGAAGATCAGGCAAACTTCCTCGGTGCACACTTTGAACGGGTATCCAGCTCGTCCCACTATACTGACACTTTCCAAAAATACAGAACAAGAATAGAAAAGCAGAAACTCGAACACAAATGCACTAGATACGAGGCATATAACCAAGCTTTCAGTCTAACTGAGCTCCGAACATCTCTAAACTCCTGCAGTACTTCTGCCCCAGGTTCTGACCGTGTGGTGTATGAAATGTTAAAAAACCTACCAGCCGAAACATGAAAAACCTTACTTTGTTTGTACAATGCTATCTGGTTTTCTGGCACTATCCCTACCTCCTAGAAAGAGGCTATTATTATTCCCATTTTGAAAGAGGGCAAGGACCCTAATTTAGCTTCGAGTTATAGGCTTATGGCACTTACAAGCTGCTTGTGCAAAGTCTTCAAAAAAATGATAAACTGCCGACTTGTACATTTCCTTGAAACAAACAATTTGCTCGACCCATTGCAGCGCGGGTTTCGAGAGAGTAGATCCACCACAGACCACCTTGTTCGTATTGAGGCACAGATCAGAGACGCCTTCGTCTATAAACAATATTTTCTCTCTGTGTTCCTCGATATCGAAAAGGCTTATGATGCAACATGGCGTTTTGGAATTCTAAGATACCTGTCCCACCTTGGCGTGCGCGGAAGAATTTTTCACATAATCGAAAGTTACCTGTGAAACCGGACATTCCGTGTCCGAGTGGGCACGGTTCTTTCCCAAACATTTGTCCAGGAAACAGGCGTGCCACAAGGTGGTGTACTTAGCTGCACACTTTTTCTCATCAAAATGAATTCCTTGCACTTGTCCATCCCTCGCAATATGTTTTATTGTACATATGTCGATGACGTCCAGCTTGGCTTTAGATCTTGCAATCTGTCAATGTGTGAGCAGCAGGTTCAGTTAGGCTTAAACAAGGTCTCCAAATGGGCAGAGGAAAACGGATTCCGGCTGAACCCACAAAAAAGCACGTGTGTCTTGTTCTCCCGAAAGAGAGGCATGCACTCAGAACGCGACATTGAACTGAACGGTCAACGTCTGTCTGTTAATGCGGAGCATAAATTCTTAGACTTAATCTTGGACAACAAGTTGACCTTCGTACTGCACATCAAGTATTTAAAAACAAAATGTTTAAAAGCCATGAATGTTTTAAAATTGCTGTCACGTACTACGTGGGGTAGTAACAGGCAATGTCTCATGAATCTGTATAGAAGCCTCATTCGCACCCGCTTAGGTTATGGGGCCGTTGTTTATCAGTCTGCGACTCAAAGTGCTTTGAAGATGCTTGACCCCGTGCACCATTTGGGCATCCGCCTTTCTACGGGTGCTTTTCGCACCAGCCCCGTAGAAAGCCTTTACGTTGAGTCAAATGAGTGGTCGCTTCATCTGCAGAGAACTTACATGTCCTTTGTTAATTTCCTTAAGGTGAAAGCAGACAAGAAGCACCCCTCATACTCTACTATTAATGATTTGTCGAGCTCCATTCTGTTTCAAAACAGGCCTTCGATGAGGCAGCCCTTCTCAGTTCGCCTGAAGGGTCTAGCTGAGGAAACTGGAGTGTCACTTGAACACAGTTTAATGGCTCCTGTAGCATACCCGCCACCGTGGCAGTGGCAGACTATAGACTGCGATGTGTCTTTTCTAGAAGTTACAAAACATGCGCCTATTGCCCATATTCGAACATACTTCCTGGAGCTTCAACACAAATAGACACGTCCTGAGTTCTTTACAGATGCCTCCAACTCTAACTCCTCTGTGTCCTACGCTGCTGTCGGCCCATCCTTTTCGGATGCTGGCCCTTTACATCCAGGCACAAGTATCTTCACAGCGGAAGCTTATGCGATACTTGTGGCGGCTAAACACATCAAGCAATTACAAATACAAAAAGCAGTAATTTATGTGGACTCCCTCAGTATGGTAACGGCTCTGCACACTCTTAAAAAACAAAAAACCCAGTCCTTGTCTCACTTTACTCCATTTTGTGCACACTCTACACACTCAAACAACATGTTGTAGTGTGCTGGGTGCCAGGGCACTGTGAGGTCCAAGGCAACGTGAGGGCGGATCAGCTCGCTGCATCCGTCCACAAAAGCACTGCCCCTACACCTATATCAATCCCGGCCCTTGATCTTAAGCCGTCTCTCGAACGAAACCTCAGGGACGACTGGCAGAGCAAATGGGATACATACACACAAAACAAACTACACATTATTAAGCCACACCTTGGTCATTGGCTGCCAGTATCAAAATCGCGTCATACAGAGGTAATACTAACGAGACTCAGGATGGGACACACATACACGACGCACACATATCTTTTGTCTGGTGGCGATCCACCATTGTGTGACAGATGTCGTGAAGCATTAACACTCCTTCACATGTTAATCCAGTGCAAACACTTAGAAACTCTAAGAAAACAACATTTTCCATTACCCTACCGACAACATATACCTTTACACCCTGCAATGTTCGTCGGTAGGGAACCGCTTTTTAGTCATAAATCATTATTATCATTTTTAAAAGAAATTCATAATTTTCATATCATATACCTGGGCATTCCGTAGCACGACATCTCCAGAGAGGTTTTTGCTGCGGTGGCTACACAAGAAAGCACTTGCCTTATGGCCCTTGGACGCAAGGGTATGAACGAGTGAGGTACTTGTGCTAATGCCATACATGTCCACCATCGTTTTTCATTATCACCAACTTTTGTCACCTGTTCACACCACACACACCTTTCACAACATGGTCATGATTTTATTAGTTGTATGTTTTTACCCGCCTTACCGCGAGGAATTTATGGTCCCTTATACAGCCGCTTATCACAATCATTGTCCATATTTTTAGTAAGATGAACTGGCGCTCTTTGGCCGTGAAATGGCCCTTGCGCCACAAAACATCAAACATCATCATTTTTTCTAAAAAAGCTGAAGAAAATATTTGAAGAATGTACTAATTCAGTTTATTGATGATCATGAGAGAAGTTCAGCTGCCTGCTGGCAATCAGCTGTAAAAAACTTTAACAAGTGTTTGTGGGAAATTTTCAACATGATGATGGTTTCATTTCACTGACAATTTTAATCACTCTGGCAACAATGAGCAGCTCTTCCATGACAATAGTTTAATAACGCACTCATCGCTTTCACCGTACACCATCTACAAAACACAAGTTAGCCCCTCCCCCTCTCCCTCCTCGTTTTCCTAAAAATTTGAAATGCCTGTTAAAGAAAAAGAAGTGATCAGGTCAGTGCTGCCATCTGCAAAGCGATACACAAGCTAGCACGCGAACGAGCTTGTCTAGTTCAAAATGTTCGTAAGGAGATATTTCGAGCATAGGAGGTAAGCTTGTCCGTAGCAATTCAGGGACAGTGCAATGAGGGGGATCTAAAATTGTTAACGGGTTAATGGCTGGTTTTTGCTGGCACAGCTATTAACACAATGGAACAGCCGAGCTACACATTTGTAAGGTTTTACAGCATGCTGGGAGAATGTTACATCACAATCTTCTAGCACGCCTCTATGCTAGAAGATCGTAATGTAGACCTTCATGTGCTGTCCAGTTGTTTCTGGAAATTAAACAGCTGCGATGGGGAATTGAAAACCAATAACGATTAACCAGGTGCCCTTCGTAGTAAACAGCTGCTGCATGGTTACTTGACATTTTCTCTCCCTTCCTGCCAATTTATGACCCTCATGTGCACCATTTGTCTTAAACGAAACATAACAGAAGGTTGGAATAGGGTGTGTTCAAGGTTTGTTCAGAAATAAGACGCAGTTCACATAAGTGTAGCCATGACAAAAAAGTACTATAAATGAAAGTGTAAATGTAGCAGCAGAGAGCAGCTGCACATTTATGCAAAACAGAACATGTGCTGAAGAGAAAGAAAAATGAGGGGGGAGGGACACAGTTGTGTGGCTAAATGTTTAGTTCTCTTTCCCGATGAATGTGCTGCAGCACACTAAGCTGTGAGAACAGGAATTATGCAAGTTTCAGACTCAAGCCTATGCAGTTTGAAGACTAGAGCAGTGTTAAACAGAGCTGTGGCAGACCTTTTCTTTTCCTGCAATCGCATGGTCTCTGGATTTTGTTACCCCGTGACTTACCGTATTTACTCGATTCTACCGCGCCTTCGATTGTAACGCGCACTCGGTTTTCACGACGAAAAAAAAAAAAAGTAAGATATCGATTGCGAGGCGCACCCATTTTTCTCGTTGGCCCGCACGATCATACTACTCAGAAAAACGACTCCTTTCAGGAGCGTCTTCTATTTAAATATGAGGTACGGGGGAAGCTTGTGCCTATCTGACGTGCAATGGAGCATTGCCGTCACTCTTGTTTTACCGTGGCTCGATGTCAGCATGCAAACTTGCTTTGCCCCCTTCTTCTCGACGGTTGTGGTGCCAGGCATGTCGAAGAGGCGTCTGATCGGCATTCCCGATTTGCCCAAGCAGATAGCCGTTGTTGTGCCGCAAGTTTAGGACGAACCTCTGAAAACTGTGAAGCTTTTCTTCGTACTCTTCCGGCAAGTTTTGGCGCATGCCCGTTCGCTTTCGGAGGGAAAAGCCTTTCCTCTTCATAAAGTTAGCCAGCACCTGCTCGCTTTGAACTGGCTCCGCGTTAGCCCTTTTTCTAAAGCTAAGTGCTTAGCCCGCACTTGGAGCAGTTCTGTCGTCACGGGCCGCTGTGCCGCTCGCTGCTCGAGCACATACTCGGCGAGCAGCTCTTCAATTTGCAAAAACCGACCCTGCTGTGGTCCACTGAAGCCTTTGCATGGATCTTTGACAATCTTCTGCTTTTGTTTCCACCAGTCCCACATGCACGTTTCGGAAACTCCGAACGACCGCGATGCGGCCCGATTTCCGTCTGTTTCGGCACATGCGATGACTCTTCTTTTAAAAGCGGCATCTTGGTGCATTCGTCGAGTTTCTGGAGTCGGCCCTTCCATGCCGTCGATGCTAATGAACTACAAGATGACGAACTCCTCAGCACACATACGAAGTGCCGCACATGGGGAAACACATAGGCAGAAATGGCCGACGCGCCATGCCGAAGCACGTAGGGGGCGGCCATTTTGGAAATGCCAATGGCAATAGAATGATCGTATTCATTTTTTTCGCACTCGATTTTAATGCGCATGCGATTTATGAACTCGCTTAACGGGAAAAAAGGTGCGCGTTAGATTCGAGTAGTTACGGTAGGTGAGGATTTTTTTTATCATGGAAATACACAGTATTTCTATTTACTAGCCAATTCTGATTGACCAGGCTATCATTATCTCCATTTTTGCACCGCACATGACAAATGCACCACATGGCATTTTACGCATGCCAAGCCTTTTCGTGCACTTATCTATTTAGGCCCTTTTTTTGGAGTGCTGCCCTTATGTAAAATTTACTCAAACGT
Source organism: Rhipicephalus annulatus (assembly GCA_013436015.1). Lineage (NCBI taxonomy): Eukaryota > Metazoa > Arthropoda > Arachnida > Ixodida > Ixodidae > Rhipicephalus > Rhipicephalus annulatus. The sequence goes on from WOVY01009376.1 coordinate 1,662,735, forward strand.
ACATTGCTTAACCTAAACAGCAGCTTGCATTTCAAAACTTTCAGAGTGGCCAGTACCGGGACATAACAGAATTTCATGAGGACATGATGCTCGTGAAGCGCAACTGTCAGACGTACAACCCAGCAGATCATGAGGCGTCGCAGGACTGTGAAGAAGTCTTTGCCTTCTATCTGCAGGAGTACAATCGTTTGGTCGAGAAGTGGCAAAAGGTGAGAAACTACAGCCGCCTGTGAATCAAAACGACCTCTCTTTGCATGTCCAACGACTAGCTAATACATTCAGCTCTCAGCTTTTTGGGTAAGGGCCTAAAAGCACATGCAATTAAGTGTGTGTATGTGTGTTTTCATTTTTTGTGAAACAAAACCTCCAAGCTTAGAGGTTTTTCAGTGGTCATGCCAGTAGAGAGTGCCAGCTTATTACTTTGATACATCGCACAAAAAAGTGTTTTTCATGAGTGTTTCCTAGCGACCCAAGAAAAACCCGCAGCGCAATCAGAAATTCTGGGAGCCCTCCTAGCAGATCTGAAAGCCTTTGCTCCACCACATGTGAATCTTGGTATACTAAAGGAGCACCCACCCTGAATGCTACAAGAAGCACATTTTTCTTGCTTAAGGGGGCAGACTGCTCTTTGGGACCAAAAAGTGACAAAAAAAAATAATTTTTTAAAATTGACATATTTGGTATCTGCAAGTATTTTTCTATCTTTCTGCAAATTTTTACACACCAGGAAGTGGTAATTTTTTTGTAATGTCATTCTAACTGACCAGATTCTTGGTGCTATTAACATGCAGAACCTGCAAAAAAAATGGGGAACCAACTTCGAGGCCACTTTATAATTTGCCGGCACCTGTGTTAGAAGCTCTGCTACGAATTTATGAGCACCTTTATGAGGATTGCAAAACATGCACACCATGATTGTTGCTTGTTGAAGAAGCTGTGTGTTTTCAGTTTTTTCCATTTTTCTCAAAAAAGTAAATTTACAACTGTTCAATTTTAAGGCCTCAATATCTCTGCAGCTAGGGCAGGTACAACAATAATTCTTTTTGCAATGGAAACCTGTATGTGTGTAGGGTGTAAGTATGGGAGCAGAATTTAGAAAACAAGCCTTTTAATTAATTACTCATCAAAATTTTTACACAATTCCAACTGCTTTTAAAAATGGATAGTTCATTTTGCTGTAAAATAATAAGAAAGGCTTAAAAACAAAAAAAAACTCTTGTATTATTTCAATCTATAGTCATTATTTTATGTTAGGATATTAAAAATATCACTTTTAATTAAGCACTTTTTTTTCTATGGTGGTTTTAAACAATTGGGGGTGAACTTAAGTTATCTCTGGAATAAGATGAGTTGCAGAATAACTAATTAAATATTTGAGATCAGTAGAAAAAACTGCATAATTCTGTGCAGTTTGATCAAGATCACTGAAGAAGTAAACGAAAAATGTCTAAGAGCGGTCTGTCCCTTTAAAAAAATTTACACCTTTGGTACTCTTCCTGGGATAGACTGTCATTTTTTTTTTAGAGCGGAGAGCTCGCAAACTAATATGTACCATAGATTATAGGCCGACCAGCCAAGCGCCTTAGCAGATAATCCTTAATCTCGTTTTAGTCATGGGAAACCATTCTACACGGCGACAAGCCCAACTAGGTGCAGTGGGGGGAACCAGGTGATGAACGAATTAGGCTGTCCTCCCATTCAATTTCTATAACTTACATGCGAAATACTAAAGTGTTTTCAATCGATCCAATCGGATGTTTCAAGAAAGTGGTGCTTTTAGCTGCTGTGTGCCAGTCATCTCAAAGAAGCCTGCACCCTACCTAAAACCCAGGTATGCTGCGCAATTAGTTCAGAAAGGCCTTCATTTCTTCTTCTTTTCAGAGCCACTTGATATCTTCACCAAAGAGATCGAAGCAGAGCTGAAAGTAACCCAGCCATTTGTAGCAGAAAAACACTTGTTGCCACTACCCTGCCGTGCACCAAAGTGTTCTTCATCGCTGAACCCATCACCAGGCCGAACACTTTCCGGCCTTCTACTTACACGCGTGTGCTGTACATATGGGACCTGTGTGGAAGGAGTGCTACAACGATCATCTGTACATACGTTTCTCAGGCGTCATCGTCATTGTGGTGAAAGCCCCCTCCCCACTTCAACACTTTTATAGTTTTCCTTTTTTCGTGACCTTTCCCAAAGCCATACCCTTCCTTATTGAAGCTGTGTTCCGGTGTTGCGTCGTATATTACACATCTACAGCAGTTTGTTTTTTATTCATATCTTACATTGGATGTGAATGTTGCTGTAGCACGCTGTTCTGCTCCTTTGTTTGTAATTTGTTGAATCGTTTTTTATGATCATTTTATTATACTAAGGTATATTGTTGTTGTTGTTGACACCATTGCTTATTGCCAAAAGTAAACGCTTGCAGAAGCAGCGCTTGGATCGAATATCGTTGTACCATATACTTATGTGTATCATTATATATATATATATGTGTGTGTGTGTGTGTACATAAACATACACAACTGGTGCTCAGAGCTTTGCGTATCATGAAGCAAGATCTTTTAAAATATGCACATAATTATGTGCAGTGCACATTGCAAGGCTGGTTGCAGTAGTCGCAGCAGTCTGCCGGTCACATGGGCATAAATGGAGATACATCTTTGTTGATTGCTAGAGGTGGAAAAAAAGGAAAAAGAGGGGGTGGGGGGCTAGTTGGACCTGTGTAATGCAGAAGTTTTTAATTCTTGCTCTATTTTAATAACATGCAAAAGGCAATTTGCAGTTTTAGCTCCCAAGTCCATGTATTGTCCTATTGTTTTGTCTTGCCCTTCTCTCTGTTCCCCCCTTTGTGTGCAAACGAATGGTAATATTTACAAATCATGCCAGTTCACTTGAGAAATTTTGTACAATTAATTGTATTTAATTACTAAGCCATATTGGGGACAGATTGTGGTCCCGTGTGTAAGTTAAATCGACGTGTATATACTATGTACTATATCATGTAATTGTTAAGTTTGCGTGCTTCCCCCATCGTCATCATTACTGTACAGTGTGTATATATATATATATTGTAAGAAAAAGGATATTTTTAAGCCCCTGATTTGTAAATGAAGTTGTGATTCTGCATGGGTGCATTTTTTTTTGTAATATTAGTCTCTGTGAACCCAAGATGCAGCTGAAATACACTGGGCACCCGTCTTAGGAGGCAAGGCGTTCTTTTAGAAATACTCATCGCATGTACAGATGATGCGATGGAGGCACACGGGGCCTGTACTATTTTTTTTCACTGGCACTGAAGAATCGAGTCTACTGATATATCATGCTTGAGAAGAATGATAATAAAGACTTGCAATGTTGAATATGTGTGTTGCTTCATTTTACCAATCACATTCTCGTCAGACTGGAATAGTATGTCCGCCCAAAGTATGATGATGGTACATCACAAACTCGCTGCCAGTTTTTGCTCCTAGCCACAGGATGTTTCATTTGCTGTAAGTATGTACAGTCAAACCTCAATATGTAGAACACGGATATATCGAATTATCGCCTATATCGAACGGTTTCTATATCACGCGGGAAAAGCATGCATTATTGATTTTTTATTTCGAACAAAGTTTGACATATAATGGATATATCCAACTCAGCCACCCCAAACCGCCCACGCTCCATTGACAGGCGGCGAGCTTTCCCGCAACTCTCGAAAGCAGCGGTAGAGCGGCGGGCGTTTACAAATGCTACACACATGGATGGATGGATGGATGGATATGGCTGTACCCTTTAGATCGGGCGGTGGCTAGCGCCACCAAGCTGTAATGCCTAATGAACCAAAAACTATATTTATTTTTTTCCCTTAAAGAGTGAGTTTGAGGTTCGTACTTTGCAGTGAAGAGTTTAATTTTCACTCGTGCCTTGACTTTAGCCACCAATCAGATAACCTCCTTCTAGTTAAGTCTACCTGCTTAAAGTTTATTTTGCCCTCCCGGTCCCTAAACCCCAGTGCTTTGAAAAACTCTGCGCCATCATCCTGAACTATAGGGTGAAGCCTTTTACAGAACATTATCAAGTGTTCGACAGTTTCTTCTTCCTCTCCACACGCACTGCATACTGTGTCTACCCCTTCGTATTTGGCCCGATATGTCTTGGTTCGCAGTACTCCCGTCCTGGCCTCAAACAGTAGAGAACTACCCCGAGTATTATCATAGATCCTTTCCTTGGCAGTTTCCTGCTTAAAAGTTCGATAGATCTCTAGTGCGGACTTCTTAATCATGCCCATTCTCCACATGTCAGTCTCCGTTTCCTTCACTTTCTTCTTAACCGATAGTTCTTTTTGGTTTGGTCACCTGCTGTTTTCTAAGTATTTACCAGTCAACATCGATGGCGCCGAGAGCGCCACTTTAACGTAGAGATTCTTAAATGAGGAAAGAGAAGAGAAGAGCGCGGAGCTGTTATCGTCTTTCAATACGAAGGCACCGACACGGCTTTGCGCGGTGGAAGGGGGAGTGGGAGGTAACGATTCAGGAGGAAAGTATAGGAAGAAAAGGACGCAGACGACTGTCTCGGACGCGGCCCGCGCTGCCGCCGGGAAAGGGAAAGCAATCAGGCGAGCCGGCATGGGCGCACCATGTGCGCGCTTTACACCTGGACTCACGCCGCAGTCTTGCAGCTTGCAGTCGTTGCAGTCTCTATGGTGTCAACGGCACACTGCGCACTTGTTGCAAGCTCCTCCCCCGTAGCATCGGCAGGCATCGGTCGTTGTGCTCGCAGTGTTCGTGCGTTCGAAGTTAGGCCTGTCGCGCGCTGTGCTCACGTATGTGGAGATTGTCGCCGAAGCTACTGCTGAGCAGCCAAATGAAGACTCTGCCGAGGTGGATCCCGCAAGCGCTGATGGTGCCCCGCTCCCGACATCAGCTGAGGTTGTAGCTGCCTTGGCCCTTGTGCACCACCACTGCGGCGCGATTGAAGGCACCTGCCTATCACTTATGGATAGCCTGGACTATATTGAGGACGCAGTCGTCAAACACGCCATGGCCAACAAAAAGCAGGCTACTCTTTTTCAATATTTTAAACCAGCACAATAAATACTATGTTTGAATCAAGTGAGTATTTACTGCACCACGCTTGAACGGTTCGTTGGTTGTTTTCAGCAAGCTGTTGACGCATTTTTTTCGTGATTTTTTATATCGAATTCTGGATATATCGAACTATTTCGCAATCGCCGCGCCGTTCGATATATCGAGGTTCGACTGTATATTTTACTGGCAGTTGCTCTTCATTCAGAAGTGTAAACAATCACAGGTGTGAATTACTGATGCAGGATAGTAAGCACACTGAAAAAGTAATTGACCGTACACATTAGTGCCATGTTACTTTCTTCCCAACCATTATTAACATTGCATGAATACAGTTAAAAATATAATTACTGGAATGAGTTGTCCCAGCTCGTTGTGAGTGAAGTGCGCGAGTGTGGTGTGTTTTAAAGTTGGCGCGGCAAGATCGATGAAGACTGGCTACTTACAGCGTGCTACCTGTGAGAACACGGCGAGAAAGGGCGACTAAAAGAAAATAAAAAATGAAGAAAAAAAGACAGAATTAAGAACCACTGCACCGAAAAGGAAGAAGAAAAGTCGTGCTGGCGGTTGTAAGAACGCCGCTAGAGTGCGGCATGCGAGCTCGACGGGTGCTTGTACCCGGACTTCAAGGCATCCACTTTGCCGCTGAAGACTTTCACTGGGTCCTGGTGACCATTTTACAACCAAGGCATCTGCAGAGTCTCCGGCATGGTGTCGTTCTGCTGTGCAGGCAGAAGGCAGTGCCAGAGATGACGACGTCCACCGAGATTGGGAGCGAGCCGTTGGGCTAGGGGCCTGAGCTTGTGCACTCCTGTCACGGCATCTTCCTTGCTGGACCGTTCATCTGCATGAACCACTGGTGAGCCGTGCCACTTTCTTTGCGCGTCCGGACTATCCCAACAACTTCAACGATGAACTCGAACGACAATGCAGAGTCCTAGAGCTTTCCCCCTCGTTAATGAGTGCTGTATTTAGTTCTTGTCTTGTCGACGCATGTTGGATTACCTTTTGTTGAACGTAGTGTTTCCTTTCCATGTTTTTTACTTCGTGTGTGCAAATATATTTTTATTTCTATGCATATCAAACGCTCACCTTCTTTTTTCAGAGGATAACATTTTATAACAAGCCCGACTGGCTTCATTTAACGAACTTGTTACATTCGTGGAACTGGTCCTCTACAGCCCTTTATTTGCAGCGACTGTTTGCCTTGAATCGTTTCTCGAAATTTTCGTTAGTCATCCTTCTTTATTTTTTCATGAAGGCATCTACTGTATTTCACTCAGTGTCACCACCAGTACTATAGACGGTTTTCCACTGCGGCAAACGGGCGCTGTTGTGTTTGAACACTTGATCTAATGGCCTTCTTCTTTCCACATCTTCACTGTTACTGATGGCCTACCGATTTGCTGCTGCCACTCCTGGGTTTAAGGCCAGCAAAGGAGGCGCAGCGCATAGTCCGAGCCAGCCATTTCTCTTTTTTTCTTTTTTTTCTGTTAGACATTGCGTCGTTTCCCCTTATGGCTGACAGAATATAGGTGCTTTTTTCCTTTTTCAAGAATCACTACCACGTCCGTTTCTCACCGTAGGCTGCAGGGCAACGTCCACCACACGCCACACCGCGGCCGCGCCGCCGAGGAGAAAGCCGTGACCATGCCATGGTCATGGTCTCGGTCACAATGGCATCCGCTCACATTCATACTCACCTGCTCCCGTGCACACATTCATACTTGGGTCTACTTACAGCATCTGACACTCATTTGCATTCATATTCGTGTGCGCTTATTGTTCACAAGCATTCCCCTTAGCCTCTAGCACTTGCACTCGTTTGTAGTCTCATCTCCTCGTATTGATCAGTGCTCGTATTCCTGCTCAATATTGCTCTCACTAACAGGCACTCGTGTTGATGCTCACTTTAGCAGGTAGTCGCTCATGTTTGTACCAACTTCTCACACTTTTGGGTACTCACTCATGTTTATACTGGTACTCGTGCTTGTGCATGTTTGCACTTGTTACCCTTTGTGGGTCCTTGTGGGATTAATTGGTGAAACATAGCACTGAAAAGAGGGGCACAAATTTAGATGCAAGTTTGCAAGCTCTGTCCTCATGTTTAGCACTGTAGCTTGTCAATTAAACTGTGACCAACCCATCAATGAATGTGCGAAGCTGTGGTGTGCACAGTGAAACGAAGGAAAGTGTGTTAACGCATGAGCACCCCAAGCACAAGACTGCAAATGCTGATCTTTGCAGTGCTTGCGTCTGGGTGTCCTCTAATGATTGCACGCTGATGCTCCAGTTTGAAGAATGCAGGGCCAGAGCAGTCAACTAAAAGATGAAAATGTTGACTGCATGTGGTTTACGAAGTTGCTATTAGTATCATTTTAGTAGGAATTGCTATCAAGCAGTACTGACATACATCAGAGCTTTGATATGAACAAACGAATGCAAAGCTCACAGGCTACTCGAGCTGCTATGTGGCATGATAATGATTGTTCTACTACAGTTCCTGCCAAATTCAGAATGCTCAAAACAGTGCCACCAGTTTCAACTCATGCTGTCGGTAATTTAACTGGTTGCATGGAAGTGGTAATTACCTGTAATTATGCATAAGCAATTTTCATAACACAATAAATCACCTACAATACCTAAAAAATATTTAATACTTAATTGGTTTAACAGATTGGTAGCTTCATTAATCTGCCATTCGCATTGATCAGGTCCCGAAATTAAGTAAAGATAAACAAAGCTGTTGCTGAATGTTTGACATGTTGTAGAGCCAGGAGACTTTTTGCAAAATTTAAATGCATGCAGGCATTCATAGACGTGTACTATGTATACATAATTTCATTGTTCTTATAAACTGGCACTGACCGATCATGATAGTTAACTTGTTGAAGGGGCCCTGCAACACTTCTTGAGCATGGTCTGAAAACACAGCTGATTGGTAGTCGAGGCTCCTGAGAACACGAGAGCCAAATAATGTAGTGCAGCACGCGGCATGGAATTTACAATAAATTCTCAGTCAGCTATAAACTGCTTTCTAATTTCTTGACAAAGAATGATGCAATACTAAAAATTACTCGTAACAGCCATTGTATTAGCCATTGGCTGATTTGAGCATGGCATTGCGCGCTCACTACTGTGGCCACTGTGAAAGAGTGCAACTCGTCCAAGCGTGTGCATGTGATTGCTCTAAAAAGTCACCTAAAGAGGTGCTCAAGGTCACAAGGCGCACGCAATGTATCTTTTTTCCTGTGTCATCCTTCCTTGCTTAGCTTCCAGCGCTTTCATTGAGACAAAAATAAGAGAGAATAACATTGCGGTTTGCGAAAAAATTTTGTAATTCTCTTTGTACTGAACAGATTCTAAAAATTTTTACAGTGGTGAATTTGTGAGGCAATAAACATCTTTAGTGAATCCATTCCATGACTACTTGAAAAGTGTTGCGGGGATCCTTTAGGTCAGTTATAAAAGTCTGCTTTTGGACTTTAGGTCAGCAGGTCGAGTCTTTTCTGTTTCAACAATTACATCATGCCCAATGTAGTACTTTTGTAGCAAATTGTTTTATTTCAATATTTGTTGTCCGTTGAGATGGGATGCACATTTATTAGAATGATGTGGCGAAGGTAAACGATGAGCAATTGTCTTCAGTGATTGGGCTTTGCCTAACAGCAACCTTGATTGGATCCCCTACGCCTTCACATCGCTTCCATTTGAGGCATGCAAGCCTCAAACGTGAAAGCTTAGCGGGTGACGTGCTGCTTGTGCAGGGCAGGCAGGTTGACGATGGTGATGGTGCACTCTTGGCCGCATCTTTCATTGTGTTCTCAACAGTAGTGGGCAAGGTTTGGGTGCAGGTTGCTAACTGGCCCAGTGCCGCAGCAGCGTCAGGGCCGTGAGAAGCAGCACGTACGGGGAGAAAATTGCCGACAGAACTCCAGCGCAGTACATGCCTGCAAGTGTGACATGGTGAGCATGTAAACAAATTCACAATCATCCATTCGCTACACTGCTAAATAAGTATAGAAACGTATGAATTGGCGGTTGAACAAATAGAGAGATGCAGGGCACCGTATTGTATTCAGTTGTTGTTAGGTGCTCGCTAACCTAGATTCATGTGACATGTATTTGCTCTGCCTCTGAAGCATGTGTTACCGCCTCTTTCTACCAGTGCTTCAGCTTCCTGTTACCAGCATAGGCTTTGCCTGCTTTTCATGGCTGCTTCGAATTACCAGTTATTTATCTGTTTGGAGCTGAGCTGGAGGGCACTGCACTGTATTTGGACATTGTAATTGGTTTCTCAGGCTTGAATACAACGGTGGCAAATGCAGCACCTACATTCTCGAGCTTCTGCTTATACTGCTTGGCACCTATGTGCAGAGCTCCGAGTGGGACTTTGTAAAAATACATTTTTAGAAGGAGGAGGGTGACACATCAATAATAGCAAGAACAGATGCCCAAGCATTTACCTTTAAATTATCAGAAATGAATATTAAAAAAAATGAAGTTTAATCATTTTTCTAGGTTTCTAGTTGTGACCCAGTGCTTTAACCTAGCATTTTGCATCTGCAGTAGGTATTGTTACGTGGCAATAACACTAAGTCAGTCCCAAGCTGTACTGTGGCTTGCAACTGACTTAGTGTCATTGCCGCGTAACATTTTGGTAGAGGTGTGGGGTACTTTTTTTTTGATAAAGGAGCTTCGCAGCAGACGCCTCCTGCAGTCTACTACCATGACTCCAGGTGAAGCTGCACCTTCGCCAACTACGTCAGCACCATCACCGGCAGCAACTCAGTACGTCGCCATAACACAACCCCTTGATTTCGGTACCTTTTCTGGGGAGAGCAACATTGATGTGGATAAGTGGCTCAGCATGTACAAGTGCGTAAGCGAGCAATATGGCTGGGACCCAACCGTTATGTTGGCAAACGTGTTACCTCGCCAAAGCTCCTTGTGTCTGGTTTAAGATCCATGAGCAAGAGGTTACAAGCTGGGACTTGTTCAAACAGCTCCATGACCTTTTCGGCAACCCATGCAACAGTATTCTTGGAATCTTGATTTTTAGTATCGACATGTCTCATCACCGCGAGAGATGACTTCTGAAGGCGATCGAGCTTAAACCGATGAAAACTGCTGCACTGAAACTACCGGTTTCATTTCCCCTATAATCTGGGCATAACACCAAATAGCGGGAGTACTCATGCAATCAAGTGTACGTTGTATAATTTTTAGAGAATCTGGACTGTCTGAGACAGCTTCCGAGTTTTTCACAAACAGCTTGTGCTAAGAGATAACACAATAAAATTATCTATAATAAAAGAAAATGGTCATGACTCGAAATATAAAGATGCGGAAATCTAGTAAGCTAGCTAGCTGTACAGACTGCCATGCACAGCCTTCTTTCACAAACTTCCTCTACAGCTTTCTCCTTTCATTTTACAAGCACAAAGATCAAGCACTTACCATAGTAACTTCTTGGTGTGGTTGTTTTATGAACTCTAATGCACAAAATGCACTGAGGTGCATATGGTAGTCAGTGTTACAACATTCTACTTTTCATCTGTGGCTTTTTATTGCATTCATTATGTATTATTTCACTTGGGCTAATTGTATAATATATTTGTGTTAGAAAAAACAAATTAGTGATTTACATAATAATAATTCAGCATACTGATTTTTCCAAGCACAATTCAGAACATACACCAATCTACCCTGACTTAGGCAGCGTAATTGTACAGCAACAGTGCTTGTTGCAAAAAAGTGCCCAACGACCCTGGGATTTACATATTCCTCATCACTGTGGCGGTAAATTAGCGAGCAGTTAAAGCTGATGTCTGGTGGTTGTATATGTGTCGACTGACACATGCAAATAGAAATAGTGTGAACACGCAGAACATTATGCCGATCCTTTTTACTTTCAGCCTTAATTTTGCAGCCTGGTAAACAGTTTAACTCTACCTACAGTGTGACAACATTCTGGTGGAGCAGTATGATTTCATAGAAAGCTCTCACAAAGAATTGACTTGGTACAGTTTGTTTGCTTGTAAACATAAATGACAAAAATGCTGACATATGTGGAACTCATCAACCAAAGAGACATGGGTGTCCACATGTTTGCCTTGGTTTCCCTTTTCTACTTTCTCTTTAATATTTTATAAGCTAGTAAAGCACAACAAATAAAATCTATAAACTGATCTGACACTGTACCCAATTTCATTGTGGAAAGAAGTTAATATATATATTTCATGCATGGTTACATCATTCATGACCAAAAATAAAAGTTTAGTATCGCTAATTTCTAGTCAATGCAGGATGTTTTTGTTACTCTACCGAAGTCCTAAAAAAATGAAGAGTTTTAGTATTGAGACAACTCAGCTAGAAGAGTTTGCTTAATTCTTATGCTGAAAATAATTATGTATTTAAAAGGTTTTAAGGCTGTCAGGTGCGATGAGGCTGTAGAGCAGCTATCAAGATGTTTTTGTTTACGATTAAGAGTGACAAATGGACTTTTGTCAGGCAAAAAGCTGGGTGAGCTGAAATGCATGCATATTTTGAATTAGTGAGGGAAACAAAAGAAATTTGGGAAGAAGGGGCGTAGCAACTGTGCTTTGAGCAAACACACAGTGTATGAGTATGCTTGAATGTGAGCAATGAGTCGATTATGCAGTCTCTTCATGACCGCCCCTGACAGAAAATCTTCCATGTCTAGCTGAATTACTGAACCGACAATCTTTCCAGCTGGAAAGATTTGTGGTTAGATAATTCAGCTCAAAGCGGATGGATATCCAGCTGGATCTTTGTAAGTCCTTGGCTGAAATTTGGCCATATTCCAGCTGGATATTCATGAAGTATGAACATGAAGTATTCATGAAACGGCAAATTAGTCCAGCAAGAAAGGTTCAATAAACTAGCTGAAAACGAAACTTTCAGTGAACAGTATACAAAGGCCATAATGTTGCCAGAGGCAAACTTACCTTCGTGTTCGATTTCAAATTTTATTTGCTGGGGGTTTCTGCAAAAACCTGCATAAAGAGTGAGAAAAACCGTCTTAAGAAACAGCATTGAGTAGGAGTGAGACAACTGATAGCTAAGTTTGCAAGAGGTGTGTGGTGTGTGTCTTTTTTTAATTGGTACTTTTTGTGCATCTCATGACCACCAACATCAAAGTTGCCGACTCTTGACAATGTGGTGATTGGTCTGTGGAGTGCATATACAGGCATTCGTTAATCTGTGTAAATTTTGATGCAGGCTTCATTTGTTGCTGTACCAGAAATAACTGGCAATCTTTTGGCACAATTCAGTTCTCTGCATTGGTGTGCAAACGTATAGCCACTGGCAGGGCCAGGAATCATTCCTAATGTTTTTATAATGCTCTCCTTTTACAACAATAGTGCATTAAATTAGTGGAGGATGGAAGAAGGGGTAGACAATTTATTAAATACTGGTCAATTAGTGGCCCTGTAAATCACTGTAAGCTTTATATGACAGTGCAACACAACATGTGCAGTTGTTACTGCTTTGGATGTGGCTTTTTCCTTAAGCTAATATTTATGCACCTGTTTTGTCTAGCTTCATACTGCTGCTCAAATTGTGCAAGATACTGAAGCCACATTATCCTCATACTCTATAATTTTCAGTACTTGTAGCTGACATCAGAAAAAGCAGAAGACAATGAACACTGTTCCCTGTACAACTTCACGGCATTTGTGAGCTTATTTGCATACCTTTGCAGTTGGCCACATCGAAGTTGATTTGAGGTACATTTTCATCTTTTCCAATCACAGCATATGTTAGTGGAGAGCAGCTCAGAGGTCCTTCTGCAATATTATTGAGGGAAAAAAATGTTTAAGCACAGCTTACGACCTTTTGTGCCAAAACATAGCTGGAGGACATATTTCTGCAGATTCTTACCCTATCTAGAAGCTCCCAATAGTTTTCAGCAATCGTTGATTTTATGCCAGAGCTGATTCTCGTTGCCGTTCTTGTTGCTATTCAAATATTTTTTTCTGGTTAACTATTGTATGCTAAAAGCTATTTCTAGGCATCTCTTCAACTATTTTCATCATTCGTTCCGACTTCACCACACTTATGATATGTGTTTCCTCATAGTAAGCGCTTTCTGTGAAAACCTGGTGGTGCTAAAGGATGCAAGAATTGGTATTTGCACTATTGCTGTATACTCACCCAACTATGGTATGATTTGGGCGGAAACAGCACCTTAAAAAAAAATTTGTTGTCCTGTCATTGCTTAAAGCTACTTCACATTTGATTCAATTCACCCACTCTTAACTGTAGATTATATTGAGCTGCATAAATAATCATTATAGCCCTGAGAATATTTGATAATTCTATTACAGCTTGACTGCCACATTAGTGATTAGGTCTTCAAGAAAGCGAATTGGTGCTTGTTGAGTACTGAACGTGTTAAAACTCAGAACTGATAATAATACAGAGAATAAGCCCTGCATCTTCAGTAGAGCTGTAGTGTGTCTGTGTTTGTCAGTGCACTTCGTAGCATGTTACTGGTTGACCAAGAAGTGTGCAGCGGCAATAATACTAGTAGCGCCATATGGCGTGATGTCTAACCAGAGGTGCACAAACTCGATAAGATAGAGGCATCTATGCTCTATTTAACTGCAGTTGTGAAGTGCTCGTAGTGACGTAATCGTTAAGTTCTAGCATTTCATGATTTTTTTTATGTGTATTAGTGTGACTGACATAGCATCAATATCTTTTAATCACATTGTAGTTGTGCAAAACATCTATGAGTATCAATACTAGGTTTGCTACTACCATTCTGAATCTCAATAAGCCAATAATATACATGTATGGTTAGAATTCTATGGACAAAATAAAAGTCTTATGATTAAAGAAAAGTGAAATGCATTGATAAAGAACTTACTTTTGCAAGGTCTTGTGTAGTTGAATGATAGCGTCTTAACTGGATTGAAAACAAGAAAAAAATGATTAGAGGTAGTGGACTAGGACATCAAGTGAAAAACAGAACAGGCATTTTAATGTTTTTTATAGACTGATGATAGGTTTCTTCTAGATATTATCTGGCAAACGGGTGATTCTGCAGAAATATGCTGTTAAAAAATTTACTATGAATTTCGCTGTCGTATGAAGTGACTGATGCAACAAACTAGAGTGAATTCATAGTGCGGTTACAGGTTCTTTTTATATAGACCATAAACATTGATTTAATGAATAATTCAAAAAGCATTTATTTTGATTAAGAGATTGATTTAGACATATTCGATTACACTTTGTTTCTTTATATGGAATGCAGTAGAATATATATACAGCTTCATTTGATATAATCTTGCTTTGCGAGATATTCTTTGTAATTAGTAGAGTAGGTTACTCTATGGCCAAAATAGGCCTTAGCATTATATATAGAATTGCATGACAGATACTTCTGTATTTCTTACATCGTGTTTGCCATAAAAGCAGAGAAAAAAAAACTCTAGTCTTATTAGTATTGCCTGCTATATATAAAACGGGGGTATTGACACACTTTTTTACTAACATGAAAGTGTAGTACAGTGTAGTTTCATGTAAATTTATATATTTTTGAGCAACTACACTATTGTGCCGCAACATATTGTGATCAAGTATCTCACAAGACATAAAAATATCCATTCCCTTGAAACGTGTAGCTGGAGTGCCCATACTTACATTGTGCATTGGTTTCATAGCATCTCAAACCTGCGAGGCTGTCACCAGTAACACGGCCAGTCACATCACAGACCCTGAGGTTTCCTCGGTCATTTGTGGTGAACTGAAATAATAAACACAGTTTGGCAATAATAAACATAGTTGGCATGTATAACTGGGGCAATCCTTTTACCGTAAGACATACTCCAGCATGCATGTCTTGTGGCGCGTGTACCGATGGAAGAATTATCTTTTTATGGAAGAGCGCGTGTAATCATCCCTCGAAAGAAATCTTGTCAAGCTTTATATTTTTTTTCATGTTTTTCTGTATATATTTTCCTTTCCTATTGAATAAAAATTCAGTTGCTAGGCAGCACTTGTCTGAGTCTCCTCTTATGTTCCTGTGTTGAATTTGCGCTGTTCGTACTTCATTTGGCAATGGAAGCAGTGGGTTGTTAGCATCAGCATCCGTGCGTTTCTTGCTTGCATCGGCAATGTGAGAAGGAGACAACACATTCCCTCAAATCAGAACAGTATTTAAATATGGTTCTGCTGATTTCTGGGCTATTTTACATAACTTAAAAGCATGAAAATTGCATTGCAAGTTGGCGTGTATAAGTGGGGCAGTTCTTTTATCGAAGACATAATCCAACATGCATGTCTTGTGGTGCTTGTACCGCTGGCATGCATGTCTAACGTCTGGGTATGTCATGCACAGACATGCAGAGTCCAGGACTCTGTAAGCAGGATACAGTAAATAAAAAGAGCATCTTTATGCCACAGGGGTACATCTAACTGACTTGGACGGGAACAAACAGTAGGTACTGTTTTTTATTCTTTCACCTTCCCATGTCAAGCGCTGTTTGTTCCTATCTTAAATTTCCCACAATTTTTTTTACATGTATAGATATTGGAATTGGAATTTTATCACTGACAATTATTTGGTAAAGTTTGTACACACTGTGTGGACCCTTAGTCATGCTTTCTTTCATTTCTTTTTTTAGTGCTACTGATAGCCATAGCCACTGGCAGGCCTTAGCCAGGAATTCTTTTCCGGAGGAGGTGGGGGGGGGGGGAGCACTTGTCGAACTCTCCCCTTGAAAAATATCTATGCCTATTAACACCATCCTTCATCCGAATTTCGGAGGGTAGGAGGTGTCCAGACTCCTAGCCCTTCTCCCCCCCCCCAGTTTCGGGCTTGGCCACAGAATGCTCAATGTCAAATTGAATTAAAAATTACTATGCATATTTTTTTTCTGAGCTATCTTGTCCTGAAAATTGTGAAAGAAAGTACAGTACAACAAATAACAAAACTGTAAGCCATGAAAAAATTCGTAAACAGGGGTTGGGTGCTCAAGCCGATAGTTCGACAAGTAGAGTTGTCTTCCAGGCTAGAATATACAGCCTTGAAGGCAAGTCCATTTACCGAAATGTTGCTTCAATCACACAACCCCTGTTTACGAGTTTTTTTCACCGAAAGCTTCCATCTTCCCCTTTCTGACGTTTTTTGGATTTCAATTGTCAGGGTATGATAGCCAGCCATAGTCTCTGAAATTGAGTTGCTGTTTTTATTTTGACTTAGTACCCTCAGTCAAAGTGTGCCAGTAGTTTGATTATACTCATAGGCATGCATACAGGGAGGCAGGGAGAGGCAGCGGAATTGCCCCCTTTTGCCGTTCCCCCTGTTGATATAAGAGAATGCCAAGTCAGCTCTATATTTTTACTCCATCATGCTATTTCTATCATTGTTTGAAATGCAGGGTTAAGGCCATGCAGGTTTCTGGTGACAATGGTGGCCAAGGACACTTAATGTTACATTCAAGAATTGCTTACTTTGCACTTCTACTCCTGAAAAAAAGCTGGGGACCAAATGCAGGCCATTGTGGGAAGCACTCCATTGGCTCGTTTTCATTTTTGCATCTGTTGTGAGACTTGTTTTATTTGGGCTCAAACAATTCTGGAACAAGGTCGCTGCAACGATACCTTGCTTCCCCACTAAAGAACCCTGTGCAAGCTTCCGAACATAATTCATCCTTGTCAACATTGAGACTGTTATGCAAGAGACAGGTGCAGCTATTGCTGTGAGGAAAGAGATGCAGACAACGTCGCACCTTGATTTGGAGGTTGTTGCTTGCAGAGAACGTGCTAGTGCTGTATGACCAATACTGCACCGCTCCGGGGGTCACTGCACCTTGGAACTTGGTCAGCGCAGAGGACTGCTGTCGAGGATTCCGTTGACTGCAGTACTTGTGCCTCAGGCTGGCTGGCACTGTTAGGCCAAAGAGTGAACGAATCTTGACGATTTCATTTGCGTTTTACTGGTCGTGAATTGTGACATTTGTCAAACCTTGCAATGTGTCTCGCTAAGAGTGTTGTTTCTTATAGCTACAGCTGATGAGAAAACGGTCTATTATCATCATTGATCAGAAGGGGGGGTTAAAGTTCCCATTGTTCAGTTCTTGCTCTGTTCCTTCAAATTCTTTGTTCCATTCAATGATAACTAACTTTTTACCGTGTTTACCATTCAGTAATGCAACATTGATTGAACAAACTAACAACCAAATTACCTCTAAAGTGTAATAATGGGAAAAAGTTTTGTTTTGAATTATACAGTAATACATATATCACAGCGAAACCTCGATAAGTTCAATATTCATGGCCTTATATACATAGCAGTACACATAAAGAAAGCAAGCACACTGCTTATAGAGCCGTACTTCATCAGCTGACCCACAATTCCAAAGAGTCCTTATATCTTCAATTTTTTTGTGCTCTGTTTATGCCTTTGAGAACGAAGGCTACAGAACATGCAGTGTTATGATAAAAAATGTATGATGCTACTAATTTTTGGATCTAAACATTAATTTACAGTAACAGCAAGAACATCAGATTATTTATCTAGTATTAAAATTTATTTAGTTCAGTATACTTCTGGCATTATTTTATTTGTACTTAACAATGCTTACAAAATGCACTCCTTTGCCCCATAATTCGACCTTGGTTCAAGGATAGTCGACCCGCCACTACAGTCTAGTGGCTAAAGAACTCGGCTGCTGACTCGCAGGCTGCGGGATCGAATCCCGGACATGGCAACTGCATTTTCGATGGAAGCAATAATGCTTGAGGCCTGTCTGTTTAGATTTAGGTGCATGTTAAAGAACCCCAGGTGGTCGGGATTTCTGAAGTCCTCCACTATGGCGTCTCTAATAATCATATAATGGTTTTGGGACGTTAAACCCCAACAATTAAATTAATAAGGAGAATCAGCATAAAATCAACGTAGCTCCAGCATGAGGTGTGAAACAAATACCTTGCTTCTTACTCAATATTTATGTGAACTAACAGACACTGATGACTAGGAAAGTATAGGGGATGTTATTAGAAGTAATTTAAATGGAAATGTGAAAAAAGTGGACGAAAGGATAACTTGCTGCCGGCAGGGACCGAACGTGCAACCTTTGAAGAGTGTGGACAATGCTCTACCAGCTGAGCTATGATGGCACTCATCTCTCAGTTCACTTTATAGGGCACACATGTGCATTTCAATGTGGAAGTGCAACCCAGCATCACCAGCAGCCATTACGGCAAGTGTGGAATACTTTTCTTGCCTGTTGGCATCACTACTAAGTTCTTACTATGTTCTTTCTACTGACAATATCCCCAATACTTCCCTTGGCATCTTTTTCTGTTCGTGAAAATATACTCGTCCATAATATGATGAGATGGCAGAAGAAATGTTGCATGTCACACATTCTTGAAAGGTGACGTGTTTGTTATAACATTAAGATGCATGCTAAAAAAAAAAAAACAGTAGATGGGTATGTATTTGTCCTTGCTTTTCAAATGACAAAAAATTTTTTTCAGTGTTTAAACAAGAGGAACAAGCAGAAGTAGCTCACACACCTCGACATATTTTCTTAGGAAGGTGAAGCAGGTCCTGGGCTGTACGAAGTTTTTCAATGTCAGGATCCTCATCCGCAAGGACATTGGTAATGTCCACCAGTGTCAAAGCTCCAGATCTGGTATTCAGTGCATCGACGACATCCTTGGAGCCGATGGCGAAGATGGGCACATCTGAAATGAAATTTACGAATGTCATATCATACTCAAACATTCAATATACAAGAGTTTTGGCTTGTTAAGAGCTTGGTGAAGTCTGCTGAATCGAAATAGAAGGCGCAAAGAAGACGACGGTTGAAAAGTGAGATGTTTTTCGCCTTCTTTTTCTGCATCTTCATAGCACTTTCTATTTTGAATCGTGCATTACCAACAAACCCAGTTGTTCGCTCTCACATTATAGAATATTACTACATTTTGACACTTTAAAGCAATGTACAGACATGGAAAAAATGCTATGGGTAACAAAAGTACATTCCTTGATGGTATCAGTATATTTTTTTAGTTAGATGATTGAACTGCACTTTGCACTTGTGATATTTTGAAAGGTTCCATACAGCTAAGGGTTGCCATTTGTGGATATGTTGGGGCAAATTTACTACATTTTATCCCCTTTTGGCACAAAAAATTTCTGGTTGTTTCCATGGCTACTTTATGGCTATCTTTAAGCTTCTGATTTGGTGTATTAAGTTGCCACATTTATCGTTATTTGCAGATAAATTACATTTTTATGCTTCTCAGTTGCTCAAGCGAATGCAAGCATGCATCCTCTGCCTGCCATTTATGTTGACGCTAGACACAAGCTTTTACAAGTAAGTTTGATGTGCACTGCATGTACTTGTGTAAAATTAAGAAAAGTTAAGGTTCACAACAAAATGAAGCTGGTGTGCTCATCTTTAACCAGAGTTCACTATCTGAAGCTACACTTGCACTTAGTAAAATCTGCTGATCAAATTCGGCCTACAGCTTCAAGGAAAATCTGTTTTGATGTTGAATGTCCCTACTCACTTTCTAGCTGGAATGTTATATGTATTACTCTGTATCTGGTGAGTATGCTATTTTTTCTGCATAACCTATAGGGATATGTAATACATATATTGTAATTCATTAATTTATTTACAACTTATCTGTGGCTTGTAGACCACACAATATGGGGCAAGCTGTGCTCTTATTTCTATTGCTTATTTGAAATAGTATTTATTTATTGATCAATACTAAAGAGTCTAATCATAACCTGTTTCCTTTTTATTTGGCTACAAACCTGATCATAACGCAATTAAATGGCATGGCTTCTTCAGCTACTTCTGGCTTGTCTTCCTGCTCCTTTTCAAGTCCACCCAACATAAAAGCTCTGTCACATATTATTTATTTATTCGTTTGTTTATTTATTTCAAAGTACCCTACAGGCCCCTAGAGGCATTGCATGAGGGGGTATTGCAAAAAGATGTTTAAAACGTGCACAGCAATGTCAAGACAAAAAAAAAAGAACAGGTATAAGAACACAAAGAAGTTAGTACTACAAAAAGTGTTTCAGTAGCACACATAGGAACATTAGTTCATGCTTTTCCTGTGCTTTGCCAGCATGCAATGGAACACGCAATATATTTCAGTCCACGCTCACACAATTACATTTACAAAAAGTACTCATTCATAAACCCACATTGGCACAGCCTGAAAAGGTTGCCAACTGTAGGCTAAATGCCCTAGTTGCAGGGTATTCTCGGAATTTTTTGGTCAGCGTAGGGTAGTAGGGTGCTGACATAGGGTAGCTTCTACGTTTCGCTCGTCATTGATCAGTGGAAAATGTAGAAGATTCGCACAACCCATCGGACGTTACATTTCTGGAGTGATCTGAATTAAAATTGTCTCAATTCAAATATTACCTGCACAAAAGACGAAAGACAATACATCAAACATCCTTGTGCTTGTTTTTAAATGCAAAGTATTTCTTTTCGAAATCCGGCAACTTTGAACGCGTCCGTCCATCCGTTTGTCTGTCCGTCCATCCATCAAGCCACGACATTTACTCTCACGGCTGTTTTGATAATGGGATCTATACCAAACTTTTTATGGAATAACATATGACTGTATGACGAGCATAAGTGCCTTGTCATAGCATGAAGATCATGACATGTATGTCATGAATGTCATGATTTCTTTGTCATGGTTTTGCTGCTCTTGTGGTGTTTTCGTTCACATGGCATGTTGAAAAAGTGGTATGATATGACATGACTGCATGGCGAACACAAGTGACAGACCCGAACATGGAAAACATCACATGCATGTCATGCAAGTCATGAGTACGTGCCATGCTCATGATGCGCTCGCGGTCGTTTCGCTAGCTTCACATATACCACATTTCGTATTATGGGACGTGAATGCATGACAAAGGTATATGACTGGTTCAAACATGACATAGTCATGAGATGCGTGTCATGTTAGAACATGGCTACATGCCCCACTCATGATGCGCTCGCGGCAGTTTCGCTAGCTTCGTATGTACCAAATTCAGTATTACATGACATGAACGAACGACATAAGTAAATGACACGTCCAAACATGATAATCATGACATGTGTATCATGTAACAACAGGACTACATAGGTAAATGACACGTCCAAACATGATAATCATGACATGTGTATCATGTAACAACAGGACTACATGCCACACGGACAATGCGCTCGCGGCCGTTTCGCTAGCTTCACATACGCCAAATTTGGTACTACATCACGTGAATGGATGACGAAGGTATGTGACTGGTGCAAACATGATAATCATGAGATGCAGGTCATGCTAGAACATGACTTCATGCCACACTCAAGGCGCCTATACAATTTAACATGACCCGGCGCATTTCATCGCGTCACGCCGGCAATGCCAAGCCAAGCGCCGATCTGCCTGCCATATACTCGTAGGCGCACGCCGCAATGTGTTGCTTTGATGCATGCACGTTTGAGCGCGGCCAGCGTCTCTCTGTCATGAAGAGAGGCAGACGCAGTGCTGTCTGGGTAACGTCATCTGCGCGAAATGCAGCATGTCATATTTCGTGCCTGTTGCCGCCGGGCTGCACCGATGGATGCTGGTCGTGCCTGGCGTCAGACTATACAGTGCTCGCGTTTTGCTAACGTAGCGTCGCTATGCCCAGTGTGCGGGCGCGTCAACGCAACATTGGAGTATATTGGGCTCTTCACGATGCGCTCGCGCCGTTTCGCTTGCTTCATATATACCAAATTTGGTGTTACGTGACATCAATGGATGACGAAGGTATATGACTGGTGCAAATATGATAATCATGACATGCATGTCATGTAAGAACATGACAACATGCCACGCTCAGGATGCACTCGCGGCCGTTTCGCTAGCTCCGCATATACCAAATGTGGTATCACATGACGTCAGTAGACGATGAAGGTAAATGGCATGTCCAAACATGATAATCATGATATGTGTGCCATGTAGAGCATGACTACATGCTACTCTCATAGCGTGCTCACGGTCGTTTCACTAGCTTCACTTATACCAAATTTGGTATTATGTGTTGTGAATGAACGACGAATGTATATGACAGTTTTAAACATGATAATCATGATATGCGTGATATGTAACACATGCCTACATGCTATGCTCATAGCGCGCTCACGGCCGTTTTTCTAGCTCAACATATACCATAGTTGATATTACATGACGTGAATAGACAACCAAGGTAAATGACACGTCCAAACATAATAGTTATGACACAGAAGTCATTCACGACGTAATTTACCTCCGCCTCTTAATGTTGTGCTGATTTTAAAGTGACATATTGACCTTCCCCATTTGTGCTTCGCATATCATCGATTCCCACTGTACGTGAGATCTGCCAATTTTTTTTTCTTCGGGCGATTTTCTCTCTTTGTGTTGTCTCCCATCTGTTCACTGCATGGAGAGGCTTTTAAATTTTGCCATGATGGGTGGCTTTAGTCACGGAAGCAAAAGCTTAAAATGCCACATCATACACGAAAAGTGATGGTTGGCATCTATGGGATTGTTACAAGAAATTATCATGATATGCCAATGCCGCCTCATGATGTCCCTGTGGCAGGACATATTGGCAGAATTTGTGAAGGCATTGTGACGTCACTGTGGCATCACAATGTGACGTGAAACGGATGGTGTCATCAGATATGGTCGTCACACGATAATATGTAGCCGATCACGATGGCACCCCATACGACTGAATGTTGTATAGTGTATGTTATCAGTACGCTATCATTGTTGGAAGGCACTTTTCCTAGATATAGGGTAAAACGTAGAGTAATAAAAAACTGTGTAAGGTAAACTATGCTAATTTTGACCTTGGCGTAGGGTATATTCAAAAAAATTATTTGGCAGCACTACGTGGCCACTGCTCATAACAGCTCTAGGTGCAGTGGTAATGAGGCCATCACATTGTTGACTAGTTACAAGTGCCGCTTGTGTAAAAGGTAAAATGATTTTAAAAACTGTCATTGGGCCTTGGTTTATGCTTGTTCATTTTTACATGCACTTTACAAAGCCGGGGCAAAGAGTGTGTTTCCGAGTCACTAGGCCAAAATTTTACTCATATGTGAAAACTTGAACTCACATTCCTAGAACAATAATAAATGCTTGGACAATGGTAACAATAACAATGTTATTAATAATAATAATGTCTACAGTCTCACTGCTGTATAACAAACACTTGTCAGTGTAATTACTCGAGACTAAGGGAGGGAGTACAGGTGGTGTTAAACACAAAAGAAGACTGGAGTCACGATTAAGAATTAACTGATATATGGGGATTGAGAGATAGTTGGGAAAGCATTCAAATGCCAATTTTCGAATGAGAATGTTGCTAAGTGGTGGGTTTCATTTTAAGCTGTTAAATGGAAAATTATAACGCTAAGAAAATTGGAAAAAATAGTACACCTCAAGAGCAACATCAAGCATTTCAGATAAGGACTGTGAAGTTAAACTTGCACATACTTTAACAAACTGATAAGTTTGATGTTGCAATACTATTCTATGCTTACTTTTTTGTAAATGTACACCGTACCTGGATGTGTCACCCTGAACTTGTTGAGAGCCTCCTCAACCTGGCGTCCATTTGAATGCACTCCACCAGCAGCCTTCTTCCTCAGGTTGAGGTACAGCACCACCTGAAGCCCAATAATTGGGGGTGGCAGATGTGACATATTTATGACCAGAAATGCAACCTTTTCTTTCTCAATTTCATTACTGGGGCAGTCATGACTTGTATTTAATATGACCGTGCATTAGCTGAATAAGAAAAAATAGTGACCCTTATGTTTATACAGATGCCAGATAACCTACAAAGCCAACAGCCCCACCGTTCTTGCTATGCCAGTGCTGCTTATGCACAATATGCACAGTTAGGTGAAAAAAGAAAGGAATAGGTTACATTTCCAATTGTGTACTGCTGTTGAGAAATATTTTTTCTTACTTTGCACCTTCGCTGTCATTATATAGCTCTTTCGACCTAGGCATTTAACTTGGCCACCATCACCATTATGCACATACCCTGCTAGCAACACCAGGTCGTTCATCCATGGTCGAAATGTGATTAGTGACAAGAGTGTTGAGCATATTGAACACATCCTGGTCACTGTCTGTACCAACAGCATCTGAATGAAAAGGAAAGCACATAAGAAAATGTCATATGAACTTTTTGCTGAAGTTGGTGTTTCAAATAATTGTATTTCTGCTTGCAGCTTTTCAGGGATAGGGTTCTGAAGTTATGATGGCCAGTTGAACTTGTTTGACAGGCTATTCAATCTGTGACACTACGTTGTCACCTTGTGGATTTACAGTCAAGTTCAAAATGGCAGTTTTAGGCATATGGGAACTGAATTTCTTTCTTGCACTCGCCACACAGCTAGTCCTTTTGTGACAAGAAAATTTATTGCACCAATTGACTAATATGCTGTTGGTCCTAGAACAATAAAACGATAATATATTAGCAAGAAGTGTGTTACAACTCTAGTGTTATTTGCTGTGCTTTTTTCAATAGTGCATGCTGCAAAGAACATGTTTGGTTATGTGCTATTGTTTTCTTTCACATTACATAGTTGTCTTGCTTTCCCATGCACTGGTATGACTTCTACAATTCATTCAAATGAAAAATAAGACTGAGAAAGCTATAGTTAACCCATGGAGTATCAATGAGGCATGCACTTGTATCTGCATGCAGCCTTGGCATGGTGTTGCCCAAGAAGTCTTTAAACAACCACTGAATAATTTTGGAACAAAAATGCTGGACAAAGCTGAATTCACTGCATGTCACACAACCTGTTGTTTTTTAAATGTTTTCACAATAACATGGTTCGTTAATGCTTACCATGGTTATTTACTGCTTTGTTTATGCATTATGTATATGGCATGCTTCTGTTCTACCGCTTTAACTGCTCTGTGTATGAGGTGGCCATGTTCCTCTCAAGCTGCTAAACGCAGCTTTTTCACCTGGTGTTTTCGCAACCTTGTTGCAAAATAAACTCAACTCAACTCAATCTATACAACTGAGTGCTTAACTAAATCAATTCCCATATTATTTTGTGTCTGTGTTATGAGAATGTAGCACTGCAGGAACTAGTTTATGAAAAATTAGACGTCATAGCTTACTGAAAATACAGGTGCTCACTGCAGTCGACATGTAAAAAAATTCCTTCCACATAATAGAAACATATTGTCGGGCGTTCAAAGCTGTTGTATTCTTTTCAGCCATAATCTCAGCAAAGCGTGGTTGCTTTTTGTCACCAAACATCTTCCAGTGAAAGATGCAAATGCATAATGAAGTGAAACAGCATGCACCCTGCCAACTCATGAAAAATTTGGGCAGCTTTTCTGTTTTGATCGATGACAGGGACAGTTCTCTGAGCATCCTGCTTATAGATTCTTTACGAGATTGGCACGCATGTTATGGCATGCATCAGAATTGCAGCTCGAAATGACTCACTGATATCGCCTAGGTCGTGCAGATACAGGGCGGCACATCCAGCGCATCCTCCAGCACCGCTGTCCTTGATAATGTCACGCAACACATCGCTGTGACGCTTGCTGGCAAACAGGCTTACGGTGCTGATTCCTGTTTGGAACTTCAGCGTCCTTGTTACCATTCTGCAAGAACAAGTGTTGAATGCAGCTTATTATTGTACTTGGACAGATGCACAAGAATTTTCATAAGTTGTCAGTTAAAAAATGATTGCTGCTGAACCGTTGCTAACGCTTCCCTTAAGGAGAAATGGCATAAGCAATGAGCCATGTGAGTTGACACAGTATGAAGACAAATGCATAAATCAGCAGTCAACAGCTGCTGCCATTAAAAAGCACTGGGAAGCTAGGGACTGGCACGCAGAGAAAAAAAATTAAATGGTCAATGATAGGTGCCCATTTAAGGCATTACTGTCTTCAACACAGGGATGCTCGTGCCATCTATGAATACATGCAAAACAATTGGAATAAACTTTGTGTCTCAAACCTGCAAGCAGGCTGGGTGGTAAAGGAATGGTTAGAATTTCAGTTTAGGTGCCGGTTTGGCGTGGATTGCTCAATTTTTACTGAATTGTAGCAGCATGTAGAGGGATTTGCCTCTTGACACAGGCTGGTGCAGCTTGACAGCTTTCACGTCACTGAGTGAGACTGTACCATTTTCAAGAGCACTACGTCTGTAGTTTTTGAGGAATCTGGTTAGCCCTTATAGTAAAATAAATAATGAAATATATCAGTATAGTACCACAAAGATTAGGCAATCTGTCATCTTTCTGCCATCTGTATGACAGACTTTTTTCCATTGAAAGTGTACCGTATCACAGATGCTCTGTCTACAATTTATGCCTTGCAGTTTATGCACTATACAGTAGAAAATGAGAGCATTTTTCCACAGATAGTAATTATGCAGTATAAATTATATTAGAAGACGTCTGCAGAGGCCTTACCCATGGATGGACGTATATAAATGAAGCACTTAGATGCATACTCCATGCACAGTTGTCACTCAGGATGCGGTGCTTTAAAGTCTGTCACTGACTGAGGTCACAAATTTTTTATCATTCGTTAAATATTGTTGCTAGCTTTGGAACCTATGGTCTGCTCCTGTCATGCATTTATATGAATAGGTAAAGGACATACACATGTACTCATTTTAAGAAAATGTCTAGGAGCAACTATACAAAAAAATACTAAAGCTTGTAAGAGGGGACAGACACACTATTGGGCGAAGTACAAGTGCCTGAGCAGTCAGATTTAATAAACAGAAGAAAACTGTTGCTGTTTCATTACTACAATGGCAGTAATATTAAAGAAGCAGTTAGTGCCTGAATATAAAGTTAACTGTGTAACTTTTTAAAGTTTCACAAGTTCAGCTACCCAGGTTTTCTGCCATTACATGGTTATATTTATGAAAAATTTAAAAAATGAAACATGGCGATGAAAAATATCTTGCAGCAACGGAAGAGTGCAGTCACCAGAACAAGTCTGTGAAGGCGAATTGGGTTTAAATGTGTCTCTGGAACACGATTGAAGGCTCCTGAGCACTACCAAGTCAAGGCTTATTCATTGCCAGCAAGTTTGCTTAGATGTTGCTTATTTGCAGGTTTTTTAATAATATTTTGTATTATTTTATTATCTTTCATGCCTGCATCATTCAATGCTTGTATGTCATTTAATGTGGTGCTACATCTCATACAGTGGAACCTTCTCCTTAAATAACAAAAATCTTAAACTGATAAACAGACTGTTCTACAAGCAAGGCCGGTGGTGTTTACACAACTGATATATTGTTAGTGTCCTCTCAAAAATCCTGAGGCAAAAAAATAATTAGTATAAGAGCACCGAATAAGAAAAAAGCCACAGGCCTGCACGGCTCAGTTGCTGTTTGTGGCCGAACATGATGCTGTTGGTTGTGGTTCCCTGTTATTTACAAGGGGGTGAAATGAAAAGTCACTAGTGCACTGAGGCTGAGGTTCACGGTAAAGGAAATTTCGGTACAAATTATTCGGAAGACAACAAGGAAAGGGTTGAGTGACGAAGTTGCCTAAGAGAGCCTTCGATGTTGAGAAGTTTACACACTCAGAGATCAGCCAGGCGATATTTTACTACCAGGTTGCTAATAGAGAGGTCCAAAGTTTAAAATTGGAACACATAGCAGCATTAAGGGCAATTTATTCCAGCAACTGAGCCCATGTGTTGGTCTGCACAAAAATGAGAATGGCGTGCATCTCAATTGAGACAATGAACTGGCATTCACCTTATGAACAAGTCGTACTGTCATTCACAAGTATTTTGATTGCATTTCTTAGTTTTTTATCACTTCCAGGAGAACAGCAGACAGGACAACCTTGTGGCATTGGCATCAGGCAGTCAGGCTGCTAAAGTGTTGTACTTCCACTGTTCAAAAATTTCCCATATTGTCTGTTTCTCTTTGATTCTTATTTTATCTCTGCATAATACAAGTACAGTCAACTCTCGTTAATTCAAACTCGAAGGGACCTCTGAATTTTATTTGAATTATCAAAAAGTTTGTATAATCAGAAGTTCTCAGATAGTATATGGCTCTAAGCAAGGTGATACATTGATTTCATTACATTTAAAATTTTTAAGCATTTTTAAACCCTAATTGCACCTAATAAACACAAATCAGAGGTGTAACGTCCACAAGTTTATTGGACATTTATTACTGATCAGACCTATCAAAGAAATTGTTAATTGCCAACCGCTTTTTTGCTCTATGTGCCTTCAGTACAAAGCTATCTATACCAGTTGAGGAGTATCACATGTGTGTGCATCATTTACAACATTTGTTTACTAGCAAAGCCTTTATTCTTGATGCCTGAGGTGCTTATTTTTTGTTTTTAGACATTTAGGATTATAAAGCATACAAACTTAGAAATAGTAGTAGGAAAGCAGCTAATATTTTCCAGTATGGAAGCACAAAACAAATGAATTAACAAAATGATGAAGTTTGAATTAAGGGTCTTTTAAATACATTGAAAGGATAGAGGGCCAATCAAAAAATTGAATTTTGTTTTAATTAACCAGAGGTATGAATTATCAGAGTTTGAATTATTGCAGCTATACTGTAAACATACTTTGTTTTTTTATTGATTATTTCAGAACTGCCTGCCTGTAGCTTATGCATTCCTAAAATGAATGGATGGCTTCTCTAGTAGGCTTTTATTGACGCTGTAATCATCTTTTTCTCTTCGTATGATTGCATTGTGAAGACAGGCGTCTTGTAATAGGTTTTAATTTGTTAGATATACACAGCTCCAAATAGCTGGAAGTGTCATTGCTGTATAACTGAATAAAGCCCACAAAACATGTTATTTGATACCTTATATTTTATGAATGAATAGTATTTCTACATGCAAAAAGATTATATTTTGATGGTTCTCACATATACTACTTCAAAGTTCAAATGCGCTATATGAAGAAGTTTTTCAACTGGGGAAAACATTGTTTTATGTTTATGATATAGCTACTTATAAAGCATCTATTTTCTCCTAGCACTTTTCAATAATGCCCTCTGCAATAACTTATAGTCAAATAAAAAATGCCAGATACACCTGCATATACTTCCATCTTGTGGTCACTAGACATTCTGGTCATTTAGGCTTCTAGTTTCTGATGTGTAATCACATGAACCGATATTGCACTTTCCCATATAGCAGGGTAGTTGTTCAACTTGCCTAACATAAAACGAGAAAAAGTCACACTTACGCAAGGATTTCACTTTGCAGAGCTTTCCTCTCCTCATCGTTAACGACCTCTGTTGAAGTATCCAGCACTACTAACAAATCCGTGGGCGTTTCACATTCGGCTAAATTCAAAGAACAGGAAAAAAAAATTTGTGAACCAGAGGCATTAGCAGCTGATAATATAGCGAATTATGAAAGATCATGTGTGTATGCAGTGATAAAGAAACCTTATGCCAATGAGCATTATATGCTACAGAATACAAGGTCACTAACAAACAAAATCTAGCTTTCACATTATGGACACCTGAACCACAATGCTAGCGGAATGTCAGCAAAGTACATTACTAAGGATGTGTCCTTCAATGAGCTGGCTGCTGCTACTTTCTCACAAAAGTTCTGCCCGGTAACATATATGTAATATACTGAATGTTTGCCTTTGGGCACATAACATGAACAGTGTGTCATGAGGAGAAAATATACTTACGCTCATTTTCGTTTACACTAACTGGACATGCATCATTGTTCTGGGAATCTGCGAAGAGAAAAACAGCACATTACTACTTTGAGTGCCATACGAATATGCACTGATTGACTGCATTTAGAACATGTAGATATATGTTATGACTACCAATGTTTGAAACATTACACAAATGCATGGTTAACCTGTTTCAGGAAGCTTGTAGCCTTTAATTAACATGCTCAAAGAAATTATGCTTAGTACCCAGCACAGAAATTTACTGTGGGCGCTTTTCAATACTAGGAACTCTATTTGCACTCCTGACTCTCTGTAGGCAAAATATTTTTTTAAAATATAATCATACTTATTGTTGCTGCAGGCTAAACTATAGCCTCGCGACTAAAATACTGTTGGGAGCCAAGTGAATTACCCACTGAGCTGTCGTACATATAATTCACATCCTTAAAATTTTATTCAAGGTATTTAAAGACATGTCTGTGAATCACCATGTAGTCTATAACATTTTCACTGTGTTTGAACTGATCTGGCTTTCTACTCAGCAACTTCTCTAATACATAGCCGAGTGAGTGCTTTTCACGAAAATGACTTCCAGTCTGGTGCAGAAGATAAATTGATGAACTGCAGGCTGCTGCTTCATGCATGCTGCTCACCCCTGTCGTCACCAAGCTTGGCTTGGAAAATGTTCCAGGTATTTGCCACACGTTCCTTTGCTAAAGCTTCCTTGTTTGGGACGCCAATGACAAGGCCCGAGTGGGCCAGTGTTATGGCAAAGTTGTCGATCTGTTCGCGCAGTTCTCTGCTGCTGCTGATTCTGCCAAAGAGCTCACGACGCTTGCAGTGGGTGGTGGTCTGTGATGCTCCAGTGGCTATGCCTTTTGGCCCATAGTACAGCCTCAGCACGGTGCTCAGATTCCAGGTTCGCATTTCTGGGAGCTCACTCAGTGCCTTGCCCAGAATGAGGCCTGTGCAGAAGTTCCAAGAGATTCATGAATAGTCAATGTCATCTTTCCTGAATCGTGTAATCCAAATGGATGATTAACAAAGTGTATATGTGCTATGCACATTAACAGATTAATAGAGCTGTTCAAATAGCAATATATTGCGTGCAAAGTAATTTTGAATATTTGAAGTGTCAGTGCAAATTAAATCAAGCATTTTTTGAATATTTTTTGACTATTTTTCACATTATTTGAAGTAAAACAAAAAAAAAGTTGGAGATAACTCCTAAGCATTCTTATGAGATAGCAAGTGTTTGAAGATGAAGTGCTGGTGGGGTGGTTGCATTGTTGTATCAAAAATTAGGCAATGCCGAGGCTGAGTTGCATTTATGTACATGATTTGGTGCAACCCAAGAGCTGCCGACAACACTTGCCAACAAGGCTCAGATGCTGTTTCCTCAGCATCTCCTCCTCTTTCAACATGTGTGGAAGCCCAACTGATGTGGTGGACAAGGACGTGCTCCCTTCAAATTCGTAGTTGCAAATCTGCATCGTAGATGTCAATATATAAAAAAATACAAAATTTTGGACGCTAAAAATAATAGGTGTCTAATTTTTTGGGCTTCTTGTTTATAAGAAGCAAGCATCTACACATCAAATCGGAAATTTTGCAAAGGTGTCTTGCTTTTTTTGTAAAGCGCATTGCATTTTTTTTTGTGTTTCATGGTGGAGGGCCTTGCTGTGAAACATTATTCAAAAGATAATTTACTGGCAATCCCTTCAAATTCGTAGTTCCAAATCTGCGTCGTAGATGTCAATATATAAAGAAATACAAAATTTTGGATGCTAAAAATTATAGGTGTCCAATTTTTCGGGCTTCTTGTTTATAAGAAGTAAGCATCTACACATCAAATCGGAAATTTTGCAAAGGTGTCTTGCTTTTTTTGTAAAGCGCATTGCGGTTCTTTTTGTGTTTCATGGTGGAGGGCCTTGCTGTGGAACATTATTCAAAAGATAATTTACCGGCAATGACAAGAATGAGTGTTCACTAGTAATTCCATGGGACATTGGCTGGCAAGCACTGCAAAGAAGCTGCCACAGTGGATGGCCACTGCTTAGAGTGTTGCGCAGTTCATGCATTTACTTGTCCACACGGAATTCAGTAAGTGAAAAATTTGTTGTACGAATGTAGTTTGGAAGTATTATAAACATTGCTGCTGAAAGATAACACTTTAAAGTGGCGAAAAAAAATTGCTGTGGTTGAACGTGGTCAAACCAAGTTTGACAAGTGATAGCTCAACTCTGCTTACTGTGGGAAAGGAGGAGACCATTAGTTTAAGAGAGATATTTAACTTTATTGCGTTTTTTGGCTTAGGCAAGAATGATGAGAAGCCTACATACTTTGACTACATGCTGTGGCAAGAAAGCCAGCATGTTGTATCACACGACAAAAAAGCCACCTGCATCTTTCCCTGGGGGGAACTCGAGTAAATGTGTTGCAGAATGTTGGGGATATTGCATGAATGTTGCATGATTAGGTATGGTTTGGGAATGCTTAATTGTTATTTTGTTTTTATTATTCTTATTTATTGAATGAAGGAGAAGCGTTGACGAGTGGTGGGAGCACTGATGTGCCCCACTACTGGTTGAAGGTACCGCTGCTTCCATCGAATCTACTCGAGTCAAGCAAAGTGTCAAGTCGAGTGAAAGCCAAATAAAGACGCCCTTGACTGAATTCTAAATGTGCAAATCGGTGCATAAATATGGCACTGAATAGTGGCCAGTGAACAGTTGTGCAGCGCGAGCGGTCAGTTATTACAAGCAGATGCTGCCTGTGTCAGCCTTGTGTAGTGAGAGAGAGGTGGGAGCGACAGCAGGCACAAGACGCGAGCATGCGCAGTGGGGGTGTAGACGACACTGCCGACGCCGAATTAGCGAGTAGGTGCGACTGTATATGCCATGCATTTAAAACATAGACACTACTCGCCATTGTATGTGCTTTCAGCTTGAAAGCATAGTGAACTTGGATACAGCCTGCGCCTCTGGCGGTAGCGGCGTGATAGACTAACTCAGACTTGCTCTTCACATTTGCAAACACGGTGTGCTTGCATTTGCTGGTAGGTATTTCTTAGGCATTCATCTCAGCTGAGCTTGAAAGAAAAATGTATGCACACAGGCATTTTTTCTGGGTTTGTACTGGGAGTAGTATACCGTACATATTCTTGTAATGCCCACATGTATTTTCCTGAAATTTGAGTTGAGAAGCATAGACACGACCATAACACGGAGAAAGGGCTACAACATTATTTTTTCGTAAATAGTTTCGCTGGTTCATGTCTGTATTGAATTTCAGTACTCGCTAGCTTTCAGACAAGTGAAAAAAAGAAAAAAAAAGAAATTGCCCTTTTTTTGCTTCTATGCCACTATTGCCACATCATTGCATGACGGCAGTGAGAAAAGTTTCTTTGCTTAATGAAGCACCAGATCCATTCATTGCTGGCTGTAAAAGCTCTAACCAATATGCCTTTGTATTGTTCGATGCCCAACACTTTCATGGACAATATCATTGAAATGAAATGGCATAGTCGTTGTTCGCGTCTTCGATATATATTACGAAAGTGAATCTTCTTTCTCTGGGAACATGCCCCGCTAGTCTTGGAAAGCAGATCTCTGTACATTTGTTTTTCTGAGAAGACTTTCTTGGAGCAACATCACCGCACATATTCCTCATCGTTTTGGAACATATTAACAGCTGGTCGGATGTTTAAAAAAAAAAAAAAAACATTGAAATTCGTGCACTGCGGAACAAATGACACTGATAACCTTCTAAAAAATCAATGGGCAGATAATGCACAGGTAGTTTTCAACTATTGCCTCACATATTTAGTGCTTTATTTTGATGTGTTTGATTTACACCCACAAATACTGATAGCAATGCTCGGCACAGACTGTGCCGCAATGCTTGAGAAGCTTTGCAATCATCCAAGACCATTCTGTTCATCTTATGCACTGGACACAGATAGTCAAGTTTATTCAAAAGCTTATAGAAGCAGCAGGGATAAAACCTGAATGTTTCACGCCGCTTGTTTAAATGACTGCAGATCTCACCGCAGATCAAATAATGGGCCGCTGAAGCTCTGTTGCGCCGTTATCGGTGTACAGCGTTTATCGCTTGTAGTTTGACCTCTTGTTTGCCGGGTACAGTTCTGCCTGAATAAAAAATTTCATCTTGAACCTGCCAACTACTGCCATTATCAAAGTCACAACCACATGACAATATATTTTTTAGGAGACTTTTTTAACAAAGTTTTGAGTGCGACTCTTGCATGGGTGTGGCCACTGTGGGAGTATGCTATAAGCTATGCTCTAAAAAAGTTGGCAGCATGTTAGACTGTGCAATATTTGAAGGCGAAAGCCTGCTACCCACTTGGTAATCATTATTTGGATTATACATTCAGGGACCAGACATCTTGATAGATATAGCGAAGTGTTAGACACACCAATGTTAGACGCACCAATGTTAGACGCACCACGAAGTGTTGGACGACAATGTTGCTGCTTCTGACTGCATGGCTGACATTGCTGGTGCTGCGGGAGTGGTCCATGCAGTTATGAAAACGTTAATATTGTCGCGAAACAACATTTTACCACCCTACAAAGCTTTCATCGGTGCTCATCGTCAATCATCGCTGTTGTGACAGAAGGGGCTGAATTCGCTTATTTTGAAAGCTTCCATGCTCGATAAATGAGGATGACTTGATCAACATGATGGCATGCAAAGGACATGACAAGTCTACAGACTGTTTTCACAAAAAATAAAGTGCGATAACTTGCAAAAGAAGTTGTCATCTTTTCTTAAGAATACTGTCAGAAAATCGTCATGCTAAGGCCAATCGAGATTTCTGAAAGCCATTTCAAGAGATGTAGTACATCAATATGAGCCGAAAACACGCATATTTATTATATCAAATTATCGATATGTCAAGCTACTTTGCAATGCCCTTCGAGTTCAACATATTTGGGACGGACTGTATTTACCAAAGATGCTATATGTATTTTACCTTATTTACATGTATGGGTTTAGCATTTCTGTGTAGCATCAACATTTGCATATTGTGGTTTTTAAGAAAACAACAGATGCCACTATCTATCCATTATCTATCTGGCAACAGATGCCACTATCTATCCATTATCTATGCACAGGCATGCCTACTGGCTCTTTGCCTTTACTTTCCCTAGCAGGTTACTGTAACTGCAGTGCCATCTATCAAAAGAAGCACTTACCATCGATGGCACCAGTGATTTGGGCCAGTGTGCATGATGTGTTTGTGTCACCGTCTAGCTTGTACTCAAGGAAGCAGCCATTTTCGAGCCATTTGCCCTTCATTCCCATAGAGTCTCTCAGCTCTGCTCTTGGAACGGTAAGGGAGGCACTCGCCAGTAGCGCTGCAGAAAATAAAGCAAGTTGATGCATTTGTAAATAACCAGCACAGCTTGCTCAAAATAAAAGGAAGTTCAAATATTTTCTTGTTATTTTGCCTATAGATTATAGAAACTGTCTTGTAGTGGCGTTACTTTGGCCTGCCCAAAGCATTCAAAAAGAAAGACAAATTAAAAAAAAAAAGCCTCGAGCTAAGCATGAGCATTCATAGCATGTGCAGCCAATTGAACAGATTCATTCATTGATTATAGCCCAAAGCCTTTGCCCTCAATCATGAATTGTGCCGTGTAGAACTAAAATGAAATTTCGATAGCACAATGAAATATTGACTCGAAATTGGATATTAATTAGGTATAATTAGGTATACTAAGCTTGAGTATGACATGCATGCTTTAAAATTGACAGCAAGATTTTTTTCTATTGTAGGGGCAGAGGAGGTGAGTGTTATAATAAGAAATGTCCTTCTATAAGTAATAATAATAATTGTTGGGTTTTAACATCTAAAAACAACCATATGATTGTGAGAGATGCCGTAGCGGAGGGCTCCGGAAATTTAGACCACCTGGGGCTCTTTAACGTACACCTAAATCTAAGTAAACAGGCCTCAAGCATTTGTCCCCCCATTAAAAATGTAGCGGCCACTGTGAGGATCCAATCCCGCGACTTTCGGGTCAGCAGCAGAGTGCCTTAGCCACTAGACCATCATGGTTGGTCTTCTATGAGTAAGTGGCATTGCTGAAAGAATCTGTAGCCATGGTGCTTTGCTTCAGGTATGCCAGGAAGGCAGTTTAAATTGCGCGGAAACCCTATTACGCAGCATACGTGTGCAATGCTTATAGTCTTCTTAACTTTTCGCTGCAGCGTGAGTGAAGGAGGCTGAATTACTCACATCCGAGGGTGGCGGCGTAAAGTGCATTGAGGGTTCCGTCGCTAATGCCATCTTCCACGTTCACTGAAGGCACACTCTTCAGCACATCTTTTATGGTCTTGGGCTGCAGGTCTGTATGCACGGCTGCGATGCCGAGCAGTGTTCGGCCAATTGCCACAACACTGCCATCCTTTCGGCCCGTCACACTTAACACGCCTTCCTCACGTGGTAACTTCTTTAGTTCGTCATCCTCCCTGCAAATGACATTGGCAAAAAAAATTGAATAACTAAATAAATGCTCAGCAAGCTGAAAAGGAGGGTCCTTTTTAGTTCCAGTGAACATAACTTATTATATCTAGGATTTTTTGTTACTCTGGGAAAATGACTGCAACATATGCATTCAGATTCGTAATGAAAAAATAGCTATGCTCCAAGGAAGAAGTATTAGTACACAAGATGAGGGCAGATAAGCGCATGTGAGAAAGGCACCACACTGTAGGCAAAATTTTGTTGTCTCATGCAGTGTTTTCTCATGCAAAGTTGTCTCATGCAGTGATTTGGGAGTGGAATGAAATACTTATTAGTGAAAATTAACTTTTCATTATGGCATTTCCAACGAGTTCCTGAATGTTGCCTTGAGACTTAGGAATTTATTAATAGGTTGTTAGTAGTTTTTCAGTGGCTGTCTAACTGAAATGTCAAAATATTCAGGACTGGCAATAAAAGAATAATGTGAGCAGTGTGGATCAAATTTATAGCTGTGACAGCCTATTTGTGTGGGATAATTACTGATCCCAATACATGAATATAGTGGGACACCAGGGTCCAATAAACTATCGTAACGAACACGTATAGAGCCGGCAGCTAAAACAACTATTTATTTTGATTGAGCTTGTGCCCGTCAACAAAATACACAGATATTGACCCGAGTTCGCTAGTGAAAAACTTCGTGAACTTCTTCTTCTAGTGTCTCACTGCATGCTGCTCCTTCAAAAAGCCACCAGCCTTTTTTTTCCAGCTCGTAGTATGTTGGCACGCGCAGTCCAGTGTTGCATGGCGTGTCTTGCTTGTCAGTTGGTGTGGTGGAATTCAAAAATGCAGGAAGCGATGCAAGACTACAGTGGGTGTCTAACAACATGCGGCAATATGATGATTGTTTATGACGAGCTCAAGTAGATGTTTCTTAAGGTATGTGTGTTGAACAGGTGATGTTCATGTGAAGTGAAACAGTTAAAGTGAAACTTCATTAAAACAAACTTAAAGGGACCCTGATAAAAGTATGTTAATGTGAAAGTTTGCTGAACCAATATGCTAGTTATATTTCCACCTGTTATAAAGAGATAAAGAAAACATCACCTGACTGAAATTATAGTTGAACTTTTTTTTTGCAATGCTATTTTTGTGGTAATATTTTGCTGCACTTTCGCACTTAGGACTGCAGCAATAATGAATTGGGTCACAGGGTCCAAGCTCTCAAATCCTTCTCTGGCACGACGCTTTCCTGGGAAGCGAAGGACTTCACTTTTATCAGGCGCATTAGCTCTTCTTTGGCTGATATTCCTGGTGCTTTCTCTATGATAGTTACTTATTCTTCCTCCTCTTTTTCCTTGGGTAAGACGCTCATTATAATCTTCTTTGTAGATAGAGTGGCACATGTCTCAACGCAAGAGTCACAGACGACATAGCAGTCCTCAAAACGTGAGGTGCTGTCGGCAACAAGTATTTCAAAAATTTTCTGACCAATAAAATGTGAGAGGCTTAGGATGGTGGCACAACATAAGTTTGTAGAGCTGAAATGTGCTCTGCACTAATTTTGTTGAACTGAAACACATTAGCATAGGCTTCAATGGCGCTTCAGCAGAAATTTTAAAAATCTTCGTACAGCAGAATAGTTCATCTAGCTGACATTCGTTCAGGTGGTATTTTACTGTGCTTAGTTTTTGCAAAGCAAATTCACTTCATTAGTGAAGTTTGCATTCAATTTTACAAAAGTTTAATTTAGTTTACACTAGAATATGGGGTGCAAATTTTGCACCCATGCTGTGTACAGAATTTTTAGAATGATATTGAAAATATCAGAGGGATCAGATCAAAATTTATTGTTTGCATCTTGAACGAATATTAGCACAAGGAAATTGCGGTTGCGAAAAAACAAACTACTGTGCTGACTTGTTTGTGTTGTTAATTGTTTGCATTGTTAATTATTAACAGGCTTTCTCGGTCACATCTGTCCTGTCTCTTTCTGTGCTTCTGATGTTTTTATATCTGTTACCATTTGCTTCTGAAATCACGAGGGTTGTGTGTAAAGTGCAAGAAAAGGCCCAGTGACTTCTATGATGACTTTGATGAATCCTTCTGGAAAGCTTGAGCATCTTCTTTTTTCAGGTGTGAATGTTTATGAATCTCAAACATTCCTGTTGAATGGACATTTATATTGTAATAAAGTAGACTCTCAGCTATAGTAAATGGACTTTTGTTGAATAAAACTGCTTTCTTAATGGAACGAGTGCCTTCAGCAGGATTCGTTCTATACTTGGATTCTGCACCCCTGTTCATCTCTCAGTAAAAGGAGCTGCTGTTAAATGAAACACATTGTTCTGGTCTCTTTAGTTTCTATTTAACAAGGGTCTATACTTAATAGTTGAATTAGGTATGCACTCGCGCATATTTTTCAATGCTGCAATTAAGTTTGTGAAAAGCAATTCTGGTGTCAATGTTCTGCTGTTTTGTGATTAGTGGTAACATCTCAATTAAAAGTGCTATGTAAGAGCCATAGTGCTAAGTAATTAGCCATAGTCACAGTTAGGCGCCAACATTCCCTCAAACAAAATGGATAAATTCAAAAAATTAATAGGGTGGATTGTCAATTGTTTTCTTCAATTTATAATCTCCATGTCAATTTTTTTCATGGACTTTGCAAATTTTAGTGAATATTTCTTTAAGGTACGTACGGATATAAAAAACTTTGTTTATACATCTAATAAAAGTTCTAATAACTTCTCAAACAAAAGGAAATCCTTAAAGTTAGTTATGTGCCTAAATAAATCAATATATTGTTAATTTATTCTAGTTGCATTCTTTTTTCACTGTGATACATTTGTTTGCATAAGATTGCGATGAACAATAGAGCACACAAGTGTGGGATGCATACAACATAAACCGAGGATGATGAATCTCTCATTAACCCTCATGCACCACTTATCAAGAGCATATTTCGAAAATGAAGCTATTTTGCATCAGTACATGGCTCGCACAAGTTACTTAATTTGAAGCGGATATGAGTGGTTATATGCACCTAACACTACTGACCAATGGCTTGACAGATCCGAAGTGAATGGCTCCCACTTCAGTAGCACCGCCATAATGCCTCACGCATGGCTCCCCTTTTATGCACTACCACTGAGTGGAATTATGAAAATAGCTTATGGTATGTGCGTAACAGAGGGAACTGTGTTTACCTTTTGCGTATGCACAGTGAGGAGTAAGCAGTGCTAATCCTAATGCTAGATACTTGTGTTTGCTGCTCTGCCCTTATGTACTAAATCTCGATGTGTAAAAATCTGCTTAGAAATTTTAGCTAGATATCAACAAAGCCACATGAACATTTCAAGCAACAAGCTCTAAGTTGAGAAAGAATTGTGCACTAATATATGAAAATTTGTATTTGTACCTGAATGGTCATAGCACCTAATGTTTCTTAATAAGTAATTTGGTAGGATACTGTATAACGACCTCCTCGACATGGTCATGTCCCTAATTTATTATACAAAGATTTACTATACCCACTCACTTCACGGAGTATGTGTCGAAACGGTCGTGCCGCACCAACGTCTTATTGACGTTGTGTGCCAGGCTGAACATCAAAAAGCAGAGATCGTCATCCCTGCGGAGCGGGTCATCCAAGAGCTCATCAGGTTTGACGATGGGCCTCCCCAGGTTGGCCGTCAAAGCATCCAGGACCTGGTGCAAGACGTTGCGCTCCTTGTCAGCGTTGTTCACGTCCTTGATGCCAAGACCCTCCCACTGGTAGTCGTCATGGAAGAATCTGCACCGCAAAACGGTCTGCTTTACATAACCCCTTCTAATCTTTCTGAGTGTGACTTTAGTGCTCATGCAATAATTTAGAAAGTTTTTTGTAACAAACATTGCACTTCTCTAGTGATCACAGGTCGCACTTCTGTAACTTCTAAAGTAATCACTGTAGAAATGTGAATGATACATTTTATTTTCGATTCACCCTTTTATCACTGGCATGAGAACCAATCAATCAATCGGTCAATCAATCAATCAATCAGATATTTACTTACAACAATTCATTACAATTTCTAATGAATTGAATTGTGAGAAATTTGTCCTCACTAGCATGAGAATCAATCAATCAATCAGTTAATCAGATCTTTACTCACAACAATTACTTGAAACTTTTAATTAATCGAATTGTGGGAAATTCATCATGAAGCAGTTGCCGTGCAGCAATTGTTCAAACATTGCGCTGAAGCAGTTGTGAGTTGGTCGAGCTCTAACTGCTTAAAGGGACACTAAAGGCAAATATTAAGGGGATTTTAATTGTTGAAATAGCTGTCCAGAATGCTTGCAGTGCTACTTTTGTGTTGAGGAAGTGCCGATTTTGGGGAAAAAAATCACGTTTTGCTGGTGTGCATCCCGTTAACGCACTTATCGCCTCCCTTAAAGCGATTTTTCTCACATCTCTATTGGGTGTGTTCTAATTTTTAGATAGCATGTAGACAGTCTACGCAGAGTGCTAAGAAGACAGCACCGAGCCCATGTTGTCCGAAAACTGAAACACGTCTGGACGGTGTTTACACAACTTGGTGTCACCTCGCATTGAGAAGAGAAAGCCAAAATAAACAAATGTAACAGTTGTATTTTCTGACTTTATTCATGTTGAAATCTAAAAAGTTAAACATTACTCACATTGAGCATCTGTAGAAGCATCTGCTTGTGTGCAGACGATCATTCAGAAAAGATTGGATCTACCTGAGCGAATGGCTGAGCCCCCATCCACAGTAGCCTGCATCGTATTTGTCTATGATGCAGTCATCTCAGAGCTGTCTATTTTGCTGGCTATGTGAGAGTTTGAATGGGACTTAAGATGGCCACTGTCCATTTAGCTGTCTATTTAGCCGTAAATGATGAGTATTGGAATACACCCATTGTTTTGCCCAGCGTTGCCCCCCTTTACAGCATGGCCGACGACACCAGTAGCTAGCAGAGCGAAAGTAGCGGGAGTCGCAGCAGGAACAATGGCCATTGAACAATCTTCTGCTTGTTTGCTTTAACTGGGCTCCACTAAATGGCACTGCCTATCGAGCCTAACCAGGCAAAATGGAACTTTCAAGCCACTCGCGTCATTTCTCATAGTAATGCCAGGCAGTTGTTCTTTCTATGAATCAAGCAGAATGAACAAGCAGCATTTTATTACATCTATCGATACATAGATGGTTCGTTTTTTTATTGCTACTAGTTTGATTAGTAGTGATTAATTCTAGTCAGATGCTCTCAAGTCATCGAGATCATTTACAAAGTGTCCCACTCATGGTGCACGTTGTGTGATACATTTACCTTAGTTTCTCGGTAAGTAGGGCACTGCTGTTGATAATATTGCCATTTTAGATGTTGCCATAAACTGATCCTTCACTCTGACACAAATTGTTATTTTCCTTTAGTGTCCCTTTAAAAAAAATGGCCCGAATCTCATGTTACACTGTAAAAGTTGTCGAAAGACAATAGTCTTGCGTCTGGATAGAGTGAACAAAACGTTTATTTTATGTTCTGCGCAAGAAAATCGGTAAATGGTAAGCTGAAGGCACTGCGTTAGAGTGCCTCGAGCCTGTAACGGAGGCGAGCAAGTGCATCTAGGCACGTTATACATGAAGGCCATCTGGCAGTTATCTTCGAAAACGAAAGCATGCGCGCCAGTCACGGAGGTGATAAGGTGTAGAATGCAAAGCCACGGGCAGGTGCCACCACCGTGTCAATGTAGCAAAGCATTGGAAACACCTTCTTGAGCATCGAGTTGCACTGTCAGCGCAGCGCATTGAACGCTACAGTCTTTAGAGTTACTTGTGTGTGCCTCTTCTAGTATAAAGGCAGACATACAAAACATAGACATGTTGTGGTGCCTCAGATATGCGCAATATTTGCTTTTTTAATTGACAATCGCACAATTATGAACGCTAAATCTTGAGCAATATTGGTGGGCGCTACAGATAGCGTTGGCCGTTTGGAGCCGTTTGAGGTATCGTTAGGGCGGACAAACAGACAATTGTACAGACAGACAAACAGACAGACCAAAATTTTTCCGTCGAAGGTCTCTAAGAAAGACTATCGTCTTTAAAAAAAAGGTGCAACACCAGTGGGAGCCATATTTTCTACGCATGCATTGACTGGCCAGTCAACTAATCACATTGATAGCAACAAATTAGTGTAAAAAACATGACATCAGTCCACAGGACAAAATGCTTGCGAACGCCTTTGACATGATGCACTTACGGGCGAGTACTAGTCCTGTGATGCTTTTTGTGTTGTGCTTGTTCTAAATGATTCTCTTCATTTTAATTAATATGGTCAACTCATGAGAGTCAAGACATTCAATAATCAGATGCAGTATAATATAAAATGAATTATCACATGAATTAGCCTGGCTTTAGATTACTGTAATATTATTGTTTGATGTGAAATAGGATGGATTGTCATATCGATCATCAGGTTCAATAGCCAAGCCTAAACACAACGAACCTCGACTTGACTAAGTCCACAATTTTAGAATCTCTAAAGGGACACTAAAGTCAAATAACAATTTTTGTCAGAGTGAAAGCTCAATGTATGACATCTAAAATGACAATATTATCAACAACAGTGCCCTTCTTACCGAGAAATTAAAGTAAATGCACAAGAACACAAGCGCCGCAGTAGGACATTCTCAAAATGATCTCGATGACATCAGACGGACCGCCTACAATTATTCAGTAGTAATCGATTTAACTGCACAAAATAAAGAACCTCTCGTGCATTAGAGACGCAATAAAATGCTGCTTGTTCGTTTATGTTTGATTCACGGAAGAAATAACTGCCGGACGTTACTATGGGAAATGGCGCGAGTGGTTCAAAAATCCAATTTTCGCGTGGTTACACGAAACAAGTGGTGCCATATAGCGGCGGCGCAGTTAAAACAAAAGTGTCTGCAATCTCGAAGCCAATGGCGAGAAATTTATCAATGGCCGTTGCTGCTGCTGTTGCTCCCGCTGCTTCGGTTTGTTGCTTCGATTTGCTAATTTTTGCACAGTAAAGCCGGGCAACGTTGGCATGGCAACAGTGACGTGAGACGATCCGGTCGGTCCGCTTCTTGAGGCCGGTAATTTGAAGCGTGCTAACCCGATGCGAAACACTAAAACGTGATTTCATTTCAAAATAGGCCCTTTTTTTTTGCACAAAAGTAACACTACGAGGTTTCTGGACCAGCATTTGAACAATCAATTTCGACTTAATAGTTGGCTTTAATGTCCCTTTAATTTCCCTTAATTTGCTTAACAGAAAGCCATGTATTTTTTTTCTCAGTCTAATGAAGCAAATCTAAGCCGAAGTTTTCGATCATCAGCATTCTCATAAATCGGATATGTGTACCTGATCTCAGCAAACACTTATCGCAGGAAAATTAATCTTTCGAGAATATTTCAGCCTGGAAATGCTAATAACCAGCAAGAACACAAAAAATAGAAAGAAAAAGAAAGGAGAAAAAAAGTCATCAAGCAAATTGAGTGCTCAGTGTTATATCCATTTTGTTCAGTAAAAGTGAACTGTGCTCCTCAGCTCGCTATGTCGCCAACCACATCATTGCACCAAAGATCTGCAGTCTCATTTGCAGAGGCCAGCCGGCTAATAATGGATTCAGTGCTATGTATACATGTATTGCCATTCACAATAGTGGTAAAAAACACATTGCAATGAATGGAATGGAACACACCACTATGCTGTGTCACATTTTTCTCTTAAATGATGTGGGCAATACTGCATCATATTGAGTTGCGAAGGCCTACTGACTAATTTTCTGGCTTTAAATCATGTCCTCTCTATGAATGAGCATTGAAAGTGCATGAATATATGATAGTGTGGCCCCTGGCAAATGTGCAAGTATAGTAATCATAGAATTTGCCTTCAATATAATGACTATGACTTATCACCAACAATTGTATTGCAATAAGGATGTTAATTAAACCATCTACCTGGGAGAATGTGTGATGTGGTGCTGTCATAAGTGACCCCGTCATAAGCGACAACTCAAGCACATATGTTGCACCATTGTTACACCGTTGACTCCTTGCGCTTGGACGGGCGACCAATTGATCGATATGTATACCGCCTGCAGCATTGGAACTTTTCACTGTTGCAACATTCGCCCAGCAAGACAGCTGTATTTGTGCCCATTCGGTCACTATGCAAGCATGTGAAAATCTAGCTGCAACACTTAAAGACAACCCGCATGCATATGTGAAATGCAGCATCAAATGTTCCAATATGAATGCACTTTTCACAAACTGCTCGGGAGTCAATCTCTACGTTAACTTGTTAATACTTGTGTTATGCCAGTGTTATGCTCTAGGTGGAAACGAAACTTTAAAAAAAAATGTTTTGGTGATGTATTGCTCACGTCCGCAGCATGTAGACAGCCATGTCGACAGCAGTAACTGCATTGCCATTGCTGCGCTCGGTCAGTTTCTGCTCAAGTGTTTGCAGCTTGTCCAGGAAGCTCGACATGGTGAAACCTGCGGGCAAGTGCTGTCCCATCCTTAGGTGGTGGTTGTCTTTAACTGGTGGAAAGCAGCGTGGTTTGAATACCTCGCTGAATGCTGTCGGGCCCATCAGGCACCAGCCGACACGAAGAACGCATCCTGCATAGCGC
Organism: Rhipicephalus annulatus; assembly: GCA_013436015.1. Lineage (NCBI taxonomy): Eukaryota > Metazoa > Arthropoda > Arachnida > Ixodida > Ixodidae > Rhipicephalus > Rhipicephalus annulatus. Next base: position 1,707,716 of record WOVY01009376.1, read on the forward strand.
CGCAGTTAAGACGTGACTGAATGCCACAATTCGCATTACAGATATGCTATGCACGAACAATGCCAGTCGTTTCAAATTTCCACAGACTTGCACACAATTGAAAGAGAAATTGTTCTACAACAGCATATGTCTCATATACGAACACATACGAAAAAAACATAACCCTGTATAGCACGTGTGGGTGCATATGCATGTATTCTGACAAAAGATTGCTTCATTTTCTTCTGGAATATTTTTATGTAGCAGAATGTAGGATGTCTCTCGCATCAAATTTTGTACCAAAATGCTGGACAAAATTCTGTATATTCCTTAAACTCATGCATGGTATATCCATGCATGTGTATGGATCTGTATACCATATAAATTTGTGTAAGAATTGTGCCCAGCTTGACAGCTTGACACAAAAGAAAAACCCTGGAAGAGATTGGGATACAGAACTTTTTATCAGTGTGTTACTTGGGACATTATGTATACCCGACGAATAATTCAAAACTCTCTAGCGCTTTGTGCAAGGGCTTCACAAGGTAAGTGGCGTGTGATGTAGGTAACCACAAGTGACGAAAGTGTGGGTGTCGGTCTGTTTTGTAGGGAGTTCCCGCCCACAAGAACTGAAGGAATTGAAAATGCTCGGACAGTCGGGTCCCAGTCCTCTTCCCAAAGAGCTCTCTGCTGAGGTGTAAAATATTGGTGCACCTGAAGTTTCCTTGAAATGAATAATTAACAAAACTCATTAACTTTTCAATTGTAGTTTGAGGGCAGGTGCTTGTATGGAGAAGTTGTAGGATGCGAAAATATGTAAGTGTGTTCTTTTTTTCAAGATGATACAGATATTTAATTAAAAAAAAGCCTATGATAGTGATTAAGGATCCTGTTTTTGCATACATACTCAGCACAGAGGCATAAATACTTTACCTTCCCTATATAAATGCCTTGCCTCAAGTCAATAATTAGGAATTTAAATAATGCACTTTTGCTAATTAGGCCTGTGGATGTCGTTTGCCACGATAAAGTATTTCTGCCTTGACATAGAGTTGATATGCAAGAAAGACAAGCCTGACTGTTACAAGTTCTTTACGGAGAAGTTTTTGTCAAGAAAAAAAAGGCACCTTGTATAACATGTTCATTTTAAAAGAAACACTCCTAAAATGCATATAGTTTTAATTAATACTCATCGAAATTGAAGTCTCGGATCCTGGAAATATCTAAACTGAGTGCCCCAGGCACTCAAAAAACACGGCAGTTTTGCTATGTCAAACTGAAAGCTCATGTGACAAACTTTGAAAAAAGTTATGGCAGCTTCGCAGTGGTACCAAGGCTGGAGAAGAGCAGAGCTGCATGGCCTTTCTTGTTTGGCTTCATTTTTCTTTTTCTAACTCTTTCTCTGTTTACTATATTTCTTTTTCGTATCAGTTTCTTTCTCACTCTGTTTCTTTCTCTTTCTGGCTGTTTCTGCATTTCTTGCATTGCTGTTTTCATTTCTTTTCCCATGTATATCTTCCTTTCTTGCCTTCCTCTTTTTTTCTTGGTCTCTGTCTCTCCATCTATGTTTTTTCTCTTTTTAAGTCCTTACTCTTTTTATTCCTCTATATTTCGCTCTTCTTCTTTCTTTCTGCCAATTTCTCTCTTTCTTTGCCTGCTTTTTTATCTTTCCATCTTTTTATGCCACTGTTCTCTATTTCTATGTATTCTGTTTTTCTTTGTATCGCTTTCTTTCTCTTTCCTATTGTCTTTCTCTGTACTCTCGATCGTTCTCTATTTATCTTATTCCTTCTTTCCCTATTTTTTAAGTGTTCATTTCCACTCAATACTCGCAGCTGCTGCTTGCCCGATTCCTGTGGCGTGTACCCACCTGAGAAATTTAGCACAACAAAGTGGAAATTACCGACAGCATAAACAGCTTTGTTGCTTAAAAGGTGCATTGCAGCAGCATCTATAGCTGGTCAGGAAAAAAACGGAAACCGAAATACATTACTAATAATGTCAATTGCATGTTAGGCTATATACGTCAACTTTTCAAAGCACCGCCAGCATTAAAATTGCTCCTATATAAAACATTGGTTAGATCCAAACTCGTATATGCCTCTTCTGCGTGGGATCCTTACCACGATAACTTGATCACTTTACTAGAACTTGTACAGAATACCTCCGCCCGTTTCATATTGTCCAACTATAATCGCATTGCCAGTATATCTTCAATGAAATCCAACCTAGGCCTCCCTTCACTCGCATCCCATCGTAAAATATCCCGCCTGGCCACTTCTCACAAAATATTCCATCATCTCGCCCTTCATGACCAAATAATCCTCAATCCTCAGTACATATATTATCGTATCGACCATCGTCATAAGGTTGGCATTGCATTATGCAACTCGCAGTGTTTTTATCGCTCATTCATACTTTGCACATCAGCAGATTAGAACCATCTACCTGAAGACACAGTAGCTATTACTAATAACCATCTTTTCTGTCAAGAATTAACTAATTTTGTATATTTGAAAAGTGTACAAAGCATTATGTTATGTATTTTATGTACTATGTTCAAATTGTATTGAAGTTGTCCTTATGAAGCAAATATTGTATAATGAGTAGTTTTTGTTTGTTGAATAACTTATTTTCATGCTGTATTTTGTTTCTTGTAAACTTGTAACCACTCTCCTCTATAGTGCCACATGGCCTTGAGGGTAAATAAAATGAAATGAAATGAAATATGCTAGTTCACTATACTCATGGCACTGCGGTCCAACCCTTGCTAAGCCATATTAAAACCAAGGAGGATGTGCCCAGCGAGTTGAGCGTGGCAACCCTTTCTGCTCAGATAGTCCTCAAAGTGTGTCCTTCTGATTCTAGTTTCTTGGGACGAAGCTCTCTATACTGTGGGTCGTGCGTCCGCGATGTATGTATGTATGTATGTATGTATGTATGTATGTATGTATGTATGTATGTATGTATGTATGTATGTATGTATGTATGTATGTATGTATGTATGTATGTATGTATGTATGTATGTATGTATGTATGTATGTATGTAGTAGCAGTAGTAGTAGTAGTAGTAGTAGTAGTAGTAGTAGTAGTAGTAGTAGTAGTAGTAGTAGTAGTAGTAGTAGTAGTAGTAGTACGTAGCCACCTCCACGGCCGCACTGGAGGAGCGGCACGCGTGCACCCATTTCAATAGAGGAGGACACCCGCACACGCTAATATTAAAAAGATAGTTGTTTCTGACAAAATAACTTAGAGAGAGGAGTAATAGGGTCTTAATCTACAATAAAATTTGCCTTGAGTGTGATGCTCAGAATGGGAACCTTGCCAACCTTATCCTTGCTGCCGGACTGCTGTTCTTGTTGAAAATGACTCATCCACTTTTCTCCCATTCGCCCTTCCCGCAGACGCTGCGTCATGCTCTCTATACCCGGCTGCAGAAATTAGGTGCCTTCTTCTTTTTCTAACCACTACCACCCACCACCACTACTTACTGTGGCGCCACTATTGGCCGCCGCAAAACCTATCTTCTCACCACTAGTCGTTCGCTCCATCACCGTATTTCATCCTCTGTCACGCACCGCATCCGCTCTCTTTTGTCCTCCTTCGGTCTATCAATTACGCAGATGGCGACGCCACTTGCGCAGGAACGAGCAATAAAGAGTTGCGCTCTAAAAAAAATAAAGAAAATGAATGCGAACACTTCGTAGAAATGCGCATGAAGACCTAAGAACTTCGCGACTCCGGCCCCACTTAGAGTTTGCTTGCACATTTCGCATTTGTATCAATGTACAAGTGCGTACGTGTAGACGGAATTTTTCTACTGTGCTTCTATTACTACTTCTAGCTGTTAATAACAATAATATATTAATAATTAGAAGAAGGGAATGAACTTACCAGCCACGAGAAGTGACAGGAAGAGTCTCATATTCTAGAAAAGAAAAAAAATGCAAAAATGGGCATTAGTGAGAGCCAAACAGGCTGCATGAACTTGCTAAAACAAAAGCTCTAGTGGGACGGCATGCATGCGGTTTGTAAACCCGGTAGTGGATGCTAGTTTGACGCCATTGGCTCAGTTTAGAGGGACCACTTGGTCATTGTACTTCAGATGAGCGTGCCATTTCATCTAAATATACACACATGAGTTTATCAACGGTGTTTGTGAATTAAGGCACCTATTCTGTTGAGGTGTTCGGTACAATATTGCACTTATAGGTGCAGAGTGTTTCTCAGCCTGACGCTTAAAGTTACAGAATGCCACGATACCTGCACGTTAAGGACCGGAACTCGTGAAAAGGTTATTACAGAACTTTTGGTGCACTGTGTACTCGGGAGTGAAGGGGAGTTTAAACCTCTGAAATATCCCCTGACGAATGCATTATTTTTTTAGTTTTGAACTGATCTCAATAATACAAACACATGAACGAACATACATAATGTATATGGTACCTCTCGCCCACCCTCATACACATAAATTTGGAAAAAAAATCCTTACTACGCTTCGGCTCTGGTGCTCCTTCTCCAGAGTAAAGCAAAAAGAAGAAAAGTTAGATGCAACCAGAAAATGACTGCGCGCTTGCAAACCAGCTATGTACTTTTTTGGAACAAAGTATACAGAATAGGAATTATTCCTTCATTGTTCCCAGTCAAAATACTATGCTTAGCTAATTGATGACACCAGAACATGAAAAACCATACCAGGGGTTCCGGTTCCAAGTTGACCTGGCTCAGTACACTTGTGTCAAAGCACAAGTGGCTTGTAACTTTGGTTCACTGAAGAATTCTATGCTACAAATACCTTTCATTCTATTGAATGAAGCTGTGGGTGAGCCTACCACTTAGAAATTTCAGTCTCATGTGCACTCTACCACAATCGAATGTGCCCCATGCAATGGTGTTTTTATGTGCATTCCATAAGTCCTGTTAAGCCCGCTGCTTCAACTAGGTTCGTAAAATATCGCACTATAAAAAATAATAGCTGAACTCGACTATGGCGCTTACAGATAAAATATAACTTCAGATTAACTTAGCTTGTGCGCACAGCGATCCAGTCACTGTGACTTTTCGGTGAGGGTTCGTGGAGAAATTCACTAATAAAGCATCCAAAGATTTCTTCACTCCCAGTCGTTTGTGTATTGCAAAAGTTGTAGTATGCACCAAGTAGTCCTTTATGTCTCATATTTACATCTTCGAGACGAGCCCGGTGTCGAATGCGGCTTCCTCGCTCCTGAGAATAAGTGAGCCAACGCAAACTGCAGAGAGCCACTTTGTCTATGTATCGCCGTGTAGCACCGCTGTCCAATTTCTCGGCACACTCGCTTAAGCAAGCCGGGCACGCATCGCCCATGGCTGCAGCAGCTTCACAAATGGCAAATGTCATTCCGTCTAAAGCCAAATAAAAATCGCTAGAAAGTGTACATAACGTATTTGTGCGCTGCCATAGGTTCATCTGTTTTGTTTTATTTGCTGTCAGCACTCCGGCTATTTTTTATTAGTTTTTTAAATGTTTACACAATACCTTATTCATTATTTTTACTGTGTTCGTCTTCTGTTTTTAATGTTTCATTCAGGCATTATGCACATGGCATGCTTTTGTCAACCGCTGTAACTGCTCAGTATATGAGGTGGCCAGGTTCCCCTCAAGCTCAGCTTATCGTCCACTCTCAGCTTATCGCTCGATCACGATAAGCTGAGAGTGGACGATGATATATACGAATGGGATGAGCAGAAGGATTGCCTGAAATGTATCCGCCCGCAACATAACCTCGACGAATGACTCGATCATAAACAATTGCGAGTGGTTCTCCTTAATTCTAGGAGCATTGTCAATAAAGTTCACGAGCTTGAAGAAATCATATTTACCTATGATCCCCAAATTATAGCAATTACAGAGACCTGGCTAACTCCAGACATTCTAGATTCTGAAATAGTTCCTCCAACTCATAAAATGGTTAGACGTGATCGAGGCTGCAGAGGAGGAGGCGTTGCTTTGGTGGTCAAACAGGAAATCACTTGCATAACTATGGACGAAATAATCGACAATGAAGGTGTATGGTGTCAAATTGATTTTCGTGGGCTCTCGGCTCTCGTAGGTGTAGTCTGCCGGCCCCCTTTTTCGCCGGAGTCGTTTTTGGAAAACATTCAGTCTTACATGCAGCAGAAGTGCAAGCCTAATCAAAAAGTCATATTAGCAGGGGACTTCAACCTACCATCAATTGACTGGAACACTCTTCACCCAGGTTCAACAGACGTAGCGAACTGTAGCTTGTTGCTTGAATTGATGCTGAACTTTAATCTCGTTCAACTTGTTAAAGATGCTACCAGAGTTGCTCGAAGCACTGAAAGTGCACTAGATCTTCCATTTGTTGGAAACTTTCCAGATTACACTAAGGCCAGTGTTTATGATGGAATCTCTGATCACAAGCTGGTTTTACTTACCGCGAATTTGTGCCCTGACAAAAAGAATTCTGCGACCAAGAGTGTCTTTAATTTTTCTGCTGCGGATGATGAAGCTATTATAGATAAACTTGGTTTGTGCTTCGGTGACTTTGAGGCAGGAGGAGATGTATTAAGTCTGTGGAGTACGTTTAAAAACGTTACTGCATCGTGTCTTGATAAATTCGTACCGAAATTTCAGAAAAAGAAACGGTGCAACCCCTGGATAACACACGAAATAATACAATTGAAAAGAACAATATCAAGAAAACGTAAAGCAGCACGTGAAGATAACCAGGCCATATCTTCCCTCTCAGTAACACTGAAGCACAAAATACGGACCGCTCGAGATTATTTTTTTGGAACAACACTTGTTAACTTCATGGAAAACGCTTTGCAAAAGTTTTGGGGATACTTGTCCGGAAACAAAAAATTTGTTGAACAGCTTCGCGTTGATGGCTGCGCAGTTACTGATCCTTACGCAATTGCTCTAATGAGCTAAACAGAACATTCCACAGTGTGTTCAGTCAACAGAGTTTAACCAATAATCCGACGGAACCATCTCCTCTCTTGCCCAACGTAATGCCGGATATAGATTTAAATGTAAATGGTATTTGCCTTCTTCTTCTAAAACTTGATACCAAGAAGTATTCTGGCCCTGACGGTATCCCTAATGCCTTTTTGAAGCGTTATGTGGATATTATTTCACATTACTTATATATTTTGTTCAATAAATCTTTGGATGACGGATGCCTTCCTACTGGTTGGTTGTGTGGAAAAATTGTCCCAGTCCGCAAGGATGGAAGCAAACTGCTCGCTTCGAACTTCAGGTCAACATCATTAATCAGTAGTTGCTGTAAACTACTTGAACACATCCTCTCCAGCCAGATAACTTCGTTCTTGGAATCAAAAAACATATTAGGCAGCTTCCAGCACGGGTTTAGAAAAAAGTTATCAACGACGACCCAGCTCGTATCAGTCATACACGACTTCGCTGATGCTATTAATGACAGAAAACAAATAGATGCAATATTTTTGGACCTATCAAAAGCCTTTGATAGGGTACCACACTCTTTACTGATACGAAAAATGCAGCGTGTAGGGATTGCTCCCTGCCTTGTGGACGGGATTTCTGCATATCTGAAAAACAGAACGCAGTTTGTAGAAATTAGCGGCTGCCAATCACAAAACCTTGATGTATTGTCAGGAGTGCCCCAGGGGTCGGTGAATGATATCTATGTGAATGATATTTGCGATGATATTGACGCGGGAGTGACTGTGAAAATGTTTGCAGACGACTGTGTTATTTATACAACTGTCAGTAGCCCCTTGCATCAATCATTGCTTAACGACAACTTGTGCAAAATTGCTGACTGGTGTGAGAGGTGGCAGATGGTTGTTAACTACTCAAAAACTTGCGCTCTTACAGTAACACACAAGAAAACTCCTCTTAAATATAAATACCATGTCCGTAACCAAAGTATTGAATTTGTTAATACCGTAAAATATTTGGGATTGACCATTAATACGAAACTTAGCTGGGATGCTCACATCGACGACGTTTGCGCCAAGGCCTACAAGAAGCTATGCTTCTTAAGAAGAAAGCTGAGGTCATGTGATTGGAAAGTTAAACTTGCATCCTATAAAACCCTAGTTCAACCAGTGCTAGAATACGCATTGCGTGGGACCCATATTTAAAGAAAGACATAGATAAAGTGGAAAGGATTCAGCGGCTAAGCGCACGGTTCATTTTTTCAGACTTTAGGCGCCTCTCCCCCGTTTCTGAAATGTTAAATAAATGTGAGCTGGAACTACTGGAATGTAGGCGAAGAATTGCAAGGTTAGTCTTCTTTTATAAACTATACAACAATGAATCTGGTTTAAATAAAGAATTGTACATTCTGCCACCTCCTCAGCGCTCAGCAAGGTTAAATCATTCAAAAGCTGTAAGACCATATGCTCCTAAAAATAAGACATTCAAGTACTCCTTTTTTGTAAGAACCATTGAAGACTGGAACTCACTGCCTTCCGACTGCGTGCACGCTCCGACTTCTTCTAGTTTTGACCTCTGTGTTAGGAACCTTATGTAACCCTCTCCTGCTAGGATGGTGAAAAACTGTCTGCAGTATTCCTTAAATAAATAAATAAATAAATAAATAAATAAATAAATAAATAAATAAATAAAAGCTCCTCTAAGCAGTTTTTTCACCTGGTCTCCTTGCACTTGTTGCGATATAAACTCAATTCAATATAAAACAAGAGCAACGTGCCCACAGTAACTTGTGTGCGCTTATCAGAATCACCGGTATGGCCTTCAATATGGTGGCTATGCGGTTGCCAGCTCAGCTGGCACACTTTTCGCTACCGTACCCGCCAACCTGACATCACGTGAATAAAACTTATATGGTAAAATCAACCAGCTTATGCGCCGTTGTGCCTCCGTTATGTTTTATTTGCAGAGCGTTGCTTACCGCCCCTCCATACACCTTACGTGGCCTGATGGCGCTCACAATAAAGCGCTCACTAAGGCTGTAACAAGATCAGCAATACTCAAAACTGGGTTAGAACTAAACGAACATGGTTTGAAATAATGCAGATCCAAGGAAAACGCTGCTCTCAGGGCGTCCCAAGAGGCAATGCAATGTCAGATAGACCGTTTGAGAAAGTTAGTGCACGAAAATTCCACGTGCCTAACTGCTCAGGATCAATACTTTCGAAACAAAAATACAGAAATTAAAGGGATCCCACGTGCCCCAAAATGAAAACCTTGCATAATTGCTTGCCAAAGGTGGTGATGCCTTGGGGGACCCAATAAGTGAACAGGACATAGAAATATGCCACCGTTTGCCAGCGAGGAGTGCCGCTTCGCAAAGTAACACGGCACCAGACACAGCATGACGATAGCGCTCGTGTCTTTCGTGTCCTTCTTTTCTCTGTGTCGTCGTTTTGTTCTCGCGCTATAACTATCGTCATGCCATACCAACTAGCCCAAGCTGCCACACCAGACACATGTGTTGCAAAGAACAACGAGGTATGCCCTCGTGCAAGCGCTGTTCCCGATCAGGGTAGCAGAGCAGGCAGTGACGCCCCCCTGAACGAAAACATCGTGGTTGTTTTCAATCGCTGAGCTAAGAGGAATGTCATCGTTAAGAAAGCACGGAGAACTCGATTCACAGCTGAGGAACTGGGATTCACAACTAAACAGTCTGTTTTCGTAAATGAACACCTTTGTCCCCAACTGAAAAATTGCTGAGCATGACGATTGTTCGGAAAGGGGAAATGAATTGGTGCTTTGCGTGGGCAAGTGGTGGCAAAGTATTTGCGCATGCATCTCGTGCAGTTCAAATCGCATCTGAAGCCGACTTGCATAAGATGCGCGCGGCCGCTTCAAGCAGCCGCGGGGCATCTAGCATACCGTAGGCTTATCTGATTAGCGCTTTAGTTTTTGCGGCGCGACCTTTTTTTTTAACTTTACTTTCTTTCCTTTCTTCTTCTTTTTTCCTTTTGTGAAGATGGCGATATTACCACGTGATATCCATATACCTAACACTAGTGGATATTGCAGTATCATGCACTTCAATGCTCGATCAGCTCACTACAAGCACTATGATATAACTACGTTTTTCGATGAATTCTCATTTAAATTCGACATCATCATGATTTATGAAACCTGGTACACGTGCAATAACGAGGTACTACGCTTGCCAACGTATAAATCGTTCTTTCTAAACAGGCCCTCTCGTCGAGGGGGAGGTGTGTTGCAACTAATTGCTGACCATTTGGTTTGCAGCCTTCTCTCAGACTTTTCAGCGATTACACCAGACTATGAAGCATTATCGCTAGCATGTCGCAAGTATGTATAAGTGGTAGTTTATCGTCCACCTGACAGAAAAACAAGCGTTTTTTCGATTTCTTGAAAATCTGCTTACGTATGCGTGCTTTAACAAGTTGCACATTATCATAGGGGGTGACTGCAACATTAACCTTCTACAGCAAACTGAAACATCTGGTAACTTCGAACCACTACTTGCTTCTTTTGTGTGTGCTGATATTATTACTGGACCTGCACGTGTCACTTCAGATACTAAAAGCCTTATCGAATTACTTATCACAAATGACATAAGTGATTCAACCGTGTCTGGAACTGTTATTGCCGATATTAGTGATCACTACCCTATATACATGTTTCGAAATTGCAACGACTATCTTAATTGTGCAAAAGTATCAATTCCAGAATCATACAAAATACAGGAAATTAGTAACAAAACATTAGACACTATTAGGCATGAAATTACCCACATTAGTTGGGATCCTGTCTATAAATCAGTTAACGCAAATGAGGTGTATGAAATACTAATGTGCCTGTTAACGAAACCTTACCTTAAGTGCTTTAAGTATTAAACGGTCAAAACCCTCAAGATAAGTCGAAAACAATGGATGACGCGAGAATGTCTGGAAATGATTGAGAAGAAAAATCTACTGTATACGAAATTTATGAAAACAAGGCAGCATAACAATTTTTCGAAATTCAAGCGGTACAGAAATTTTGTAACGAAGCACCTGAGAAAAACTAAGGATGCGTACTATGAAGCTCTCTTCAAGTGGGTTAGCACTCGTGGCGACGTGCTTTGCCGAGAAATAAATAAGCTTCTAAATAGTCGTTGCTATCGAGAAAACGCACTTGAGTTAAACACAGGTAACAATATAGTAAAAGGTGAAGAACTTGTTAATAATTTTAACGTGTACTTCACAACACTGGTGTCCTCCGATTTATCAAACCCTTCTCGTGCCTGAAATAGCGATTACAGGGACTTTCTAGGTGTGCCAAACATGAGCACTCATGTTTTTTAAACACAACTCCTGAAGAAGTATTGTCTGTATTTATGTCACTAAAGAACACTACTGCTCGGGACATAGATGACCTACAAATTAGGCCTATTAAAACAGCACTTGATCTTTTGTTACCCGTTCTTACCCATCTGTTTAATACCTGCTTACCTACGGGAGTTTTCCCAGAAAGAGTGAAGCATGTGAGAGTTAGTGTATTATACAAATCTGGTGACCGAAATGTCTTTTCTAACTATCATCCAATCTCCATACTTCCTGTTATATCTAAAGGGCTAGGGAAAATCATATATCAACGTGTCATATCTTTATGTGAAAATTACTCTATGTTATCACCGCATCAATTCGGCTTCCGACGGGGCATGTCCACGGAACTGGCTCTCCTCACACAAAAAGAACTCATACTTAACTCATTTGAAAAGAAACTGTTAACACTGGGTATATTTATTGACTGTTCTAAAGCATTCGACAGAATCAACCACGAAATACTTTATGCAAAATTGCGTCATTATGGTTTTCGTGGAACCGCACTTGACTTTCTGAAATCGTATTCATCACAAAGAAAGCAATCTGTAGTTAAAAATGACAGCCAATCCTCCTTACTAACCATAACGTCAGGTGTACCTCAGGGCAGCATATTAGGGCCCCTACTGTTTAATATTTATATAAACGTCATAACAAGTGTCAGCAAATAAGTGAACTTTATAATTTATGCAGATGACACTAGTATAGTTTTCCATGGTAATGATTTGGGTAAGCTTGCAGACACGGCCAACAACATTCTTAACGACATCTTCATATGGAGTACTACAAATTATTTATTGATCAACACAAAAAAATCCAAAGCTGTGGTATTCGCACCGGTTCAGAAGGCTGTCTGTCGGGGTTTGGATATACACCTAGGGCCCGAAAAAGTTGAGGTTGTCAGAAAAGTTTCATCATTAAGAGTAATTTTTAATGAAAATCTTAATTAGAACGAACACGTTAATAAAGTAACTAGAAATATAGCTATGGCATGGTACAGTCTCTAAACTTCGACATATGCTTCCAGCAAACATTAAACTTTTTTTATAATACGTTGTTTTAATCTCACATAAACTATTGTAGGCTAGTGTGGACAGATACATCTAAAGAAAATCAAAACAAATTATGTTTTACTGCAGAAAAAAGCGTTTTGTCATATTGCAAATGTACCATACGACGCACATACAAGTGATTTCTTCAGAGAGTATAACATTTTGCCGATCGATAGCATACACAGCTTTAACCTTATTATGAAATACAAACAAAGCTTGCTATCAAACAACGCTTGTTTTCTTAAACTGTGTAACCTCAGGAAAACTACACAATCCCATAATGACGTTCGGAAAAGGCCTTCCTGGTTCATTCGATATTCGCAAACCAATCATGGTTTGAGAAGACTTGAACACTGTATTCCTGCTTGTCTTAACATGTTTGAAAATAAAGACATTGCCACCTTTAATATACATAAAAAACAACTTAAGAAGCTTCTCATCCAGAATGGTGGCGGGTAGTATAGCTGCTTCTAATTGTCTGGCTAAAATACTATATGTAAGAAAAGCACCCTATAATAGTGCTCGTGTGTAACATGGCATCTTATGATGTTTGCTTTCTTTGCCATTTTTTTGCTTTTTTTACGAGTAAAGCATGTAACATTTCACTCGTCAGTGTTTTCCTTGTACATCAAAGCTTGTGCTCTTCGCATAAACAGTGTTGTAAATGTTTTATAATCATTTTGTAATACTGTGTTAGCCGTTTAGCAACGTGTGCATTGTTTCATGATTGACCATACTCTGTTTTCTTTATTTATTTGTTGTTTTCTCTCTTTGTGGTTTGCATATTTTATGTAAACCTGTAACTGATGCAATTTGATGCCTTTTCTTTTAATTTCCTAATTTCTTGAAGTTTGAAAATCGAGGTCAAATTGTTCTTTCATGTTTATGCTCTGCATATTTTTAATGCAAGTGAAAAGGGGTAGGAGCCTCATCAAGATGCTAACATAGCAGCTTATTGCTCTTATCCTTGCGTTTTCTTTCCGCGACTCTGTGAAGAGAATGCTCAATAAAACTGAAACTGAAACTGAAACTACACATAATCTCTGGTGTTTGTTGAGAAATAGTCGGTGCATAGGATCCACGTAAAAAGGACATCTTAGAATTTCTGAAGTATTTTTGAGTGCGGCTGTATTATTTCACTTAATTTTTTAAAATATTTTAAATGATTATGCCAGATTTTTGTGAAGTCTTCTCTTGGATATGCGTCATTTTGTCAAATCACCTCGACTTTTGCAGGGGCAGACGTAACTGTCACAGTAAACCATACTACATTTAGTGAAGTGAAAACCTCCGAATATAATTTGCAATGCTTCAACAGACGTGTTTTAACCTCGAAGTCTCTGTCTAGGTGCATTGAAGTTCAACGAGATCCACTTAGCATATTTTCATTGCACCGATTTTGCGGAGTACGCAGTGAAAACAACGAACGTCTTGCTGTCCTCCTCAGAGTGAATCTCCCGTTCGGACAAAAGTTTGATACCCTAAGCCATGTTATCAAGACCTTCTGCAACCTAAATGATTTTAAATAGTTATGGAACCTTCCAACTGGTACCATGAAAGATTTGCATCGTGAAATGAAAAAATAATCACCACCGTATCATATCGCTAAAAAGCGGGCACACAATGGGCACAAAAATGGGCCAAAAGTGACGCAGGCGAGTCCTTGTCCTGACGTCACATCGCTGTGACAGCAGCAATGCCAGCGTTAGTTATCGGGGCTACATACGTTTATCGTTGTTGTTGCATTCCGCGGGCAGCTGCATACAGCATTTTGGCAACATGAAATGCACACGTACTCTTCACTTGCTGTTGTGCCAATATACTTTATTTGTCCATAATTTTTACAGCGAAGCTACGACTCGGTAGAGATACTCTAAAACTGTACCACGATACCTTACAAGATACAGAGGCCAGAAGTACTTGAAATAAAGTTGCTAGATACCACTGAAAAAAAAAAGTCCGACATGAAGCTTGCCACTTGAACGTTGAGATACTACGACACAATAGCAAATTTATATATAGACTTAGATGAAGTAGCAGTGACCACCTATACGCACAAAGATGTCCGCTTCAGAGAGTCCTAAGTGTGATCAATTCTTAATTGACTGAAATGTAGCTTACTTATCTCAAAGGTACTGTCCTTCTTGCTCAAAGTTCAATATTTTCTTTCCAGAACAACTATCGGCGTTTGTTTTAACTGTTTAACAGGACAACTCTTTATATACATACTGCTGACAGCGCTAAATTCTTGCATGTAGCTTTGGTAATTGGTAGGAGTCGCTATTCATCTTGCCGGCTAGCCCGGCGAGCTGTGATCTATTCACCAAAATCTAAATAAGAAGCCTTCACACGATGGCCCAAATATCGGTGTATACTGTTAAGTTGTCCGTAAAAGACCATGTACACAATTCTGGATCATTCTGTACAGGAGCAACAAAGGTGGTAATGACATTGTTTGTGACTCGTTTGTGTATACATAGAAGACATTAACCAGCAATGACTATTCATATTGTTGATTTGATTGATTTGTGGGGTTTAACGTCCCAAAACCACCATTTGATTATGAGAGACGCCGTAGTGGAGGGCTCCGGAAATTTTGACCACCTGGGGTTCTTTAACGTGCACCCAAATCTGAGTACACGGGCCTACAACATTTCCGCCTCCATCGGAAATGCAGCCGCCGCAGCCGGGAATCGAACCCGCGACCTACGGGTCAGCAGCCGAGTGAGTACCTTAGCCACTAGACCACCGCGGCGGGGCCTATTCATACTGTTACCATCTACTCTCGTAAAGTGTTCATTGTCAATATACTCACTAACGTGCAATCTTTCAGCAGTTTTAGTCAATGAAAAAACGTGTACGATCAAGAAACATCGCAGACCTATTCTATTGTCACGTGTTAGGGACAATTCAGAAGGCAGCAGTCAATTGTTAGAGATCGAGACGTAACTGTGGACTTGTGCTTAGAAAACTAAGTAAATCATATTACAAGCAAAGCATGCCTTACACCGGTAGCGGCGATCACAATCGCCGGCCATCGGTTGTCTGATCAACGGCAGCACGATTCTTACACACATCAGTCATCGAACCTTCCAGCGATATCGTGGCTTCTCGCATAAGCGTCAGAAACAAAATATTGACTGCTCACATCCGGCGCGCATGCACCTAAGTAACCACGGAGAGCGCCTCACCGATATCCGGTAGGCATACGACGGGACGTACATCGGATGTAAAAAGCAAACAAATTTTTAAGTTTTGCTCGAGATCTCTCTAGGATAGCCGACACGGACATTGACAGGCCCTTGAGCGGACAGACGGATGGACACACACACACACACACACACACACACACACACACACACACACACACACACACACACACACACACACACACACACGCGCGCGCACGCACGCACGCACACAAACACACGCACACGCACGCACGCACACACACACACACACACGTGTGTGTGTGTGTGTGTGCATGTGCAGACGGATGGACACACACACACACACACACACAGACGGATGGACAGACGGATGGACACACACACACACGCACGCACACACACACACACACACGTGTGTGTGTGTGTGTGATTAAAAAAGTTCTGTAGGTCCGGTGCACATATAGTCAAGAAATAATGAAGCACAGTTACGGAAATTGGATACTTTTTGACTCTACGTTTCGGCCGTGCCATGGCCGAAACATAAATATATATATATATTGCCAAAGTTCGACCAATGCAGAATACGCGTGCAACAATTTGCGTTCGTAAAAGCCACCACACAAGTAGCAAGAAAGCCGCACCAAGGAGTGCCGTCCTGCACGCGCCACGATGCTACGCCACGGGACAGGCACGAGACTCGAGGGGCAGAGGAAGAGACCGACGAAGTTGGAGTCAGTGAGCAAGGGACATTTTGGCTGACCATTTTTAGTATGGAGTTTAGGCGCATATGTTCGCCCTAAATAAATAGTTTATATAGTACCAGGTGCTATATTTATTGGTAACATTCTGGTGGAGGTGCTGGGTATGATTCTAAGCCCACCACAGGCAAAGGAGAGAATCCCAGATCCCAGAAGATTGGAGCCAGCAGAATGAACACCTGTACACCAACGCACGAGTCACCGACGACATGGTGAGCAGCCCGAGTTTGGCCCCCTAATTGACCCATCAAGACTTGTCGAGACCTCAAGCACAAGCGCCACTGCGATGGCCACCCAGTCGATGCCGTCACCATCTCACCTCATCGTAGATTCACCACGTACACCAGAGGTCTTCCACGGTGACACCTTTGAAGATGCCGAGAACTGGCTTGAAGGCTTCGAGCGCGTTGCACGTTCACGTTGCGCGTTGCACGTTCTGGGATGAAGCTCAAAAACTTCGTTACGTTTACGTCGCCCTGCAAGATTCGGCACGTACGTGGTTTGAGAACCACGAAGCGTCCTTGCTGTCGTGGGACGACTTCCGACGAGAGCTAGTCGCAATCTATCCGAACACGGACCGCAAAGAGAAGGCACAGGCTTTTCAGGCGAGGAACCAACGGAGTAACGAGAGCGTGGCCATGTACATAGAAGACATGTCGCGGCTCTTCCGCGGAGCCAACCAAAACATGGCCGAGGAGAAGTTGCGGCACCTAATGCGCGGAGTAAAAGAAGAAATTTTTGCAGGCCTGTTGTGTAATCCACCGCCAACTGTGGCGAAGTTCTGGTCCGAGGCAACGACCATGGAAAGGACACTACAACAACGTGCGCGACTGTACAACAGAGACTTCGGCATCTCTTCAGTCAGGGTGGAGTCAACAACCCTCCCCACCAACATTGACGTCCTCCGGGAAATGGGGAGGGCTATCGTTAAGGGGGAGCTCCAAAAACTGCAACTCACCCAAAGTCCTCCAGCGATGCCCTCAATCGCGGACGTTGTACGTGAAGAAGTGCGCCAAGCAATTATTCAACCACAGCCTCAGGTGCCCCACCACACGCAATCGGAACCTCAGCCACAGCTGTCGTATGCGCAAGTCGTACGGCAAGACATCAGACGCCCGAACTTTGTACAAGCTCCCGTTATGCCACCGACGTTTCCTCGCAGTACGCCACCGCCGATGCTAGAAGCGAGACCCCGCAAAAGTGATGTATGGCGCACTGCAGACCGGCGGCCCCTCTGCTACCACTGTGTGGAGGCAGGTCATCTTTATCGGACATGCCACTACCGTCGGGTCGGGCTACGTGGCTTCCCAGTGAATGCACTCTGCCCTCGTAACCGTGAGCTCCCTTACGAAATCGAAGAATTTTTATTTTCGCGCTATGCCTCTCCAAACGCTCAGTGAAATGAATCGCGGTCGATTGCACCAATGCGCAATAGGTCTCCGAGTCCACGCTCATTATCTACTTTCCCGCGGCGTCGTTCACCAAGCCCACGACGGGAAAACTAGAACCAGCGAGCTGTGGAGGCAGGGCCGCTGATTTCGAAAAACTGAAAACCCTCCATCGTTAACCGGATCAGACGACGACACTGACAAGATAACGGATAAGACGGACAAGTGCAGTAATCGTGACGTGACATCCGAGCTACAAGTCAGAATCGACGACGTCAAGACCATAGCGTTAATAGACGTGCACTGGTGCAGACTACTCAGTAATAAGTAGCATGCATGCAAAGAAGCTGAAGAAAGTGCTCACCCATTGGACCGGACCGCAGATACGCACCGCTGGAGGGCACTTAGTCAGCCCTGTAGGATTGTGCACAGCGAGTGGGAATAAGAGGCCATGTGTACGTCTGCAGTTTTATTGTTCTCCCCAAATGTTCCCGTGAGGCAAATCTGGGCATAGACTTCCTGCAAGCAAACAGGGTCCGCATCGACTTGCAGAAATCCCAAGTTTCTTTCTCTACAGAGAACTTTGAGGCCGTGTGTCATGCAGAGCAACCAATTGTTTCGTCTCTTCGTACTGTGGATGAAGGTGTGACAGTGCCGCCAAGTAGCAGCGTGACAGTTTCCGTGAAAAGCGACGTTTTTCGTGAACATACCGGACTGATGGAAATATCGAACTGCTACTCACAAAGGAGATACGCGTGGCGAGAGGTCTAGCGAATCTGCGGAACGGATATACTGATGTGCTATTGACTAACTTCACCAACTAGGTACAGCATGTGGCGAAGGGAGCAGCCATAGGATCACTTCATGACTGCGTACAAGTTTCAGGTGTTCGCACCATAGAAAATGCACCAACAACGTCCTCAACAGTGGGCAGTATTCTCGAGAAAATAGATATTGACCGAGAGCTTTCATCTCTGCAGAAAGACCAGATTGTGGACATGATCAAAGAATTCACAGAGTGTTTTTCCTCTTCATCAAAAGTCGGACGTACTCCTGTAGCAAAGCACCGCATTGTAATCGAAGGACATGTTAGACCAGTTTGTCAGCATCCATACCGAGTAGCTCCGAAAGAAAGGGAGGCGATAAAGAAGCAAGTACAGGAGATGCTCGACGACGATGTCATACAGCCCTCCAAAAGCCCATGGGCATCACTGGTAGTACTTGTGAAGAAGAAGGACAACACCATGTGGTTCTGTGTTGACTACAGAAAACTCAACCTCGTCACGAAGCGGGACGTGTACCCACTCCCACGAGTCGACGATACGTTGGATAAACTGCGCAATGCTCACTTTTTTGCATCGTTGGACCCAAAGAGCGGGTACTGCCAAACAGAAGTCGACAAACGAGATCGCGAGAAGACGGCGTTTGTGACACCCGACGGACTCTACGAATTCAAAGTACTCCCGTTTGGTTTGTGTTCTGCTCCCGCTACTTTCCAGAGGATGATGGACCCTGTACTCTCCTGCCTCAAATTGCAGTCATGCCTTGTCTATCTTGTTGATGTAATTTTTTTCCACTACGTTCGAGCAGCACGTGCAGAGATTGAGAATGGTACTGGACGCCATTCGCACGGCTGCACTTACGATCAAACCCGGAAAGTGTCACTTTGGATTCCGAGAGCTTCGGTTCCTCGGGCACATTGTCAGTTCTCACGGTGTCCGCCCAGACCTGGATAAGATCACTGCGATTGAAGAATTCCCAAGGCCAAGAAACAAAAAGGCTATGCGGCGTTTCCTGGGGCTTTGTGCTTACTATAGGCGTTTCGTTGAAAACTGCTCCAAGATTGCGGAATCACTGAGACGGCTCACGAAGGAAGGTGTTCCATTCATCTTGCACCAAGAGCAAGAAGACACCTTCTCCGAGTTACGACGGCGTTTGCAGTCACCTCCCAAACTCGCTCATTCTGATGAAGATGCCAAAACCGACATTCATACGGACGCCAGCAACGTTGGCCTCGGTGCTATTCTTGTTCAGTGGCAGAACAGGGAAGAAAAAGTTATTGCTTACGCAAGCCGCACTCTGCCAAAAGCTGAGTATATTTATTCAGCTACAGAAAAGGAATGTCTCGCAGTTATATGGGCCATCAGTAAGTTTCGTCCATATTTATACGGTAGACCGTTCAAAGCTATCAGTGACCATCATTCATCGTGGTGGCTTGCGAACCTTAAGGATCCTTTCGGAAGACTTGCTAGATGGAGCCTGCATCTACAAGAATATGACATCACCGTAGTCTACAAGTCTGCCCACAAGCCCAATGACGCGGATCAATTGCTTGTCACGAGCTCCAGTCCGGACCTCGTCTCCTGAGCATGAACAAGATTCCGCATTTCTTGGAGCTATGAATGTGTCAGAGATGTCTCATGATCAGCGAATGGACCCATAAATAATTCTGCTCATTCAATACTTAGAGGGGCAACAAGTCGAAGTACCGCGAGTTTTCGTCCATGGACTACCTTTCTGCGTCCTCCGCAACAACGTTCTCTACAAGAGAAACTTTGAACACGGTGAAACGTTCCTACTGCTGATACCATCGTCACTGCGAGCGAAAATTTTAGAAGTATGGCATGATGACCCATCGGCAGGTCACTTGGGCATTAGTAGGTCTTTGCAAGAATCCGCCAGAGATATTACTGGCCAAAATTGATGGATTCAGTACAGCACTATGTCAGATCATGCCGAGAATTCCAAAGACGCAAAGTACCGCCCCTCAAGCCAGCAGTTCTTTTGAAACCGATACAGCCACCTAAAGTCCCATTTCAGCAGGCCAGAATGGATTTGCTAGGACCATTTCCTATGTCGTCGTTCGGGAAGCACTGGATAGTTGTAGCAACCGACTACATGACCCGGTATGCCGAGACGTCATCTATCACCAAAGGAACGGCAAATGAAGTGGCCCAGTTTTTTGTGATCCAGATAGTGGTGCGACATGGTGCACCTGAAGTCCTTATAACTGACAAAGGAACTGCGTTCACTGCCAGGCTAGAACAGTCTGTCATGAAACTAACGCACACCGACCACAGAACAACTACAGCGTACCATCCGCAAACTAACGGGTTAACAGAAAGGCTGAACAGGATGCTTGCTGACATGATCGCGATGTATGTGGACGTCGAACATCGGACTTAGGACACCTTATTACCGTATGCCACAGTTGCATACAATACCGCAGTACAAGAGACAACCCACTTCACGCCATTTCAACTTGTTTATGGTCGGACAGTAATAACGACATTATACGCGATGCTGACTGTCAACAGCACGAATGAAGAGGACCCTGACATCAGCGAATATGTAGAAAGGGCAGAAGAGGCGCGACAACTAGCACGGAACCACATGATTCAACAGCAGGACGTCGACGTGCACTTACAATCTAAGACGAAGGGAGGTTCAAAGCTCCCCTGAAGATCAAGTGTGGGTCTGGACGCCTGTACGTGCACGTGGCCTATCAGAAAAGCTTATGTGGCGCTATTTTGGCCTTTACAGGGTTTTCCTTCAGCTAGGCCCATTAAACTACGAAGTGATCCCTGAAGGTCAAGTATGCACAACACGACGCAGGAATCTCCCGGAAGTCGGAGATGTAGTACGAATGAAACCGTACTACGACAGGAAATGAACAAACGAACTGACTCACGTCATCTAACTCAACGACAAGTCCCATTGTTTAGAAACTGTCAGCTGGCTCTACCAACGCCGACTAAATTTCAAGGCCGAAAGGCTGCCGCAGTGACGTCAGAAAGTGGGGGCCCAGTTACGCCGCGAACGCGGCGGAAAGCCTGTGTTTCGTTCACGTTTTAGGAGAACAAACGCTCCCGCTCTCGCAGCTGCTGCGGCTTGATTGGGCCGAATAAAAGATGTGGAAAAAAAGTCTTACTGAGTATGCTCAGTTGGGCAACTGGGCCCCCCACCTCTGACGTCACTGCGGCAGCCTTTCGGCCTTGAAATTTAGTCGGCGTTGGCTCTAAGCATCGGGGCGGTGCGTGCTAGGAGAGGGACTAATGCCACAGTTCGACCATCGCAGAATACGCGTGCAACAATTCGCGTTCGTAAAAGCCGCCACACAAGTAGCAAGAAAGCCGCGCCATGGAACGCCGTCCTGCAAGCGCCACGATGCTACGCCACGGGACCGGCACGAGACTCGAGGGGCAGAGGAAGAGACCGACGAAGTTCGAGTCAGCGAGCAAGGGACATTTTGGCTGACCATTTTTAGTGTGGAGTTTACGCGCACAGGTTCATTCTAAATCCCTAAATAAATAGTTTATATAGTACCAGGTACTATATTTATTGGTAACAATATTATTACGTAGAGTAATATATATATATATATATATATATATATATATATATATATATATATATATATATATATATATATATATATTCGCTAACACAGTAATGCCAAGGAATGTACATGGGAAGTTATTAGAACCAATGGAATGTAAATAAGAAGAAAGAAAAGTGGGTGAAAAAATAACCAGCCGTGAGCAGGAAGCATCGAACGCGTTATTCGAAGGTCGTAGGTTCGTTTCCTGCTCACGGCTGGTTATTTTTTCACCCACTTTTCTTTCTTCTTATTTACATTCCATTGGTTCTAATAACTTCCCCTGTACATTCCTTGGCATTACTGTTAGATCTCATTATTATTGTGTCAAAACACGGAAAAACGAGCCCTTAGGTATACACTTCTTTCCCTTACTATATATATATATATATATATATATATATATTGTACCGAAGCATAGTGGCGCCAGCTCTGTGCCAGCGTGAAAGAAGACGTTGAGGTCCGTGTGTGGCTCGTGCTTGCCGGGTTCCTGCCTGTACCAGCTTGTTGCGGCTAACGTTTCTGGAATAATAACCAGTGTTTTTACGCAACCTTGCTCGTTGCATTTGGTGGAAACGTGCTGGGTAACGTCCTGGAGCTCCGCAGCCGTAAGTTACCATCTCAGTCCACGATGACCGAGCGCGTCGATCCCCCACAAGGCTCTTCCACGCTGCCACCCGTCATGTGTTCTGGTGTACTTCGTCTGCGTGACCCACCAGTATACAACGGCACTGAAGATCAAGATGTCGAGGACTGGCTGGCAGAGTACGAGCATGCCAGCGCGATTAACAAGTGGGATGACCCTGCGAAGCTGATTCACGTCATTTTCTACTTGACGGGTTTGGCCAACCTATGGTTCACCAACCACCAAGCCGACATCCCCACCTGGTCGGTTTTCAAAGAGGCCGTCACCTCGTTTTTCGGTCGTCCAGCCATGCGTAAGCTTCGCGCTGAACTGGGACTGCGGGGACGATTTCAGCGAAATGGTGAGAGCTTCACGAGCTACATTGAGGATGTGATCAGCCTCTGTAGGCGAGTTGATGCCAGGATGACGGAGGCTGACAGAATAAAGAACATAATGAAAGGCATTGATGACGACGCTTTTCATATGCTTGTGGCCAAAGACCCACAGACCGTCACGGCCTTGATTCAGTTATGTCAAAGTTTCGATGAGCTGCGCAAGCAACGAGTTTCTACACGTCGCTACGCAGACAGCTGATATTTCGGCCTTGGAGTGCAAAAGCAGTGGCCCCGACTACAGCGTGTTAATGCCTCAAATTCAACAGTACATCCGGGAGGAAGTTGCTCGGCAGCTCTCTCTTGTCGCCACCATCAACGAGACCCCCACAACACTGGACCACTCACTTCGCCGTGCTATTCAGACGCAAGTTGCCGAGGCTCTCCCTTCGCCCACATCCCCAATATCAGTGGCTGCACCGCTGACTTATGCAGAAGCCGTCCGCCGACCTTCTGCCCAACCGCCGCCCCCTTCATACAGTCCAGCCACCAACTACTACAGGTCACCAGTTTCAGTTTATCCGGTAAATCGGCCCATTCCACCACCTCGAGCACCTGTCAACTCTTGGCGTACTCCGGATAACCGGCCCGTCTGCTACAACTGTGGTATTGCAGGACATGTCGCGCGCTACTGTCGTCGCCGTGGATTCTATTTTAATGATGTGCAGCATTCCGGCAACATACCTCGGCCATCAGAATCGCATGTGACACCTGATTCACATGACCCCCGCTCACGTCGACCAGACTTCAGCCGACGTCGATCTCCTTCACCCCGTCTTCGGTCTCCTTCCCCCATGCTTCGCCGTTCCAACCACGCCCAGGAGGAAAACTAACAGTCGCAGTTCCTGAGGCAAGAGCTGCGCCACCGACGAAATTTCCAAGGCCTCATCTATCGCCCCCTAACGAGATTGCCGTGTTTGTGGACGGTTTCGCCACAACTGCTCTTGTCGACACAGGTGCCGCTATTTGTATAATCAGTGAAGTGTTATGCCGCAAACTGAACAAAGTGACGACTCCACTGGTTGAAATTTCTTTACGCACGGCGAGTTCCCAACACGTCCAACCTTCTGCCACATGCACTGCTCGTGTTGTGATTCAAGGAGTGCTTTACATCGTAGAATTTGTCGTCCTTCCACATGCGTCTCATGAAATCATCCTGGGATGGAACTTTCTTTCCGCTAATCATGCGGTTGTCGACTGCGCTCGTGCTTAACTCGTTTTGTTTCCATTCAGCACGACATTCATAGATCTCCCTCGCTCACCCAAAAAGGTGATCGTCGCCGCTGACGTCGTCATTTCTGCTTTTTCGGTCACCGCGGTATCTCTTTTGTGCAACTCCATTTCCGAGTCAACTGCCCTATTTATGCCGTCACAAGAATGCGCTCGTCGCCGGAACCTTGTCGTCCCGTTTGCCGTCATAACACTTGCCGATGGCTCCAGTGCCGTGTACGTGTGCAATCCGTTCCCTTGTCCCGCTACCTTATTCCATGGCGAATGCATTGGGAGTCTTGACACTTATGATGACATCTTTCCTTTCGATGCCCGTTCTGATACGACACCGATGTCCGTGGATGCTGTCACAGCTGGCACCGCGCCCTCACTACCTGACGAAGACGTTCTGATGCGCAGCGTAGACACCGGCCTTACGCAAGACCAGCGCAATCAGCTCATTCAACTACTTGACCGTTTCCGTGCCTCCTTCGACCACGGACAACCTCCCTTGGGACGCACGTCAGTTGTCGCTCACCATATCGACACCGGTCATCATACTCCACTTCGTCAGCGCCCCTACCGCGTCTCGCAGGCCGAGCGTGACGTCATCACTCAACACGTCGACGAGATGCTGCAACGTGGTGTTATTCGGCACTCACACAGTCCTTGGGCTTCGCCAGTGGTCCTCGTGCGAAAAAAGGATGGCTCCATCAGGTTTTGCGTGGATTATCGTCGACTAAACAACATCACACGCAAGGATGTTTATCTCCTGCCACGCATTGATGACGCCTTGGATTGCCTTCAAGGTGCGGAGTTTTTCTCTTCACTGGATCTGCGCTCTGGATATTGGCAAGTACCAATGGCTGAACCAGACCGTCCAAAAACGGCGTTTGTGACCCCTGATGGCTTATATGAATTTAATGTAATGCCCTTCGGTCTTTGCAATGCGCCTGCGACTTTTGAAAGAATGATGGACAGTGTCCTCAGGGGACTTAAATGGCACATCTGTCTTTGCTAATTAGACGACATAGTTGTATTCTCGGCGAATTTCGAAACTCATCTTTCCCGTCTGGAACAAGTTCTCCAGTGCCTTACGGCAGCCGGGTTGCAACTTAACTTCAAGAAATGTCGTTTTGGCGCCCGCAAACTCACAATTCTCGGCCACGTCGTTTCAAAAGAAGGAATATCACCAGATCCTGCCAAACTGCGTGCCGTTGCCGAGTACCCCAAGCCTACTACCCTAAAGGAGCTTCGTAGGTTCATAGGCTTGTGTTCCTATTTTCGGCGTTTCATTCGCAATTTTGCCTCTATAATTGCCCCTCTGACTCAGCTTCTCTCCCGTAGCACGGACCTCTCTGGCTGGAATTCCCACTGCGATGAGGCATTCACGACGCTACGCCGGCTACTCATCTCTCCGCCAGTTCTCCGCCACTTCGATCCCAATGCACCCACTGAAATTCACACGGATGCAAGCGGTGTCGGCCTCGGTGCCATTCTCGCTCAACGCAAGGATGGCTGCGACGAGTACGTTGTCGCCTATGCCAGTCGTACACTAACGAAGGCAGAGTCCAACTATTCCGTCACGGAAAAGGAGTGCTTGGCTATCATTTGGGCTATAGGAAAATTTCGCACCTACCTTTACGGACGCCAGTTTGATGTTGTCACAGATCACCATGCCTTATGCT
The DNA here is from genome assembly GCA_013436015.1 of Rhipicephalus annulatus. Lineage (NCBI taxonomy): Eukaryota > Metazoa > Arthropoda > Arachnida > Ixodida > Ixodidae > Rhipicephalus > Rhipicephalus annulatus. The sequence goes on from WOVY01009376.1 coordinate 1,733,656, forward strand.
GGTTAGCGTCCATGAAAGATCCTACTGGCCGCCTCGCTCGTTGGGCTTTACGCCTTCAGGAATACGATATCCGTGTTGTTTATCGCTCAGGACGCAGACATTCAGACGCCGATGCACTATCCCGTTCTCCACTGCCTCCTGACCTTGCCTGCTTATCAACTGCCATTTGCGATTCGTCATCGTTGAGCATCACTGACATGCCATCCGAACAGCGCAAGGATCCCTGGATCAATTCTTTGCTCGACGTCCTCTCTCACAGTTCGTCAGAAATGACTTCACGCTCCCTCTCTCGTCAAGCAAGACACTTTGCTGTCCGTGAAGGCTTGTTGTATCGCCGCAATTACGTGACGGATGGCCGTAGGTGGCTCCTTGTCATCCCTCGTCATTTGCGTTCGGACATCTGCGCTGCCTTTCACGATGACCCCCAGTGTGGCCACGCTGGAGTATTTAAGACTTACTCTCGCCTTCGTCTAAGATACTACTGGCGCGGCATGTATCGGCACGTTCGCCAGTACGTTCGGTCATGCACCACGTGTCAACGACGCAAGACGCCTTCTCACAGCACTGCTGGCCCTTTGCAACCCTTAACCTGCCCAGCGAGACCATTCGACCGCGTCGGAATTGATATTTATGGTCCTCTACCCAACTCTCTTCGAGGCAACCGGTGGATTATCGTCGCCGTGGATCATTTAACACGCTACGCTGAAACATCTGCGCTGCCTGCTACCACTGCGAAAGACGTTGCGTCTTTTCTTCTTCACCATCTCATTTTGCGACACGGTGCACCTCGTGAATTACTCAGTGACCGTGGACGCGTGTTTCTCTCGAATGCCGTCGACGAGCTACTCAAGGCATGTCGCACTGTCCATAGGAAATCCTCGGCATACCATCCCCAAACCAATGGCATGACAGAACGCTTTAACCGTACCCTTGGAGATATGCTTGCCATGTACGCCTCTGACGACCACACTAATTGGGACGAAGTGCTCCCTTTTGTCACGTACGCGTACAACTCTGCGCCACAAACAACCACTGGCTTTTCTCCTTTCTTCCTTCTGTACGGACGTGAGCCATCATGCTCCATGGACACCATTCTCCCTTACAGGCCTGATGTTTCCGAAGCGACGCCTGTTTCCGAAGCAGCTGCTTATGCCGAAGAGTGTCGTCCACTCGCTCGCTCATTTACCGCACAAGACCAATGGCGCCAGAAAACTGACCACGATTCCTCTGCGTCTACTGTACACTATAACCCAGGAATGCTGGTTTGGCTCTGGGTCCCGTCTACCCCTCCTGGTCTTTCCCCTAAGCTTTCGTCGAAATACCATGGCCCCTACCGTGTGGTGCGGCAAACATCTCCCGTCAACTATGAAGTTGAGCCCATTGATCCACCCTCGGACCAACGCTGCCGTGGGCGTGAAACAGTACACGTATCACGCCTCAAACCGTGCTACGACCCCCTTGTCGTGTCCTTTCCCTAGGTCGCCAGGTTGGCTCCTTTCTGCGCGGGGAGTAATTGTACCGAAGCATAGTGGCGCCAGCTCTGTGCCAGCGTGAAAGAAGACGTTGAGGTCCGTGTGTGGCTTGTGCTTGCCGGGTTCCTGCCTGTACCAGCTTGTTGCGGCTAACGTTTATGGAATAATAACCAGTGTTTTTACGCAACCTTGCTCGTTGCAATATATATATATATATATATATATATATATATATATATATATATATATATATATATATATATATATATATATATATATATATATATATATATATATATATATATATATGTGTGTGTGTGTGTGTGTGTGTGTGTGTGTGTGTGACGCAGGAACGTGATGGCTGTACGATGAAACATTTATTTGTCTTCGTCTTCCTCCTTCTCTACCATTCCACCACACCGTCCTCGTGTGGTTCGTCACACGCTTCCCCCCTCCCCCGAGAGAGACGTAGATGCAGAGGCGGATGATATCGTTTAAGTCTCTACATTGTCGCCGTTTCGATTTATTCAGGCAAAGCATACTAACACCACCTCTTCAAAGACTGGGCTTGCAACTATCACAACCTGATCTTCTTTCATTTGGGGCCTCTACACTGGGTTTCAGCCACAGGGATGTTTTATTCGCCGTTCAAGAATACATCACTGCGACTAAACGATTCTCTTGCTAAATTGCTGTCTCACTATTTTTCTTCTTTTTTTCTGCAAACTTGATACCGGTATTTCGAATCAAAATTAAGTTACAAAAAAATTGTAGGAATGACGCAATGCTGAAAGTTTAGGGCAAATTCACCTTATAATCGGCCAATCCCCATCTTTGGGTACGAGCCATTTGCACAAGGAAAACAACAACAACAACAACAAGTCTCCCGACATGAACGATGTCAGTCTGGTGACCGAGTGGAGCCATGCTGCGGTCGATCTCGTAGTTAACTGCCGAAATTTTGCGTATGATCGTATAGGGTCCTTCCATAATTGCGCTGAGTTTGCCGCGGTTCGGGTGCCAGGGTGTTTCATATAGAACAATGTCTCCCACTCGAAGCTCTAATGGAAGGAACTTCTTGTCATATGTGATCTTGTTTTTCTCGTGATATGCTACTGAATTGCGGACTGCGTTTGTACGAGCTTCCTGCAGATTTTCGGTAACGCCTGAAAGAAATAGGGATACGATGGTGTGCCATACATAAAGCAGGGTCGGTAGCCTGTGACTTCGTGAGGTGTTCTATTGTACTCGTCTATAACGTCCGAGAGCAGACGCGGCCACGGTTTTCGGGATTCGTCGTTGATCTTGCATCGAAGGCGAGTAACGGTCGTCTAATTAGTGCGCTCGTTTAGGCCATTACACTGCCCCGCCGCGGTGGTCTAGTGGCTAAGGTACTCGGCTGCTGACCCGCAGGTCGCGGGTTTGGTTCCCGGCTGCGGCGGCTGCATTTCTGATGGAGGCGGAAATGTTGTAGGCCCATGTACTCAGATTTGGGTGCACGTTAAAGAACCCCAGGTGGTCGAAATTCCCGGAGCTCTCCACTACGGCGTCTCTCATAATCAAATGGTGGTTTTGGGACGTTAAACCCCCCAAATCAATCAATAGGCCATTACACTGCGGGCGTTGTGAGCTTGTTAAAAGCTGATAAATATTGTTATGCTTGAGGAACTGCTTAAATTTGCCGGCAGTGAATCCTGTGCCACGGTCGGAAAGGAACTTCCGAGGCTTTCCAGCAGCGAAGATACTCTTCAGGCAAGAGATATACGCGTCACAAGTCTCATTCTTGTGTGCGAAAGCCCAGACATAACGGGTGGCATGATCAACGGCTAAGTGAATGAGTTTTTTGGATGAGCCGTAGTTGCCAAAACCTCCCATAGTGTCCATGGCCAGAAGACCAAATGGTTGTTCCGCTGGTGGCAAAGACTCCAAGGAACCAAATCGTTTGGTCTTCGGTTTCTTGCAGCGCTGGCAAGTATCGCAGTGGCGTATGTACTCGCTCACGTCGGTGGTGATGTCGGGCCAATAGTACTGTGGAGAGAGAAGCCGCAACGTCTTCTTTACCCCGACATGACCGAAAGCGTCATGAGCTTTTTGGAGAAGAGAAGACCGGAGGGCAAAAGGCACATAGACTTTTCGTATTCCTCTGCGTGTCACTATACTCAGTCCGGTCTCAATGGTATGCTTTCCGTGTGGTTTGTCGTTGTGATGCTCTCACAGTTGCTTAGCAGATAGGAGTTGAACTACCGGGCTTCGAGATAGTGAATCAGCTTCAATGTTGTCAATGCCCTTTTGGTGTTTGATGATCACGTCGTACATGGAGAATTTCAAGGACCACCGGAGAAGTCAGCCTCGGGAATTCTTGATGCTTTTAAGCCATTGTAACGCTGCGTGATCTCTCGTAGCTGCTTAGCAGATAGGAGTTGAACTACCGGGCTTCGAGATAGGGAATCAGCTTCAATGTTGTCAATGTCCTTTTGGTGTTTGGTGTTCACGTCGTACATGGAGAGTTGCAAGGACCACCGGAAAAGTCAGCCTCGGGAATTCTTGATGCTTTTAAGCCATTGTAACGCTGCGTGATCTGTGATCACAGTGAAAGGTTTCCCGTGTAGATAGCAGTGCCATTTATCAATGGCGTCAATAATTGCCAAACATTCGAGTTCTGTGAAGACGTAATTAATTTCGTGTTTTAGTAACTTCCGTGAATGGTATGCAATTGGGTGTTCTCTACCTTCATCAGCCTGCTTCAAGACGGCGCCGATACCTCTCTTGGATGCATCACAGTATAGCAGACAAGGCTTAGTGGCATCGTAGATGTTAAGGATTTGCTCTTCTGTCACGCATTTCTTGAGCTGAGTGAAAGCCAATTCACACTCCGAATCCCAGTTCCCGGTCACGTCTTTGCTGAGCAGGCGCGTCAGTGGGTGAGCGATTTGACTGAAGTGGTCGATGTATCGACGGTAAACATTGACAGTGCCGAGAAAACGCTGCAACTCTTTAGGGCGTGATGGTGTCGGAAACCGTAGGATTGCGTCCACGTTGCTTTGCTTTGGAGTGACGGTGCCATGCGAAACCTTGTGTCCTAGGTACTCAATGGAGGTTCGAGAAAATTGACATTTCTTTAATTTCAGCTTGACGCCTTCGCTTTTGAAAGCTTTCAAAACGCCCTCCAGATGTCTCAGATGGTCTGGAAACGTGTCAGAGTAGACAACAATGTCATCGAAGTAATTCGTGATGTTCTGCAAACGGTGTTTTGCCAATATGAATTTGACAGCCCGTTCGAAAGTGGCCGGAGCATTCCGAAGACCAAAAGGCATGACGAGCCACTCGTAGTGACCAGTACGTGTGACATACGCCGTTTTCGGAATGTCATCAGGGTGAATCTTCACGTGCCAGTAACCTGACGTTATGTCTAACGTCGAGAAGTACGTAGACTTTCCCAGAGAATCGAGAACGTCATCGATGCGAGGGATGGGCTGATAATCAGGCACCGTCAATTCGTTCAGCTTGCGGTAGTCGATGCAGAAGCGCGTGCGTCCTTCAACCTTTTCTCTGCCAGAAGTGCTAGCGCAGCAAATGGGGAGGCAGATAGTCGTATGACACCTTGCTTGAGAAGCTCGTTGATTTGTCTGTATATTTCAACGCTGTCGGTTTCTGAGCATCGACAGGGAGCTCTACGAATGGGAACATTGTTGGTGAGATGAATGCGATTCATTTCGCCATTGATGCACCCAATGTCTGTCTGTGACTTGGAAAAAATGTCATCGTACTTGTGGATAAGCTGCTTCAACGCCAACTGTTGAGTTTTATTTAGATGTAGTACATCGAAAACTTCAACACCTTGCAAAGACGCGCCCATGTTAGCCGTGGTGTGGTTTTGTGTACGAGAATGGAGGATGTCTTTCCTTTGGCGTAGAGTCATGGTGTCAAGGTCCAGCGACAATTTAAAGAGGCAAGCACTGTCCAAGCCAAGAAGTAAGTTTCTCTTCATGCCTTGTAGAACATGAGCCTGAATTTCTCTTGTCACTTTTCCTATCTGTACCTTTAGATTAACGTGACCCAAAGTTTTGGTAGATGATGTGACTTGTTGAACTGAGCTGCACGAATTCCTCATTATTTGCAGGTGAAGAGCCTTCAGTACTGCTTCGTTGATACAGGTAATCGTAGCTCCGGTATCAAGAGTAGCGCTGACAGGGTACCCGTTAATGAGGACATCAAACTGAATTACATGAACTCTGGGTCGCCCTTCTGGTTTCCCTAGTTGGTGGAGAGGGCGAAAATGCTTGAGCGTCGTGGGCATTCATTATGCCAGTGCATCTGTCGGGGTAAGCCATCCATCGCGCAGTGTTTGCACTCACGCACGGGTGTTCGTACCGGGGTACTACGTGGATGCTGACCAGTTCTGTTACTTGTCACGTTAATCTGTGTATTCCGAGCTGGTGGAAAGCGATGTAACTTCACCCTCTGCATGGTTGACTCTACACGAAGTGCAGCTGTAAGCCATGCCTCTGGTGTAGACATGGTGAGCCCAGCAAGCGCCATCTCCATATGCGCAGGAAGGCCGTCGATGAGCCCTGATATAAGGTGCGGGTCCTTTAGGTCGGCGAGGCGTCCGAGAGACATTTTTTCATTATAGTAGTCCTTCAAGCTCTGGCCTGTTCGCAACCGGCAATGAATGAATTGACGAAAAGGATCCGCGACGCCACTCGTAAAGCGTTCCTTCATGCTTTCACATAAGCTCTCCCAAGACGCGTCTGTGTCGAAAATCTTGGTGAGAAACCACCGGAAAGCCTCACCATCAAGGTAATCGGAGAAGTAGCACAGCTTCTCTCGCTCCGTCCATGCTGCGGCCGCAGTCCTCACCTCAAAGAGCCCTAGCCACTTGTCAAAGGGGACGTCCGTAAATGCTCCCGAGTACTTCGGGATGTTGATGACTTTCTTCGATGTGGCCATGATGAAGGGCACGGTAGATCCCGCCGACTAGTGTGACGCAGGAGGCGTGATGGCTGTGCGATGAACCATTTATTTGTCTTCGTCTTCCCCCTTCTCTACCATTCCACCACACCGTTCTCGTGTGGTTCGACACACACACACACACACACACACACACACACACACACACACACACACACACACACACACACACACACACACACACACACACACACACACACACACACACACACACATATATATATATATATATATATATGTATATATATATATATACATGAAAGTGACTGCTGTTAGACTGTTAGTGACAACGCAAAGTGATGTAAAAATGAGTCACATATGACGTCATAACGTGACGCAACGTGGTGACGTCATCGCATGGCATCATCACTTAGTCAAAAGTCGTGCAAAATCATGTATGTGTGCAGAAAGCTGGCAACGCCTCTGGTCCCAGAGGATGTGGGAAAGAACGTTATACGCAGAAGGCACTCAGGAAGGGAATCGATAGTATCGATTCGATATAATTGATCGAGATGAAGAAGAAGAAAAGAAGTGGCGATCGCCTTCAAGTGTTCTAAGGTGAAATCAAAAGTTCCCGCGTTATTATTATCATTAAAATTGAATTGAATTTATTAACAACAGGGTTGCGAGGGGTGACCCGGCAAGAAAGCTGCATTGAGCTGCTTGAGGATAACTCATACACTTTGCAGCTTCACAGCGCTCAAACGGAAGCACTTGGTATGCACAATGTACGAAATAATGGAAACAGTAAAAAATTAACAAGCATGGTCAGAAATAATCAGCAAGGTTTTGTTAGAACCTCACGAATTAGAGCACATTAGTGCAACCAATTCGAAATGAAGAAGGCGTACTGGCGGGTAGTTTGCAAGCAAGTGCATCACACATAAATGATGAGGATCTGTAATAATTAAGGAACTAACCCATGTACGAAAGATACATGCTTGGAAGAACATAGAGATATGTCAAGGCAGCAAGTGTCTATCAAAAGACGAGTACAATTATTTAAATGTTGGCTTCAGCAGCAATTCATGTTCAAAAAATTTTACTTGTTTTGTCAACAACACGTTCCGGTTACCTCAAGTGTGCTTCACGCTTCGGGTGATTCAGTTAATTTAGCTTGTGAGATTTACTGACGAAATAGAGAGAGAGAGAGAAAGAGAGAGAGGGAAGAGCTCTTTGTTAAGAGAGAAGTGTGGCCTTACAGGAGTGGTCCCATTCGCTCGCAGGATTTCAAGCTGGACGGTTGTGCCCTCGCGATCTCCGACTTCAGCGTAGCTCCCGCCGACGGTTCGCCCTCCGCGGTCTCCTGATGCCGTGCAGCTCTCGCATTGTGGTGCCCCGCCCTTGGACTGCTTCGACCGGATCCCCACTTTCCTATCTCCTTCTTTTTCCTCTCGTTGGCTGTCTTCTTCTCCTTCTATTTTCCTTCTATTCTTTTTATCCCTCCTTCCCCCACCCCTATAAGGCACTGCGCCGTGTCGCCTGAAGGCAGACAGAAATTAGGTGCCTTTTTCTTCTTTCTCATGAACCACTAACAACATAACATTGTCCCGGCAATGCATGAGCCAAGCCCTTGTATGAGCCGTCTCAGCTGCGTCTGTAGTTATGCTCACCCAATGCACCCTCCATCTACACGATCTTAAATGTGATAGTCTAAAGCCTGACAGCCGCAACCTTCCTCCCTTCGTGATATTAGATTCCAAAATGAAGAAATGAATGACACCTGCTTCAGCAGCGTCCCTTACAGGGTAAATAAAAGAAAAGGTCCACGACAGGAAGCTCAAACGCAAGTTCCTTTATTTTACTGCTCGACTTGTGACAATGCTGCCTGCTGATACGGGCGAGTCTTATCGGCATAGCAGAGCGAACCGCCATATCTGCGCGCCTCACGGGCCACTCACTCTGGTTGTGCGGGGCGGCGAATTCCTCACGGCAAGACGTCACACCTTTTTTTTCCCCGCCCTAGCCTTCGTATTCTGCTTTGTGCCTGCCATTAGACGCTTTTAGTTGGGCGTACGTAACGAGCCCACGTACACAGCACTGCCACGGGAGAGAACTGTGCATGTGCAGCACGTAACGTATTAATAGAGAGCTTTAGTACTGCGTACGCTGCGTACGTGGCGGCGTTGCGTACGTAAGGATGCCACGTTCTGCGTAGTGCGCATGCGCATATCGCAACGCGCACGTATCGCGTTACGTACGCAGCCGCTACGTACGCACGCATGAGATGCGTGCGTACGTATGAGCTGATCGCGCCGCTCTCCATCAAGTTCGCGACAGCGCGAGACTTCGTTTTGCAAAATGGTGGTATCGAAGGCAAGCACCGACCGGCTCTGTGGCTTAAAATATGGCCATAATCTGGCTATAACACTTGGACTGGCTCACATTGGGTGTCAACAGCACATGCTTCTATTTTGATCTACCAGATGGCGCAACACGCTTCTCGCTCGTTACGTACGCGGGTACTACGGCGTACTAAAAGCCGATTAGTGGCAAACGACGCCAGGTAATGCAAGGCGCTTGCGTGATGCGTACGTAGCACCATTCCGCAGTACTAAAACTCTCTAATTCCAAGGATACATGCGTACGGCCGTAACGAGACGCTGCGTACGTAACGCAACGCCTACTACGCTGCGTTCTCGCGAGACCTCGAAGAAACCAGAACGAGAGCATATCGTGACAGCAGTGGCGTTCGACGAAGACAGCAACAGCGGACCTTGATTGATTGATATGTGGGGTTTAACGTCCCAAAACCACTATATAATTATGAGAGACGCCGTAGTGGAGGGCTCCGGAAATTTAGACCACCTGGGGTTCTTCAACGTGCACCCAAATCTGAGCACACGGGCCTACAACATTTCCGCGTCCATCGGAAATGCAGCCGTCGCAGCCGGGATTTGAACCCGCGACCTGCGGGTCAGCAGCCGAGTACCTTAGCCACTAGACCACCGCGGCGGGGCGGCAACAGTGGACCTGATTCAAGGCATGTGTACTCCACAATGAAAGACGATGTTTTCTTGTCCAACAAGGTAAATTCAAGCGGTGCGTTCCGGCATCCTGATAGTTCAGAAGAAATTGCCTGGCGTCTCACGAAAATCTACGAAAATCCTCAAGAATCGCCATCGATAGGCTGTGTGCGGAAACACATCTTTTTCTGCCAGGCCTCTCGGCGAATGAACCCTCAAATAAAATGACACCATTGTACGTACTTTTATTCATGGTGCAACGTAACACGCTTTGGTCATTGTGCGACATTTCACGCCTTCAATGTGCTGGTAGTACATCGTAAAGCCATGAATGTTTTTCGCGCAGATCACAGAGGCCACGTTGTCATTGGGACCTAGCATACTTCTAGCGTGGGTGGCGCTGATAAGCATTCCAAACCCTCGAAACTCGAATACAACTTGTCTAGTTGAGTGAAACGCATCAAAAACGAAAAGTGTCGTTGCACGCTTCACTTGTAGCGTGCGCAACCTCAATTTCACAGCGTATACGCAACTTCCCCGTACGCCCAACTAAAAGTGTCGACATCATTCACCGTGCTACGTAGTGTTGTATAACCAAGGTCATGTTTTACAGCTGCGTTACTATACAAAGGGCGATGCGAAATTCATTATAACGCTACAAGCATGTGCGAAAGAAAGCGAATGAATGGAGAGAGAGAGAGAGAGGGGTAACGAAAGGAAGCGAAGAAACAACGAGCCAGCTAGTGAGCTGTTCAGTAGGTTCAGTTGTTCAGTACGCTCGAGAAGGTCACATTATTTCTAGCATTTGCATAATTTATCCCACAATAAGATGTACTGTGAAAAGAAGCAAAAAGGTTTGCATCCATCCATTCTGTAGCGCTAACGAAGGTAATGAACATTTACTGGTCCAACTATATCTTCTCCTTCAACTCTTTCTTCTCCTTCGGCTTTTCAGCAAGGATCCTGCATCTTATGGGTTTCCAAAGAATGTCAGACATACGATAACACAACGAATCATTAGATGCGACGTTTATAAAAAAAGAAAATTAACGCGGTTTTAGTTTTAAGGTATGTCAAATGGAATGAGAGTAAATGACTTTTAGTGAAGTCAATTCGCTCTCTCCATCTGGCTCAATTGGTGGTCTGTATGATATACAGGTTGCTTGATGCAAACAGATATTGAATGACTACCGCCCCCTCCCCCCCATTCCTCGTCCAACGAGCAATAAACTCTGACGGCTTCAATTTGCGATATAAGTTGCGTCCAATGACGTAACCCGTTGGGCTTGTAGGATAGATATGCGTACCATCTCTCCCTCGAAGTTACACCACAGTTAGGAAAACTGACCCCCGTATTCTAGAACGTTCCTTCGCTCAACGCTTCACCTTCACTTGAGAAGGCCGATGGAAGTGTCCTCTCTATAGGCATGGCAAGTGATTGCATATCAGCGATAGTATGGTGCGATTCTCAAGCAGCGCAGCGTCTTTTTCAGCCGAGCAGCGGCGCAGTGCTCAACTTTGTCAAGTGAAGGGTGAAAGTTGAGTCGAGGATTGATTGATTGATTTGTGGGGTTTAACGTCCCAAAACCACCATATGATTATGAGAGACGCCGTAGTGGAGGGCTCCGGAAATTTTGACCACCTGGGGTTCTTTAACGTGCACCCAAATCTGAGCACACGGGCCTACGACATTTCCGCCTCCATCGGAAATGCAGCCGCCGCAGCCGGGATTTGAACCCGCGACCTGCTGGTCAGCAGCCGAGTACCTTAGCCACTAGACCACTGCGGAGGGGCGTCGAGTCGAGGAGCGTTTGTGAATACGGGGGTGAGTTTCCACGTTAGCGAAATAGGGGCCGCGTTAATGTTACGCCAGTGGTTGTAAGCTATTTTACCGTTTGAAAAGTATAATGCAGTACTCTAGAGGCCAGGCCATGCCACACTTTGTGCATAATTCCTGAGCAAGGGCTCACACCTAGTGTGAACGTGTTTTAATTTGATCTCAGTACGCCTATGACTTCTTATGGCACTAGCTTCCGCCGATATTATATTGCTAAAAAAACACACCCAAATTCACCCCCTCGCAACCCGTAGTTGAGCGTTTGATCGAATGTTATGATACCCCAATAAAAACAAGACGTCATATATAAAGTGGGTGAGGTTGAAGATATCAGTTCAATATGATACGTATGATGTTTAACCATAAGTTTGTTTGCAGTAAGGGTCAATGAACTGTCAGAATAGTTACTGAAGAATAATTCAATAAGATAATAGAAAAGCGGAGCACTTTCTTGTCGGTCTATGCAATAAAGATGGCACATATCAACATGGCGCATCCCCACTACAGAGCAGTTTTCTTTCGCTCAGCATTCGATTAGTTTAAAAGAGATATGATGAACAAACTGGCTGTAGTGGGTTTTGTGTGTGCATGGAAGTCGACAATCAAAAGTTAGCTTAATATGCCCACTGAAAGTGATCCGACGTTTACTAAACGAAAGGGGGCTAGCGCCATTATAGAAGCAAGATTTGCGAGCGGGCTATATATAGTTGGTATTCCATTTTGTTACCGAAAAGTTAGACAGCCGAAAAACAAGGACAAGTGCTAACTTCCAACAATACGTTTATTAAAGCAACGCATAAAAAATAGGTACCCCTCACATGACATCATAATCATATCAGTGAATGCACTAGAGTGAAAAGACAAACTAAACCTAGTAAAAAAAAAACTCGTGCCTGAGAATTTAGTTCCCCAGGTAACACCATGCATTTACATTGTTTACAATGAGCCGCCAGGAAACCATCACAACCCTTTTTTTAACTTTTTGTTGCGTTCAAGTAACTTTCTCCGCAGGTCCATGCTGACAGGTACCATGCTCCTCAATCATTCAACAAATTCATTTCGGTGCTCGATTTCACACGTATTAGAAGGCAGCCGCGCGTAAGAAGGTGGCTGTGGTTCCATACTTACATCGCATTTTACATAATCTAAAAATGGCCGGAGTCTCAGTGGTGTTTTCTGCGCTTAATAAGTTGTCGCAGTTATTTGCGAAAACCCAACCAGCTATGAAGGCCTTCCGATAGGTGTAAAATTAAACACCGAAAGGAATTTGTTGAATGTGAGAGGAGAGCAGTATACAACGTACCTTTGACCTGCCGTCAAAGTTACGCCGGGCAGACAGGCAGACGCCTGAATGTGCGATTACGTGAACACAACCAAAAAGTAAATAAAAAGGGTGTGGTAATTTCCTGACGACTCACAGCGTATAGAATGCAAATGCATGCCGTTATTTATGAAAGAACAGTGTTCCCTACTTAACCTAACAATAGTACTAGGCTCATCGATGAGGCGGCGGCAATAGCCAATGGAAGCTGCGTTAGCAAGTTATTCATTTCACTAACAAAACAACAACAACAAAAAAAAAGAACTAGATCACTCACATTCGCCGGCACGTATTTTTCTATGTAGTTTCACTGCTGCTTCGTTTTTGTTTGTCTCTATGGAAATGCGGTCACCATGATCAAACCTGCGACCATCAGGTCCGCATCCGAGCACCATAACTACAGATCTAACGCGGCGGAACTGCTGGCACCTTAAAAATAATTATAAACTTTCTTTCTCTCTCAAATAAAGGACTCTGATGAAAATAGGTGCCAGGTAGAAACTAATTTAGCCGGTACGCTGACCTATTGTGCACAAGTATTGAGTGCTCGCATGGTTAACCACTCATTAGCTCATTTTTACACTGTTGACGCTATTCTTTCTACGAACCGTATCGTTCTTCAAAGTCGCCGAGATAACGCATGACGTCCAGTTCGAAGTTGAGCTTCGAGAGTTCAACAGTGTCGTAGAGTGCAGCCTAAGAAAGTGGCCTTTGTGAGCTTGTTTGCCGTCGATAAGAATGACCTCTAAGTGGCTTCACAATTACTAATTCTCCCGGCAGGAACCAAAATACAGTATATCAGCCGGCTTGGTGACTTTGCGCGTCACGACCTTCAAAGGAAGGGAAGTTTTTGTGTAGAAGATGCTTGATTGATCATGCAATTGACTGAGTCATTCATTATCGGTGAGAGAGAAATGTGTGTTGTGAAACACATCTTTCGTTAATCGCACACATGAACTGCACGCATAATTCAAAGTTGAAAAGCTAGCGAAACAATGTTAGACATGCGAAAAGTCTTCTCTGTTCTGAGAATACTTTTTGTATTTTAAAAACCTAAATACTATTTTGAAAGAAGCTATGCTGAAAAAAGTACTATTGGAGGAAAAAGTGAGTGAGTCAGGAAAGAGAGATGTCTATTTACTTTGTTCAAACAAACAAAAGAAGCTGCTTCTAAACAGGTAATGTTACAGTACCACCTACAACAACCGAAAGCAAGTTTTTCTAGATATGTTTGTGAATTTATGAACGCTGAACTATACAGCAGCACCTTTGTCATCCCCATACTTTTTGTCTATGCGTTTGTTTTTTGGGCTGCAGAACGATGAAAAATACGCAAGCTATATACGGAATTCGTTATATTCTTCTAGCGGGTCGGCTACAACAATGTATGACCGATACTTTGGCTTACTAGAACCCCGTAGAATGAAAAAATTAACGAGCCTTTAACTTTATTTTTGAGCTCAGTGGGTTAAAACATGAGCCCGTCTACAATTCTTGGGGGCAACATGACTGCGCGACCACCTGTGAAACCTGCACTGTGTGTGTTATGTGCAATGTGTATCTCTCCCCTCTCCTCCTCCTCTCTTTCCTGTACTCCCGCATTCTTCTCTCCCCACGTGTAGGGTAGCAAACTGTACTTAGTCTAGTTAACATGCCTACCTTTCTTATATTATTTCTTTCTCTGTCTCTCTCTCTCTCTCAGTGCGTTAAAGAAATATGATTTTTGTTTGACCGCGTTTATTGCTCTAAAGATGGTGCTACATTCAATCGTAAATCTGATATTTGAACGAGATGGCGTTACAAATGAAGTTATGTAGTAAAGCAATATCAGATTTATGTGGGATTAGGTGCTTCGGAAGCATGCTGTGCCTCTTGTTCCTTATTAGAATAGGGCAATGTAGGGTCGATTCCATATTCTTTGAGGCAAAACACTGATTGAAAGAACTTCTGGCTGAGCACTAGACATACTTCAAGCAGAACGTGCTCTCACTGAAGCACAAAGATATGATAAAAAATGAATTCATGAAGCAGCTAAGAATATGTACCGGCAACGCGGACGTTAATGTAGGGATAAGAATTCTATGGTCTCCATATATTTTTATATCAGTCAGATGTTCAATGGGAGGCAAAAACACAGACACCGAAGATAAGTTTTTCCTCACCGTAAACCCGTTAATTTGACGTCATCAAACGGGCCATGCCGGGCTAACCTGAGCGTCTGCGCGGGTTATCACGTCGAGCCCACGCCCATTCCAAAGTGGCCGGTATGGAGGCGTTAAAGGTGCGGCCAACGACAAATTTTTTGTCTACAGCTTTCTCAATACATCCCTCAAGTAGCCAACACTCTCGTATCATATTAGTGTATAGGAAAACTTATTTAGGCAAAGGTAAGTACAACCGTCGACACGGTACAAAGAAGGGCGCGACCGTTACAGGGACGTTTGAAAAGGCGGCGGCTTCGCGCAATGGCGCTGCCAGTCCGTCCCGTCTCACCTCAGTTCTTCTACGGTGTCTTCAGCCCTCACAGAAAGTCCGTCGTATCTCTTCGGCTCGTTTAGGAGCCGTCCGTAGGAAACACACGCGAAACGTCGGTCACGTCCACGAACTTCGAGTTCGGCGCTTGCCGGGAGGGGTCTCCTCGTAGTACGACGAGGACAGAAAGAAGGCGCGGCGCGCAGCAATCCGGCGAGGAGCACGTATCGCTCCAACACTGCAAATGGCGACGGGCGTAGTCCTCGAACTTTAGACGGTCGCCTCTCGCGCGCTCACCGTTGCCCCGTGGACCCTTATCGCGAGAGAGATAACACCTCACGTTGCTTCCTTCTTTGTGAGTGTGCGTGTATTTCAAGAGTCGTGTACGAACATACGCCAAAGCCGGCGCTGTCCGTTTCTTTATAAAGGCGGTGCGAAGCAAGACCCAGAACCCTTCTGGCGGCGGTGACTAGTGACAGGGTGGCTTCGATTTCTCCTCAGCCACGTCGTTCTTTATACAATGGAATCAGCCGATACGGTATCCGGTTGTGCGGTCAAAGCCGATCACACGAAGGTAAGGCGTCGGCGTAGGCGGCGCAGTGTGGCATGATGTATGGCCAGGTTGTAAAGAACGAGAGCTGGGTTTGGTCTATCAAAACGCTGTGTCAGATATTTACAAGTCGTAAGAGACAACGCGGACAGGCGCCCACAGTCGCACGCGGCGCGTTATTTGGGCTCATAAGACCACAATCAAACGCACGTGCCTTGGTATGACAAGTCTTGCAAAACAAGCCGAATGTGGCGAACGGGAAACATTGTAACCGGAACTTCGCACGTGACATACTGCTATATTCTTAAGGGCACACGTTCTGCATTATTTCATGGTAAGGTAAGCACCATGGTACTTTGCAATTGCATGGTTGGGCCTGTAGAAATAAATACATCATGAACACCCTCATCATTGAAAACATGACGGCTAATTATGCAGAGTACGTACACTCGTTCGGGAAGCACAATAAGGTGGAACTTCTGGGCCAGTTGGTACAACATATTGTGGATGTATATATATATATATATATATATATATATATATATATATATAAGCGTCTTTCCTGTCAAGTGCTTCCTTCGTTCTACCTTGTGCGATCATATATTTCCACGGGAAGTACAGTTTGCCATCGTGGTTGTTTTCTCTTTTTGAATAAAAGTGAATTAGCATTTTGTCTCACTGTGGCAGAAAATTGTTCTCTGCTGAATGCAAACAGGATTTTGTTTATTTGGAAGTTTGACTAATATGCACAATTTTAATGGAGGACTGTTCCCACGATGCGCACCGGTGTTCAAACGTTCCCAGGCAACGCTGCACGCCATAGGCTTACACGGTATATGCGGCCTGGGACATTTTGCCCATTCCTGTATACACAACACACTGTCCTTGTGTCTGTAGAGCTATGAGTAATATTCTGGTTTCGATGGATGAAGGCCCACTGTTTCAAGGCTTATTGCAATGAACTTTACCTAAAAAAAGGCGTCACTATTTCTGAAAATGTTTTTTTATTCATCGCGTTTGAACAAGCCAGTAAACAACGAATCAAGTGCCATTTGCGGTGCCTTTTAATGCAACAGCGTTAAAGAGCTCGTTTTGCGAAAATGCCGGCGTCGGCGTCGTTGGTTGTTAGAGAAAAGTCATCTTCTTATGCGTGACCGAAAAATCGACAACGATGCAAGTAAATTGAATAAATCATAAGAAAAACTTAGAGCAGAGTGGGGACCAGAACAGGCTTGCTGGGATTCAAGCAGAGATAAAACCCGGGTCGTTTGCTTGGCAAGCGGATATTCTGCCACACGGCCACGCCTTTTTTGCATAGTATTTAATAAAGTATTTCCCTAGAAAGACAAAACCAAGCAAACAAAAGTACAATCAAATGGCGACATTAAGCGCTCAAGCGTTACTCATAAACACTCAATGGCTAACGCAGCGTAAGTTCTTCACATCGAGAGTTCTTCAGATTGTTTTATACAAACAAGAAAGGGGTGAGATCGAACAGCCCTCCAAGATGGAGTACCAGTCCGGTCTAAAGTCTATATCATATGGCATAGCATATCATATGGCACTTCATCAAGCGCTGCTGGTGGAAGGTAATATTGTGTGAGCATTAATGACGAAACGTTTTTTCAGTGCGCGCTGAAGGACATACCAAAACAGTGTGGCATCTTTGCAGCTAACAAAGCAATGTTCAATAGTTTCTGGCACATCACGTAGATGGCAGTTAACAGACGGAATACAAATACCCTTTCTTTTTAACCATGTGTTTACCGTCAATGTTTCAGAGTGGAGTTTTTAGAAGAACTTTCTGATTTCGGTGGAATGTACATTTTGTGCACTCGCTTCAACACATCGTGGCCTGGATGATTGGAGTATAGTGAGCGGTACAACGGAGGTAGGAGGAGTGTACTCAGTAGATCCATCCTTGCGTCCGTCCCTGCATTCGTCCATGCATCTGCCCCTACGTCCGTCCATCTGTCCATCCGTCCGTGCCGCCATCCATGCCTCCATCCATGCATCTGTCTTTGTGTCCGTTCGTCCATCTAGTCAACACTCCAAGTACCACCATCTCGCATATTTTCATCATATATTCCGCATATAGAAGCACCATCATCCAGCGGACATTCCAAGGAGTAAACGAGAGGTGGCACACACACACTTTCTTACGGCTTGCGCTTCGTGTCTACCTCCCACCTTTAACCACCTTGAGTTCATGGTATATAATAGTTCACTGTATTCATGGCACTTCGGCCCAACGCTTGCTAAACCTTTCTAAAATCAAAGAGGTTACGCCCAGCGAGTATAACCTAGCAACCCTTTTTGTCAGATAGTGCTCAATATGCATGCCAATGGCTGCTAATTGGGAATTAGAGACAGGAGAATTCGGCTTTAGTTAACGCGCACGCTGCGAACTTTTTATTGTTCAACAACGCACAGGAGAAATCTCCCACCGGCACCACCTTGCAGGTCAAAGCGTAAGACTGGTTATGCACTACGACTACGACGAGGGACGAACGGGTGCCGCTTAAGAAGCTTCGCCCCTAAAAGGAAGGAATGACAAACACGATGAAAGTCTTTTGCAAGGTCTACATATAGCATTGCAAGATGTTTTTAAAAACCATGACAGTATTAAATTACTGTACGAGCGACATGTATATTGGTTTGTATGAATCAAGCTCTGATTACACATGTCTGATGAGACCCAATAAAGATCGACATCGCGAAATGCAACCTTTTTGATAATGCTTTTGTAGTGCACGTTTGACAGCAATATTGGTATGTAGCCCTCGACGGAGCGAAGTTTTTCGTTGTCAGTTGTTTTCGGTATTAACACAGCGTGACTTTTGCAAAAATATTGTGGAAGTGTATTAATGTCATAAATTATTTAAAATATATCCAGCAATATGCTCCAATTTCTGGTTAACCTCCCTGCCTTTCCCTCATTTTATTCTCTCTCTCTCTCTCTCCAGCAATATTGGAGCAAGCGGTTTTTTTGAAAGGTTTGTAATATTAGCCTGAGATGCCATCAGGGCCAGGTATTTTCAATAAAGGCAAGTTGTGTACATGCTTTACAATGAAATACGAAATATTGCCGGAATAACGCGTGGTATAAGCACCGATTGCCAGCGGACGTCAGAATATGTTATTAACTCAACAAAGGCTTCGTAGTTAAAAGCCAGTAAACCACTAAAAACGTAACGCACTCTACTGAGCCTATTATTTTAAGGCCACGTAATGGGTGCACAGCAAGTTCGAAAAGCTTTCATGCACTAAGTGTTTGAAGTATGCACTAGGCTCAGAATATCACCATCACGTTCAACTCCTAAAGGGAAAGCTTAAAGTTCCCCTAGTTTTTCTCAATACGGCTGTAACTATAGTGATAATGAGTTAGCAATTCACCAGAACGTAGTTAAGTTTACACTTTCCACAATCACTCCTTTAATTTAGTTTAAGTAAGTGATCCTGAACATAGCAAAATAAATAAGTGTAGAAGTAACAAACAACGCGCCATGGAGGATCGCACTGTTTAACACGGCAGTGAGATCCTGGTTTCGCCAAAACTTTGACATCTGCCATTTATACCGCGAAAGTGTTCATAAATTAACGGAAATTGTGAAATGATACGTGGTATGAATAACAATTATGGTGCATGCAGAATGATTCACCCTTTAAAAAAAAATGTGCGAAGTAGCAGGTGGGGCATGAATCCAACTTGGTGGTCCTGAAGTTAAGTATAACACCACTTGTATACGAGGTCTTATATTTTGTTTTTTCCTGTTCCCTTCCACGTCTTCTAAACAGTATAACGGAAGTTGTTCTAGGCCGTGGTCACCCTCTCCTTTTTACACCGCATGTCATCTGCAGTTTGAAGTAAAAGCAACATCATCAGCTGTCTTGTTACACTTAATATGGCATGGAGTTGGGCAGTATTCATATGACTAATCTTTCAAAGCGCCCCAAATTGCGTGTCCCATTCAGGTGCAAGCCTATATGTAGGGCACAGCAGCGTACGCGAGGACTTCATAATGTTTCCTTTATTCCAATTTTCGCTCATGCATGAACAACGTGATGCTTACCCACTTCCAATGACGGTATGCTCCAGCTAATGAGCCCTGCTTTTTTAACTTTGCAGCCTCGCATTATTCTTCTGTGCAGTACTATTTATTAAGACCCTAGCTTGGCGTACGATGACACACTTTACGTAACACACCTATAGTTTTTTCACAGCACAATTCTTACTTTGGGCGTATAAGGCAGTTTGCCATTTGGAGGTGCATTATAATAAAAGAATAAGCGAATGTACGATTGCGATAAGAATGATTAAGTCAATCAAAACATTGCTGAGATAGTTTAAATAAACATGTATGTTTAGCGGTGTTCTAGCAGTATGTTTCAGAATGGTCGCGTGCGGACGTACAACTTCTTTCTGAAGGATATTTTCTAGTTTTCGAACTGCCGATTCCCACGAGTACTTTCCACACAAAAGTGTGCCGTTCCGTGCTGACACGACTAAGTGAATCCGTAACGCCATAGGTTTGCGCGGACAAGAAAACATCTTTTAGTGAATCTATATACTAATGGGAACACACTATAGTCTACATAGAATGACGCAGGATAAACGCTAGGTTGCCCTAACGATTGATATGTGCGGTTTAACACCCCGAAACCACCATATGATTATGAAAGACGCCGTAGTGGAGGGCACCGGAAATTTCGACCACCTGGGGTTCTTTAACGTATACCCAAATCTGAGCACGAGGGCCTAGGTTCTCCTATGCCGTTCTGTGTGGACGCATGTGTTTGTAAGTCATGCAAGTTACTTTCACTGCATGTTTGAGCAGAGGAAGTTATTTTCACTGTATTCCCAAGCAGACGCGTGACTCTGACTTGCTCGCCATGAAAATGACGCGAGTTCAATCCTCACTCAGACACAAAATTCTTTCTTAATTGTTTTATTTGCATACTTCTCGATTTTTAGGTCACGCAAAAAATGACGATTCTTCACTCACAACAAACAACGCCGACGTTAAAATAACTGTGAAACAAGCTCATTAACGCTTAACGTGTTTTCAGGGATCATTGTCGTGTGAGTGTGCATTTATTTATTTATTTATTTATTTATTTATTTATTACTAACGGTGGTTTTAATGCTGCGCCATAATGAACCATGCGTTACTCGCGTGGTTTATTGCGCGCCAGCCACATGGTCCGGTCATGCGATGTAGGGGCGGTGGTACACCAGAGGTGATCTTTATGTCCACATTGTGGCACTATCAACAACAACAAATAAACATGGTTCATTCCTCCGTCATAGAAATCAGTGAAACACGACAGTGAACCGTGTCTTCACAGAAGTAGTAATTGTTTATTGTACATTGATATAAGACAGCATGCGCAATGTGTGTGTTTGGTAGCACCGCTTGACATGGATGCAGCTGCGTTGACGCCTTGTGACATCTCCACCTCGACAATTAACGCCAAAGATTGTGATTTAAGCCTTGTGGTTGCTGAAATATATGACATGCACTTAAACCACGTTGTAAGAAAACCTAGACATATAATATGCCGAATCGCGGTCAAAGACGGCATGAGCCGGCACATAACACTGGGTACTCTACTAGTAGTGGTCCAGAACATAGTCATTTATGGAGCGAAACGCTAAGTTGTGCGCTCTCCATCAACAGGGTAACTAACGCCTGTGCTTATGCAGAGTGGGCGAATGCGCAGTGGGGGTGTGGACGGTCGCCGAGGGATGGACACAGGCCCGGGCAGACTTTGCTTCGCAAGAGGACACGTTTATTAAGAACAGCGAAGCTACAGTGGTTGGTCTTGCCTAACGTGGTCTTTACTTGGCTAAAACAAAGCACAGTCCAACCACAGCATGTCATAGGCCATGCAAGAATGTCCAAACTTCAGTGCTGCAGCTAAAGCGCAAAGCTGACTGTAGCACCCTCTTGCTGAAGCGCTGGCCTTTCACCGCTCGTACTCCGCCCAAGCAAACTCGGCGCGGTGGCTTCTCGGGCTGTCTCCGTCGGTGGGCGCGGTTGATGAGTAACGGCGCGCGATGAGTCACAGATTGGTGGGTTTTTCTGCAGGCTTCCGACGTTTTACTTCGAGCTATAGGAGCTGCGCTCTTAAATAACTATCGACGCTTGCCTAGACTTACGAAATTCTTTACAAAAGACACAACGAGAGATGTCGGTGGTTCTGCTTCACCCTGCCTCTCGGAAGCAGCGCACCGAGTGTCCGGCAGCTGCCACCTCACACATTACGGTACTCTCCTCGATTGGTTGTGGTTTCTTGTTAAAGACAAACAAAGGGCGGTGAACAAAAAGACAATAATGTAGCGTTGTCAATACTGCAATGTCTGGGCCACCTAACAAAGAAATCGAGCCCTCCCCGTTCTTCATTTATTCATTACGAGGGTGTCGTTCTCGCAGACTTGATGCGTTCAGGTTTTATGCGAAGGATTATTGGTCAGCTGCAAGCTAGCATTAAGATTGTCTTCTATGTGATGCCAGCGGGCGAAAGAAGTGCGTTTCACACTCACCGTCATGGTTTCGAACGGTGCTAACGCTACCAGGTTTATCGGACGAGTTATTCACATATATTTGACGCGTTATTCGAATTTGGCAGGTTCTGGCCTGCTTGTAATAAGTTGTATTTTCGTCCACTTCAATTCCTCCACATTTATCTCACAGTTACTACAACTAGCATACCCTACACTTTCCTTGGCTTGGTTGTCTATTGATTGTAATTAATTGAGTGCCCAACGAAGAAAACCAGACCTTAACTTTTCAGCATTAAGCAAGTTGGGGCATTTTAATTCCTTTAACAAAAATGTGAAGCATTTCAAAAAGCATTTGAAAATTCCCAGTGGTGTGTTTTTGCGCCAGCAGTTATATGTACCTTAGAAATTATCTGCTATCTTTTAGCGCATTCTAAGCTCTACTGATGTGCGCTTCACCTACAGTTTTTAGTCGCCGCCACTTTAGCCGCGTCCATCGCCTTGGCCATTAACTTAACAACAACGTATGCAATCATCCTACTGTTAAGCACAATGTGCGCTATGCGCTTTTATTTCGATAAAACAACACGTCGAATGAATCATTGGCGTTTACCTCAAACACGATGACAGGCACGGTGACGCGAAATACACATTCGGCATTTTAGGCAGCACAAGTATCAAATTTTGCGAAGTTAATCTCAAATGGCTTCCCATTTTTTCGCTTTGAGTCATAGTTGCCATAGTTACAAAAGACAGCGAAGAAACCTGGCAGCGAAAGTTTCGTAAAAAAATTGCGAACAACCTATTGTTGTGTGAATATTGTCCACTTTTCATTTTGTGGGGCCGCAAAAGAACACTTTTTAAGTTTTATTCAATTCGTTAAATGTGGCATTGTTTGTTTAGTATAACCTTAGGTACCGCGCATAAACATCGCTTTCGAGAGACGTGCATTGCTTCTTCGGGGACTCCGAGGTGAGCGCAGGGGGGGGGGGGCGGTGTGATTCAAATAACCGATATATTGCTAAGCTGACGCGGAAGTCCGCGCCTTCTCAAGTTTCTTTATCGAGCTTAAGATTCCGTATTTCAACACCAATCAAGTATTGTAAGGTAGTGGTTGTAAGCGTGAAAACTATGGCCACTGTTCGGAAACTACTTTCTTTGTAGCGCGATGGCATGGAAAGTAAGGGCAATGAGGCCTCGTGGGGGGAGCCTATATTTATTCTTAGGTTGTCACCGACTATAGTGGCTTCCCAAAATACTAAACTCTACTGTTGTGTACAACTCTAATTCGGCCAACTCTTGAATACGCGCTTATAATATGGAAACATTTTCAGAAAAATGATTTTCACAAGACAAGACTAAGTCTGTAGCCTGAAGCCTCCATTTTATATGTCGTAGAGATGGTAGAGGTTTTCGCCTTCCTCTAACCTTTCTAGTATTAGCCTTATACTTTAATGTGAATACGTCGCGTAACCCATTGTTTAATGTATCTGCATGGTCTAATTAACTTATCACGCCTCAATAATTTAGACAATTATATTAAGTTCACTGGTTCTTCATGTACTTGTAGCTCGACAAACTAAATAGTTATTATCTTTAAACTAGAAGTTACCCGTTGAATTAGTATTCTGCCTTAAAGATAGTACGCAGGAATGCTTTACCAGTAAGCGCTCGTGGATAGACATGGCATGACTTTTCGTCTGCACTTAATGTGTGATGTGCAATCCCCGCATGCCTGCAATAGCCTCAACAGGGCAGCCAACATTTGAACGATGAGCCAAAGGTGGCATCGCCTGCATGGTCTTTTCGTGTGAAATGGCTTTGCGAATCAGCTCGTCAGTGATAATCTGAAAGAAAATATTATGCCATAAATACAACAACTACGCATCTGCGCGAACACCAACGGCTTTACGATACAGAGTGAACTGCGGTTTCCGAGCTGTGCGTGCCTTGGATCACGATGGACGTTTATCAGCGCCATGCATGTGCCCGCACTGTTCTGTGGACGTGGTTGTCCTGTTAATGCTTGTCTCTTCACTCTAAGAAATCCTGATACTCCTCTGCCTAAATCACCGCATAATTGCAAAACTGGTCATGGTGGGGGTCACCATATTAGTTTTCACTGGTGTTATTCAAAGCCCTTGTGATGTGCCCCGGTTTTTGGAAACACGCCTAAACCCAAGCACACGTGTGCTTTTGAATTTCGCCCCCATTAAAATGTGGTTGCCGTTGCCGGAAATCAAACCTGCTCACTC
The DNA here is from genome assembly GCA_013436015.1 of Rhipicephalus annulatus. Lineage (NCBI taxonomy): Eukaryota > Metazoa > Arthropoda > Arachnida > Ixodida > Ixodidae > Rhipicephalus > Rhipicephalus annulatus. The sequence goes on from WOVY01009376.1 coordinate 1,758,005, forward strand.
AGGATTATCAAAGCAGTACCTCAGTCACTAATTAGGCGGCATGACGGGATGTTTTCGTCTATTTTCATGTCTTTCCTCTTGCCTTCACTCTCCTCCCCCGTACAGGTTAGCCAACAGGAACTACCTTTGTTCGCCCTTCCTGCATTTGTATGCATTAAGGAAACTTGAAATTCGGTGAGATTGTCCATAGCTGACGAGAATTTCGAGCACAAAAAGCCCATTCGTAAGAACGAGAAGACAGGGCGAGTACCCGCATGGCCCTCTCGTTCTTGCAAATGTGTGTGTGTGTGTTTTGTGCTCCAAATTCTCTAGAATGCATTAATTCTTTATTTTGCCTCTTTCTTTCGGCCTCAAGCGACAAACCGAAGGGACCGAAGGCAACTTCTTAATGCCGTCTTGAGCGATGGCACGGACGTTGAAATAATGCTTAACTTGATTGTGCGAGAACCATCACATTTGTATATTTCAGGGGCGAACCTCTTTATAGCGGCACCCGTTCGTCCCTCGTATTCGTATTGGTAATGTGTAACCAGTCTTACGATTTGACCTGCAAGGTGGTGCTGGTGGGAGATTTTTCCTGTGCGTTGTTGAACAATAAAAAAAATCGTAGCGTGCATGTTAACTAGAAGCTGAATTGTCCTGTCTTTCATTCCCCCTTAGCAGCCATCGGCATGTACATTGAGCACTATCTGACAAGAAAGGGTTGCTACGTTATACTCGCTGAGCGTAACCTCCTTGGTTTTAGAAAGGTTTAGCGAGCGTTGAGCCGCAGTGCCATGAATAGAGTGAAGTAGTATATGCCATGAACTCAAGGTGGTTAAAGGTGGGAAGTAGGTACGAAGCGCAAGCCGTAAGAAAGTAAAAGCCGAATTCTCTCATCTCTCATTCCCCATTAGCAGCCATTGGCATGTACATTGAGAAACATCTGACAAGGAAAGGGTTGCTACGTTATACTCGCTGGGCGTAACCTCATTCGTTTTAAAAGGTTTAACGAACGTTGGGTCGCAGTGCCATGAATACAGTGAACTAGGAAGAGAAAGAGGAAGAAAGTTTAGGCGGAAAGACAGGGAGGTAAGCCAGTTCTTAGACCAGCTGGCTACCCTGTGCTGGGGAAAGGGGTGAGGGGAATGAGAGATGTTAAAAAGAAATGTTGCGAAGAAAGAGAGAAATTACGAAAAAAATTGCGACAGAGAAAAGGCTACATCAAAGAGTATAAGACACTAAAGTCTGTCTCCGAGGCCAGTTGTCCGCAAATAGCGCAGCGAAGCTTTCAAAGCCTTCTGGGCTGAGGATGGGCTCGGCCAATGACTCAGAATCCTTCGTTCCGACAAAGGCCGATCGTCTAGTCTATCCAGAGCTGCAGTGAGTTCTTGTATTTGCGCGTTGAAATGGGTGCACTCACACAGAAGGTGCGCGATGGTTTCTTCGCAACTGCAGTAAGTGAATGTAGGAGAGCTGGCCATCCCAATGAGATAAGAGTATGCGTTCGTGAAGGCCATTCCAAGCCACAGGCGGCATGGAAGAGTCTCCTCAGCTCGAGATATCCTTGGGGGAAGACGAAGCTGCAGATCGGGATCAAAGTTATGCAGGCGCGCGTTTGTGAAGTCTGTTGAGTTCCACTGTACCAGTGTGAGGTCACGTGCAAGTGAACGAAATCTTGTAGCTGCGTCGGTTCTTGAGAAAGGGATGGCTGTGTATTGGGTACCATCGTGTGCAGATCTAGCGGCCTCATCTGCGCGGTCATTGCCATATATACCGCAATGACCTTATGTCACCCTTTCGCCATGGACCTAATGAACAGTCAGTAGCTGAAATAAGGCTTCTTCATCACCAAGCCATCGAAAAACAGCACAGCATAGTGCATCAGTGGATACAGTGAACGAGTATATACTATGAAGTCAAGGTGGTTAAAGGTGGGAAGTAGACACAAAGACACGAAGCGCAAGCCGTAAGAAAGTGTGCGTGTGCCACCTCTCGTTTAGTCCTTGGAATGTCCGCTGGATGGCGGTGCTTTTATATTAGGAATATATGATGAAAATATGCGAGATGGTCGTACTTAGAGTGTTGAATAGATGAACGAACGGACACACTGACAGATGCATGGACGGACTCATGGACGGCTGCACCGACGGTTGGACGCATGGACGGACGCAGGGGCGGATGCATGGACGAACGCAGGGACGGATGCACAGATGGACGTGTGGACGCACGAACAAACGCACGGATGGGCGAATGGACGCACGGACGGTCACACAGACGGACGCATAGGCGGACGGATGCTTCGCCCCACTCTCTATCATTCACTCCGTGGATATGCTGCCATTTTTTTTGTTCCTGTTCTTTGTTGGGAACCCTATGGAAGCATAACCATACTGTGACTTTAGATGTCTGCTGTTTAGAACTTAAACTTCACATGAAATTAGCTTTTGGGCCACGTGAAGGAAATGTGAGATAATGGTGATAACTGTGATTAGACTTGAGAAGTAGCTAAAAGAGGAAAGCCACGAAGGAGGGAGAGCAGGGCTGCGGTTCTGCCCTTGAATGACTCGCTTCTTCATTTCTACGTTCGCATGAGCTTATCTAGGGTAAAAATAGCAATGTTTACGTCTGTCAACTAAAGTGTGGAGCGCTGAGCAGGAATTTCTTATAGCTCGCACGCGCAAAAGGCTGCCCCTATGGTTTACGATAGGGAAAAGAAATTGCGTTTATGTCGCCCGTAAATTTTGTCACGAGGGCGGAACGATAGGTGTAAAAGAAAAGTCTTGACGCTTTCCTCCTGAGATTAAGATCAAGCAAGCCCACCGGGTGTGTCTCTTGGAACGTTTACCTCTAGGCATAGGCGTTAATCACTCAGTTGGTCAACGTAGGCCGGACGTTGTCTGGGGGGTTTGCAAGACCGTGGTGCATCGTAGCAGGGGCTGGTGAGAGGTGGGCTCTGGTGAGGCTTGATAGGCTACTGATGAAGCTCAGGGGAGGGAGGGGAGAGAGGGTAGAAAGGAAGTGCCCCTTTACAGTCACTTGCACCAGAGGCGTAGGCAGTTTTTTTTGCGATGGGGAGGGGCAATTTCTTTATCTGCAGTAGGGGGCCGGGCATACAAAAGGGCTGGTGGCGGGAACGGGCCCTGTGTACCACCACTTGGAAACGCCACTGCCCCCTCCCCTGACATCGCCCGCGCAGATGGGATAATCAAGAAGGAAGTTCCGAGCAGTGTTTAGCATCCCTAAGGATGTTGACAGGCGAAAATGATGAGTAAGCGACTCTTATTTGTCAGGTGTGTCTGTGCGCCTATGCCCTATAGTGGCCTAGCCACGGAGTGGATTGGGGAGGGGATGAAACTTTTCACCGAAATATTTAGGTTTTGGATTTGTGTGCATACGCACTCGCACAACCACATGTTAAAGGAAAAACAAACCCTTCTGGAAAAATATTTCTGGCCATGCCATAGCTAGGCAGTACTTTTGATGACATTTTATCTGATGGCCACGGATAACTTTTTTCTTCGCTGGATCTTACGAAGTGGAGCTGGTTCAATACTGGTTGCGGTGGTTGAATTTCAGTGGTGGCGAAATGCTAGACGCCCGTGTCCACATTAGAGAGCACCACATGGTTGGAATTGCAGGGGCCTTCCACTAAGGCGTACCTCATTATCATATCGTGGTTTTGGCACAGAAAGCCACATATACTATTATTTTCTATTATTATTGCGATAGCAACTTCATGGACACTCCGGAACTCTCGGCTGCGGCTGGATTGTGCCGCCAGCGTCACCGAAACTCACCATATATATATATATATATATATATATATATATATATATATATATATATATATATATATATATATATATATATATATATATATATATAGCGTTGAACCGCAAGTAGTACGTCTGCGTCGTGAATGCGAGGCGTTAACCCCTGGGCCACCGAGGAGCACGTCCTGAAACTTTCAAACGGCAAGCTACCTATATCCACCACTTACCTCTGCTGACGGGACTCAGGGGGGGGGGATATTGTGTTTTCAGCATTACCAGCAAGATGGCGCAATGAGCCTGAGTTGCCAGATTGCATGGCAGCGCGCGTTGATCTTCCACGCGTACTTTGGCCCGCTTAGAGCTGGGAGGCGAGGCTCCCTCGCGCACCCTTATCTCGCGGGGAGGATCATACGTCTTGGCCGGCCTCGTGTTTCACCTGGAACAATTCTGTTGTAGTTGTAGCGGCGAGAGAAGAGAGACGTGAGATGACGTCGAAGGCGGCCGATAGGGCCGAGCCGATCTCACCACTTTATTGCAGGCCTGAAGCGGAGCCGCGGTGGCTGTCCACGTCCCCAACCGCCAGGCCAGAAGCTCGTTCTCCTTCTCGCGCAGCTCGAGCTATCATATGCTGCGCGAGAGGCGCGGCGCGGTGATTGAGAAATGATGATGATGATGATGATGGCGCTACAGGGCTCCCCCCCTAGCGCTTTGCGCGATTTGAAAACATATGAAAAAGAAAGAGACTATATACATGAACGAAAATCCGCAAGGTGTCCGTTTAGGAAGTCCAGTTTGTGAACATTTATGGGCCATCCGTAAGCAGTGTGTCTCCGGTGGGCGACTCTGGGAGAAGCGCAAGGGACGAAGAAGGAAGTGCCGGGTCGCTGTGTTCATAGACACGTCCATCCCACAATTACGCGGCGGGACCATTCGAATGCGCACCCGGCGTTTCGAGTAGACGCGGCTGACAAACGTGCCCACAGCTGGAGCTGTGGACAGGCGCTGAAGAGCTCGCGCCGGTAATGTGGGCGAAATAGTGTGAATGGTCGGAACGCACCCATGATGACCGAGCACTGAAGTTTCACAGCCACAGCGGGGTCTCCGACAGCGCACAGGGTGCCGAGCCTGCTGTCGACAAGGAGCAACGTCGCGGTCGTGCTGGTGCGGACGTCTCTGTCGATGAAACACCGGCCTCCGCGTAGCACTGCGACCGGCATGCCGGGGCGTGTGGCCGAGTCGACGGATGTGGAAACGCCGTGCATTGCGGCTAGTCATGTGCACGGCAAGTGGTTGGCCCTTGCGTCGGGAAAACCTCGTAGGTGTTTGCGCCGTCTTGAAGGCCAAAGCTGCAACGCACGGCTGCATAGCAGGACGCTTGAAAAGGGGACGTTGTGTTTTACGGCGAACGCGATGATTTCTTCTGTGCGCTGTCAAGTGTGGTAGACAGGCAGTAGGATTGGGCGTCGTCGCTCGTGTCACCAACGAGCCCGCGTTGCGAACACACGTCTGGTAGTTGCCGTCCATCGTCAAAGGCTCCGAGGGATGGTTGTGGAGCCCAGAAGTCGTGGCCTGGGGGTTGAATGGCGTGCCCGTGCTCGTCGCGGCAGCCTGGTGGTTGTCCGCCTGCATGGGTGGTACAAAACGTGCGGTCTGTCTGGCAGCATCCCGGAAGTTCGGTCGTAGCATGTCACGGGCAGGAACTTCAGCTGCGGGAGACGTTGAGGTAGGTGATAGTGGCTGCCTGCAAGACATATGGCGCGTTAAGGCCAGTTGAGAGTCATCTTCGGACACCATCGACGGCGATGCCTCCGCGATTGGGGGGCGAATAGCAGGCAGGACGATGTCCGTAGTTGCGGCAGGCTCCAAGGCGTGCGGCGAGGTTGCCGTCGTGAAGACTGACCTGCCTGAGTTGTCTGGGGTGGAGGAAGACGTGCAAGTGGCCGGCACGAGTGACAGACCTGCGTTCGCGGGCTCCAAGGGGACGCCTCTCTCGGTGCTGAGACCAGTCGAAGTGGGAGCGTCGTCTACCTGGTCGTCGTGCTCAGGTGCAGATTTGGATCTTCGTGCGACTGGATCTGAGGTAGGAGGAGTAGTCGAAGCCGGGGTACCGAGGTAGCGGTCAATGGAGGGCTGCGGACCGGTTCGTACCTTGCTCTGCGACGCCGGGGAAACCTGCCTGGTGCGGGTAAACGGAAGCGGACGGTATGTGTTGCCGCTGCGGGCGAGCACCGCAGTGCAGAGGGAATCGTAAGGCTGCGGGCTGGTGCTTGAAGTGGCAGCGAGATGGCGCAACTCGACCGGTAGGGCGTCGAGAAGAATGGCATGCATTAGCAGCTGGTCCGTGATGCCATTCACCGCAAGAACAGCGTCGAGCTGCATAAACCATACCTTGGGGTAAGTTGATTGGTACGGCGGCACTGGTGGGCAGAGTTGGGGGAACATGGCCGCGGGCCGCTCGGCGAAGGGCGTGTTCTCCGGGTCACCAATGTAGCGGCGAGAGAAGAGAGACGTGAGATGACGTCGAAGGCGGCCGATAGGGCCGAGCCGATCTCGCCACTTTATTGCAGGCCTGAAGCGGAGCCGCGGTGGCTGTCCACGTCCCCAACCGCCAGGCCAGAAGCTCGTTCTCCTTCTCGCGCAGCTCGAGCTATCATATGCTGCGCGAGAGGCGCGGCGCGGTGATTGAGAAATGATGATGATGATGATGATGGCGCTACATAGTTAACGGGCGCACAAAGGTCACTGCGATCATTGAAGTCTTCATTTGCGAAAAGCGCGCGCTTTCAGTCACAGCGAAGTAACAACTAAGACGCTTATTAGCGCGCATCTGTACCTGTGAGTACGTTTCGTGCGTCATATGTGCGGGAAAAACACAGAGCACGTTCTGATCTGCAGTCCATTATGCGTGTGACCTTCCGATTTGTTGCTATCGCGTGCATGCATTGCCTTTGCGGCAAAGCTGCGACATTCTCATCATCATCATCATTCCAACACACATACATACACACACATACGGGTCGCCACTTTGGCTACATTACAATACCATCTATCTATCTATCTATCTATCTATCTATCTATCTATCTATCTATCTATCTATCTATCTATCTATCTATCTATCTATCTATCTATCTATCTATCCGCTTATGTTGGGGTGCTGTTGTGGTCACCCCCTTAACTTGGCGTGAACGAAAATCAGCATGGAAGGGTAAGATGGTCTGAAGAATATGGAGTGCTGGCCAAGACATGAATTATGTCACAATCCCGTCGCGTACGTCTTCAAACACTTCCCGTCAGACAGTGGTATCTACCCACAGACGGAGTTCGTGCCGCTGGTATTCGGGTATGTGCCACAGGTGATTGACACTTAGTATCTACCAAGGAACGAAGAGAACACACATGGGCAATTTTAACGTGCGAGCGTTAAGAAACACCCGACATCGGTAGCGTCGACCCGACGAATGCAAAGAATAAATGTAAGAGCCCCCGCTGGAATTGAACCCAAGTATTCTGCGTGGCAATGGAGCATTTTACCGCAGGGCTACACCAGGTCTCGGAACTACTTTTCAAATAAACGCGAATCTTCGTGAAATGTCAATAGTGGTTGCAGTGCTGCCTACCCAATTTTATAAACATTGCATATGTTCTCTTTCGATACAGCCGTCAAATCTGGTTAACGTGACTTGTGGTTCGTTGCCATGCGCTGAAGTCGATTTGTGTAGCAGTGTCCAGGGCCAGCATCCTCACCAGCGTCAGCGTTTAATATTAGCTTTAGGTGTTGATAATACGCATCTTCCATAGTTGACATCGTTGCACAAGTAAACATCTGCAACTCGTCAACATATGTCTGTGCGTGCAACATTTTTACATATATTTAGCGTCATTTCATGACGTGTCACTGAATAAAAAAATTGCAATACGGTCACCTTCCCTCCACACGCTTCACATAACGTCTATTCTCAGGTACGTGGGATCTGCCAAATATTTATGGACACTGCTGACAGAGACCTACAAAGTATGCCAGTTTCTCAAACAGCTCAGTTCTTGCCTCTGCGAGCAGGATATGCAGAATGACCACTTAGATTCTGCTTTGGTGGTGTGAACCTATGAATTCTGCCATCACTGAAGCTGGGCATCTGCTTGGAAAGCTAGTTTAAAGCAATGGTAAATCAGAAATTCTTACGTCACTTCACTCACCCTTAAAAAAAACTTGAACATGAAACCGCGTGTGAGTCTCTCTGTCTTGTCTTGTTCTTTTTTTAATGTTTTGTTAGGCTCGATCTGCTGTGGTTACCACTCATTACGTTGACGCCTTCGCTAAATGCAAGATAAGGAGTTGCCCTTGCAAGGAAGCCAGCCAATTGGGGCGTGCACATCACCTGCACACATCATTTTGTTTTATACGGGATACTTTCTCTCTCTCTCTCTCTTTCTTTCTTTCTCTCTTTCTTTCTTTCTTTCTCTCTTTCTTTCTTTTCTTTCTTTCTTTGTTTCGTGCTTTCTTGCTCGCTTGCTTGCTTGCTTGCTTGGTTTCTTGCCCCATTTGTGAGTCATTCATCCTTTTTGTACGAAGCGAGACGACCCACACAAGACATTGCAAAGCAATTGCACTGATAACCTCAACGGTCTTGCATGTATACCTTCGGCTAGGCGAGATAACGAAACCGACCAGCACGGGTCATCCAGCGGGAGTGTACTTGCTCCTTGTGCCCGATAAGGTCGCTGCCCTTCTATGGTGCTCCAGCCGCCTGGCCAACGTTAGGGTTTAACACTGACACGGAAACTGCAGAACACGCATTACTTGACAGATCTTCGCTTTCTGGGCTGTTTCGATCGAGTTGCTTTTTTCCCTTCATTGCTGGAGTACGCCCAATAATAATAATAATAATAATAATAATAATAATAATAATAATAATAATAATAATAATAATAATAATAATAATAATAATAATAATAATAATAATAATAATAATAATAATAATAATAATAATAATAATAATATTAATAATAATAATAATAATAATAATAATAATAATAAAATATCCCCGTATCTGCATGTTAAACTGCAAATGTCCTCGAAAGACGTTAGTCTTGCGTGTGGAGAGAGTGAACAAGACATTGATTTGATGTTCTGCGCAAGAAAATCGGTGGATGGTATTCTAGAGGCGCTGCGTTAGAGTGTCTCGAGCGTGCACCGGAGGCGAATGAGCGCATCAAGTCACGTCACACGAGAGACATGAGCGCTATCTGGCAGTTACCTTGCAAAACGAAGCGCGCAACGTGTGTGACCATCTCGTAGGCGATAAGGTGTAGAACGCAAAGCGACGGGTAGGTGCCACCCCCGTGTCATCTTAGCAAAGCGTTGGAAACACTTGCCTTTTCGTGCAAGCGTTGCGTGGTCAGCGCAGCGTGATAAACGCTATGGTCCTTAGAATTACTTAGGTATGCCTTTTCTAGTAAAAGACACACATACATAATATTGACGTGCTGCTATGGTGCCTCAGATGTGCGCAATAATTGCTTTTTAATTGACAATCGCACAAGTATGAACGCTGAATCTTGACCAATATTGGTGGGCACTGCGGATCGGGTCAGCCGTTAGGGGTATCTTCTGGTGCCTTTTAGGGTACCATTAAGAGCAGACCAACAGACAAATGTACAGACAGACAGACAGACAGACTGACAGACTGACAGACCATTTTTTTTTTCGTCGAAGGTCTCCAAGAAAGACTATCTATCGTCTTTAATAGTATTAATAAATTCACTGCGTATCCACGAAGTGAATGATGATGAATCGGGCAAAGCATCCATACCTATCACACTAGCGCACCCGTCAGACAAACGGACGCTTCGCCCCACTCATCATCACTCAGTCCGTGAATATGCTAGCTACGCAGGATGGAATGACGATTAACAGGTGATGCTACTATAAGATTCGCCTCTAATAATTATATTCGAAGCTTTAACGTTCCACATTCAAGATATGAGAGACGCCGTTGTGGAGGGCTCTGAAATTTCGATCACGTATGATGTTCCTTAATGTGAATTGACATCACACAGTACACAGACCTCTGGCGTTTCGCTGAAATTTGACCAGCGCTGTTGGTATCAAACCTGCAACCTTCAGGGCAGCACCAGAGCACCACAACAACATTTCCACCATGGCGTACACGAGCGCGGCATATTGTAATGAAAGAAAAAAAAGGCAGATCTTGCATACTGTGAGGTAGGTTCATATGTCACTTTAAAATTGGCCCAACGTTATGAGGCGGAAGTAAATTATGCCGTACATGACTTCCATCCCATGATTAACATATTCGGATTTGTTATTTACCTCCGTCGTCCATTCACGTTTAGACCACATTTAGTACCACGTGACGCAATATGTTGAGCTAGCAACACGTCCACGACCACGCTATGAGCGTACTACCATGGAGGCATGTTTTAAATCACACGCATGCCATGATTATCATGTTTGGATGTGTCATTTACCATGGTCGTCTATTCACGTCATGCGATACCAAATTTGGTATATGTAGAGCTAGCGAAACAGCTGCGAGCGCGCTATGAGCGTAGCATGTAGTCACATTTTACATGACATGCATGTTATGATTATCATGTTGTGACGCGTCATTTACCTTCGTCGTCCATTCACGTCACGTCATACCAAATTAGGCGAAGCTAGCGAAACGACCGCGAACGCACCATAAGCGTGGCGTGTAGTCATCACTATTCATAACATGAAAATCATGACATGCATGTCATGATTTCCACGTTACGGTCTGTCACTTATGTTCGCCATGCAGTCATGTCATACCATACCAGTTTTGCAAAATGCCATGTCAACGAAACCACCGCAAGAGCAGCAGGACCATGAAATGTAAATCATGACATTAATTGCATCCATGTCATGATGTTTATGTTACGACTAGTCAGTTACAATCGTCATACAGTCATGTTATGCCACACCAATTTTAGTATTGATATCATTATTCAGACGACTAGGAGAGCTAAAAGTCGTAGATAGATAGATAGATAGATAGATAGATAGATAGATGCGCTCAACGTCACCGAAGTTCGCTAAGAAATGCTTCGCATTTAATAACGGAACAGTGGTGTAACCTATCCGAAGACTGTTTCAGTAAGCTTTCAATATGACGAACAAGGGTGATGCTTTTGAGCAAGTGCTGACAAAGTTCTAAGTGAACGGAAGGAAAAAGAAAAAAAAAACAACACACGTGTGAAAAAAAAAGGCAAAAAAGAAAGCAGCCTATATTTGAGATTGGGAGTCAGTGAAAGTGAGGATAACGATTGATGTAGTTGCGGTGTTTCCACGGCCCCAAGCTTGAACAGCACACTGCGAATGTTCCTCGCAAGGCGGCTCCACTGACCATAACAAGACTTACTGCTGGGCGAGTTGGCTCACATATACTTGTGATGGAAAATAGCTTTCGTTCAAGGATGCTCAAGGCACGGATGAGTGCAAAAATTCAAGTGACTTTGTTTCTCATTGCTGTCAATATACGGGGTATATCAGCTATCATGCAGCAAGATTTTTGAAAAAGAAGAATGGAAGCGAACCTGGCGCATATTGTTTCTAATACAATTGAGGGGCCACTACTGAGTTCTTTGTTATTGTAAATTAATAATTAGTCATAATTACATGTCTAGCTTCAAAAGTACTCACCCAATTATCAAAACGTGAATGAGGCACCTGTAGGCATGTTCAAATGATATCTACGTGCTCAATTTTCAACGACATGTTAATTACGTGCTCTGTCTTTTTTTCTAAGCTCCACCGCGGAGGCTTAATGGTAATGGCGCTGGTGTGCTTACACGAAGGTCACGGGGTCGAGCTTCGCTATGGCTGTTGCATTTTCGATTCAGGTGTAAATTTTTGCGACCCGGGTATTTAGAGTTAAGTGCATGGAAAAGAACCACAGGTGGTTGATATTTCCGGAGCCCTCCACTCTACGGCTTCTCTCATACGTGGTTTTCGGACGTTAAACCAAGGCAACATTACTATCACCATTTTTTTCCGTTGATAAAAGCACACGAAATATCAAAATAAGACGTGATTGCGCTCAAAGCCGCGAAAAAAAAATCACAGCATATGTACGGAGTGAATGATGATGAGTGGGGCGAAGCGCTAGAGGGTTTTGTCGCTAAACCGCGAACCATCCGCGAATATGGGCCACTACATAATCAAAGGCGTGACAAACACTGTATATATTTATAGAATAAATTTTATTGTTCGTAAGTGGTTGCTGTACGTCGCTTCTGTTCCCCCTTTATTATAACGGCTTTATGGTCGGTGAAGTGGTGGATCAGTGATGGGGTCATAGTGGGAAGTTTGCAAGGACGAAGTAGAGGGCGTTTTCAAAGAAGGAAATATAGGCGATCACGTACAAACAAGGGATAGACAGACTAGACAGACCCACGCCTTTAGGATTGATTGAGATGTGGAGTTTAACGTCCAAAACCACTATATGATTATGAGAGATGGCGTAGTGGAGGGCTCCGGAAATTTCGACCACCTGGGGTTCTTTAATGTGCACCCAAATCTGAGCACGACGCCTTTAGGAGCTTCGCCCCTAAAAAAAAAGCACCCTCAATTAAGCTGACTGCAAGCAAACGCTTTGCTTTTTGTACGTTGCCAGAGCCAGCGTTAAGCGCTTTGGCAAGGGCACAGGCGGGGTGCCAACACTCTGTGTTACAATTTTTCAACAATTCCTTCATATCGATGGTACGGCCCTATTAGGGGCGAAGCTCCTTAAGGCGTGGGCCGTGCGTCTCATGTATGTAGCGGCCACCTCTCGTTTTTGTCCTTGGAATGTCTGTTGGATGGCGGTTCTCGTATATGATGAATTCCTGATGAAAAGATGTGAGATGGCGTTACTTGGAGTGTTCACTAAACAGACAGACAGACAGACAGACAGACAGACAGACAGACAGACAGACAGACAGACAGACAGACAGACAGACGGACTGACGGACTGACGGACGGACGGACGGACGGACGGACGGACGGACGGACGGACGGACAGACAGACAGACAGACAGACAGACAGACAGACAGACAGACAGACAGACAGACGGACGGATGGACGGACGGACGGATGGGCGGACGCGGCCATCGGATGATTCATGGTTTGCCAATAAAAGGTTTCGATGCTTCGCCCCACTCACCATCATTCACTTCATGAATATGCTGTGATTTTTATTAACCATATAACACGGCCAACTTTTCTCATTGATAACACAGCCGGAGCATTGTTGTTATTATAACCTCGCTCTTTAAGCTCAAAGCGCAGCGTTGCTGCTGACCCGCTGGTCGTGGGATCGAATCCCGGCTGCGGTGGTGGCATTTCCGACGGAGGCGGAAATGCTGTAGGCCCGTGTGTTCAGATTTGGGTGCATGTTAAATAACCCCAGGTGGTCGAAATTTCCGGAGCCCCCCACTATGACGTCTCTCATAATCATAGGTTGGTTTTAGGACGTTAAACTCCACATATCTATCAACCATCAAAGCGCAGTGTTTCATCGCCCGCGGATGGGCAGATAGAAAGATCCCATTTTTTCCTTCTGAATTTTTTTACTGATACAGGCTACTTCACCGTGAGCCTGCTCGAGGACGCGCTGCTTTATAATGCGCGCAGCACTCTAGTCCCGTGTCACTTTTTATGTTTCGTGGACCCTCTTTATCAAGAGCGAATAATGAGCACACATTTAGTACATTGCTGAAAGTAGAGCAGTTAAAAGTAATTTCAATGCCCACACATGCTTCATTAACATATTCATAATTAAATGAGTACTCGTGGAGCTACAAATAGAGTAATGACCGCATAATAAATTCTCATTATAACAAAATTAGTAGTGGCCCCTGAAGTGTACTACGAAGAATACGTACTACGCTTACTTCACGTAAAGCCATACCACTTTTTTTTAAATTGTGCGGCATGATAGCTTGGACACTCTGTATATTACCCAAAATGGGGTCCTGAATGACACTCGGCTAGACGCCAGGTGTAGAGGGCATCTCCCACGTCGGGACGGAGAGCCCGAAGCTCTCCGCCGCCTGGCGGGACTCCTGGACAGCCCGAAGTTGGTCTGCTAGTGAAGCACTTGTTAGCACTTTGGCCCACTGTTGCTTGTTCTTGGCGTAAGTGTCACTCGATGCACAACCGCAGAGAATATGGTTCAAATCTACACGTTCACAACACTGCGTCTCTCATAATCATATGGTGGTTTTGGGACGTTAAACCTCACAAATCTAATCTAACGATCACAACACCGTTCACACACATGTTGTCCGTCGTAGCCTGGGTCGATATGCTTCATGTGCCAGGGGCTGGGTATGAGTAAGTCTGGAGCAAGCGTAACGTGACCGACTGGCTGCGCATTAATTTCTCATCCGAGAGGGGGAACACTCGCCGGCCTAGATGAAAGTGCTTCGTAATTTCATTGAATGTGAATAACTGATCCTTTTACTCCATGTGTAGTGTAGAGGGGGAAACAGGAGGGACGCGGCTGAGTCCTCCTGCCACCTCGTGTGCGGTCTCGTTGTGATTCCGCAGGTGGCCCCCTAAGCTACCCATCTGTGCCGGGAACCATACAATGGATGATTCGGTGATGTTATGTCCGCCTAATATTCGCAGTGTCATCTTGTCTATCCCGCCTTTTGCGAAAGCTCGAGTGTCTGTTTAGAGTCCCTGTATGCTGTGAAGCTCGAGTCTAGAGCTATCGCTGCTTGTTCGGCTACATCTGGCCTCTTGGTGTAAAGAGTGATTGAGCTGCGTGTTCGTCTATGTACGTCAATTACTACGACCGAGTAGGCGGGCTTTCACGGTATTTCCGCTGCATCCACGAAAGCTCTCTGGTCCCGAAATCTTTCGGCGTCGGCCGCGAGGGCTCTGGCGCAGGCGAGTCTACTTTCATGATTGTGGAACGGGTGTACGTTTCTTGGGAAGGGGAGCACTGTAATTGATATTGACATGACTTTGGGTAACTCCTGAACGTTGTCCCTTCCCGCTATAGTGTGCGAAACGAGCTTGATGCGAATATCTCTGCCCGCTTTGGTTCTGGATAGGCATGCGATCTGTGCCGTGTGCTGGGCCTCAATTATTTCGGCAAGAGGATTATGCACTCATAGGTGAAAAAGGAGAGCAGTGGAGGCACTATCAGAAAGCCCCAACGCTGTCTTAAAGGCGTGTCGTATGTGTACTTCAAGCTGTCACCGTTCTACTTTTTTTTCCAGTTCAGCATCGCAGTCACACATGTGATGTGACAGAGAACAAAAGCGTGGACCATTCTGATGGTGTTCTCCTCGCCCAGTCCTCTGTGCCAATTCATGAGGTGCTGAAACATTCAAAGCGCGTTCCCAATGTTGAATGTGATGTTGTCCAGCATCACCGAGTTGGAACCATTACTTTGGATGGTGAGTCCAAAGATGCAATTTTTTTCTATCGTATAGGTATGCGGTTGCCGTCCGAATCACGCAACTCTATGCTTGGAGGGACGGGTCTGCACCAGTAATTTAATGGGCGCCCTCATCTGGGAGGATGGTAGGTAAGCAGCTCAGATTTTCTGGAAGAGCAGCGAAGTCCCTTTGGTGTAAGATGTGCTTCGGTGACTGAGAATGCGGCTTGCATGCGGGCTTCTACATCCGCATTGCTGCCATCAGTGCTCCAAATGGCGAAATCGTCTGCGTAGATGATATGCTCCACGTCCTCTATTTCTCCCAGTGCGCAAGAGAGCTTAGCCATAGACAAATTGAATAAGAATTGCATAGTACCAAACCTTGCGGCGTTCCCTTATCTCCCATCTCAAAGCTTTTAAAGATGTGCTCGCCTATCCGTATACAGTGGCCGTTCGATCCTTTAAAGAAGCATTGACGATTGATAGAAACGTGTGCCAAAATTGTATTCAGATATAGCTGTCAGAATGGCTTGATGTTGGATGTTGTCAGAATCTTGCTCCACATCTACACTTAGCAGCACCTTAGTATCTCGTGTGGGGCAATCCAGTAGACTTTTCTTTATTCTCAGCATGGCGTCTTGCGCTGATAAACCCGGCCTATATTCGATTATAGTGTAGGGGAAGTATTCCTTTTCTTCGACCTACTCTGTCAGGCGGTTCAGAATGACATGTTCGGCTAGCTTTCCTATGCAGAACGTTAGTGAGATCGGCCTCAGATTTGATAGCCCCAACGGCTTTCCAGTTTTTGGGATGAGGACCGTATTTGCATGCTTCCATTCTACAGGTAAACGACCGATTTTCCAGGCATCGTTTATTTATTCTGTTAAGAAGGTGACCGAATCGTCATCTAAATTTCAGAGAGCCCGATTCGTGACGCCATCGCGGCCGGCTGCAGAGTTGCTGTTGAGTTCGTGAATCGCACTGCGAACTTCACTCTCTGTGCATTCTGCGTCGAGCTCTGAGCTTGGGGCACCGTCATAGATCTCCCGCAGTGAGATGCTGGGTTGTCCCAAATTAAGTGGTAGGTAGCATTTAGCAAGACCGTCAACAAGTTCTTAGGCAGTGCTAAGGAGCGGCAATGCTATGGTACTAACTTGCTCAGCCTGATGCGTTTCAAAGATTTGGTCTTGGTGCCATTTTCGTCGAGAAGGTGTTTTATGACCCTCCATCCATTCCCTTTTCGTATTTGCTCGTTGAGAGAGTTGCAAACTTCGTCCCAATGCTCACATGAAAATATTCTTATATCACGTTAAGAAGTGTGCCTGGGTTAGTAAAAATTCAATTTCTTCAACGAATTGTGAGATGAGGCTCCCGCACGGTCTTCAATAACCTGCACAGCGTGACAATTTGATTGCCGTTGGGACTACGTAAGTGAGTGTCTGTACATATTAATAATAGTGTCAGAAAATAAATTTAGTTAGGAGTTTTGGCGTTCACCCACGTCTTCTGCGTCCTTGTGTAGTTTGGGCATGCAGCCATTTTTCCTCCTTCAAAAGACCCAGTTATACCTTGCCTTGGAGGTAGAACTGGCCTAGGTTGTCAGGCAGAACTTCTGGCAAAAGAGTCACCTTATCTCTCATCATCAGTCATCCGCTACTGTCGCCATGCGCTACACCCCCTTCACAACCCACAGAAGGATTACCGTTTAGCTACATACTGAACTTGGAAACGTTTAACGCTAGAACCTTATTTAGTGAGGAAAGTCTAGCTGTACTATTCGAGGAGCTAGAGGGCGTTAAATGGGATATAATAGGGCTCAGTGAGGTTAGGAGGACAGATGAGGCCTATACGGTGCAACAGAATGGGCACGTCCTTATCTATCGGGGTTTGGCTTACAGAAGAGAATTTGGAGTGGGGTTGCTAATTTTCAGAAACATAGCTGGCAACATGGAGGAATACTATAGCAATAATGAAAGGGTGGTAGGTATGGTAATCAAACTCAATAAAAGATACAACATGAAGAGGTACAGGCTTACGCGCCTACATCCAGCCATGATGACGCTTCAGTTGAAAGCTTCTATGAAGACGTGGAATCGGCAATGAGTAAGGTAAAAACACAGTATACCATACTGATGGGAGACATTAATGCAAAGGTAGGGAAGAAGCAGGTGTGAGACCAGGTAGTAGGAGATTATGGCATCGGTACTAGAAATTCCAGAGGAGAACTACTATAGAATTCACAGAACGCAATAATTTACGTATTTTGAATATCTTTTGTCAAAACTAGGAAACCGTAAATGGACATGGAGGAGCCCTAATGGCGAAAATAAGAATGAAATAGACTTTATAATGAGTGCACACCCAGGCATCGTGCAGGATGTCGAAGTGGTTGGCAAGGTACGATGCAGTGACAATAGAATGTTACGGTCCCGAATTCGCCAAGACTTGAAGGAGCGACAGAAACTGATACGCAAGAAGCCAATCAATGAGCTGGCACTGAGAGGGAAAGTACAGGAATTCAGAGTGTCGCTGCAGAACAGGTACTCGGCTCTTAGTGAGGAAACCAACCTTAGCGTAGATACAATGAATGATAATCTGACGAGTATTATTACGGAGTGTGCAGTGGAAGTTGGAGGCAGGGTAGTTAGACAGGACACTGGCAAGCTTTCCCAGGAAACGAAGAACCTAATTAAGAAGCGTCAAATCATGAAAATGTCAAGTACAACAGACAAAATAGAACTGGCAGAGCTTTCGAAGTTGATTAATAGACGTAAGGTATGCGATGTAAGAAGGTATAACATGGAGAGAATTGAACACGCTCTGAAAAACGGAAGAAGCGTCAAAGCAGTGAAGAGGAAACTTGGGATAGGCAAAAGTCGGATGTATGCACTAAGGGATAAAGAAGGCAAAATAACTACCAATATGGATAGGATAGTTAAAATAGCGGAAGAGTTTTACAGAGATCTGTACAGTAGCGGAGACAACCACGACCTTAATACTATAAGAACTAGCAGTAACCCAGATGACACCCCACCAGTAATGATAGAAGAAGTCAGAAAAGCTTTGGAGAGCATGCAAAGAGGCAAAGCTGCTGGTGAGGATCAGGTAACATCAGATCTGCTGAAAGATGGAGGACAGATTGTGTTAGAAAAACTAGCCACCCTGTTTACGAGGTGTCTCCTGATGGAAAGAGTAGCAGAGTCTTGGAAGAATGCTAACATCATCTTAATACATAAGAAAGGAGATGACAAGGACTTGAAGAAGTGCAGGCCGATCAGCTTGCTCTCTGTAGTATACAAGCTATTTACAAAGGTAATTTGTAAGAGAGTTAAGGAAACATTAGAATTCAATCAACCAAAAGAACAAGCAGGATTTCGAACAGGCTACTCAACAATCGACCACATTCATACCATCAATCAGGTAATAGAGAAATGCTCAGAATACAGCCAACCACTATACATAGCTTTCATTGATTACGAGAAGGTGTTTGATTCAGTAGAATTATCACCAGTCATGCAAACTTTGCGGAATCAGGGCGTCGATGAAGCTTATATAAACATCCTGGAAGAAATCTACAGGATATCAACTGCTACCATAGTGCTTCATAAAGAAAGCAACCGAATACCACTCAAGAAGGGTGTAAGGCAGGAAGATACAATCTCCTGAATGCTAATTACCGCGTGCTTAGGGGAGTATTGAGATGCCTAGAGTGGGAACAGTTGAAACTAGAGTTAATTAAGAGTACCTTAGGGATTCTGTGCCGATCGGTTGTGCCCTCGCAATTTCCGACGTCAGCGTAGCTCTGGCCGACTGGGCTGGCCCTACGCCATCTCCTGACGCCGTCCTTCAACGACAGCGCAGCTCTGACCTACCGGACTTGCCCTTCGCCATCTCCTGACGCCGACAAGAGCTCTCGCCAGTGGTGCCCCGTCCTCGGACTCCTGTGACCGTGTTTCCATCTTTCCTATCTCTCCTATTCCCTCAATTTGTCCTCGCTCACTGGCCTAGCGCATCTTTCTCTCTCTATATACCTTTAATCCTATTATTTTAATCCCTCCTACCCCCCATCCCTTGTGGGCTACTGTTAAGGTGTCGCTCCCTGAAGCAGACAGTTACGGGGCTCACTTTTCCTTTCTCTCTTAGAACCACATTGTTTTGCGCTTCGCCAATGACATTGCATTGCTAAGTAACTCTGGGGACGAATTGCAACTCATGATTACGGAGTTAGACAAGGAGAGCAGAAAGGTGGGTCTTGAAATTAATGTGCGGAAAACGAAAGTAATGTACAACAACCTTGGAAAGGAGTGGTGCCTCGAAATAGATGATAGTGCGCTTCAAGTTGTAAAAGACAATGTCTACTTAGGGCAGGTAATAACCGCGGAGCTGAACCACGAGATTAAAGTAACTAGAAGAATAAGAATGGGGTGGTACACATTTGGCAAGCACTCTCAAATTATGGCAGGTAGATTGCCACTATCCCTCAAGAGGAAGGTATATAGCAGCTTTACCTTGCCGGTACTCAGCTACGGAGCAGAAAACTGGAGACTTACAAAGAGGGTTCAGCTTAAATTGAGGACGACGCAGCGAGCATTGGAAAGAAAAATGGTAGGTGTAACCTTAAGAAACAAGAATACAGCAGAGTGGGTTAGAGGACAAACGGGGTTAAGGATATCATAGCTGAAATCAAGAAGCAGAAATGGACATGGGCCGGGCATGTAGCGCGTAGACAGGATAACCGCTGTTTATTAAGGGTAACTAACTGGATTCCCAGAGAAGGTAAGCGAGTTAGGGGGAGACAGAAGGTTAGGTGGGCAGATGAGATTCAGAAGTTTGCGGGTATAAATTGGCAGCAGCAAGCACAGGGCCGAGTTAACTGGCGGAACATGGGAGAGGCCTTTGTCCTGCAGTGGACGTAATCAGGCTGATGATGATGATGATAATGACATACCATTCAGGTAGATGATTATAAAGAAAATGTACTTTGATTATGACAACCTCACCCCGTAGGAATGGAATGAAATGACTGATTCCTTGTTAACTAGGTTAACTACCTGGTACTCCTTAGCGTCACGGGGTGCCCTCTGACTTCACTTGGAGCACGATGCGGTGTCCTCTCATCGTACAGCGTCTTCTCCTTAGTGTAACTGTTGGGAACCTTGCCTCTCCGGTTATCTGAGAGACGGCTCTGTTGTATAAGAGAGTGGTACACTCGCCTCTGGGTTGATTGCTAGAGAATTCCCACGCAAAAAGCTTTTTTTTCGAAAGGGATAGAGTCAACTAGGCCCACTACTTGGCCCATCACAACATCTCATGGTTCCATTTAATTAATGAACGCTTTATTTCTCTTTTCCTCTGCCCGGTGCTTGTGGCCTCGCCGGCTTTGCTGAATACTCTGCTCTGTTTTTATTGCCTCGATACCTGGGCTTTCTTACCGCCTCTGCTTTGGATTTCCTATTCTACAGGCGTAATGAAATCTCAACGATATCTCTTGGAGGCACGTGGGCCGTCGTGATCACTTTACGGGTACGCCTTCTAACTATACTGTGAGCGGAACATTGGTGTCTGCAGACTGTCTCTCTATACTCGCCTGTTATCTTCTGTTATGCCACAGGCATGGTCATCGTTCGGAAGCGCTTCTTCCCACGAGAACGAGCGCTGTGCCAGTGAACTCTACCCCCCTCCCAGCACCACCTTCCACGCAGATGGCGGCGAGCCATCGTGCAGTTCCGGGGAAAGCTCCACCTCCTCTGCTGAGCCACGCCACCGAACGACACGTGCAGTTACAAGGAAGGCTTCGCCTCCTCCTCTAAGCCCCGAAAACTGCTCTCGGAGAAAAGTCCAAGAACGGTAAGGCCATGCCAACCTGATGTTTGCATATTTTGCCACAGCCGATGTCGTCGCGCTGGCTGGCTCTGTACAAACGATAAGCTTCTGCTATAATCGTTGCTACCTGTTTTGCTTTACAACCCGTTTGACTCTCTCTTACGCCTCTAGTCGAATGCATCAGATACGTCCATTCGGCTGCTCACCACACTCGGCTACCGTTAACATCGCTATACAGCGGACTCCCTACTCTGGTTTGCAGCTTCAAGGTACGCTAACCCCTGCCCTCAACATTTTGCTGCTCTGGGACCCGCTACCCCGATCTCACCGGCTGAAAATTTGTATCAGATTCCTGGAAGCCTGAAGACGACCACCCTGATATCAGCGTTTGCATACGTTGGAATACGCTACCCTGTCCTGAACGTTTCACTGCTGCGGAACACGCCACCCCGCTTTCACCGGCTCGGAGTTGGAGCGGATCCCTGCAGGCCCGAGGACACCCACGACACTGTTCGAAGGCAGCCACGAGTTGGACCATCGTCGGCTACTTTGGTTGGGTGAGTGCCCAACGTTTACTGTTAATTTCGTCAGACCTTTCCCACATAGGCAGATGTTAGGTGAGAGTTTTTTGTTTTGTTGATTATAATTTAATATTCACGTGCTTTGAACCGTGATAGTTGTTTTAGAGTACGGTGAATATCAGTAGTAGAGCATCATGATGAACGAGATCGCGATGGAGCAGTACATTGTGCAGGACCTCCTTGAAATTTGTGGAGCCATGGGGATCTCCGCAGGGTCCGCTAAAACAAGGGAAGCTATTATAGAGGTGATACGGGCAGAGAATATGACGGCCGAGGAAGCTGACAAGTTTTTGGAGCTCATTTGTCACATGCTTTGTTCGGCCACTTTGCTGCCCTGCAGAGTACTGCCGACTGCGAAAGTCGCGAATACAAGTACAGCACTGAAGCGTGCAGCAAAGCGCAAGGAATTGAGGCCCATCGCAAAGCGCAGGACGCCGACGTGCGTCAGAGAGAGCGAGATAAGGCGCGGTGTAAGGCGATAGAGGTGGAAGCGCATGAAATTGAGGCTGGCCGAAGACCACTACAAGTAGAAGCGCGCCGAGAAGCGCGTAAAGATAAGGCACGCCGAAAAGCTGTGGAGGCTGATGCTGGTCGCGAAGCACAAGCCGCCTAATTGCGCCAGAAAGATCGAGATGCTGAGGAGAGTCGCGAGGTGCCTGATATTGAGGCCCTTCACAAGGTACAAGGCGCCGAAGTGCGTCGGACAGAGCCAGACGCTGAGGTGCATCGCGAGGAGCTAGAAGCCAAGGCTCATCGCACAGCTAAGGATGCCCAGATGAACCATAAAGCGCTAGAGACGGAGCCGCTTCACAGCACACATGATCAGGATGAATCACGTAAAAAAAATCTTGACGAGTCGCGTCACAAGGCGCTAGAGGTTGACGCCTGTCGACAAAAGCTTGAGCAGGATGCGCGACATAAAGCGCTACAGAACAAAACTCGTCAAATAGAGCATGAGGCCGACTTCAAAGGCTATAGAACAAGATCTATTCACGACAGTGATAGAGCCCTATACCAATCGCGAGCACTTTAGGCGGGTGCGTTAGCCTGAAAGGCATTGGGATTCCCGTTCAGCGGAGACAGCTAGCAATGGGCCCGAGGAAAAGCTAGCTAACCACCCTGGAGTTTCGGCAGTACTTGTCAAAGGCAGCACACTTGTCAGTAATACCCGTGCAACACGGGCAAAGAAAATGGCATTTACCCCCAAATGCCTTCAGATTTATTGCCATTCGCACGGTGCCACACGGGCGAATGAAATGGCATTCGTCCGAATGCCATTCGCCACCAAATGCCCTCGCCAGAACTCAGTTGACTGAGAAATGCCTACTCTCGACGACACAGCTCGCGAAGTGCAATTTATTTTAAAATAAATAAAACAAGTCATATTCAGCTAAAAATAAAATTTCCCGTCGTTTATTTGCACTAAACTCTTAAAAAAGTGCTTGGAACGTTATACGAAGATCAGGTTGAAATGGTTTTGAAATTAATTGAAGTTCAATGTCCTGAAGCTGGCGCATAATAACTCGTTTCTGCTCCAAAATTATTTGCTATTGAGCACGATGGTTTGCACGGAAACACACAAGTGCTGCCGTGAAAAAAGGAACTCTGCGAACATCATCTTCTGAGAGATGCGATAGGTGCGATGCGACAGGCGCCATTATCTATTTGCGCTGTGGATCTGACTACTGTTGGCTTAGGTTGCTACGGCAGGCTGCAACGTTGTAAAAAAAGCAAGAAACTAAAACTTAGGGCAGCGTAATATGCCTATATCTACTTTCAATGATTATCTGATGTGTATGAAGCTTGTAAACGCTTGTTTATTTTTTATTGCTATTCACCCAATGCTCACTTGGAAGGTGCTGCGATCGACATCATCAAGTCAAATGCCATTCACTTTGGACGTGTAGCAGCGCCGCCCAAACAAATGTCATTCGGGAACTGAAGGCCTTCGCCACCGAATGTCATTTTCTATGCCCGTGTGGCACTGGTATAAGTGTGTCGAGGCTGCTAGTATTGCGATAAGTCCTGACAGAAAGAGGCATCGGCGTAAGCGTAACGCGGTAAAGACGATGGGTGCCAAGCGCCTAAAGCCGCTGTTAATTGCAGTGACGCCTTCAGTCGAGACGCCAGGTTCAAGGCTAGGTGTACGAGAGAGCCCCTTATGAAATGTTTGAAGCGCAGATTGTCGTGGAGTTGGAGATTGGGTGGATAGCGGGTTGAGAAAAACCGACCTTCAGGAAAATTCGGACGCCGAGATCTTCGCCTGGTCTCATAAATTTTAGTGCCACGTAGAGGCAACCACCAGGGGAAGCATCACATATACCTGAGTTGTAACAAAGGCTGTCCTTCCCAACCGTGGCGAGAGGGCCACTGGTCGAACTGGAGGGGTAAACGATGCAGTGCAGATGCCCCTTTCTTCGAGTACAGCGGCTGCGGGTCAAAAGCCACTGCTACTGAGTTCGGCGAACAGGTCGGTTCGTCGCCCCTTTGTCCAGACCGCAACCCTTGAAAGCTGTGGAGTGCACGACTCCCCAGAGTTTGTCTGAGAGGGTGCCGTCTTGCCATTACCGAGAGTGTGTTTTGTGTTAGTTTCAAGAATAACTTTTCTAATTGTGTCGCCCACCAATGAGCAAGGAACGCGTCTGAATTTTTGTAAGTTTTACTTTCCTTCTCATCGTAGAAGCCGACATTGATATGTTTATTTGATTAATTTTGTTTTGATAATACTTCAAAAAGTAACAGTTAGTTTGTTTTATTTTAACAGAGAAGGCTGAGTAAAAGCCCCTTTTGAAATACCTTCTGGGTTCGGCATTACGTGTTAGTAAGTGCGTCAGCGTAGGTCAACATTTAACATTGCTTTGTGTAACGCGCGCAAGTTTGACTTTCATTCTTATTTTCTTACTTTTCTAGCGTGTTTTCTTTTGTTGTGATGATCATTCGCTGCGCGCATTGAATGATGGCTTGTCGGAAGACTATCTTTGTTATGTTTAACAGTCTTACACTTGCAAGCGATGCCAATGTGCGTGATTCAGAAGTGCTTGGTATTCTAAATTGTAGTTTCGGGGCCAAATTGAGTTAGCCTCAGCAGCTTTGATCGTCCATAATCTGCCTAAATCACAATTGAGAATCACTGAAAAACAATTCTGTTTGGTTTAGCGGAGTCATGCACTGACACTTAGCTAAAAGTATGTCTGCAATATATATTCCTCCTGAGATACATTGCTTATGATACTATTTTTTAGCTCAGCTTAATCTCGAGGAAATATTTTCGTTTCTGCTGGTTTGGTGATTTGATCAGCGTTTGGGGGGCGCTTGCTTTGGCCAGAGTGGTTTGATTTTGTGTTCGATTCCGTCGTTCCAGTGAACCTCTGCAGGGCTGTGAAAGTCTCCACGGGTGGAGAGAGTGAAACAGCTACAGTTCTCAACGGTCAACCAGCATCCTTCCTTCCGAGCTGCGCTAGACGGCTCAAAACTCCGGATCCAATGTCGGGCAGCGGGGGTGCTGTTATGCCACAGGCACGTTCATCGTTCGGGAGCGCTGTTCCGGCAAACTCTACCCCCCTCCCAGCGCCACCTTCCACGCAGACGACGGCGAACCACCGTGCAGTTCCGGGGAAAGCTTCGCCTCCACTGCTGAGCCACGTCACCGAACGCCACGTGAAGTTTCGAGGAAGGCTTCGCCTCTTCCGTCAAGCACCGCAAACTGATCTTGGAGGAAAGACCAAAAACGTTATTTAAGGCCATGTCGGCCTGATGTTAGAAGATTTTGCCCCAGTCGACGTCGTCACGCTGGGCAGCTCTCTCGAAACGATAAGCTTCTGCTATAAACGTTGCTACCTGTTTTGTTTTACAAAACGTTTGCTTCTCTATTACGCCTTTGGGCGGAGGCTTCACCTACGTCCGTTCGGCTGCTCACCGCTCTCGGCCACCGCTACCATCATGACACAGCGAATTCCTAACAATTTCCAATGATAGAAATGTAGCCATGATTTCTGCAATAAAGGGCACTTGGCGTCTCTTTTACGCAGTTTTGGCATATGAAACGGAAATGATATTTTACGCTCACTGTGCTCACAGTTCGTTGTAATTGATGCCTGTATTCTTTATCTTGTTGAGAAGGAGGAAGACAAGGAAGAAAAGGCTGGAAGGTCAGTCAGACGCGCGTATCTTAAGCTGCGGGAAGGGATTAAAGGTTAAAGAGATGGGGAGAGAGGAGTGAGGAAGCGTACAAAAAATTCGTGCAAACTGCACTGATGACACAGCTGCGTTAGATAATACTGAACGTAGGCTCCCAGGCGTAGCACGGTCCACTTCAGGTCGTGTAGCCGTGATGTCGATATACTGAAGGCTTGCAAGCACTGGGCTGGGAACATCCAATGTCTGTTGTACGAACTCTGCGCGTGGTTGTCTCCGACTAACAGGTTGTCTCAAGAAGACAAACTAATACTCATAGTGCTTTAGTCACTAATAAACACTCTTTGCGTGTTCGTCAGCAGGCCTTGCTTATTAAAGGCAAAATTATCTTATGCCCCTTCCTTCGTCCCTCCAGCAAGTGTTTTTTTTTATAAACGCGGTTGCTTGCCCAATACAGAGCATCCTGTCTGTAATGTGAATAACATACATATACAGTTGTGTTGTTGACATCAGTGAAATTACTTGCGTGGTGAACTTCAGCCCCGTGTGACACGAGGTACAGAACAGCGCTTTCGGTGCAGTTATGTTGAACTCATTTATGCTTGCGACACGTTGCCGTGGGTGCAGTACTTGCTGGATTTTTTTTTATTTTTTGCTTGTCTTGCCATCAAGCCTTTCTAAGTAAGCTGTATATAATTTTCCTCTGCTGGCTAGGACGAAGGTTATTTCTTCACTCTAAAATACCTGTGCTAACGGGACATTATTTGCGCAGTATGAATTTATGATATTTATAGCGTAAGTGTCTCTAGTTTCACCAGATCACTTTGCGCATAAAAAAAGCAAAATGAAATGCGCTAGTGACATTTCAGACTTGTGACTTGCATAGGTCGGCGAACTCACTCATGAGGCGACTCACTCAACTCACTGAGACTCACATCGAGCCGTGAGTCTGAGTCTGAGTCAGTCCAGATGAGTAATATTTTCGTGAGCCAGAGCCCTAGCGAGTCTGGTTGAAGAAAATTTTCGTGGGTGTGAGGCCGTGTGAGTTCGGCTCAGGACACTTTTGGTGAGTCTGCAGCCGAGTGAGTCCAAAACGCAAAATATATTTCTTTAGTGAGTCTGAGTGAGTTCCACTTTCCTTTGCCAACCTAAGGCCCTATCTAGTCATCTTCAGCATTACCATCAGCCTTACCTGGATTCACGTTTATACTCACGTCGATTCACAAGTATTCCAAAGCAGTCACACATTTGGGTGCAGGTAATGTGGCGTAAAAATGATTGCATAGTACCCTATTACGACTTGGCTTACTATCTATTGGGGTTTCGTCATAAAATAACACATTTTTAGATCTAGCAACAAAGTGTTCATAAAAAAAACTAGCCTGATCAAAAATCTGAACTTGAGTACACCTCATCGATCTGGGATCCTCATTCTTTTACACTTGTTAACGCACTAGGAGCCATTCAGAATCGCTCAGCTTGTTTTGTAGTCACTGGTTACTTCCGCACTACTACTATCTCATCAATAAAAACTTCTCTCGACCACCCTACTCTTTCTAAAAGAAGAAAGCAGGCCCGGCTATGCGTCTTCCACAAATTTTTTTCATGAATCCTGAATTTTTTTTATGACCAGTGAAATAAAACGCACATTGTTCTCATCATCTTTTTTACTTTTCATCTCGCATCAACCACAACTTTAAAATTCATGCACCACTTTTGCATACCAACCAGTATTTCCATTCTTACGTGTACAAGACTTCATCTGATTGTATCCACCTTCCTCTTGCGGCGACTGCATTTCCGATGGAGGCGGGAATGTTGTAGGCCCGTGTTCTCAGATTTGGGTGCACGTTAAAGAACCCCAGGTGGTTGAAATTTCCGGAGCTTTCCCCTACGGTTTCTCCCATAATCATATGGTGGTTTTGGAACGTTAAACCTCACATATCCACTAGACCACCGCGGCGGGGCGACAGATGAGGAAGATGAACTCCAATGAAGTGAAAGCCAGGCGTAGGAATTGCGTCTGATTTCCTCGGCTGGTCTTTTTCAATAAGGCTTCCGATTTCACTCCTATATTTGAAGCCGAGCTGGTAGCTATTATTTTAGCTCTTCGTAAAATTCCTACGACCGAGACCAGTGCAATCATCCTAACAGACTCACTTTCGGTGTGTGCAGCTCTGACAACCTCTGAACAATCTCGTGCCCTAGCAGCGTTCCACACATTGGCACCGCCGCATTTAAAACTCCTCAAATTAGTGTGGATCCCAGGTCACGAAGCGGGTTGGGTGCATGGTGGAGCACGGTGGGTGCTTTGAAACGCTGACACTTCTTCCCTAATAAAGCCACGCAGATCGCTAGAAGCGGATTGAGCGGGAACGTTGTGAGAAGGAGGTAAACTGTAGGCTTGCAGTTCCTCACGAATTATGGTTCGAATGATGGATCGGAGCTCCATACTGTTTGCAAGGGGGTTCTCAGAGAAGTCGGGTCGCAGGCGGATTGACTGCAAGGTATCAAGCCGCTGGCATACAGAGACGACGTCGGAAACCATCGAAGGGTTGTGCGTGACGAGGGCGTTGAAAGCGGTAGGTCCGATACCCTTAAAAAGGTGCCGGACACGATCACATTCTGGCATGGTGTCGTCGACACGGCGGCAAAGTGCAAGCACATCCTCAATATAGGAAGTGTAGAACTAACCGCAATGTTGAACGCGTTCTGCCAGTTTCTTCCGAGCAATTTCTGAACGGACGGTCGGTGTGCCGAAAATGCGTCGGAGCTGGTCTTTGAAGGAAGACCAATCGCGGAAGTCGCTCTCATGATTTAGGAACCACGTCTTGGCAACCTGAGAGACGTAAAAGTGGAATGCTCGACTCTGCTGAAACAGCCCCGCCGCGGTGGTCTAGTGGCTAAGGTACTCGGCTGCTGACCCGTGGGTCGCGGGTTCAAATCCCGGCTGCGGTGGCTGCATTTCCGATGGAGGCGGAAATGTTGTAGGCCCGTGTGCTCAGATTTGGGTGCACGTTAAAGAACCCCAGGTGGTCAAAATTTCCGGAGCCCTCCACTACGGCGTCTCTCATAATCAAATGGTGGTTTTGGGACGTTAAAACCCCACAAATCAATCAATCTGCTGAAACATTTCCGTCAGTGAGCCCAGCTCGTGACGTAAATGATCAATTACGGATTTTATCGGCTAGGTGCGAGGATGCTGAGAACAGGCTGAGGCGGTCAAATATTCTGTTCTTTGGCTTAGAGGATGACGAAAAGGAAGATTAGGCGGTGTATGAACAATCCAATCCAATCAACTATCTCAAATTCTAGGTGTAGCATCTACGAACGATTGGGCTCCTCAGACGTCATTGGTATCGCAGCGTGCGGAAATAGAAAGTGCGACAACACGTCAGTGAGCGGTTTCTCCTGAGGCAGGGACTTCCAAAGCAATGTAAGACGGTGATCTTACGGATGATTCGGAAGCATGTGCAGATATGGATATGGACTCTCATAAGGCTGTGAAGCGAACCCGATCTCCCCAATCAAAAAAACTCTTCGCATAATTCGCAATCTAAAAAGTATCTATCCAAAAAAGAATTCTTTGAGAACATGTCTAAGAAAAACTTTTTGCGAAAGGACATTTTGGACCAAGCAGTTTCTGCGACGGTTCTGTCGCCAAAATAAGTTCACTAACCGTATTACAGTGGAATCGCAGATCCATATTTTCCGCAGCCACAGACCTATCATACCTTTCTTCACAACTTTCCCCGGATATTATATCACTGCAAGAAACCTGGCTTCCAACCAGCCAAAATTTTTCCCTAAAAAGTTATCGGCTATTTCGATTGGACCAACCTAGCAGAGGTGGTGGGCTTGCTGTCTTGATAGCAACTAAGTTTAGTCACAAAGCTACGATCTCTTATCGTTGTGTGACTCCAGATTGTGAAATTTTGATAGTAGACATAATATTACCAGACGCTTCTCCCTTGTCGTTTGTAAATGCGTATTTCCCAGCCGGAGTGCATGACACACAAAGTCTAGACGATATGTTTTGTGCCTGCAGAAAGGATATATTAATCACTGGAGACTTCAATTCATATCATGTGGCCTGGGGTTTTAAAACAGATTTAAGCGGAAAACGCTTGTGGGAATGGGCTATTGACAAGAATTTATCTTGTTTAAATTCGCAATCTGCTACTTTTGTCCGAGGTCTCTCTAAATCTGTAATTGACTTGACATTTTCAAGCTCATCTCTAAATATATGTTCGTGGGAAACTTTAGACTGTGCTACTAACAGTGACCACTTGCCTATTAGTTTTGTACTGAACTTTCCAAGAATACATGTCGCCGAAAAGGCCCGCTCATTCCTCAACTATAGAAAATTAGAAAAAGACTTGAGGGCTACTTTTGATCACCGCAAGGACACACAAGGTGACATTAGGGCTATGAGTCTGTGTGCAGTGTTAAAAAGATCAGTAAAAGACGCAACGTTTAAATTAGACTCGGCCACAAGAGGTTCTTTTAGTCCATGGTGGACTGAAGAGTGCATGAGGAGCTATAGAAAACGGAAAGCTGCATGGAAACAACTACTGGTCAACCAATGTCCAAAAAATTGGTGTGATTATAAATTCGCAGCAGCAGACTTAAAACGCACAGTAAGTACAGCAAAAGATGGTTATAATATGAAACGACATGAGTATCTTTCTAGGGCTAAAAACAAAAAAGCGCTCTTCAGATTTTTAAGATCTCAAAAGATGTTACCACCCGCTGAAAACATTGACTCTTCTGTTCTTCCCCCCCCCCCCGTGAGCTCTCTGATTTAGTAGAAAATATTGCGAAAGGGCTCCAAGATAGATTTATGTCAACTATACCACTGCACATTGTGAACCCAATGGCAGGCGAGGATTTCGAGGAGGTTACTTTAGATGAGCTGGCCGAGATAATAAGGCACTTATCTCCTTCGGCACCTGGACCAGACGGGGTAACAAATGCAATGATAAAAGTAATATTCGAGATTTGTCCAACTGAAGTACTTAATCTGGTGAATTTTTCTTTGACAAAAGCTTGGATACCTGCGGAATGGAAGCTGTCTAAAGTGATTCCACTTCTTAAAAAGCAGGAAAAAGGATTCGCCTTGGACAATGTAAGACCGATATCACTCACGTCAAATCTGGTTAAGCTAATTGAAAGAGTTTTGAATGCCCGGGTAATAAAATATATTAATAATAACGCAATATTAAACTCCAGTCAAATTAGTTTTAGATCTGGTTGCTCAATATGATGTGCGCATGTTGATTTAGAGAGCCGAATACAACTGGCTCGGCGTCGGCGCCAATACTGTGCTTTAGTTACTCTAGATTTGGCTAAAGCGTACGATAGGGTTGAGCATTCAATTTTATTAAAACAGATGGAATATCACCACTTTCCCAACTACATCACTGCGTGGGTGTCGGAGTTTTTAAGAGGGAGAGAATATTACTGCTTTAAAGATGGGTACTCATCGAATAGATATAAGCAGACACGTGGCGTACCACAGGGGGCTGTCCTGTCGCCAGTTTTATTTAACATTTTCTTAAGCTCCATTCCATCAACTCAGGATATTCAGTTATATGTGTACGCGGACGATATTGCTTTCTTTGCAAGTAATACCGACCTTCAATCATTATACGAGAGTCTACAAAATTATCTCAATATGATAGAAAGATGGCTTAAAAATATTCATATGACCCTGAACGTAAAGAAAAGTGTGCTTCTTGCATTCTCTTTTCTGCAGCCTATCAACATCTCGTTAATGTACAGTAATGAGCTTATTCCGCAGGCGAATTCCCTTAAACATTTGGGCATCATATATAATGACACATTAAATTGGAGAAGTCACATTGATGATGTGTACTCCAAGGCAACACGGGCCATGGGGTGGCTACGGAAGCTTGCAAACCGTAAAGCGAGTTTAAGAAGAGATGTGCTAATAATGATATATAAACTTTATGTGCAGCCCATCATGGAATTCGGATGTGTATTATTTTCTGGCAGCGCAGCTTATAAAATGAGACCCCTAATACTGCTGGAAAGAGAAGCGTTGCGTTTGTGTCTGGGTCTAACAAAATTTGTTGCCAATAACGTGTTGTATATGGAAGCTCGCCTACCTTCTCTGCTAAATAGGTTTAAAATTCTTACTGTGCAAGCATTCTTAAAGATATACAGTTCACAACAAAGACTGTCATTTTACGCTTTCATTCAAGAACCAACTTTATTTTTTGAAACCCATTGGTCGCGACTACACACCCCGCAAATAGTATTTGCACAAGCGCTACTAAAGCAACTGAATGTAAAAATTAGACATATTGGTCCAATACACAACCTAAAGTCAATGCTTAGCATACAATTCGATGATATATTTCCTCATAACGCGAAACAATTGGCATATAGGTATTTAAATGACCAGTTAGCAGATTATTTAGCTCACCTAGAGATAAGCAATATCATAGCGACTGATGCATCTGTGTCAAAAGAAAAGGCTGGGGTTGGCATCTTCTCTCCTTCTTTGGACTGGTCCTTTTCGATGCGACTCCCAGATTATACCCCGGTATTCATTGCAGAATTATTGGCCACTGTTCTTGCCCTACGCAAATTACCCTCAAGCGAATCATTAGCAGTTATCATTACAGATTCCTTATCAGTTTGTAATGCACTTTCTGCGGCAGTAAATTCAGAGCTGATGAATACGTTTCGGCATTTAGTACCGAAAAAACGTAAAAAAAAACTGCATTTGCTATTGGTACCAGGCCACCGCGGATTATATTTGAACGAAATGGCGGACTCTTTAGCAGCAGTATCCCTGGGTGGGCCCACCATCCCAGTTTTGCCAGATACGGCTTACGTAACCGCGCTAAGGTTCCGAAATGCTTGCCTGCAATGGGGAAAAGGTAATTTGGATAAATTCAAAGATTTCGAGCATTTGAGCTATTGCTGGAATAAACAGTGGTGTGTATCTCGCCAGTTAGAGGTCACCTATACCAGATTGCGCTGTGCAGTTCCACAACTAAATTACTACCTTAACAAAGCTCGGCTCAAGGCGTCACCGCTATGCATTTGGTGCGACGAAATTGAAACAATTGAACATTTCTTTTTATTCTGTCATCGTTATTCTTATCAGAGGAAAATATTTTTAGTAGCCCCATTACAAAAGCTAGGAATACAAGAAAATCTACCAGTAATTTCATCAATTGGCGGAACTTCATTTGGTTACTGCCACAGGGATGTATGCTCCGCTGTGTTTGATTACATCAACGCAACTAAAAGATTATCATGCTAGTGAACCCCTACCTTTTCAGATCTTTAGTTTATAATTCGTAGTTATGTCTTTCAAAAACAAAAGATGGTTTGACCGCTTGCTCAGCAAACATTTTTGTTTTTTGGTAGTAATATTTTCAGCTACTTTTACAGATTGGCTTCATTTTCATTTCAGTTTCATTTAAGTATCCTGCCGCCCGGTTCTTGGCCCATCCCCCTCATTGGGTAAGCGCCATTCATCAGAGGTCATTAGCATCAGCATCAGCAAAATGTGATAACTTCTGCTCTGCGCACCTTGGTGTCTCCCTTAAAGCCAATCAGTTTGAGCGGGTGCATCGCCTCGGCAGGTTCTCGGCTAATAAAAGCAGGCCCATAATAGCGAAACTAATCTCATTCAAAGACAAACAGGTAATTTTGTCGGCTGCGCCAAAGCTGAAGGATATGGATTACTCTATCGGGGAAGATTTTTCACTCGGTATACTCGGCAAGCCAGGAAAAAGCTTCTTGATTTTGCGAGGCCGCTGAGGAAGCCGTTCAAACTCTCTGTTTATAAGCTGCATATTGGAAAGGCAACGTATATTTATGTGCGTGAAACCGATTCTGTCGGGGAATCGCAAAGATAGCCAAAAAAGAAGTGTCAGAAAGGTTGCACTAAACCCTCTCCCGCTACCTTAGCTTCACACCTCTCGGTAACCCTTACTAACATACCGTACGTATTTTATTGCTGTGTACGAGACAATATCATGGGTCGAACAACGCTTTATTGCCTATAGTGACGAGTTTAAGTAGGCCAGGCGGGTGACGTCACGCTTACGTAGGAGCGACAGCTTGCGCTCGCTATCGCGGCCGTGCCAACTCGGTCACATCTTCCTTTCCTTGGGGCAATATAGGTCGCTCTGGCATGGGGTACCGACGAGGCTCGCGACGTTCCCGAGTGCTTCTCCGTGGTAGTAGCGGCTCTGGAATGGGACCCGAGCCTGGCAAGCCTGAGGAAGGTGTTGTGGTAGTGTCGGGGCATGGTAGCTCTGGAACCTCCCGGAGATGTTCCCGTGTGCGTCGCATTTCTCGGCCATCTTCTGTTTTTACCAGTACGGAGTGTGGAGCTCCCGCTGATCCCAGCACAACGACCGGGAACCACGTCCGTGTGTGCGTGTCGTACAACGAGGCCCTCTGACCCGGTGAGAGGGCGCGCAGGTCCCGAGCACCTCGATTGTAGTAGACCTTCTGCTTGTGGCGAATCTCCAGGAGACGGGAGTGCACCTTCCTGTTGGGCAATGGTGCCGGCTTCAGGTGGCAGGAGGGAACTGGGAGCAGTGTTCTCGTCTGTCGACCCATCAGCCTCTGCACAGGTGATATCAGAATAGCATCACGTGGAGTATTGCGCAACTCAAGCAGAGCTAAATGGAAGTCTGGGCTGTTATACGAACACTTCTTCAGCAGCGTTTTCGCTTCTTGAACTGCCCTTTCGGCCATGCCATTTGCGCGAGGGTGATAAGGGCTTGACGTCACGTGTGTGACTCCTAGTTCATGCAGAAATTCACGGAACTCTTGGCTACTAAAAGGGGACCCGTTGTCACTACAGAGCTTCACTGGTAAGCCGTGGACAGAGAAAACTTTCGCGCACCACTCCTTCACGTGCCGGGCTGTTGTGTATCGAAACTCCTTCATTTCAAAATAAAAGAAGTAGAAGTCTACAATTAAGGCAAACTCTTTACCACCGTGATGAAATAAGTCCACGCCAACCATTTCCCATGGCAGACTGGGGACATCATGCGACAGTAGAGGCATCTTAGTGTTTTGCTTTTGGTGAGCCTGGCAAACTTTGCATGATGCTGCAACCTGGTCAATGTCACTCGACATGGATGGCCAAAACATGACACTCCTAGCCCGAATTTTCATCTTTTCCGCCCCCGAGTGGGCCAGATGAAGAAGCCGAAGGATTTCAGCTCTCTTAGCGCTTGGTACGGTTACCTTGTTGCTGCGAAAGACGAGGCCATCTTGTGTATTCATCTCTTCTCGATACGCCCAAAATGGCCTGGCACATGCTGGGACGTCCTCTTTGTTTTCCGGCCAGTCAGTCTCTGCATAGGATCGGATGGTCGACAGAGCAGGATCCTTGGCGGTTGCCACACGTAGTTCCTCGAGGCGACGCTCAGAAGCTGGAACAAGGGCAATGACGTTAACATTGAAGCGCTCGGTTTCTTCCGTCAATAACGCCTTGCTTGGAAAACGAGAGAGCGCATCAGCCAAAAACAGCTCTTTTCCTGGCTTGTACCGTAGATTAATGGTGTATCGCTGCAATGTCAGTCGCATTCGTTGCAGTATAAGTGGGCACTGGTGAAGTGGTTTACTGAAAATTGGCACCAACGGACGATGGTCGGTTTCCACCGTAACCTCAGATTGGCCGAAAATATAGTCGTGAAATTTTTCGCAGCCATGCACATTCGCCAGAGCTTCCTTTTGAATCTGCGCGTACCGCGTCTGAGCATCGCTGAGCGATCTAGACGAGAAAGCGATAGGGCGGCCCGTCTTGTATCAGAATGGCGCCAACGCCCATGTGGCTGGCGTCAACAGAGAGGGTGACTGGCTTTTTCGGATCGAAGTAAGCAAGCACTGGCGCTTGCTTACTTCACTGGCGCTTGCACTGGCGCTTGCCAAAACGTGAATCCCTTTGTCCTTTATTAGAAGATAATGACACGGATGTCGTAGTTCTAACTGAAACTTGGCTGCACCCAGAGGTGCGCGATAGTGAAATTTTTCCTGACGTCAATAACTACAATATCGGCGAGATCGTGTGGGACGAAGGGGAGGTGGTGTACTGATAGGCATTAAGATATCTCTGTCTTCGTTCTCGATTCCTACAAACTCGTCCGTTGAGATGGTTTCGGCAGGATGCACGACTACAACAAAAAGAATACTGTTTGGTGCTTGTTACCACCCACCAGCAGCCGATCCAAAATTTGCGGACAAGCTTCGTCAGAACTTTGAAATGGCAACCCACAGTTTTTCTTCAGATAATGTATATCTTCTTGGTGACTTCAACTTTCCTGAAATAGACTGGCTTACGTTGTCTTCGCCATATCAAAACTCAACTGACTTTCTTGGCTTTTCGTTAGATTTTAATTTGTTCCATGTAGTCAATGAACCCACTCGGAAGTCTAATACACTCGATCTCATCTTAACTACTGCACCCGAAACGGCTGATACGATATCTTGCCTGGATGGCTTCTCTGACCACAAATTAATCTAGCTATCGCTTCGCATTCCATTTGCTCACGCCGGTACCATTACGAAAAAAAATCGCGACTTCAGCAGGGCCAATTACGTTGAAATGAACTCGAATCTAGAACATTTTTTTGCATGAAAAAATTCTTCCCAATTTCAGTGACCGCACGATCGAAGAAAATTGGGTACTCTACAGGAATTATATGGCTACTTTGATCGATCTTTATGTTTCATTAATAACCATTACAAATGACAAGACTGATCCTTGGTTCAATCGATCACTACATAGACTTTGAAACATGAAAAAGCGCTTGTATAGGGCAACAAAACGTGGTTCCAATTTTACGGCTTTTTTAAAATACAAAGAATTCCTAAAAACTTACGCCAGTGCAATACGTGACGCAAAAAAACAACCATTCTAATGACTTGCCCTCTCTCCTTCAGCACAATCCCAAAAAGCTTTGGTGGACTATTGCACCTGATCCGGATTATCATCACATTTCATTACACGATGATAAGCAAGCACCAGTGTCTGATAGCGAGTGTGCAGCACGGTTTAATAATTTGTTTTCTTCTGTGTTTACGTGTGAAGAACACAGCAATATACCATTTGTACCGGAACAGGACTGGCGCTATATGGAACCCATTATCATTACTGTTGATGGCGTTTCACGTCTAATTGCTAACCTCAATGTGTCTACATCTTCCGGCATTGACAACATCAATTCAAGAATACTGTGAGACACCTCATTAACTTCAAGTAAGATATTATGCTATTTATTTATTCAATACTTAGAGTCAGGGAATCTACCAGCTGATTGAAAGGTTGCTAAAGTCTTCTCCGTTTTTAAAAACGGGAACAAGCACTCACCAGATAATTATCGTCCAATCGCCCTCACATGCATCTGTTGTAAGATGCTTGAACAAATTATTGCGTCGCATATTTTCAGTCATCTTTAAAGTATTAAGTTTTTCTTCCCCAACCAACATGAATACCAAAAATACTATTCTTGTGACGCGCAATTGCTAGAATTTACTACCGACTTGCTTTTTAACATGCACGCTTATCAGCAGACCGACTGTATATTCATGGATTTCTCAAAAGCCTTCGATCGCGTAGCGCATTGTCGACTAATATCAAAATTATCAGCCCTTAAACTACATTCGCTATATTTAGCTTGGATACGCAACTTCCTGTCTCTCCGTCAACAGTTTACAGTAGTTAATAGTTCTTCCTCTTCCCGTTTTCACATAACTTCTGGTGTTCCTCATGGTAGTGTTCTCGGACATGTTTTATTCTTGATATCTATTAATTGCTTACCACGTAATATATCATCCAGAATGCGTTTATTTGCAGATGACTGCATTATTTACCGCGCGATCATGAACGACGCTGACCACATAGCTCTTCAAAACGATCTTAACACTATTTCGCATTGATGTGAAATCTGGATTATGTTCCTTAACCTGTCCAAATGCAAGTTGGTATCATTCAGTCGCAAGCGTAACACTTTCACCTTTAAATATATCCTAAACAGCTTACCTGTCTCCCAAGCTTCCTCATACAAGTATCTGGGCGTGCATCTAACTCTCAATCTTTCCTGTTCTCTGCATGTAACCACGTTTTGTGCAAAAGCCTCCAGAACCTTTGAATACTTACGTCGTAATTGGAAACACTGCCCTACGAATGTCCGTAAACTAGCCAATTTAACGTATTTCCATCCTAAACATGAGTTCACTTCATATGTTTGGTCCCCTTATCAAAAATACTTAATTTCAGTGATCGAAACAATTCAAAACCATGCTGCACGTTTCATCTCTCAGAAATATAGCCGTAATTTTGATAGCTCTCTCAAACCATTGGAAACGCGTCGCGCTGTTGCAATCGTTAATTGATTACTTCACAAATATGTAAACTGCCTTTATCTATTCCCCCTTCCCCTAGAAACTCCCGTGCGCATGTCAAATCGACTGAACAACCGGCGAAGTATCAAACGCATTTACGGCCGCACCTAAGAATTTAACTTATCAGCTCTGCCCACAGCCGTAACACTATGGAATGATCTTTCTAACGCAATAGTTTCAATCACTGACCATACACTATTCCGCAACCAAGTATACCGACATTACTTTCCATAAAAATGTAGCTCTGTATACCTGTACATATCTGCAATTGTGTTCTGACTTTGTTCCTCGTGCTCATGTTTTGGCACCATTTATTTTGAGCACCTGCATTTATTCAACTTTGTATTAGACACCACCATTGTAATAACATTGTTTTTTGCATGCCCTTCCTCAGGAAGTTATGTTTTGTACTCTGTTGCTTCTGTTATATTTTGTGTTTTCTTTTCTATCCCCCTCTTACTCAATGTCCCTACGTGAACCTGCAAGGTAACTTGAATAAATAAAGTATGTCATGAATGTCATGATTTACATTTCATGGTCTTGCTGCTTTTACGGTGGTTTCTTTCACATGACATGTTGCAGAACTGGTATGGAATGACATGATGGCATGGCGAACACCAGCGACAGACCCTAACATTAAAATCATGATATGCGTGTCATGTGACAAGATGACTACGTGCCACGCTCATGAAGCGCTGGTGGCCGTTTCGCTAGCGTCACATATACCGAATTTGGTATTACAGTACGTGAATGAATGACGAAAGCATGCGACTAGTTGCAAACATAATAATTATGAGATACGTGTCTTGTAACAACATGACTACATGCTGCGCTCATAATTCACTCGTGGCCGTTTCGCTAGCTTTACATGTACCCAATTCGGCATTGCGTGACGCGAAGGGACGACATAGGTAAGTGGCACATACAAACATGATAATCACGACATGCGTGTCATGTAACAACATGACTACATGCCACACTCATGATACTCTCGCAGTCGTTTCGCTAGCTTCACATATGCCAAATTTGGTATTACGTGACATCAATTGATGCCGAAAGTACGTGACTGATGCGAATATAATAATTATGAGATGCATTAAAACATGACTACATGCCATAATCAAGGCACCAATACTTTTCGACGTGACGAGGTGCGCGTGCTCGCCAGCGTTCGTTTCGTCGCGTCACACCGGCGTCGGCACGCCCGGCGCCGGTACTGCTATATACTCGCAGGTGTGCGTGGCGTTGCTTTGACGCATGCACGTTTCAGCGCATCCGGCGTCCCTCCGTCATAAAAAAAGGCAGACACAGTGCTGTCCTCGTAACGCATCGGCGCGAAGTGCAGCATGTCGCATTTCGTGCCGATTGCCGTCGTGCCGCGCTATAGTGGGGCCGCGCCGATGGACGCTGGTCGCGCCTGGCGTCAGACTATAGAATGCCCATTATGCGGAAATATTGCCAATTTTACCAGGCCACACTTCAATCTCGCGTGCAGAGACGATTCTCAAGACTGAGAGCATGCTCATTTGTGCTGCACCTGTCGGCGTCCCGCTGGCCATGCTCCTGAGGCGCCTGCTCCTGCCTTGTGTCCTGCAGTTGAGCATACCCTTACTGCACACGCTTCGACTGGGAGAGCTGTTGCGAGGATGGCTGTTCCGGTCGGATCTTCTGATGCAGACCATACCTTACCTGCATCAGCTGTCCATCCTTCGACCGTGCCGGCTGCTACAGTCTTGCCTGCTGCTGCTTCCGTTCCAGCTGTGCGTCTTTCAACTGGTGGTGGCCTCCGGGATGCTGTGTCTGTTCTCGATCCGCCGGAGGTGCAACCGTGCCGAGTGGGCTGGCAGAGATTCAGGAAGCGGTCCCTGTTCACTGTGCTGCGGAGGTGCTACCACCGGTCGCGTCTGCGCCGCCCGTGCCAGTTCCTGTTCCTATAGCATGTAGTCATGTTGTTACATGACACGAGTCTCATGTTTATCATGTTTGCACCAGTATCATACTTCCGTAATCCCTTCACCTACTGTAATACCAGATTCGGTATATGTGGCGCTAGCGAAATGGCCGCGAGCACATCATGAGCGTGGCATGTAGTCATGTTGTTACATGAAACGCATATCATGATTTTCATGTCAGGCTTTGTCGCTTGTGTTCGCCATGCAATCATGCCATACCATACTAGTTTCGCAACATGCCATGTGAACGAAACCACCGCAAGAGCGGCAGGATCATGAAATGTAAATCATGACATTCATGATATACATACCATGAATTTCATGTTACGACTTGTCAAATATGTTTTTATTACTGTCATGTTATGTCATACGAAGTTTGGTATCGATACCATTATCGAAACGGCCAGAAGAGCTAAAAGTCGTAGGCGGCTAGATAGATAGATATATACGCTCAATGTCACCGAAGTTCGCTACGAAATGCTTCGCATTTAATAAACAGCTAAAAGTGGCACCCCGTGTCTGTCTACTCTCCCTCTGTTTGTTGTCCTCGTCGAGCCTTACACTTCAAATATGTTAAACCAACACGCCCAGTTTGCCATTCTTACAAAGCATCAGCGCCCTGGTTCTATACAATCCTTAAAATTTTGGGCCTATACATGCAGTGCTGATTGTAGTCTCAGGGCAATAAATCAATGAAGAAGTTGAAATTGAAACTTCACCAGAAGTTGAAGACCTGAGTGACCCAATGCAGCTTGTCAGTGCTTCCGTTATCGGGAGCCTAACAAAGGTGTTTTCGGAGTGATAGACTTTACTTTACCGATTCAGATGAGATTGCAGTTTCTACTATGCAAAGAATATTGTACACAAGACTTTGGCTACCAAGTTACCCGCATCAGCGTATCACGGATGCCATGCCTAGGCTAAGAGAACGCCTACTAGTCATGATTACCAGTACGTCTCTAGAGGTGTTCGACAGGGTGTCCGAAGATGAAACAACAATCATAATACGTTTATACACTTTGCTGACCGAACATGTTTCGCAGCCTCGACAGCGCTGAGTGCAATGAACATGGTATGGGGCTTAAAGTATATAGGACAACACAAGCTAAATAGCTAAGCCTTCATCCTTTTCCGTACCTTCATAAACGTTGAACAAGGCAGAAAGTTGTGGGTCTTCTCGACTAATACAAAATTACGCGAACATTAGGCGCACATCAAAGCGCTACAACTCGATTTAACGGCTCCCGAATTTTAAGACCAGAACGAAAAGAACAGGGCACCCTGCGCTTCCGACATGTTGCTGCGAATCTCCAAGGAACGAATGGCTGGATGAATCAGTCACATGTAGTGTGCATCACCAGATAAATATTATAATGTAGTCCAAATAAATTTACCATAGGCTATTCTGCCACCTTTGACAGCAGAGCTGCTATGCTCGAAGTAGGCCAGGTGTCGCAGATCGAAAGTTATTCTCATCATCAACAGGCGCGCCCTCTTCTTGTCCTGTATATTTTCTTTTTCACCTGTGTCATGCACGGGAGCTTCAATTCTCGAGAGGTTGCTAAACAAAAGCGTACTTTATACACTGTTCCTCTTGCGGTCTGTGCTTCATCAGTAATTTATAGCTTGAATGGAATGGAATGAAAAACTATTTCAGTCCTGCAGGACGCGCTTAGCGCGTAGCGGGCGTCTCCCACGTAGGGACCGACAGGGAGTACCTGGTGGCCGCTTCGTGGGCCTGCTGGACGACTCATTGCTGGTCGGGGATAAGTGAGCTCCTGGGGGACCTCTCCCACTTGCTTGAGGTAGAGTCGGGAGGAGTTGTTCTACACTTCCAGATCATGTGTGCGAGTTTCGCTGTGTGTCCACATGATGGGCATGTATCACTGGGGTATGCATAAGGATAATAAACGTGAAGCGTGGCAAGGTTTGGGTACGCGTGTGTCTATAATAGGCGTAGGGTTAATGCCTGCGGTCGGTTAAGTTTCGGATGTGGGGGTGGAAAAATGCAGCGTTCCAGGTAAAAGTGCTTTGTTATTTCATTGTACGTAATTGGTGCATCACGATTGGTATCTAACCCAGCAAGATTGGGTTGCCCTGTGGCAGTGCGGTCGGTAAGTGCGCGCGCTGCATCATGGGCGATCTCGTTGAGGTTGGATAGGGCACCCGGCACCTGGCTGAGATGGGCGGGAAACCCGATGACAGTATGGTGCTTCAGGGCACTCGGATCCGATTTGCGCAGGATACGTAACGCATGGTCGGAGATGACTCCGCGTTCGAAGCCTTTGATGGCCGGCCTGGAGTCGCTGTAGATGAATTCCCGTTTGCTGTCGAGCATAGCCATAGCTATAGCTACTTGCTCCGCTACTTCGGGGTTTCGGGTGAGGATTGTGGCAGAGTTAAGAGTCTGCTGCGCGGACGATACCGCAACCGCGGCGAAGGCTCGGTTGTTGTGATAGGCAGCGGCGTCCACGAACGAGACGTTGTCCGCATCCATGTCTATGTGCTTGAGAATGGCGGTCGCCCGCGCAAGGCGCCTGCCTCTGTTGTATTCGGGGTGTACATTTCGTGGAATGGAAGCGATCGTGATAAGGTCGCGGATTTAACGGGGAATTAGAGTCTACTCTGGGGGGTCCCTGGCCCTCGAGGAGAAGAAGCCGAGCTCGCGCAGAATATGGTGACCCGCCTTGGTGGTGGTGAGTCGGGTCAATTGCACGCGTTCCTGAGCTTCGGCGATCTCTTTTAGCGTGTTATGTATGCCAAGCTAGAGGAGTTTGTACGTTGGAGTGGTGATAGGGAGGTCAAGGGCTCGTTTGACCACCTTTCGAATAAGCGCATTGAGTTGATCGTGCTCAGCACGTAGCCATTTGTGTATAGTGGCAACGTAGGTAAAATGGCACTAAACAAACGCGTGTACGAGACGCAGCAGGTTGTCTTCTTTTAGGCCATGGTACCTGTTGGCTACTCTACGTACGAGTAGTATGGCATTCTCAGTCTTAGTCCTGAGCTTGTGTACTGTTTTGGTGTTGGTTCCGCGGGACTCCATGATCAAGCCGAGGACCTTGATGGTGTCCACCCTGGGTACAGTACGACCATCTCTGATGTGGAGAGTGATATTGCGTTCCGCTGGAGGTTTCCACCCTTTGGGCTTGGCACCCCGGCGTTTGGGCAAATATATCAACAGCTCCGTCTTCGCGGGTGAGCACCTGAGACCAGTGTGGTCGAGGTAGGACTCGGCGGTGTCGATAGCCTCTTGCAGGGCGGACTCAATGAAGCCATCCGACACCGTGGAGCACCATATGGTTACATCATTCGCATAGTGTGATTTAGCCCGTCAATTTTCGAAAGTCGTTCGAAAAGCCCGATCATCACGAGGTTGAAGAGTGTGGGCGAGAGGACGGATCCCTGAGGAGTGCCCCGCTGTCCGAGCTCCACTTCTTCCGACACTAGGTCTCCTACGCGGAGGACGGCTCTGCGTCGAGTGAGAAAAGAGTGGATAAAGTAGTAAAATCGATGACCTAGGCCGAGGGCTGCGATCGCTTTCAAGATTGACGAGTGCGTTATTGTATCGAAAGCCTTTTTTAAATCGAGAGCGAGTATTGCACGAGTGTCCCGAGTGTTTCCGCCATCTAGAATTTGATGCTTTAGGAGTAACATGGCGTCTTGAGTGGATAACCCTGGTCGGAAGCCAATCATGTGGTGCGGGATTAAGTCGTTATCTTCGCGGTATCGATCAACCCTGTTGAGGACGATGTGCTCAGCCACTTTGCCTACGCACGACGTGAGAGATATGGAGCGTAGGTTATCTAGGCTCGGCGCCTTTCCCAGTTTGGATATGAGAACCGTGTGACCTAGTTTCCAGGCATCGAATATCTCACCCTTTTTCCATATTTTGTTGATAGTGTCTGTGAGGTAAGTGACGGAGGAATCGTCCAGGTTGCGTAGGAGCTTGTTGGTGCTGCCGTCGGGGCCAGGGGCTGAGCGGCCATTGAGCTCATGGAGAGCTCGGCGCACATCTTCAATAGAAAAGTCGGCGTCTAAGTTGGTGTTGTCGCTGCCAGAGTAATCAGAGTGAGGGGTCACAGGGCCCGTGGGAAGCGGGATATATTTTTTTCACAAGGTTCTTGACAAGATCTTCCGGGGACACTGTCCGTTTAGCCTGATGAAGTATCTTTACGATCGAATGACGCTGATTTGTGCGGGTGTTGGTTTCATTGAGGAGGTGTTTGAGTAAGTTCCACGTTTTGCCATTTCGAACCTGACCATCAATCGAGTTAGTAGCTTGAAAAAGTAGCTTGAAAAAATAAATAAATTGTATGCCCTGCAGCACCATGCGTTGCGTTGAGGTGCCTCGCTAAGCACTCTACTGATTTCGAGGGCAAGACATGCTCATGCATCGGTTCACAAGTAGGAAAAGCTTGGAAGCAAACAGTAGTCGTTAAGCTTGCTCGGTAATTTGTGGGCACATAATACCATCATACATCCACAAATTTTTCCGGTGAGGGACTCAGTAACTCTGGTGGGCGAGAGAAAGAGTAAGCAGCGAGTGAAAGAAGTAATGGCATAGAAAAATTATTGGAGAAAATATTTCTTGGCGAAGCGAGATTACAAACCATGTGCCTATGATTTCATGGTAAGCGTTTCAATTACTCGGCTATCCAGAATACTTTGGAATAGTATAGTATAGCCTCGTACTGTATCAGCCATAGAGTTTCATACAATAATACCTAGAGAGGAGTTTGGCGCTGCGATCATGTACCCTCAAGAGAATTATGGGAAGTACAGGCTTCGGATTCGATCACGCTAGCCAGTGAACTAGCTACGAATCTCTTTCTGCAGTTTCAGTTTACTTCTTTGCGTAGAGTGGGTAGTGGATTCGGTGCAAAGGACTTAAGCTGCCCCTTTGCTGT
Organism: Rhipicephalus annulatus; assembly: GCA_013436015.1. Taxonomy (NCBI): domain Eukaryota; kingdom Metazoa; phylum Arthropoda; class Arachnida; order Ixodida; family Ixodidae; genus Rhipicephalus; species Rhipicephalus annulatus. The sequence goes on from WOVY01009376.1 coordinate 1,802,984, forward strand.
TCAAACAAGCTTAAAGCTGCTAGGCCTCTCAATTTGCTGCAACGCTGGAGCTGTAGAAGTCGTGTTTGACAGTTTAAGCGAAGCGTCGTGCACTCACCGCTACGCATAGATGTAGCGTCCCATGTCAGTGCAGGATATTACACCGAGATCACGTTTGTTGTTAGTGAGTCTTGCCAAAACTCGTTGAAATCAACGGCGAATTGACGGTCATGCGAAGTAGACGCACCACCACGCTCTTCTGACACGAGTTCACAAAAAAAAAAAAAAACGAGAGGTGCGTTGGGGGCAGACTTCTTGTACAGACGCACCTGACATCGCAGCAGACAAAACGTTAAGTGTTCCTCACTTAATACTGTGCTGTCATTTCCATAAATAGATATTGCGTACTTTCGAGGGCAAACACAAATTGTTTGCTTTCAAATGTTGCAAGGAGTAATTCTTTGCATCTTGATGCCAAATCTAGAACGCAATGACAGAGCAATGCATACCCTAATGATTAAATTTCTCGAGGTTTCACTTCTACCGCCTAGTCACAAGAACCGTTGCAATAAAGTTTGCGTACAAAAAAATGAAGCAAGTTTCAATTTAATATAACTTCATGTTACTTTGTTTCACACTGGAAAAAAAAGCGTCGCGAATCTCAAGAACTTGATCCATTTGAAGCAGATCCGAAGCCTGTATTTCCTATCATTCCCATGCGGGTACAAGTACCGCTGAAGGAGCCCGTGTAGACACTAGCGCCAGATTCCACTCTAGATATTATTCTATGGAGCTCTATGGTATCAGTATAGCAGTATAGCATAGCAATACTGTGTAGCCAGCGCCTCCAGGAGGCGCTGGCTACACAGGATACTTGTGCGCAAGTATCCACAGTGCGAATGGAAAACTAAAGTATAGTACGTTAAAATGAACTTCACAATGTTTTTGTCGATAAAATTACGGGAGGCGTAATCTTTGTCCCGACTTTGAACCATATAATCTAAAGCATTGCCTCCGAGATGCGGCACACAGCAATTCATCTGTAGAGCAGACGACGGATGACAACTTGCCCTAAAGCGTGTTCTTCAGTCTATTTCGGCAGTCTTCGTGCCCCAAATGATAAAAATTTGTTATGAATCGTTTATGAACTCATTCAACATTCAGATCTCTTACCCAACGTGTTGCAAACACATGGCCGTCACAGCAGCTTCATCTGTGTGTCAGAAATGGAGAGGCACCACATATTGGAAGTCTCAGTGCTCTACATATAAGAGTGAATTCAGATACTGTAGAATACCGTGTTCAAAATAGTTACTCCTATCTGCTAAAACAGCCTTTCTTCACCAAATGCGGTCCCGTTTACTCGTGTTTGAAGCTTATTGCCGCTTTTCCGTTCCGATTTCTAGATTTATCAACTTATCAGCGCATCTCGAAAAGCTCTGATTTGTACCACACAAAAACAAAATAATGCAACATGTTTTTCTATATTACTGTATGATGGCCTTCGGTTGTCTATTTACGAGATCTTAAAAAAAATCGAAGATGTTTTTTTTATTATTCAAATTTCAGTGGAGTACACTTTTGCCAATACGAGAACTTTGAGGCAATATATAAAAATTTATATTTGCCCTGAAGCAACAATAATTTATGTACCTAATGAACACACTATATCCTTAAAACGTGTCAAGTTTGAAAACGCTGCTTGCATTGTTTTCGGAGAAAAAACAATAGGGAATATGGAACCTTTTTTATATTGTCGCGTTATTAGACATTTTTAAAAGCTATTTATCTAAGGTCTACAAACTTGAAACCGCATGAATTCATTCTTCATTAGATATGCATTTCAAGTAAAAAATCTCTTTCTTGAAACAAAAATATTTGTCTTTTTATAGCATCCTCAATTTTCGAAAATGACAGGTGACGGAAGTGGTGCCTCCATGTTGGTGAAGTTTGATATTTTTTCTCGTAAGTTATGTCGTTAATCATAAAACGAAGTTGACTTTCGGGCTACCTGGTGAGAGGTGCACGAAATATAAAATACTCAATGAAATCTAAAATATCAACTTTTGGACCCATGTCGATCTCTCGTGGAATCACCCGTCTCACCCGTCTGAAGTTACTGCCATGGCTTTCGGCATTTATAAATGAACAACCTAACAACAGTTTTTAGCATAAATATTGTACTTTATTCAGTGATAAATTAGAGTATTCTAGAAACTGTAAACATGACACAATCCGTTGCCTACCAGTCATTGATATCAGAACAGTTGCGTCCAAACGCATGTGAGCCCTAAATTTAGATCCAGAGACATCTTTATGAAGCAGACTTTTGCGGCCAACTATATGCCGGCACCTCCCTGGACCCAACTCTAGGATCCCTTCGGTCGTGTACTTTGTACCCGAAGCATCGACTGTAAAAGTCTTCCAAGGGAAGGCCCCTGAAGGTGAGTGGCTGGATGCCATGCGGTGGCCCTGTCCTTCAGGCGTGCCTACGAGTATGCGCTTCTGTCCAGCACGGGTGTCCGCAGCGTTAGAACCAGCTGTTGTGGTCGCCAAGAGAGGCGAAGCCATCATTTCCCGACGATGTCCGCTCGTGGAGCCCCGTCCACCACATTGAGAGCCGTGGGAGGCCTCATTACGGACATGGTTCCGTAGGTTCTTGCCACGGGAGCGTGATGGTCGCCATTGAGGTCATTCCACGCATCATGCTCGACGGCCGGCGGGTCGAGCTGCTGTTTGCCGCAGTTTTCGCTGTTATTCACGTGCAGCTGTGCATCGTAGTCGTTGCTGTGCCCAGCGTGTCGTTCAGCCGTGGTCATCTCTTCGGTTCCTCGGACGTTCACGTTATAGCCCGGCTGCTTTGAAGTCTGTTGAAGTCGTGCCTGTTTCAGCTGCACCATGGCGCTCTTGTAATCACGTGAAGTTGGTGGGATTCGATACCCAAGGGCCGCACCACGGAGGCTGCCAGGTCGGACCATGAATAGTAGGCGCAGGCGAGACGTAATCGGGATCCCTGGAAACCAAGTGAGAGGAGGCGACGCCACGTCGAAGATCGACGCGTAAGCAGGCCGAGGTATCCAATAGGCGTCGATGCCCATGCCAGACGCTTTCATGAAGTCTGCGTCTTCACCTACGTCGCTGTGTGTTGACGGAACACCGTCTTCGGTGCGGCCAGCGAGGTTGCTGTGCTACTGCTGCTGTGGATGTCGCTCGAGGCAGCCGCAGAGGTCGTAACGGCGAAATCTGAGGAAAGTCTTCGTAGCCTACAAAACAAAAACAAATCATAAGAATAAATTGGCAGATCCCACCTACAGTGGGAATCGAGGATATGAGAAGCACGAATGAGCAATGTTGATACCTCACATAAAATCAGCACAACTTTACGCGGTGGACGTAAATCATGCCGTACACGACTTCCATGCCATGAATATAATGTTTGGGACTGGCATTTGTGTTTATCGTCCATTCACGTCAAGTAATACCAAATTTGTAATATTTGAAGCTGGTGAAACGGCCGCGAGTACGCTAGTAGCGTAGCATGTAGTCACGTTTACATGACATGCATGTCAATATTATTATGTTTGAACATGTCATTTACCTTCGCAGTATATTCACGTCACGTAATACCAAATTTCGTATATGTGAAGCTAGCGAAACGGCTGCGAGCGCATCATGACCATTGTATGTACTCATGTTCATACATGACAGGCATGTGATAATTATCATGTTTGCACCAATCGTATGCCTTAGTCATCGATTCACGTCACGTAACACCAAGTAAGGTATATGTGGAGATAGAGAAATGGCCACGAGCGCACTAGGAGCGTAGCATGTAGTCATGTTCTACATGACACGCGAGTCGTGATCATCATGTTTCCACAACAACATTGGCTTATGTTACGGCGGCAGTTCTCCTGGTATTTCTAGCAACAGAGAGTAGGCAACATATACTATTCTAACTGGTACATGAAAAATTAGGAGCAACTGAGCACTGTCAGCTGAAGTCCGGGTGCTATTATTGTGAACCTCAATGAACAAGCTGCCTTCGGCTTGCATAAATATTGGCGTAGTTAAACAAAAGACAAGGGTTCCCTTTAGGCCAACGAGCGCATTGAAAATACATGCCAAGCGCAGCCACCATCAATGCTGGAAGCTGTTCGCATGAAACAAAATGAGTGTCGTTTACGTTGAAGAAAAAGGCAGCGAACAAAGATAGGATTACTTACTCGGTTCGATGGCGTTCCAAAGCGAGGCCTGCACTGGTCGAAATGGGGCAGCTCGCGTCTGACACGCTCTCGCTGGAACTGAGGATCGCGCGCTCATGCACTGCGAGAGTGCGTGCTCTTCCTTCTCGTCTTCATCCGCCTTTTTTTATCACACAAATGGCTCAATAAAAAGTGAAAACTAACACCACTTGATTTCACAATGAAGGTACGTAAGTGCGGCACCTGTTTGTTTTTTGTATACTTAGTTTACGAGTTATACAGCAGAGGAATTCAACATTAGAATAAAATCAACCAAAAGAACAAGCAGGATTTCGAACAGGCTACTCAACAATTGACCGCATTCATACTATCAATCAGGTAATAGAGAAATGCTCAGAGTATAACCAACCACTATACATAGCCTTCATAGATTATGAGAAGGCGTTTGATTCAGCAGAAATATCAGCCGTCATGCAGACACTGCGGAATCAGGGCGTAGATAAAGTATATATAAACATTCTCGAAGAAATCTACAGGGGATCGACTGCTACCATTGTGCTTCATAAAGAAAGCAACAGAATACCAATCAAGAAGGGTGTAAGGCAGGGGGACACAATCTCCCCAATGCTATTTACGGCATGCTTACAGGAGGTTTTCAGAAGCCTAGAATGGGAACAGTTAGGGATAAGAGTTAACGGAGAATACCTTAGTAACCTGCGCTTCGCCGATGACATTGCAATGCTGAGTAACTCAGGGGACGAATTGCAACTCATGATTACGGAGTTAGACAAGGAGAGCAGAAAGGTGGGTCTTAAAATAATTCTGCAGAAAACGAAAGTAATGTACAACAACCTCGGAAAAGAGCAGCGCTTCGAGATAGGTAATAGTGCACTTGAAGTTGTAAAAGACTATGTCTACTCAGGGCAGGTAATAACCGCAGAGCCGAACCACGAGATTGAAGTAACTAGAAGAATAAGAATGGGGTGGAGCACATTCGGCAAGCCCCCTTAAATTATGACAGGTAGACTGCCACTATCCCTCAAGAGGAAGGTATATAACAGCTGTATCTTGCCGGTACTAAACCTGGAGATTTACAAAGAGGGTTCAGCTTAAATTGAGGACGACGCAGTGAGCAATGGAAAGAAAAATGGTAGGTGTAACCTTAAGAGACAAGAAGAGAGCAGAGTGGATTAGGGGGGTTAAGGATATCATAGTTAAATAAAGAAGAAGAAATGGACATGGGCCGGGCATGTAGCGCGTGGACAGGATAACCACTGGTCGTTAATGGTGCATTCAGACGACGGACTGAATCCGGATTTCTCGTGGACGCGGACGGGTAATCCGCGGATGATCCGCCTGCAGGCGCATCCACACGACAGACGGTGTCGTAGGAAAAAACAGCCGGATTACCCTCGACAGCAGGTTCGGTGCTCACCTGCGCGCGCTGAAAGCAGACTGGTTTGAGAGTATTCAACATGGATGCCCGCAAGAAGCGACGCTTTACTGCGATGTCTGTCGCCTTGTGACAAATGAACGAGGAGGGTTATTCTTTCAGGAGAAAAGGGAGTTGCTGGCAGAATGTTCTTTCAACACCATTGTTCCCCACTTGTAGAACTTCTGAACGCGTCTCCCATCCTTTTTTTAGAAGCGGCACGTCGCCGGTTGCAGAAGTTAGAATATTTCACCGTCATGACGGCTAAGAATCTCGCGTGTCAAAAGACGGCGGCGACATTTCCCGAACCACCAAAAGTGATTTCTGCGTATTTAATCACCTGAGAACAAAGCCCCCGGAAACTTAAGTAAACCATGCTCAAGCGTAGATGATACCGACCAGTCATGCAGCTATTCGCGAGCCATGGAGGACATGCCGCGAGCAGACGAAAAGTGTACTGGTTGCCAGAAACCTCGAGCTAATCCGCTGAAGTATCGGCTTTCCCCCGCCAGAATCCCGATGTGAGAAACAGGTTGCGGCCATTCGTCCGCGAGCCGCGCGGACGAGTCGCGGACGAGGGGAATCGCTGATGTGAGGTCACGTGACGCGCCGTCCGTCCCGCCACATCCGGATTCGGTCCGTCGTCTGAATGCACCATAAGGGTAACTGACTGGTTTCCCAGAGAAGGCAGGCGGGTTAGGGGGAGACAGAAGGTTAGGTCGGCAGATGAGATTAAGAAGTTTGCGGGTATAAATTGGCAGCAGCAAGCCCAGGACCGGGTTAACTGGCGGAACATGGGAGAGGCCTTTGTCCTGTAGTGGACGTAGTCAGGCTGATGATGATGATGATGATGATGACAGCAGAGGAAACACGAGAAGATACACCAGCCAAAAAGAACGCAAAGCTTGCTGACGTTCCGAGTGTTATATTGCTTTCATATGTTTAATGATGCATCCTTTTGCCTTTGCACTATGCATTTTCATGGCCAGGCGATCGTCAGTCTTTTTTGTTTTCGTTTTTTTCATGAGGCCACCATGAATGAAAATGAAGCAGAAGCATTATAGCAAATGAGACACCAACGCGGGCAGCAAGCGGCTTCATATGAGGTTGGATGGTGGACGCTCTCTCTCCTATTCTTTTTAGGGGCGAAGCACCTTATAGCGGCACCCGTTCGTCCCTCGTAGTCGTAGCAGTAGTGTGTAACCAGACTTACATTTTGACCTTCAAGGTGGTGCCGGTGGGAGATTTCTTCTGTGCGTTGTAGAACAATAAAAAATGATGGCAGATGCACGAAGTGAATTATTATGAGATTTTGTGAAGCTCCTGGAAGTAATACCTAGAAATTTTTTTCCGTTAATTCGCCTGGAAATATGCGCGCTTCCTCGCCGCTTCCCATTGTGGAACGTTTTCAAGATCTGCTTCGCGACGTTGACGTGCTGCCTCGGCCTCCCGTCCCCGTACGGAAGGATCTTGCCGACGCTGACGTGCCGCTGCAGCTTCTTGTTAACGTACGGCGGGATCTTGCCGACGCTGCCTTGTTGATGTGGCTTCTTGTTCCCGTACAGCAGAATCTGGCCGACGCTGCCGTGCCGCTGCAGCTTCTTGTTCACGTACGGCGGGATCTTGCTGACGCTGCCTTGCTAATGTGGCTTCTTGTTCCTGTATAGCAGGATCTTGGCGGCAACGCCGCGCAGCTTCCCGGCGCGCTTCTTCCTCGCGTGCTCTCACTTAAGGATCCTTGTTGAGAGCGCGCGCCGCCGTTGCCCTGCGCGCCCGCCATTCGGCATCCTTATCCATACGAGCACACACCGACGGCAACGAGCATCGGCAAATACAAACCTGTATCGATATGGTTTTCATTATAAAACCATTGCTTTAGAAAACACCTGGCGTCTTTCGTTAAGCATCTGGTGTCTTCTTTTTGTTTTGCTTTAGAGACGTTTGGCGTCTTCTCGTTTTGCTTTTAGAAAACATCTGGCGTCTTTCGTTGGTTTGTTTCATCAATCAACGGCGTTTTGAACGAAAATTTTTTATTGTTTATTCACGCACAGGAGAAATCTCACCAGGCACTACCTTGGAGCTAAACAATGGCTGCTACTGGGAATGAGGGACAGCAGATGTCGGCTTTGAACACTTCTACTTCTACTAACGTTTACTACTGGAACATACCAATGGCTGCTAATGGGAAATGAGAGGCAGAAGAATTCGGCTTTTAGTTAACGCGTACGCTGCGAATTTTTTTTTATTGTTCAACAACGCACTCCCACCGGTACCACCTTGAAGGTCAAAGCGTAAGACTGGTTACACACTACGACTACGACTACGAGGGACGAACGGGTGCCGCTACAAGGAGCTTTGCCCCTAAAAGTTCGCAGCGTGCACGTTAACTAAAAGCCGAATTCTCCTGTCTCTCATTCCCCCTTAGCAGTCATTGGCATGTACAATGAGCACTATCTGACAAGAAAGGGTTGCTGTGTTATACTCGCTGGGCGTAACCTCCTTTGTTTTAGAAAGGTTTAGCGAGTGTTGGGTCACAGTGCCATGAATACAGTGTACTAGTATATACGATGAACTCGAGGTGGTTAAAGGTGGGAAGTAGACACGAAGCGCAAGCCGTAAGAAAGTGTGCATGTGCCTCCTCTCGTTCAGTCCTTGGAATGTCCACTGGATGACGGTGCTTCTATTCATTGATTGATTGATTGATTGATTTGTGGGGTTTAACGTCCCAAAACCACTATTTGATTATGAGAGACGCCGTAGTGGAGGGCTCCGGAAATTTTGACCACCTGGGGTTCTTTAACGTGCACCCAAATCTGAGTACACGGGCATACAACATTTCCGCCTCCATCGGAAATGCAGCCGCCACAGCCCGGATTTGATCCCGCGACCTGCGGGTCAGCAGCCGAGTACCTTAGCCACTAGACCACCGGGGCGGGGCATGGCGGTGCTTCTATATGGGGAATATATAATGAAAAGATGCGAGATGATCGTACTTGGAGTGTTGAATAGGTGGACGAACGGACACACAGACAGATGCATGGACGGACGCATAGATGTCTGCACGGATGAATGGACGCATGGACGGACGCAGGAGCGGATGCATGGATGAATGCAGGGACGGACGCACAGATGGACGTGCGGACACACGAACAGACGCACGCACGGACGGGCGGATGGACGCACGTGCGGCCACACAGACGCACGCATGGACGGACGGATGCTTCGCCACACTCCTCATCATTCACTCCGTCGATATGCTGCTATTTTTCCCCTATAGCGGGACGTAATGAAGAAAGGGCAGGTTGAAAGGCACTGAAACTACCTTAAACTTTGAACAGGCGCTCAGCTCTTCCTATGCTAGCAGATGCGTGCCCTCCTTGCGTTTTCACCTCGGACCACAGAGAGGGGAAAAAATCAGACACACAGCCAGACAGATGGACAGACGCATGAACGCACGCACGCACGGACCGACGGAAGCAAGAACGAACTGACGGATGGAAGCACGGACAGACGGACGCACGGAAGGATGGACAGAAGCACGGGCGCATGGATGGGCGGACGAACGGTCCGCCCCACTCCTCACCATTCACTCCCTGGATATGTTGCAATTTTTTAAATGCAAAGCATTTCTTTGCGAACTCGGGCGACTTAGAGCGTATCTATCTATCTATCTATCTATCTATCTATCTATCTATCTATCTATCTATCTATCTATCTAGCCGCCTACGACTTTTAGCTCTCCTGGCCGTTTGGATAATGGTATCGATACCAAACTTGGCATGGCACAACATGACTGTACGACGAGCATATTTGACTAGTCATAACAAGAAAATCATGACATGTATGTCATGAATGTCATGATTTACAATTCATAGTCTTGCTGCTCTTGCGGTGGTCTCGTTCACATTACATGTTGCGAAACTGGTATGCTATGACAAGATTGCATGGTGAACACAGATGACAGACCCTAACGTGGAAATCATGACATGCATGTAAGTCATGAGTCATGACTACACGCCACGCACATGATGCGCTCGCACCCGTCTCGCTAGCTTCACACATACTAAATTCGGTGTTACGTGATGCGAATGGATGATACATACTGGTGCACACATGATAATCATGAGGTGCCAGTCATGGACATTATGACTACAAGCCACACGCATTACGCCCTCGCTGCCGTTTCGCTAGCTTTACATACACCAACTTTGGTATTACGGGACGGGAATGGACGACAAAGGGATGGGTCTGGTGCAAGCACGATAATCATGCGATGCGTGTCATGTAACAACATGACTACATGGTACGCTCATGATGCGCTCACGGCCGTCTCGCTAGCTTCCCATATATAACATTCAGTAGTACGTGACGCGAACATATGTAAATGATATGTCCAAGCATGACAATCATGACATGCGTGCCATGTAACAACATGAATACATGCCACACTCATGATGCACTCGGGGCCGTTTCGCCAGATTCATATATGTCAAATTCGGTATTACGTCGAGTGAATGGATGACGAAGGTATGTGACTCGTGCAAACATAAAATAATTATGAGATGCGTGTCATGTAAGAGCAACATTACATGTCACACTCAAGGCGTCAATAAACTTAGACGTGACCCGGTGCGCGTATGCTGAAGCGTTCGTTTCGCCGCGTCATGCCGGCGATGCCACGCCAGGTGCCGGTCTGCCCGGCATGCTAGCAGGCACGCGCCGCACTACGTTTGTTCGACGCATGCGCGTTTGAGCACGCCCGTCGTCCCTTTGTCACGAAGCTAGGCAGACGTGGTGCATTCTGGGTAACGTGGTTGGTGCGAAATGCAGCATGTAACATTTCGCACTGGTTGCCGCCGGGCTGCACCGACAGACGCTGGTCGCGTCTGGCGTCAGACTATAGAGTGTCCGCGCTTTCCTAGCGCAGCGTCACTGCGCCCAGCATGCGCTCGTCAACGTTACGTCACAGTATATTGTGCCAAATTGGATCCTTTATGATGCTCTCCCCGCCGTTTCACTAGCTTCACATATTCCATGTTTGGTATTGCGGGACGTGAGTGGACGACGAAAGTATGAATGGTGCAAACATGATAATCATGAGATGCGTGTCACGTAACAACACGACCACATTCCACGCTCATGATGCGCTCGTGGTCGTTTCTCTAGCCTCAAATACACCAAATTGGCATTGCATGACGTCAATAAACGGTGAAGGTAAATTACACGTGCGAACATGATAATCATTATACTCGTGTCATGTAAAACATCGCTACATGCTACGCTCATATCACGCTCGCGGCCATTTCGCTCGCTCCGCATATACCAAATTTGGTATCAGGTTGCGTGAGTAGATGATGAAGGTAAATGACACGTCCAAACATAATAATTATGACATGAAAGTTATGTACGGCATAATTTACCTCCGCCTCGTTACGTTGTTATGATTTGAAGCTGGCATATAAACCTTCCCGATTCGTGCTTTGCATATCATTGATTCCCACTGTACGTGGAATCTGCCTTTTTTTTACTAGCAAATGATGTCAGAATCGGCCCTGCGAGGCAAGAGAGGGGGGAGGGGAGCGACAGTTGACACGAACACCAGCATGCGACACGAGACGCGAGCATGGTGGTGGGTGTGTCGATGGCGCCTCCGACGCCGGGTCCGCGACATCATGCGAGTGAGAAAGGCTGTGCATTTAAAACTTGATTACGAGCCGAGGGCCACAGCGAGTCCTTGCCGGCTTGTCCCTCGGGACCCTAATGAAGTTCTTTTAAACGCAAAGCATTTGTTTGCGAACTGCAAGCTCTCTATCTATCTATCTATCTATCTATCTATCTATCTATCTATCTATCTATCTATCTATCTATCTATCTATCTATCTATCTATCTATCTATCTATCTATCTATCTATCTATCTATCTATCTATCTATCTATCTATCTATCTATCTATCTATCTATCTATCTATCTATCTATCTATCTAGCCGCTTACGTCTGGGTGCCCTAGTGATCACCCCCTTGACTTGGCCGAAACCAAAATTAGTCTGGGAGGGCAAGATGATTTAACGAGTATGACGTGCTGGTTAAAACATGAATATTGTCACGATCTCATCGTGTACGTCGTCAAACACTTCCCGTCAGACACTCTACAGGCGGGCGGGTATGTGCCACTGGTATGCGGTTATGTGTAACAGGTGATAGACCCTTATTAAGTATCTTCCCAGGAACGACACCACGCAGGGACAATTCTAGCGCGTTGGTGTTAAGAAAAATCTGCCCTCATCAGCGTTGACCAGACTAATAAAAAGAATAAACGTCATGATCCTAGCAGGAATCTAACCCAAGCATTCTGCGTGGCAGTCAAGCATTCTGCCATAGAGCCACGCCGGGTTCCTGAACTACTTCCCAAAATCGTTTATACACCATTTCATTACTTATTACGTAAAAGCGTGAATTGCGAAGGGGGGTGCTTTTACCCCCTCCCCACCAACTCTTCTAGAAGATGTCTTCATCATATCTCAAGATGTCATCTCTTCCAAGAAAAATGACCTTTCTGGTTTGGAATTTCTGGGAACTCGTTTTTTAAGATAGTGCGTCAAACAACACCAAGAGGAGCACCAATTGCGTGAGATATTGGAGTTAAAGAGCATTGACACTATGGTCGCGGAAGCTAATTTTTAGGCTAACGGACTCAAATCATCTTATGAGTCGACTCACTCGAACTCATTCAGACTCAGATCGAACCGTGGGTCTGAGGGTGAGTGATTCCGGGTGTGTAATACTTTGGTGAGTCTGAGTCCGAGTCAGTCCGGCTGAAGAAATTTCTCGTGAGCTTGAGTCCGAGGGAGTTCAAAGATCAAAATATATTTCATGGGTGAGTCTGAGTAGTTTTGACAATATATATATAAATATATATATATATATATATATATATATATATATATATATATATATATATATATAATGTTCCACAAAAGACGACGTGATGTGATTTTGGTGTAGGGCACAGCACTCGTTGTCCATCTTGGCTTGTGCGTTGGCGCTGTGTAAATATGTCTTCAAATGCCTAGTTTCACGTGTACCTTCATGTAGCATTTCGGTGGAAGGTGCTGGGTTACAACGCACGACGAAGTTACGCAGCGGACGCCTAGTCGCTGTTTCCGACATGTCCACAGGCAGCAACGCTCCGTCAACTGCCGCGTCCAATGCATCAACGGTGCCGACCTCCCCTGTTTTGCTCGTGGCCGCTCGACCCCACGATCCCGGCAACTTTTCGGGAACGGAAGGCGAGGACGTGGATGAGTGGCTTAAACTCTACGAGCTCGTCAGCGAAAACCGAGTTACGCGAGTTGTTTGGTCAATCCGCCGGCTGCAAGCAGGCCGCCAGGAAAGAACTTGGCACACGTGTTCAGACGTCCACGAAGTCTTACCTGGCGTATATACAAGATGTGCTGACCCTTTGCCGTAAAATTGACCGAACCATGGCTGAAGCAAACAAGGTAGCGCCCGTGCTCAAGGGCATCGCAGACGATGCATTTAACCTCCTTGTGTGCAGAGGCTGTTCCACCATGCAAGATGTTATCTCAGAGTGCCAACGCTTTCAAGAGGCTAAAAGCCGTCTCGTTGCCCACCTCTTTACGCGCCTTCCCAACACTGCTGCGACGTCAACTTGCGAGGATAATCGTATAGCGACCCAGCCCAATTTACACTCCGGTGACATCACGAGAATCGTACGCCGCGAAATCGAGGCCGTATAACCCGCACCCTTGAGAGCACTAGCACCGAGTGATCCTCATCCGACCATTTCGCTAATACAGACCATTGTTCGCCAAGAACCAGTCAACGCGAGTATTCACATGGTCTGTTCTGTGCACCGTCCCGACGCTGTCAGTTCATCTACCTCCAGCCACCCACAGCATTATCGCCGCCCTACTCCACGTAACTGTGACCCAAATGCGTGAAGGACGCCTGACGACAGGCTGATTTGCTTTCGATGTGAACGAGTGGGACACATTTCCCGCCATTGCCGAAGCACGTGTACCTCACCGTATTGTGTAAACTCAAGCTCCTCAAACCTCCACTCACCAGCACATCTTTATGGCCAGGAACAACCACGGAGTGATGGCTCCGCTAATTTCGACCCGACCACTACGGCCACTGCCCAGTACAGTCGCTCACCTTCACCTTAACGTAGATTTCCCGGTCTCCACCGCCACCCGTTTCCCGTCCCCATCCTCTGCCCGGCAGTTTTCTTCGGAAAACTAACGACTGCAGCTCCTGGAGGTGGCGCTGCTGATATGACTTGCTCTCCAATTCCTCTGTTGACGCTGCCAACCAATCAGAACCTGATAGACGGTGAAGCGGATGGTTTATCTGTTAAAGCCTTGGTGGACACTGGCGCCCATATTTCTGTGATGAGCTTGCACATTCGTGACCACTGAAAGAAAGTCTTTACTCCAGCCCCTTCACGCAGTGTTCGTGGTTCTGATGGCGGTACGGCTTCTGTTATTGGCGTATGTACTGCACGCGTCACTATCGCCGGCTGTCAAACTTCAGTTCTCTTCACTGTTGTTTCTCACTGCACCAATGATGTGATCCTCAGTCTTGACTTTTTCTCCACTCATTCCACCCTCATCGACTGCTCAGCTGGTAATGTGCAACTTGACCTACCGTGCCCGATCGATCCACCCAGTCAGCCCCAAGCTCGTATGTGCTCTGTTGAGCATGTCCGTTTGTCACCGCAAACGGTGACCTGCATCACAGTAATGCCCTCACCACCTGTATCCGATGGCGACTATGTGCTCGCGCCCATTAAACCAATTCTTTTGAATCAGTGTTACCTTAACACACACTGTTATTCAGTTACGTGCAAACCGCGCCTTCATTCCTGCAGTGCTCAACTTTGCACTGTGTCCACAAGTGCTCCCGCATGGAATTGCCCTCGCCATGCTGACTCCCTCTGACGAATGCGTCATCTCAGCTCTGTCTTCGAACGATGCTGGACACTGTAGCTACACGCATGCTCGATCTTCGCAAGCAAGCCCATCTGCTGACGCTAAAAAATGATCGCGTCAGACCATTCGCAGCATCAAGATGACGCACTGATTCATGTCCTTGAGTCATACTGGGACGTATTTGACTTTTGCGATCGGCCGCTAGGTCAAACCACTGCTGTAAAGTACCACATTGACACCGGCGATTCCTCCCCTGTCTATCGACGGCCATACCGCATATCTCCAACCGAGCGTCACATGATTCAAGCAGAAGTCAACAAAATGCTCGCCAGAGACACAATTGAGCCATCATGTAGTCTATGTAGTCCCCAGTAGTTCTTGTAAAAAAAGGCAACACTTGGTGATTCTGTGTTGACTACCGACATCTGAACAAGATTAATAAAAAGAACGTCTACTCGCTACCGCGCATAGACGACGCCCAGGTTTGTATTCACAGCGCTAAGTATTTTTCGTCCATTGATCTAAGATCAGAGTACTGGCAAACTGCTGTCGATGACGTGGACCGCGAAAAGACTACTTTTGTCATGCACGATGTTCTTTACCAGTTTAAGGTCATGCCCCTTAGGTTATGCAACGCTCCGGCCACCTTCGAGCGGATGATAGACTCTTGCGTGGGTTCAAATGGTAAATTTGTCTATGTTACCTTGACGACGTTCTCGTCTTTTTTCCGACCTTTAAGACATACCTCGACCGCCTATCCTCAATACTGGCTGTTTTTCGCAATGCCAGTCTCCAAGTGAACTCGTCAAAGTGCCACTACGGACGGTAGCAATTAACCATGTTGGGCCACCTTGTCAATTCCTCTGGCGTACGCACTGATCCCGATAAAGTGCGAGCCATGCGGAACTTCGCCATTCCGACCGGCACCTAGGAAGTCCACAGCTTTCTCGGTCTGTGCACGTACTATCGACGTTTTGTGAACAACTATGCGGAAGTAGCCCGTCCTCTCACAAAATTACTGAGAAAAGATGTCTCATTCACATGGGGTGCTGCGCAGGCTAGGGCGTTCTGTACACTTGTTGCTTTGCAAACAGAACCACCTGTTCTGGCCCATTTTGACAATGCCGCCCCTACAGAAGTCCACACTGATGCCAGTGGCCACGG
Organism: Rhipicephalus annulatus; assembly: GCA_013436015.1. NCBI lineage: Eukaryota > Metazoa > Arthropoda > Arachnida > Ixodida > Ixodidae > Rhipicephalus > Rhipicephalus annulatus. Next base: position 1,818,718 of record WOVY01009376.1, read on the forward strand.
AATTGGTGCTGTTTTGGTCCAGCATCAAAGAGGCTGCGACCGCGTTATCGCCTATGCCAGCCGTCTCCACTCGCAGGTGGAAAGGAACTACTCAATCGCCGAAAGGGAATGCCTTGCTCTCGTTTGGACAGTAGCAAAATTTCGGCCCTATTTACACGGTCGACATTTCACCGTCACAACCGATCACCGCGCACTTTGCTGGCTCGCATCCTTAAAGGACCCCACTGGACGCCTTGGTCGATGGGCATTACGACTCCAACAGTATAACTACTCGGTGTCCTACAAATCTGGCCGCTTACACCATGACGCTGACTGCTTATCTCGGAATCCATTGGACCCACCTGAGGCGTTCAATGAAGCGCCATGTTTCCTGTCTCTCTCCGCTTTAAGCAACATCTGTGAGAAACAGCGCCGAAACCCTGTCCTACGTAACATCATCGAGAAGCTTCAATCTGCGGCACCCGGTCCGTCTACTCAACTGTTCGTGCTCAAGGATGGCAAATTGTACCGTTACAACGTCCGCCCTGATGGACGCGAACTGTTCCTTGTGGTACCTTGCCACTTACGTGCGAGCGTGATCGGCAAGCTCCACGACGCTCCCACTGCCGCACACCTCGGACTATCTCGGACGTATGACCGTGTACAGCGTCGATTTTACTGGCGCACTCTTTATCGCTCGGTCCGCAGCTACGTCACCTCATGCGACCAGTGTCAACGGCGAAAAAAATACCTTCGGTGAGCCCTGCTGGGTTCCTCCAACCACTTGACGTTCCCTTTGATCCGTTCTTTCGTCTTGGTCTTGACCTCCTAGGCCCTTTCCCTGCGTCCACTTCTGGGAATAAGTAAATAGCTGTTGCGACGGATCACACATTGCGGTACACCATTGCACGGGCTCTACCGACCAGCTGTGCCACGGACGTTGCCGATTTTCTCCTGCATGACGTCATACTTCATCATGGCGCACCACGCCAACTCTTCACAGATCATAGGCGCTATTTCCTTTCCCGAGTTATTGATGACCTGCTTCGCTCTTGCGAGACAAAACGTAAATTTACGACAGCCAACCACCCGCAAACTAACGGACTGACTGAGCGATTCAACCGGACTTTAACCGATATGCTCGCTATGTACGTATCGTCCAACTACCAGGACTGGGACGTTGCATTGCCTTTCGTTACGTTCGCCTATAATTCCTCACGCCGTGATGCAGCTTGTTTTTCACCTTTATATCTTGTGTTTGGCCGTGATCCAACTTTACCGTTTGACACCATCTTTCCGACAGCCGTCGACTCGACGACCGAATACGCCCGTGATGCTATCGCCAGAGCTCGAAAAGCACGAGAAGTTGCCCTTCAGCGCCTCTTAGCATCGCAATATCAGCAGCGGCTGCGTTACAACTCCCATCATCGCCAAGTTTCCTTTACTCCGGGTTATCTTGTGCTATTGCGAACTCCAACTAGGCGCGTTCGACTTTCTGAAAAACTGCTTTCCCGCTACTCGGGACCCTACCACGTATTGCGCCAGGTGACAGATGGGACCTATGAAATAGCCCCGCTCGAGTCTTACTCCTCCCCTTCATTGTCTACAGACTTTGTTCCTGTATCTCGCCTTAAGCTTTATCACTCGGCAACATCATAGAAAGCACCGAGACGGTGCTTCAGCACCCGAGAGTTATGTTATGAGACAATGTCTCACAAAAGCGGTTAGATAGGCGCGGAGGAAGATGACGAAATTTTGGTGTAGGGCCCAGCACTTGTTCTCCATCTTGGCTTGCGCGTTAGCGCTGTGTAAATGTATCTTCAAACGCCTAGTTTCACGTGTACCTTCATATAACAACATAAATGAATAAATAAACATATATATATATATATATATATATATATATATATATATATATATATATATATATATATAAGGGAAAGAAGTGTATACCTAAGGGCTCGTTTTTCCGTGTTTTAACACAATATTATTGAGATCTAACAGACAGTAATGCCAAGGAATGTACAGGGGAAGTTATTAAAACCAATAGAATGTAAATAAGAAGAAAGAAAAGTGGATGAAAAAATTACCAACTGTGAGCAGGAATCGAACCTATGACCTTCGAATTACGCGTCGAACGTAATTCGAGCATCGAACGCGTAATTCGAAGGTCGTAGGTTCGATTCCTGCTCACAGTTAGTAATTTTTTCATCCACTTTTCTTTCTTCTTATTTACATTCTATTGGTTGTAATAACTTCCCCTGTACACTCCTTGGCATTACTGTCTGTTAGATCTCATATATATATATATATATATATATATATATATATATATATATGGTGACTCGTAAGCAACCGCAGTTCGTTCTTTTTTTCTCTATAGTACGACGCCGGCCGCGACACGTTTCCTGATAACCTTATTCATTTCCAAGGCCCTGAGTGAAACACATACGGTCGGGTTTTATGCGAAGAAATTACGATTCTGGTCACATTACGATTTGGGAAGTTTGACTCATTGTACAAGCGGGACGGCCAAATTTCTAACGCTTTCATGTCTCACGTACGATGCCTAAGGTTCTTTTTTTTTGATGTCGCGTGCGTCAGCTGGGCTGAGTCAGCACTGCCGCTTTACGATTTGAACCGTCTAAACCTGTATTTTATTTTTGTATGTGGACGAGGTTTTTCTTGCCTCGCATGTCACGGCACTGAAGCTCATGGGTCTGTCTTCTGGCAAGAATTCTCGCACAGTGCGAAGGGAGTATTTAAGAAGAAAAAAGTTTGGCTATTAAACAGACACGGACTGTACCAGTGTGTTTTTCTCTCGTCAGGGCTTAACCAACGTGTCTATTATGAAAACAAATTAAAGTAAAGCGCAGTGTGGAGAAAAACATATTACCAGCAATGTGTGGGGAGTACTGCACCGGCCATACCGCACGTAACTTTATTTTAATTTTTTTGAGGCATCAGTTCATTAAACTTCTTTTGACATATCACGCGCGAAAATGATGAAGTACTTCCAGCCGTAATAAAGCTGTGGCATGCAGTGACTGCATGCCACAGCCTTAATTTAAGTTCAATTCTCGTCCTCAATTTAAGTTCAGCTTAAATTGAGGACGACGCAGCGAGCAATGGAAAGAAAAATGGTAGGTGTAACCTTAAGAGACAAGAAGAGAGCAGAGTGGATTAGGGAACAAACGGGGGTTAAGGATATCATAGCTGAAATCAAGAAGAAGAAATGGACATGGGCAGGGCATGTAGCGCGTAGACAGGATAACCGCTGGTCATTAAGGGTAACTGACTGGATTCCCAGAGAAGGGAAGCGGGTTAGGGGGAGACAAAAGGTTAGGCGGGCAGATGAGATTAAGAAGTTTGCGTGTATAAATTGGCAGCAGCAAGCACAGGACCGGGTTAACTGGCGGAACATGGGAGAGGCCTTTTTCCTGCAGTGGACGTAGTCAGGCTGATGATGATGATGATGATGATGAAGATGATGCAGTGACTGAAGGCACCTTTCTCGCATATTGCTCTTCATAGAGTTTTCAAAATTTTTAGAATATTTGTACGCAACTGGTTCCCCTACTCGATTTCGCTAGTAATGTGGCGAAAAAAAGAGCAATATATCTTCAGGTTTAGATGAATCAAACTTCCTGTCTAGTAAACGTTTCTTCAGTTAACTGAATTTTGTGGGGTACTGTTGCATATAAGGTGACTTGCGCTGAGGGTTCCACCATGATCGGTGGGCCACTCTCTGCAAACCATCTCTACAAAGTGATAATTTTTCTTCACTGTCAATGAACATTAACGAAGACGAATTTGCCCTATATTTTTAGCCTGACATGCTGTGTGAAGCTGATGCATTTACCAGCAGTTGATGATTGTCAGTGTATGAAAGGGTTTAGTGGAAGTTTTGACATACGTATAAAATTTATTGTGGCGCATACGTTTGCATAATTATATGCACAACTTCACATAAATATGCATACTTATGCACCGATACTTATGCATACTTTAGCATACATATGAACGCAGGTGGCCGTAGGAAACGCTCGCTGTCCCTTATGTTTCCGCCTAAGATCTCTGTCGAGAGAAAGTCATCCGGTGGGGCTTTTATTTCATCGAGCCGTTTATGTAGACGTCCAATATTCTCGAATTAGCTCAAGCTAATTGCACTCTCTGCCCGCCTCGGAGGTATACGGTGGCCACGGTGCGTAGAAGATGCCCAAAGCGTCGCCGCTTCAATCCTAGCCGCAGTGGTCACTTTTCGACGAAGGCGAAACGCTAGAGCCACGTGTACCGTACGATGTCACTGTGCCCTACGGAAGATCGATGGTCGAAGCTTCCAAACTTCTTCACTGCAGCATACCTCGTAATCATACTGTCGCCTTGGAAGTGAGTACTGGAATCATTATAATATTTTTAATAATTTTAATTAGTAATAATATTTGCTGTAAGTATCGTTACTTGACTTCATTTTTACAATATTGATCTAATTTGCTTTGATTATCATGCAATTAACATGCAATTATTAACGTTGCCGAATTTTGCTTCCAAAAAGGACCTTTCACTAATGACCTCAGTAAAAAATTGGCCACGTATCTGTGTGTATTCTGCAAATGTCGTCGAAAGACGATAGTCTTGCGTGTGGAGAGAGTGAACAAGACATTTATTTGAAGTTCTGCGCAAGAAAATCGGTGAATGGTATTTTGGAGGCGCTGCGTTAGAGTGCATCGAGCGTGCAGCGGAGGTGAACGAGCGCCCCAAGTCACTTCACACGTGAGATATCAGCGCTATCTGGCAGTTGTCTAAGAAAACAAGAGCGCGTGGCTCTGAGAAGGGTGTGCGCGCCCATCTCAGAGGTGATAAGGTGTAGAACGCAAGGCGACAGATAGGTGCCACTACCATTTCGTTTTAGCAAGGCGTTGGAAACACTCGTCTTTCCGTGCAAGCGTTGCATGGTCAGCACAGTGTGATAAGTGCTACGGTCCTTAAAACTACTTATTCTTGCCTTTTCTAGTAAGAGACGCATATGCAGGAAATAAACGTGTTGTTATGGTGCCCCAGACATGCGCAAAAGTTGCTTTTTAATTGACAATTGCACAAGCATGAACGCTCAACCTTCGGCAACATTGGTGTGCGCTGTGAATGGGGTCGGCCATTTCAAATATCCGATGCCGTTAAGTCTGGACAAACAGACAAACAGACAAACAGACTAACATTTTTGCGTCGAATGTCCCCAAGAAAGACTATCGTCTTTATTAACAGCATGCTCACTAATTTCGATTTTATATTTTGTATATTAATGTACAATGCTTACAGTTGATTTTGTGCAGTTTTTGCTCTACACACACACACACACACACACACACGCACACGCACACGCACACGCACACGCACACGCACACGCACACGCACACACACACACACACACACACACACACACACACACACACACACACACACACACACACACACACACACACACACACACACACACACACACACGAAGAAAGAAGAGGCTTGGCGCGCGCAGGGTTCGCTGTTTTGCCCCAAAGGGTCAGCTATTCTCTCTTTCGGCTCTCTGAATTTAGTCAGGGGTCCTTTTCGAACACCTTGGGATTCTGTTCGACACGGAGTCGAGGCTCTCTCAGTGGCCATGTGGCTGCAATTACTAGTCGTATATTATGGCGTTGGCTGCCGGTTCCAACATGGCGGGCTCATACCCGCTCAGGTATGTCTGAGCCACTGGCCGTTTCCGTACAGCCTCCGATGGCAGGCCGTAACCCTGGTCAGGGGGATTCACCCCTATCGGATAGTTCGGCGTCTTTGCCGGAAGGCGAAGGGGCGCTGCTCGATGTAGATTTGCAGAATGTGCCATTTACTTCCGTTCCGGCAATCCCTGACATTCCTGACATTTAGTTGCATGCTGCAGCGGGTATGGCGCAAAATGCAAGGCTGGCTGCCGTAAAGATCAAATGACGCAAGCTTCTTTTCATCGCGTAGTAGCACATCACAAACATGTCCACGATATTTTATTCGATGCCTCATGTAAGGTAACTAATACCCATAGGTCTCAGATCATTGGTTTGCTTTGACAAATCGTACAGGGGTGTGCTGATATCCGAGCACTTTAAAATTTAAAATTGATCAGAACTATCATGTCTCACAGCAATAACTTAAAACTCTTACATGCTAATCTGGACCATTAACCTACCCGTTCATGAAAGGATCATTTGTATACGATCCTCAATTTTTCATTTTATATTCAATACCGCCTTAAGATTCGGACACTTCCCGCAGGCTTGGAGAAGAGGGAAAATAATATTCGTACCGAAGCCAGGACGTCCACTCAATTCGCCCAATGCATATAGACCAATAGTAATGAACTCTGTCTTCGGTAAAGTATTAGTAAGACTCATAAATGCTCGTCTGTATTGTTTCCTGCACAATATTCATCTTCTTCACAATAATCAATACGGTTTTACGCATGATAAAAGGGCTACTTTAGCACTTTACACACTCCGAAGCAAATCAGCTGCGTACAAGGCATCCAAACTTCCTACCATACTTACATCTCGTGATTTTGTAGGATCGTTTGATAGCGCTTGTCATCCTGCAGTCTTAAACTTTTTACCCAAGCACAGGTGTCCACAAAACTTGTACCACCTACTTCAATCCTTTTTATCTAACCGCACTGTAAGTTTTTCAACCAACGTTGCACAAGAAACAGTTCATACAACGATTGCCAGCCCGCAAGGATCCCCTATCAGTCTGCTACTGTGGAACATAGTAATACACAGCTTACTCAATCTCCCCGTGCCACCCGGCGTACAGATACAGGCGTACGCTGATGATACCATCATTGTCATCACAGATACGTCAAGACTCCGGTTACAAGCAAAAGCTGAGCATGTCCTGGCTTTAGTATCCGGATGGACACAAGAACAAAAAGTTACAGTAAGCGCCTAGAAATCCTTTTTCGTGTTCTTTAACAACGGACACATGGGTGCATCAAAACGCCACCCATCTATTCGCATGGATGGCGTTTTTCTCAAACCCAACAAAGAAATTAGGATTCTAGGCATATTATTTGACCCCTCTTTAAGTTTTCATGCCCACATTGATTTCACTAAAGGAAAGCTGAAGGGTGGACGTCCCGCCTTCTTGTATTTATTAAATCGCACCTTTCACTAAACAGTACACTCATTAGACGACTCTACCGTCAAGTGATACTGCCTTCTCTCACATATGCATCTCCAATATGGTGGCTTATGTTCCCATCCAAATTCATTAGGGCGCCAGTTTTATCAGTTCAGCGATCCGCCTTAATTTCTTTAACAAGTGCATTTTAAACCACACGTACGTCATCCCTACAGATTCTTGCTAAAGCGCCTCTGTTACCACTAGAGTTGGACAGACTATCTGCAGAGTTTTCCTTATTCATACTCCTGAACGTAACTTACTATGGTGTAAAAACATTCAAACCGGCTGACATACTATATTTATGCAGTCCGTGGGCTCATCACCTCTATAAAAATATATATTTAGTTTCACTAAGCTCTCACCATCACGAGAAGCGGTTATTTTAAAAAACAAAAGCCATTCACGTAAACAATCACGGCTCATACACGTCCTACGCGTCGGGAGCGGCATATGTTGCTTTGAAAAAATATGGGAAAATTATAACTGTCAGCAAACTTCAGATCCGCAACGCTTCAAGCGCATACGACACGGAACTATTTGCATTCCAAGAAGCCCTCAATTTTCTTTTGACAAATAACTTTAACATGCCAGTTCACATTTACCCAGACTGTCTGTCACTTCTAATGAAACTCTTAAGTCTCACTGATTACGACAAAATAATTTGGAACATCAAGCTGCTTCTTAACCATGTAATCTTGTCAGGCAAAATTATAAAACTGTATCCATGCACCTGGCCATATAGTAATTTTGGGAAATGAACTAACTGACGCAGCAGCTGCATGAAGAGGGAGATCAGGCTTCGTATGTTACGCCAAAATATCAATTCGGTCAATACAGACTCAGTTTCATAAAATCTTGAACTCATATTGGCACACCCATCAGAAGACTGAGGGACCTGAGACAACGTTATTTCATTGGATCACAAGTCCGTAAAAAATTCCTCAATGGTTCGCCCCTCCTAAAATACTAACGCATTTATTGTCTGGTCATGGACACTTCCAGTATTATTTTCATCGATTTAATATAACTGCATCGGACAGGTGTATGTGTGGTGCACCTTGCTTGAGCGAACAACACTACTTTAATGAATGCCCATACATGCAAGACATTGTGGCCCATGTTTGTGTGCACAACAGTGATACAACACTACCCGTGCATTATTATGGGCTATTGACCAATAAAAAATTTTGTTCGTATCTGCTTCAGTTAGTGAATGTCATGCGCAACTCTGTTTCCATGACATCCACATGACACGCATTGGCTACCCACACTTTATCAGAGCGTCGCTTCATACTCTGAATAACCTCCATTACTATCTTAGTCTATCATAACGTTTGCGTGAATGCTCTGGATAATAGTCGCAGTTATGCCAATAAACGTGGGGGCAAATTTCTGCGACTGATAACAATAGCATCACTGCTCCATTTTCCCTGTGTACACGAACCATAGCATCCACAACGCTTGCGTGATTACCTATCCCCGGCTCTCTTTTTTTTTGAAAAGCATGAAAAGCATCTCACTACGTCCTTTTATTTGGATTTTCCCGCATTCAAGGGCAACGCATTTTGAACACACACACACACACACACACACACACACACACACACACACACACGCACACACACACACACACACACACACGCACACACACACACGCACACACACACACTACAAGCAACCAGCGCATTTCTGCAGAAGACTGCGGCGGCGTTTGTTACGTCAGGGGTCAGGGGATCATCTTGTTCATCTTCTTTATTACAGTGGTTTCACGTTTTCGCAATCCCCAAGTGACATGTTTTAATTTTGCTCTTTGTGAATCACGTGAATGCTGCAAAAACGCCCACGTGCATCGTGGATTGTGTACTTTGTACTGACCGACCTCTTTCCGAACCGTTTTTAAGCACTGCACTGCCTTTTAATCTTTCTTAGTTGTGCAAACACCACAGACAGACAGACAGACAGACAGACAGGCAGACAGACAGACAGACAGACAGACAGACAGACAGACAGACGGTCGGACGGACGGATGGACGGACGGACGGACGGACGGACAGACAGACAGACAGACAGACAGACAATGAGCTTGAATCGATCCAGAGAAGTTAGTGACAGGACCCCCTAACGAGAGGCAGTCGTAACCGCTGGCCGCGCCCACGTTAAGGATCGAACGCCATGACGTCCTCTGGATAGCCTTGGCTTGCTTTCGTAGTAGCGTGCTTTTTATGACCTGCTCCCATTCGGCTTCGCTGGAGGGGAGGTCATTAGGAAACGCAAGACATCGCTAGCGCACGTGAGCCAAAAAACGAAATGTTCCACTGCAGTCGGGACAACCAGTGTCAACGTTTCAGTATAATTTACCGAGGAATCCATGAGACGGGATGGACACCATCTGCTGACTGACTTTTGCAGAGCTTCAGGTGAGGAAGAGGACTCGACTGTGAAGCTGGTAATGCTTAGTGATTTCATTGAATGCTAGAAGTGGATCGTTCTGCTGAGTATCTCCCTGTCCCTCAGTAGCCTCTGGACCGCCGTGGTGCGTGAGTTCTCGCTCACGATCGTGGGCCAGCTTTTTGATGTTTAGGAAGCCCTCTAGATCGTTCTTCCCATGTGTGCAGGGAAGAAAGTAATGAAATGAGAGCCGAGACAAACAATTCTCGAGAAGAGAGGCCACCTCTCGAGTGAGGTTGCCCGAGTCGAAAGCTCAAATTGCTTCCCTCAAGTCGCTGTAAATGTTGGAATGTTCTGGGTCTGACAAAGGAAACACAACCGCAACTTCCTAAGCTATGCCTGGTGTGGCCGCCCTCACCAAGGCAGAGGACCGAAGCACTAATCGCCCGTCTGCAAATGACAGTGCGAACATTCTCTTGTTTTCATACAGCGATGCATCAACAAGGACAACAGAGTGCATGTTTCTGCAAGCAGGCGAGTTTTTTTTTCTGTGCACGTGTGTGTGGACGGAAGGGTGAGGGATCTGTGGTTTATTGACTTTTCTCCAGTGACCCTTCTCATCAGGCATGCAAGGCTTTCGACTCAATAGCGTTCAACGAGGCACGAGATATGAGTTATATAGCCTTCCACTCGCCAAACCAACCACACGCAAGTTAGGCACACGAATGCACTCCAATATGAGCATTAGACGGCCTCGCAGAAAGTTCGACAAGTTGCTAAGCATCGCTGCTGTTATTTCGCAGTATTGGTAGCATTGGAAGTCCTTTCACTCATTCGCCCTTGAATATATTTGAGTAGATTTATTGGTACAGCGCCAAATACTGTTGTCAATGACCGTAAAAAATGTATTCCCGCGATTACAGTGGCCGACCTAAGGTCACCTATACGTGTGCGTTTTCGGCGTGAAGGGCGCTGTTCTTCCAAATGTGTGGCGTAATTCAGCAATACATGTAAACTTAGATGTTCGAAGGAGATACACTCATAATAAGTGACCAAATATTATCAAATCGCTCTTCAAGACCGAATTTTCAAAACTACTGCTATACCGTATAACTCGTTAGACATAATCATGTGAGGGAGTCGGCATAGTAGCGAGTAATGCTTGTCTAGAAAACAAACATTAAGAAGGTTCGAGTCAGTTCTTGGAATTGTTCTGAAGTGAAACTTTACTGACACACCAAATTAAAACCCTGTGCAGATAACACTGGTGCGTACACTTGTGTTTATAAATGCGTACATTGCTGGGTTTCCCCTCTATCATCCTAATTATTGAAGGATGATGACTATAATTAATAATTTTGTGGTTTAACGTTCAAAAACCAGGATCTGATTATGAGGGGCTCAGGGAGAATGCCAAGTCAGCCCCTTATACATTTGCTATATGCCTGTCCTGTCATTGATTAAAGTGCGGGGTTATGGCCATGGAAGTTTGTGACGATAACGCGTCTGAGAATCCAAAATGCTGCATTCCAAGAGCTCTTTAGCTTTAACCTTTAGCCCTGGAAGATTGTGGACCAAAGGCAGGGCCCCTTTTGGAAGCAGGTCACCAACCTATTTTTACTTCAGCATTCATTGCAAAGCTCGTGTTTCTCATGTTTTGAGCATCTGAGGCAGGGTAATAGGAGTGGCATTGTTGTAATGCTTGCCCCCACACTTACTAATTGAGGACCGTGGGCACGCCCGGGTACAGTGGCACACAGTGTGAGTTGAAACATAATCGCCGTGGTTGAAGGAGGTCCGAAGCCTATACACTGTAACGACGCCAAATGTGGAATTCGTTTGGGAAGTTCCAGTGTTCGAAACAGTGTTTAAATCACTGATGTTTATTTATTTTGACGCCACAGTGCAGCGTTGATGCCGCTTTTACCACGGGCAGCACGCTGCAACGCAACTCATATTGGGCGCGACTGTACAGTACGTGTGCCCATACGTCGGTGGGTATTGACCTGCCGATCCTGCTGCAGAGAACATACGGAGCTACGCCAGGTCCTCGGAGACTGGGCGTATAAATAAGCGCGTTGAAAACGTATTCGGTGCTCCTCTCATTTTACTATGAAAAATTTGTAAATGGAGAGCGTGCTAGTCGAATGAGAGAAGTCGGCTTGTCGAAATGTCGGCTTGAGTACACTCCCCCCCAATTCGCAAACTTTTCATCGCGAGTTTTCATCTTAACCCGACTATCTGCTTGTTTTTTGTGACTGGAAAATACAGGCACAAATAATTTTGTAGTGTTTCTAGGCAAAATAACAAACCTACCTGGAAATGAAGCATGTTTCTTGATCCCAGAGCATGCTAACTTTCTAATAGAAGTACTCAATTGCTTTATATTCTTTTATATTCCGACTAAAAATCTCAACAACCAGTTTCTTTCTGTTCTCACATGCAGTGCTAAATAGACGCCTTGCCCATATCCTGTTGCTCTCTTCCTTGTTGTCAATCATGAGCGCTTCGTACCCATGAGCTTAGTATTACAGCAAGAGTAACCAATAAAAATGTTATTCCTTACCTTGGATGTACATGAGATAAAGAAAGTGATCATCGTCTACAACAACTAGCTATCATAAGATGAAAGGCTGCTCAGGGAAGCAGTCGAGTTGCAGGAGGAATATAGTTTTATTGTGGTGCTGTGAACTCGGCGACCAGAAAATCATTGTTCTATATCTTTCTAGAGCATTCGAAGAAAGGACGCAGAAGTTGTTGCACGAAATTGGTTGAGACAAGATATATAGACATGACCTTGCTTTATTTCTCGTAAAGATTGTAGTGTACAAGGTGTGTGCATCACACAACAGTGCATAATACCTCGCTTGAGCACATTTTAATGCATGCGATTCTAAATATAAATACATGGACAAGACTTTCCAATACTAAGAATCACGCAGTAAACACAAAGGCAGGTTTGTCTGCATATATGAGTGCGATTTACGCAACTGGTATCTGTAGATTAGTAAACACTTGAAATTTGAAAGGCTAATCATAAGAACCGTGATCACCATTTAGACGGCTATGTGCATACCTTGAAGTATTTCTTCGTATATGGCGTATAACCCGTAATTACTCAAAACAATTCGATGTTGAATTTTTATTGTTTCAGCATTTCCTGTGCAGGGTGCTGCGAGGCAAAACGTTCAATGCATTTTCAGGAACCATGAGTCTTCTGTAGACTGAGCGCAGAAGTGGAATCAATATACAGAAAAGGAACAAATGAGCAATGATGGGGAGGATAGGACATATGGACAAATGACACAAGACACCAGTGTGATTCGAGTACACCGGTTCGGAGCAAAGTCACCAAGACCTTCGGGATGCAGAGACGGCTTCACTCAACACCACGTACGCCTCGGCATGAAACAGCACAACGAACAGTGCGAGAGAGAAGAGCAGTATCTTCTGCTTGCTTGCCTCGGCAACTTCGATTCCTCATGTACTGAGTGGTACAGGCTTCATGGCGTCGTCGGTGTTCTCGCAGACCGCCTCACAGTCTTCGCAGACACACGTCTTGCCCGAGACGGTCTCGTTGCAGCCGTACATGGAATCTTTGAAGGGCCTGTACTCACGCAGACCGATGAAGACCGCTTCGTTGGTGACAGGCTCGTACGTCACATCCACGGAAGTCAGTCCCACTCGCCTCTTGCCCAGGGCGCCGTACCAGAGCTTCATGGTGCAGTTCAGGTAGTCCTCGCCGCAGATGGTGAAGGACAGAGGTGCGAACCGGACGAATCTTCTCGGGTTGATGCAGGAAATGTAGAGGTCACGCATGGTCGCGTAGTCTACGTAGAAGTTGGCAATCTCGGCCACCTCGTGCGGCCCCTCGTCGTAGTGCACGACTTGCAGGAAATCTCCCTGGTGCGGCGAGCAGGCCATGTTGCACAGGAGCTTCTGGTAGTTCGCGTAGCAGGCCTCGCAGCGTCGCAGGCCGAGGCCTTCAAGAGCCTTAACCTGATTTGCGAGCTGCTTGATTTGAGCTGCGTCGCAACAGAGGGAGTCGCCGTGGATCTGGAAGTAGTCGCCGCACGTCTCCTTCATGATGGCTCGCGCCGACTGGTCAGTCACCGGCTTGGGCACGCTGTTGTACACGCACGGCAGCTTCTTCTTAGTGTCGCAGAAACCGTGCATCGAGCATCTGGCCGCGTTGGCGTGGGAAATGTAGCCGAGCAGCAGCATTGCCGCAAGAAGCAGCGTAGCCCTGGATGCTTCCATTGCTGATGTCCTGCCGGGGCCGGTACCGGTACTGGTGAGCCGCTCACGGCAGGCGCGTCCAGATATACGAGTGTCTACGACGCGTGGTCCCCGCGTATTTTGATCACGGAGGAGAACTGCCGTCGTACCCTCTCTCAGCGCAATCATCGAAGATTGAGAAGGCCGAGGGGTAACTCTCTCCCATGGTTTCCTGCTTCCACGTTAGTTCGCGACAAGAGCAAGAAAATAAGCCAGTCTCGAGAGAAAAAGGAGATGGTTTCGCGATTACAGTCAAGGTTGAGAACGAATCTCGCTTCCCCCGTCCGCCACCGCCACTCTGCTTGCGTAATTGACATAATTTGGCCGGCTCCGATTGGTTCTGCGGATAGCTGCTCCTGCTGGAGGCTTGCCAGACACGTGCCCTACATACTCGCCGGCGTCTTGCACGGGCACGTCTGAGCACCAAAAGACACCATTTCGCGCGAAGCGCGCCCCTCACCCCTTCCACATTCGTCCGTGCCTACCGTGGAAGCGAGAGCTGTGCCTTTGTCATTGTCTTCTCCGTCTTGCCTTTTGTAAGAAATCTCTCGCCACCGGCGTGAGCAGCGTATGAAAAACAACCACGCTGGCCGCAAGATACTGGTCTTCGGCTGCCACTGGCGTCGTCTCGATCTCAAGCAGCGGTTGTTTGGCGATTTAGTAAAGGAGTCACGTACGTGGAGGGGTCGGGCCCACCTTCCTGACTTCCAAGAAGCCCGCGTAGCGTGTAACGGACGAACGTTTTGTGTGAAGCTGTGTGCTTTAATGTCGAGGAAGCTCACTCCATCAGGAAGACATCTGAACAGCTGCAACCAAATTCCCATCCAAGATTTATGCGGCCGATGAAGCAGTGTAGCAGTTTTGTCCTTATTCAGTTATTTCATTTGTCACTCTATAAATGACTACACAGCTGAATTCGCTGAGATTACTTATGTCTGCAAAGGTATTCTAGATGAACAAAAAGAGCACAAGAAAGATGTTAGTGAATTTACTGCTGGTCTATAAAATTTCTAACGCGTTGGTACGTGGGTAGTCGCTGTAAGTAAAGTGTGAAGGAAATAACACGCATGCTCCGCATTGAGTGTGGATTAGATGACAAAGCTGACCACGTATTTGACAAAGCCAGCAAATGCGTCAATATCTTTATTGTCACTTAAAGACACGTTTGATGATGTCGACGTAAATTTTGCTACCGTAAATGAAAGAAAGAGAAGACAGCACATTTCTTACGAAGCTCACCATTGTTAGAATAGCGAGAATTTTGATTCAAGGAAAAATGTCTTTGCATCCACTATTTTTTAACATTCACCTTGTGCATTGGCCAAATTTCAGAACCAACGACGAGAATATCTAGTATATGAACAGAAAGTCCAGCCAGTTGGTACGAGTTCATTATTATACGAGGTAGTCATACCCACACTTACAGATGAAAAGTTTGACAAGCGGCTATGAAGAAGAGATAAGTGTTCGTAATGCCTCTTGTCTTGTGTTCCCATCTGTACGCCTACCTTTTTATATCAAGTGCATTCCGAATGAAAGTTGGTGTCAGTAAGGCGCTGGCAGTATACGCTTGCTACGTATGCCACCGCGCTCTTGGTAAACTTGCGTCAGTCAAGTACAAGGTGTTTGTAGGTTGCATAAAAAACCATAGTAATCGCTGCTGTAACCTCATCGGCATCATTCTAGTATTTCTGCAGCAGCATATTGCTATGTACACAAGGTATTAATGGTTATTACCCAAAAACGGTAGTAAGGCCCACCACTTCACTACTTCAACTAATTTATTCGTCCGTGGGGCTAGGTATCGAATAAAACTATGGTAAAAGAACCTCTTGTCATGTCACATGCACAAATAGTTCGTCACCAAGTGCTATAACAAATGAAAAAAAGAAATTGCATATTTTTTGTAATGAGTACATCGAGTCACCTGCTCACCAATAATTTTTTTTACTCTACAAAGGATATTAAACCTATCCTAATATTGCACACATCATTAGTGACGTAAGTATCATTTATAAGGTCACATTGGCCAGACAACGGCAAAAAACACGTTTGAACGAAGAGGTTTGTCATTCTTGCCCTTGTGAAAGATTCGCCACGCTGCTGCGCTTGTCTTCATTGCACCCCCCCCCCTCCCGTTTTTTTTTCAATAGACGCATAATTTCATTGTATTAACTATTCACGGTGCTTAACAACGAGACCAACGCGTTATTTCTATAGTCATACGGAATCATGGGTGCTAGAGGAATATAGGCTTCTCCGGCCCAAACTAACTACACTTTATTATTCTAAACATCCTCAATAGAGCACGCAGTGTGGCTAATAGTGCATCTGGCCAGACTTGAAGAACAGGATGTATGCAGTGCACGTCGCAAGCGAACGCACGCACGTCCATCTTATCAGCGAGTTCAATCGGCTTTCGATGAGTGGGCTTGGTTGCGTATTATACCGAAGAACCCGCTCAGTTTCACCCAGTAGGTTTATGTCAACAATTTTCCTCTCTGTGAGGTACCATGTTGTGAAGGCAGAGAATCCTAAATGTCTACTTGCTCACTTCTAGACAGGTGATTACGACAAGCACTGGAAGTGGATACTCTGATTGAAGCTTCTTCTTCGCCAATCGTCGCTGGCCACTCAACACATCCGAATCGCGGCAGTTACTCACTATAACATCATAGAGTTTTCTACAAATACACTAGACTGAACTCTGGTGCTAGTGTCTATGAAAGCTGCAACTCACGGCGTTTCAGCCAGCATGGAAATGTTGGGTAGTACACACATTCGTCCAATCTTCATTCTTTCAGCTTTGTTTGGCTTCGTATGGTATGAATATACTTTGCCGCCACACGAAGGTCAGCAAAGGTTTAGCAGTTGCGCTCAACTACGCTGACCTTGTTAGGCTCACCAATTCGAATAGGGTCGCGAAGTTCGCAACGGTTCATCATTTTATTAGCAACAAAACCAAAGCACAATAATAAAGAAAGACTCAAGTGTCCTCAAAACCTGCAAGCACAAAGACTAGGCAAGTCCATCTACTACTCATCATTCTCATGGTGGCTGAACGATCGCAGCGCCCGAGTCCCCGTTAGTCAATTCTAGAAAATTATGCCTAACAACACTTACCCGCGTATTAAAAAACGCTCCTCGACTTGACTTTCACCCTTCACTTGAGAGATTTGAGCAGTGCGCCACTGCTCGGCTGAAAATGACGCTGCGCTACTCAAAATAAAAAGCAGATTATCCCTGATATGCAGTAACTTGCCGTTCTTAGAGATGGCGCTCTCATCGGCTTTCTCAAGTGAAGGTGAAGCGATGAGTGAAGGGACGTTCTAGAATACGGGGGTTACCTTCCACGGTCGCTTAGCGGTAAGGTGTAGCACCGCTGAACTCGACGATGGGAGCCCGAATCAAGAAACTTGAGTTAAACTAGAATTACATCAGAACAATAATTCCTAGCTAGGTTTACAGTCGCGAAAACCGTGAGTACATAATTTAATCCACTGTGCATTGAACCACGGCGTAACCCCAAATACCTTGATTCAGGTGAGGGTCAGCAGTATAACTGAATATTACGCTACCGGGTCATATGGGCACTGTTTAATAAATATAAATTAAAATATGGCGGCAATGATGGCGCTAAAGTATAGGGTTTATCGGGCGGATCTTACCGCTATTTCTCGATCCTTTCGTGTACTTTATTCTTTCGTCTACTTTCGTCTACTGATTGCACCAATTATCAACGTACGTACTCACATACTGCCGGTGAACTTAACTTTCTAGTAGTCTTCATTTGAATATCCCAATGCGTATACCTTGTATACCTGTGCAGGATAGCGGTGGCTTCACCCTGTACAGGATGTATAAATAAAGTTATTTCCATCCATCCATCCAGGATAGCAATGGGCTATAATATTATGCGGCAGTTTTCACGAGGACAAATGGCTTTTTTTTATGTACTCGATAGCTGTTTCGGGATTAAGCGCTGTAGCCATTTAGCAGTGCTCTGGCAGTGTGAAGGAAGCTTTCAACGTGATATTAACCTTCGAAGAAGTGCTTTTGATAGCGCAACATTACGCAATCAAGATATAATATTCGTGTTCTTGACGCGACAAAGCGGCTGACCGTGACCGGAATACGAAAGCGTATCCTTCGATTGATCAGAGATTAAATAGCGTTTCTGTCGTGGTACGCGAACTACGTCACTTTTGCTCTATATAGCGGACAATAGCGCTAAACCCAAGGTGTGAACCATATCGTTGTCACGTGCTATTTCTTCTTATGCTCATCGAAGGTGTAAACTTGAAGCTGTCACAGCTGGTGGTTGAAATGTTGACGTTTACTTATTGTAGCTTTTAGACAGAACATGAAAGAAAGCAAATACTGCTTCCTGTGCAAGCCAAATAGCAATGGCAAAACTAAGGAATATATTTCGATGTGCTATTGAGTTTTGTGGGAATCATCTATGTATGCTTTGTAAAAACAAAGCCGATGTATTTCAAGGGAAGATGTACGATGTACTTCAAGTGGAGACGAAACACACCAACGCTAATTTGATCACTTTGCTTAATAACCTATTTCAGTGGTTGATTCTGAGCAGTACCCAAGACTGACGTCTTTATTACGTTTGCTTTTGGAAACGCATGCTTCAGTCGCAGGTGAGGAGAGCTACGCGAGCTAGACGTAAATGGCAGAATGAGAAGAGATTCCTAACAGCGATTTCCCGGAAAAGCATGCACTGCATGTTGCTCTGCCAAACTGAGGTGAGTTTATCAGCATTTCGCCTGCAGCTGTTCACTGGCTTCAGATTCTAGGCGGGGTATATTGGCACTGTGTAACTATTCCGCTTATTATCTGTGTTGGCGCGTTCTCGAGGGAAGCTTGAGGCATTTCCAACTCACTGGGGTGTTTTTTTTAATGCGAAGCATTTCTTCGCGAACTTCGGCGACTTTGAGCGTATCTATCTATCTATCTATCTATCTATCTATCTATCTATCTATCTATCTATCTATCTATCTATCTATCTATCTATCTATCTATCTATCTATCTATCTATCTATCTATCTATCTATCTATCTATCTATCTATCTATCTATCTATCTATCTATCTATCTATCTATCTATCTATCTATCTATCCTCCTACGACTTTTAGCTCTCCTGGCCGTTTAGATAATGGTATCAATACCAAACTTGGTATGGCATAACATCACTGTATGAAGAACTTATTTGATTAGTCATAACATCAAAATTATGACATATATGTCATGAATGTCATGAGTTAGATTTCATGACTCTGCAGCACTTGCGGCGGTTTCGTTCACATGGTATGTTGCAAAACTGGTATGGTATAACATGATTGCATGGCAAACACAAGTGACAGACCCTAACATGAAAATCATGACATGCGTGTCATGTAACAACATGACTACGTCCCATGCTCATGATGCGCTCGTGGCCGTTTTGCTAGCGTCGCATATACCAAATTTGGTATTACAGTACGTGAATGAATGACGAAGGTATGTGTCTGGTGCAAACATGATAAATATGAGATGCATGTCATGTAACAATACGACTACACTCTACGCTCATGATGCGCTCGCGGCCGCTTCGCTAGCTTCACATGTACCAACGTCGGTAATACGTGACGTGAACGGACGACATAAGTAAATAACACATCCAAACATGATAATCACGACATGCGTGTCATGTATGAATATGACTACATGAAACACTCATGATGCGCTCGAGGCTGTTTCGCTAGCTTCAAACAAGCCAAATTTGGTATTACGTGACGTCAATGAATGATGAAGACATGTGACTTGTGCAAACATGGTAATCATGAGATGCGTGTCATGTGAGAACATGACTACATGCCTCAGTCATGGCGTCAATACATTTCGACGTGACCTGGTGCGCGTGCGCGCTGGCGTTCATTGCGTCGAGTCACGCCGGCGTTGCCACGCGTGGCGCAGGTCCTGCCATACACTCACAGGCACGCGCAGCGCTGCGTTCACTTGACACATGCGCGTTTCAGTGCGTTTGGCGTCCCTCCGGCATGAAAAGAGGGAGATGCAGTGTTGTCTGGGTAACGCGTCGGTGCGAAATGCAGCGTGTCGCATTTCGCGCCGGCTGCCATCGGGTCGCGCCGACAGACGCCGGTCGCGCCGGCGCGCCTGGCGTCAGACTATAGAGTGCTCGCGTTTTGCCAACGTAGCGTCACTGTACACAGTGTGCGGGTGCGTCGACGCTACTTTGAAGTATATTGGGCCCTTTATTATGCACTCGCGGACGTTTTGCTAGCTCCACATATACCAACTTTGGTGTCCGTGACGTGAATGAATGACGAAAATATATGACAGGCGCAAACATGATAATCTTGACCCGCGTGTCATGTAAGGACTTGACAACATACCACGCTCATAGCATGCTAGCGGCCATTTTGCTAGCTCTGCATACTAAATTTGGTATCACGTGACGTGAATAGGTGATGAAGGCAAACGACACATCCAAACATGATAATCATGACACGGAAGTCATGTACGGAATCATTTACATCCACCTCGTAATGTTCTGCTGACTTTAAAGTGGCATATAAACCTTTCTCATTCGTGCTTCGCATATCATTGATTCCCGCTGTACGTGAGATCTGCCAATTTTTTTTCTTTTACTTACATCAGCAGAAAACTGGCGCGTAGCCCCAGAACCAGTGGTAAAAATGTCATTGAGCCTGCAGCCTAGATACACCACGTCGAACCATCTTGGTCACACATATAGTTGGCGTGCTCG
Source organism: Rhipicephalus annulatus (assembly GCA_013436015.1). Lineage (NCBI taxonomy): Eukaryota > Metazoa > Arthropoda > Arachnida > Ixodida > Ixodidae > Rhipicephalus > Rhipicephalus annulatus. The sequence continues at coordinate 1,839,347 of WOVY01009376.1, forward strand.
GAAAAGAGCAGCGCTTTGAGATAGGCCATAGTGCACTTCAAGTTGTAAATGACTATGTCTACGTAGGGCAAGTAATAACCACAGAGCCGAACCACGAGATTGAAGTAACTAGAAGAATAAGAATGGGGCGGAGCACATTTGGCAAGCACTCTCAAATTATGACAGGTAGATTGCCACTATCCCTCAAGAGGAAGGTATATATAGGCTGTATCTTGCGGGTACCCGGCTACGGAGCGGAAACCTGGAGACTTACAAAGAGGGTTCAGCTTAAACTGAGGATGACGCAGCGAGCAATAGAAAAGAAAAAGGTAGGTGTAACCTTAACAGACAAGAAGAGAGCAGAGTGGATTAGGGAACAAACGGGGGTTAAGGATATCATAGTTGAAATCAAGAAGAGGAAATGGACATGGGCCGGGCATGTAGCGCGTAGACAGGATAACCGCTGGTCAATAAGGGAAACTAACTGGATTCTCCGCGAAGGCAAGTGGGTTAGGGTGAGACAGATGGTTAGGTGGGCAGATGAGATTAAGAAGTTTGCGGGTATAAATTGGCAGCAGCAAGTACAGGATCGAGTTAACTGGCGGAACATAGGAGAGGCCTTTGTCCTGTAGTGGATGTAGTGAGGCTGATGATGATGATGATGATGATGATGATGATATGTGGCATGCGAGAATAATACATTTGCGTAGGAGGTGTGGGCTATGCACACTAGTGTCTCACAGATGCAGCCAGAGCATTGAAAGACCGAGCAGTAAAATAACGATGAGCAAAAGAAAATACTATCAATTCGCATAGTACGTATTCAATCTCCAATCTTAGAGGGAGGTGAATTATTATAAGGGTGTTTCTGTTTCTTGAAAGTCATACATAATTTATTTAATATACTATAATCAGCAGGCTCGTACCGTCTTCGCAGACAATTTATAGGCCAAGGCGAAAATATTGTGTTACTAATTAGGTTACTTATAAATGAATAATTCACAAATTTATTTCCATGAACTTTGTTAATAAATATTTTAGGGCCGTTGTTTATATGGGAAAGTTGTTTTACGTCACAAGTTGTGTCCAGCCTGGTTTTTAAAAATTTAAATGATTGCGCTTAGTTTCAGAGGTCCATCGCCGAATTGGCGGACCGAGATAAGGGAGAAACCGAAACTAAGTGCACCGGGTGCGCCGGAAAAGGCGGTCCCTAACTGTGCTGCGTCACGTTGGTACGGTTTTCAGACATCGAAACGCATGGGAGGGACCACATTTCAACTTATACGCGGATAAGGGGTCTTACTAACTCTTCTCCTAAGACCACAACACGAAGAATTTATTGGTCCGAATTTCAGCGACTCATGGAAAATACATGCCGTGAAGACCCTGACCTGAACTTGGAGGATGTCATCAAAGAGGCAATGAGGGAAGTTTCCTGTCTCCTCCCGTTCACCGGCAAGCGTTCAGATTTCGACGTTGAACTGGAAAAACTGTGCGCGCTTCGCCGAAGGGCGGAAAGGAGATACAGGTTGACGAAAGCAATATGCGACTTGAGGTTGGCACGACGCATACAGAAAAAAGTCCAACGACGTTTAGACAAACAGGAACGCTGGAAATCATTCTTCGAATCATTCGATCCATGAAAGCCATTGTCACGCACCTGGAGCACTATTCGTGGCCTGCGCTCGACTCCCCAACAAAGACATCCTTTCATGGCTTTAGTCCTACATTTAGGCCACACCCAACTTGAAGTTGGTGTGGCCTAAATGTAGGGCTGAATCGCTGGTGTGTCCGCCTTGTCCGCTGGCACCATTAGGAGTGTTATCCCTGAACCCCGCATCTCCGAAACGGACAATCTTTTCACTATAGAACAACTTGACGCATCTTTGGCGGCTTCCCGACATTCATCTTCACCAGGACCCGATGGCATCACCTACACCGCGCTAGCCATCCTTCAACAGGAGGCAAGGGGAAAGTTGTTATGCTATTACAACCACTCATGGCAGGTGGGCATTGTTCCCCAGAATTGGAAGATAAGTCGACTTGTGCCACTAATCAAAGCAGGAAAGTCACCATTTCATTTTACATCATTTCGCCCTGTTGCCCTCGCAAGTTGCGTAGGAAAAGTCATGGAAAGGATGATACTTACACACCTAGAATGGTACATCGAGCGCTACAACGTATACCCAAACTGGATTACGGGTTTTCGGCGAGGTAGGTCATCTCTTGACAACGTGATTGATCTCACAACATTTATCCAGCAACAGAAGAGCCTCAAGCGCATACCACTGGCACTCTTCCTCGACGTCAAAGGGGCTTATGATAACGTAATACATAAAGCCATCCTTGACGCGTTGGAAGCTGTCTGAATCGGTGGTCGGATGTTCCAATAGATCCAGGATTATTTACGAGAAGGTCCTTTTTTGTACAAACCTCAGATGGACCTACCACCAATTACTATACCTCTCGTGGCGTCCCTCAGGGCGCCGTATTAAGTCCCACTTTATTTAACCTCGTCATGGTAGGACTTCGTGAAATTTTTCCAAGCACTATCATCATATTCATATATGCTGATATTGGTCTATGGACTTCGGCTGTAATTCGTCTACAAGCACGTGCAAGAGTCCAGCGGGCTGCCACCCTGACATGCTCATATCTCCGCAAGCATGGTGTTTCCGTCTCAATGGAGAAATGTGCATTGGTTGCGTTTACTCGCATAGCCATGACACAATACCCCGATACCATCAATGGACAAAATACTCCATACCAGAAGAACCATCGCTTCCTGGGTGTGATTATTGACAGGAACCTTTCGTGGAGTGCCCACTGCAATTACCTGAAGAGAACGCTAACTTCCATCGTCCATATAATGCGGTTCCTCTGCGGAAAATCTTGGGGCACATAGATAAAGTTTACGATGCAGCTATACAGGGCACTGTTTCTGGGATTTTTGCACTACAGCTTGCCGTTACTGGCAAGTACGTGCAAGACGAACATCCGCACCTCTAAAGTTTGCAAGGACAAGCACTACGCGTGTGCTTAGGATTGCCGCGATGCACTTCAACCTACGGGGCAATTATGATCGCAAGAGAGCATCCAATTCAAACATACATCACCACTGACGATTTGAGAGCCCACATAAGACACCTCTGCTGAGTTTCTGGTCACCATACTGCAGTGTTGCCACTTCAAAGACCACAAGCGATGTTTTCAAAGATTGTTTCTGCCCATGGAGAATTCTTTCCGTTTGGTTTCACTCCAGCAACAAGACCAGCGTCACCTCGGTGGTGCCTACAACAACCAGAGGTGTGCCTCATCATTCCGGGAATAACGAACAAGAGCCGCCATTCAACAGTGGTCCTACGACAGGTGACATTGTCGCTACTCAACGAGAAATACGACCAGAAGACCCACATTTACACCGATGGATTGGTCTCGGCTGATAGCTCCACAGGTGCTGTTGTCATCCCGACGTACCAGGTCACTATAAAGTTCAAACTGTCGCATAGGACAACATCCTCAGCAGCGGAGCTTGCCGCCTTACGTGCTGCTATACTTTATATCGCGGAAGCGCGACCTCAAAAATGAGCTGTGTTCTGCGTCTACAAGGCATCCCTTCAGAGCTTGAAATCAGCTATGCGATAAAGGGAGCATCAACAACTAGTGAATGAAATAAGAGAAGTGATTCACGAAGTTTTATCGAAAGGACGTGACGTGGTGTTCTAGTGGTTACCGGGACATTGTGGTATTGTCGGTAACGACCTTGCTGATAATGCTGCCCGATCCGCCCACGCGGACGCCTAGACAACCCCAATCCCATTGTCGAGAACCGACGCTGTAAGGGGCCTTCTTTCGTTCGCTAACACCATGTCGGAAACTTGACTGAGTGACCCCAGTGTCAGGAACCACCGCCTACACAAATTGGACCCATCGAGAAAGTTTCAAGTTCTATCGGACCTCTCCCGCCAGGGTGCAACATTACTGTGCCGCCTGTGGTTAGGAGTAGCTTTTACAAAGGCGTACTCCTTTCGCATAGGAATGGCGGATAGCCCCCGATGTGAATCGTGCGACACTGACGACAGTAGAACATCTACTGTGTTCATGTGAATGTTTTGCGAGCGAACGCAACTTGCTACGCGAAACGTTAGAGACACTAGACAGTAGACCTTTTTCCGAAGAGAAGATCCTTGGTTCATGGCTCTACGCGTCGCAGGCCAGCAAAGCGACGCGGGCATTGCTAAATTTTCAAAAGACGATCGGACTACGCGACCGCTTATAGGCGTGCAATGGACAAGGTCACATCTACACACACGTTGCCCTTCACTTCTCTCTCTCTTCTCCTTTAATCCCCTCACCCCTTCCCTCAGTGCAGGGTAGCAAACCGGACGTGCCTCTGGTTGACCTCCCTGCGTTTCATTTCTTCCCTTCCTCCTCCTCCTCCTTGGTACGCCCCTTTACTTACTTCGAACGATGGCACGCCGAGCGAGAAATGATTTCCGATGCTATACCAGAGCATGCCGATCAGTCGTTGTTCGCGCGTGCTGTGCCAGTTGAAACGTCTACCCCTCACGCGATGAGGATGAGCCAAAGAGCGCTGGAACGCGGATGGCGTCTGCACGACGCTCAAAGCGCAATAACAGGAACGCACGATCAACGGAGGCAGTGTAGTCTTGCGTCTCAGACGCAAGGTGTGTGGTGAAGCTCACGCCGAGCTTGACCATATTTGCATGGGCCTGCCCCGTAGCTACTCACTCGATGAAACACAGCATGAACCTCACATTCACAATCACCATGGCTGAGGCTATGCTGCTCAATACGGGAACGGAGGACCAGCTCTGGGCTGTCTGGCTGGCCGAGCACGCCACCAGGATTCAAGGTCTGGCCGCCACCTGAGGAAGGGGGCCTATGGAGGGGCCCGCCTCCGGCTACCCACCACCTTTGACCCCAACAGAGACACTTTAATAAAGTGTGTTCTCCTTTCTAGGTGCGATAAGCGGTACAAGTGGAAAAGAAAACGCGCACATTGCGTTCCAACGTGATGCTGCACGGGGACCACCCTTCCGGGGCTCCCAAGTGCGTCAGTTTGGATTTATGCGGCATCGCTGCTGAAAGTTTGGCGAGAGATTTGTCAAATTACGTGTGATATATTTATTTTTAAAAGCTAAGTTCGCCATAAACCATGAAATAGAACAACTTCGTCATATAAACAACCACTCTAAAACTGATAATGAAAGGTAATAGAACAATTTGTGTTAATTAAACATTTCTGAGTAATCTACTTAGTAGCAAGATTTGTCCGCCTTAGTCTAGAAATAGTCTTCGAAGACGACAATTGCCTAGCTGTTATAGTTTGCTAAAGGAAAAATCTGTATTGCTTAAAAATGGCAGCATATCCACGGAGTGAATGATGGAGAGTGGGGCGAAGCATTCGTCCGTCCATGCGTCCGTCTGTGTGACCGTCCATGCGTCTGTTTGTGCGCCCGTCCCTGCGTTCTTTCGTGCATCCGCCCCTGCGTCCGTTCATGCGTCCATCCATGCATCTGTTTGTGTGTCCGTTCGTTCATCTATTCAACACTCCAAGTCCCACCATCTCGCATCTTTTTATCATATATATTCCCCATATAGAAGCACCGCCATCCAGCGGACATTCCAAGGACTAAACGAGAGGTGGCACACGCACACTTTCTTACGGCCTGCGCTTTGGGTCCACTTCCCACCTTTAACCACCTCGAGTTCATGGTATATTCTAGTTCACTGTATTCATGGCACTGCGACCAAACGCTCGCTAAACCTTTCGAAAACCAAGGAGGTTACGCCCAGCGAGTATAACGGAGCAACCTTTCCCTGTCACATAGGGCTCAATTTACATGCCAATGGCTGCTAATGAGAAATGAGAGACAGGAGAATTCGGCTTTTACTTTCTTACGGCTTGCGCTTCGTATCTACTTCTCATTTTTAACCACCTTGAGTTCATTCATGGTATATACAAGTTCATTGTATTCATGGCACTGCGGCTCAACGCTCGCTAAACCTTTCTAAAGCTAAGGAGGTTACACCCAGCGAGTATAATGTAGCATCCCTTTCTTGTCCGATAGTGCTCAATATACATGCCAATGGCTGCTATTGGGGATCGCAGCGTGTGCGTTGACTAAAAGCCGAATGCTCATGTCTCTCATTGCCTATTAGCAGCCATTGGCATGTACATTGAGCACTATTTTTTATTGTGATACAACGCACAGAAGAAATCTCTCACCGGCACCACCTTGGAGGTCAAGTGTTATACCTATTTCGGGTATGTGCCACTGGTGGTTACATACGAGGGACGCCCAAGCCACGCCATAAGGAGCTTCACCCCTAAAAGACACCCAGTTATATCCATGGATCTACATTCAGATGCTAGTTAAGAAGCTCCAGGAGGTCGAAATATCTGGAGAACTCAACTACGGCGTTCCTCACAACCATATCGTGGCTTCGGCATGTGAAACCTCAATAACTAGTATTACATTGTAGATCAATTTTTCGAGATAAGCAGTCTTGGCCAATGGCTCCACGCCTAATACTCCATTTGCAAGATAATGCAGGCGCGTGGTTATTTTTTGCAAACTCACACTTAGTGTCCCGTATTTCCGGAGCCCTCCACTACGGTGTCTTCCATAATCATGTGGTGGTTTTGGAACGATGTACCCACATATCAATCAGTCTTAGTGTCCTGTACCCGTCGACATTATGTCATTCGCAGCTTTGTGTATACAGTCAGTCGTCAGTATGCATGATCACGGCCGAGTTTATTTATTCACTTCCCATGCATCCCTTCCTCTATAAAAGCTATCACAATAAACATGTATCAATGAAATCAGCTCACTGAGTGAATAGGCAGCCCAATCTGTTCTCGCTTTTAAAATTTTCTTATAACCTCCGCTATAACCTCCGCGTGCATTCACTCTTTTCTTTTCCATGCGCAGATAGCTATGGTCGGACGTGTGGTGGTTTGGCCTTCCTGCTTTTTCTGTAGCTTTTTTCGCTCATGACAAAGAGAGATTTCTGAAGTAGCTCATTGTGTTAGGTGCTGTTTTATCTCAACACTCATGCTGACGCCATTGGTCATGACCACCTGCATGTGAGCGACATTGTGTCCTTCATGCCCCCTCCATACAAGACAAATGTCGTATTGTCGGCTACAGCGGAGGGCCTCTTCAGTGGTAGCAGAACTTCAATGCGTCAAAGAAGTGGTCCTCTATATCCTGCATCAGGCGCAATGAACGACGGTTGAAGAAATCACAGGGAGCTGAGAGCTGAGCTAGGTACAGTAAGTATTCATTATCAAAGACAAGGCATGCAATCACGGACACAAGAAAGTCAGAACACCTGGAAAAGCGTTTGTGGTGTCTAAACTTGTGTCCGTGTTTGCAGGCCCTGCCTTTGTGGGAGGGGAGGGGGTGATCTTCCCCAAATTTGAGAAAGCACTTCAGATATCATTCAACGTCTTAAAAACAAACAAAAATCACCAACGCGTTTCATTCGACATAGCATACTTGCCCCACTTGGTTGTTACCACAAAGCACTTGATGACATTCTGCGGGTATACCGTTTCATTTCGGTATACTGGCCAACGAATGAGCAGATGAAGGGGCCTGGAACTGTCTTCAATACAAAAATCACAGGCGAACCCATTTCACTGAATGGAATGCTTCACAGCAGGCTAAAAGACTTATTTCTGAAGAGAAGAAGACACTCCGAAACATTCCGACACATTAACACGCTTACCTCTGTACAGTCGACTTCCATCTAAGAACAAGACTCCACTTCAGGATCTCTTGGCATCTGGAAACTTTGTACTATCGTTTTTGTCCAAAAACTACTTGTGGAAAAAGCTTACGGTACCATTTCGATCAAGCGGTAAGCCAACACTTCACCGGTTGTGCCTCCATCGAAACAGTTCAATACGTGTTCTTTTTGTTTCTTTTTTCCGCTGTCGAGCGTGTAACCACGACCTCCGAGATTACGGGTGCGCTCGTCATCTCGGAGGCCATGGTATAAGGATCAGCGTGCACTTTTTGAACATTGCGTGCATCCATAATACAAAGAACTTTGTCTTTTTAGTGTACCTTAGGCCTGTTAGGCTTTCTCATACAGCAGAGGTGCGTGATAAAACTTCTACTGACATATTTAAAAGGCATTGATCAGTTGGACAAACTGTAATAGCACCTGGGAAGCATACGATTAGAGATTCTACCAGCGCACGTCCCCGCGTAAGAGGGAAAAAAAGATGAAGACTTTTTATTTATATTTTATACTGCTTTATTATTCTTTTTTCTTTTTTTACCCTCTCTTTTGCTATCCGTACTCCTTCATCGACATACCATCACAGGGTAGCAAGTCAGCGCTTTGTATATATGCGCATGCAAAATTCCCCGCATTTCGATAAAAAATTATATATTGTTCAATCTACGCGTGTGCGACACCTGCAACACCAATGAGCCCTTGCCATCGTTGTTTTTCGTGGCACCTAGAGGACTGTCGTAATATAAGAAACATTCAGCGTGGCCGTTTTCTTCACCAATGTCCTCGTCAATAACGATGTACCTGCGACGCCACTAGCATTTGATATTAGTGAAATTTTCGTATTCCAAAGGTTTTCTTGCGGATAACCTTGCAGAAACTGCTACCGGAAGGTGAAGGTTGTAGTAGTGATGGTGTCGTTATAGATGGGATTAGTTCAGCAAGCGCCTCCTCCAATAGAGGAGGCGTTGGCTCGGCAGGACGAGCCAGCAATCACACCACCTGAATGCTCTTTCAGCGTAGCATGTTTCGTCATGCGTCACATAAGCCAGGGTCTCTCAGAGAAGTTGAACTAATCTTAGACACTTTGCGTGGGAGGTTAAAAGCTTGCGTACGCGAACTATGCCACGCTTCTCGGTTTTGTGACGTCGAATTGAGAGGAGTGTCTTTAGTAGCAGGAGAACAGCAAACACTTGTAAGGGGTTGAAACGAATGCCGATCCCAATGAACATTGTTTATGGTCTTGATCGTGACAAATGTTTCCTTGAGGTAACGAATATGCATTTGTTTATTTTCTTTTTATTCATTCTTCTATTTCCTTTTAACTGCTTACAATGCCTTTCCGCGATCAGGCCGGATTTCATTAACGCCCCGCCGCAGTGGTCTAGTGACTAAGGTACTCGACTGCTGACCCGCAGGTAGCGGGATCGAATCTGCATTTCAGATGGAGGCAAAAATGTTGTAGGCTCGTGTGCTCAGACTTGGGCGCACTTTAATGAACCCCAGGTGGTCGGTACTGCCGGATGGCTCCACTACGGCGTCTTTCATAATCATATGGTGGCTTTGGGACGTTAAACCACACATATCAATAAACCAAATTTCATGAATCTCTGCATTTCATTACACATTTGAATTGGTGTGTGATGAAGCTGTCGCTCTTGCTACGAAATAAAAAGCAATAAGGAACAAAGTGTGCACTAGCAAAGTATCTAAGGTCACATAGGAACGTTGCTTTAAATGTTCTCACAATCCAAAGGTGACGCCTATGCTGGTCTGACGAAGGGCTTTGTTTACTACCTACCCGTGACAGAATCCTCCTGGCGAGCAGTTCTGTTGGTAAACAATCTTCTCCATCCTTGGCCTGTATTAACAGGCAAAACTTTCCTCGTTCGATGACGTGCGCGAACCTTGACGCGTGAGAATGCCAGCGAGAGTTCTTTAGTGACATTAACGAGCTTCCCCCATGATGTATATAGACCCGCCGCGTGTTGATATTAGCTTGAAGGCGACACGCGATTCGGTGTTTTTGCAAGCTCACCATTAAAGAAGCTTCTAGGCACACCAATTAGTGGAGTCTATGCGTTTATCACATATTTACACGTCCTTGAATTGAAAACCCGGCCCATCTGCAATATCCATCGAACCATGCTGGACGCGATAAGCTGCACGTTGCCGTCATTGTATATAATATGGTGTTCCAGCAGTTATGCTTAAAAATAAATACATCTATTTACGAATCTTTCAACGTTAGCGAAGGGTTTGCCTATCAACAACTAGTGAAGTCTTGATTTCACGCAGTGCTTATGAGGTCATCCAAAAGCTCTGCTACAATTTCATAAGAAGGCGTGCTTAAGAACAGTACACATTACGGCGTTTTAATTCTTGCACACTGAGCCAGACATTTGGTTCAGGGTGATTAACAACACGCTCTGCTGGCCTGTACAGTCATAGAAAGAGAGATGGAAGGTACTGTTGTGCCGCCATCTTGCCAGCCATCGATGGCAGTCATCGTTCTACGCGGAACGACATTCTTAAGGTGGGTGCGACGACCTCGAAGAAACAGTGCTGTTTGGTGTGAACAATAAAGCCTCGCGCAAGTTCGGTGCTGCCTGTCCGACATCATGCTGAATTCGTCAGACCTGACTTGCCCCGTCCTGGAGCGACAGTAACTGACAGCGAGCCATTGACTGCAAAGCAGGATCACCAGAGCAGTCAACGAGCCATCATGTGGTCCTACGTCGATGGCGGGTATTGTCCTCGGGAAGACCGGGTGTGACCATCATTATGTGCCAGCAAGTGAAGCTCGATTGATGATTGATTGATCGATTGATTTGTGGGGTTTAACGTCCCAACACCACCATATGATTATGAGAGACGCTGTACTGGAGGGCTCCAAAAGTTTGGACCACCTGGAGTTCTTTAAGATGCACCCAAATCTGAGCACACGGCCCTACAATATTTCCTCTCCCATCGGGAATTCAACCCCCGCAGCCGGAATGCGATCCCGCAACCTGTGGGTCAGCAGCCGAGTACCTTGGCTACTACACCACCGCGGTGGGGCAGCTGGATAGAGTAGACGTTTGCCACCACGTGGAGAGGAGAACGGGTATGGGCCCTACCACTGAGATTTCATCGAGTGCACCGAAGAGCGCCCTGCCTGTTCAATGAGAGTTAAGACCGTCAATATGCAAAAAAATGTATTTATTTGTCTTCAACTCCTTCTCGAGTCATGACTGCTCCGAACGCGAGAGCCACGCGCGTTCGTACCGGCCACGCAACCCCAGTTTTAACAGTTGTGGAAGTGGTGGAATATCCCGACGCCTCATTAACAGTACGAAGGTACATGACATCAGCAGTAATAGTCCGGGTAAAGCCAAGATACCAATGCTGATTTGCATCAGTTAAGATGCAGTTCCTGATACCGCAAATGTATATAGTTTTATCAGGTTCACTTTGCCACTACTTCTTTATCGCACTTTCTTTTCCTTTCTTCGAAAATATTTTAGTCCGTTTATCCATTCCTATACAGATTAGCATGTCAGCGATATATAGACGACATCAAAACTCTCTGTTTTTCTCTAACGAATCCCTCTCTTTCTCTCAGTGCCATGACGCAAGTAATCCTTCATCTTTCTATGGAGCTTATGCGTTCATTGCATTTTATGAATGAATGTGGCACTAAGGTTTCTCACTATGAATCCACAAATTCAGAAACGAGGCGAAGCAGAGGAATCGTTAAAATCGGTGATCGAGTGTAGCCTGAAAGAGAATACCTGATTCGACTGAATACTAGATTGATTTGATTGATATGTGGGGTTTAACGTCCCAAAACCACTATATGATTATTAGAGACGCCGTAGTGGAGGGCTCCGGAAATTTCGACCACCTGGGGTTCTTTAACGTGCACCCAAATCTGAGCACACGGGCCTACAACATTTCCGCCTCCATCGGAAATGCAGCCGCCGCAGCCGGGATTAGAACCCGCGACCTGCGGGTCAGTAGCCGAGTGCCTTAGCCACTAGACCACCGCGGCGGGGCGACTGAATACTAGAAGGTAATTTTGCTGAAATAGTGTGTTTAATGAGAATAAAACTGTTCTGTCACTGCCACCTTTAATTTTTCCTAAAAATATTCATCCACACTATCGATAGCCCCAAGGTGCAAAATTAACGTCCTTAAAGAAAGGAGAAACAAACAAGTTTTTGAAGACGGCAACTATACAGTTAACTGAGTAGATATGACATGGTATACCTGTTTTGTCGATGACGATACTGCCTGTCGACCACACTTGCTACGAAAAGGTGATGCTTTCTATCGATGATAGCTCATTTTGATGATGAGCCACAGATGCCCACTTTTTTCAGCGCTGATTTGTCCGAAATAAAACGGTACGCTGTTTGGCTTGTGTCTTCTGTGTTTTCTGAGGCAGAACAACTTTATGAATAAAGTATAAGTATACGTGCATAACATACTCACCCGCCGTACAAGCTATAAGCTCAAATGAATTCCTGCTTCTCATCAGCCTTCCTACACTGCGATCATTCTCGCTGCACGCGTTGGCCATATACATGACGGTAAGGTTGTTTACCGCTGTGAGGCAAAAAATTGTCAATAATTGCAATTTGACAGAATATTTCATTCTAATGTTTGTATACGGTGCCCCTGGCGGCGGGCCGCTGCTGTAATCACGAGCACATCACATGCCGTGCATATAGCACAGACAGCAGCTAGCGTCGTAGAGCGCAGCCTTGATTATCTTGGCATAGTAGGCCACAGCACTCACTTGTGCGTTTTCCAAAATAGTTACGTAGGGTTGCGTGAAGAAGTGTTCATTGGAGAACTGTTTTTCGATAAACGGCATTCAGGGTCAATAAAACTGGCTTTACGTCTCTGAAGGCACCTGCACGGCGAAGAGGTTTTCGCGTTATTTATATACGCTCGTTCTCCTTGACGTTGAATCTACCAAGCAATAAATAAATAAAAAAAAACAAGCGCCAGCTTACATTTCTCGAATGGGCAACTCATTGGATGAACGCGTTGGTGAGCGAGTGGTATGGGGCAGGATAACTGGGCTGACTCACTACACGCGCCCAGTGAGCACGCCAAGATCGAATACAATCGCTGGCCGCCCTTTATCCTTCATCATCTCTGCATATACCTGAAGGTTGAGCATGCAGTCTGATCGGACCTTGTCCGGCATGTATGTGATAGATGATCGTCCAGTGCAACTATATATATATATATATATATATATATATAAATATATATATATATATATATATATATATATATATATATATATATATATATATATATATATATATATATAAGGGAAAGAAGTGTATACCTAAGGGCTCGTTTTTCCGTGTTTTAACACAATATTAATGAGATATAACAGACAGTAATGCCAAAGAATGTACAGGGGAAGTTATTAAAACTAATGGAATGTAAATAAGAAGAAAAGTGGATGAAAAAATTACCAACTGTGAGCAGGAATCGAACCTACGACCTTCGAATTACGCGTTCGATGCGAATTACGCGTTCGAGCATCGAACGCGTAATTCGAAGGTCGTAGGTTCGATTCCTGCTCACAGTTGGTAATTTTTTCATCCACTTTTCTTCTTATTTACATTCCATTGGTTTTAATAACTTCCCCTGTACATTCTTTGGCATTACTGTCTGTTATATCTCATATATATATATATATATATATACATACATATATGTATATATATATATATATATATATATATATATATATATATATATATATATATATATATATATATATATATATATATATATATATGTATGCTAGGCCAGGCGTACACTTAGAAAAAAAATAAGTGTCCGCTTGCGTCTTGGGAAATGTGCTTTGGACTTGGAACACGACGGCGAAAGTGGTTCGCCATCCAACTTTATCGCGACTACTAGATATTCAAAATTGTTACTCCAAAGCTTGGGCTAGTGCTAACGTCACGCTGCACCGGAATAAATATTCGGTTACGTCACTGGTAGCGGGCGCCAATGATAGGCAGCGCGTGAAAGGGTAGTATATGAAAAAAAAATAGATTAGTATGCTGGATTCAAGGAAGGACCACTCGGAAGTGAGTCTTTAAAGCGGGGCGTCCGCATCGTTTCTATATAACTGCACCGGTTTCTGGCGGCATGCGTAATAAGTGTAATACATGCGCGCTTTAATGGCGGTAGATTCAGGTGTCATCTGCAGGTGGCCGAAACACATATTTCAAGTAGCAGAGAGAAAGGAACAGGGTGATAAAGAAACAGAGAGAGAAAGGTCAAGTCAAATGCACAGAGATTAACCAAAAGAAAATTTACGGTTTGCTACACTGGAGTGAGGAATGCAAGGGGAATAGGTAGGTAAAAAAAGAAAAAGAAAACATGTATAAAAAACAAAAAAAAATGCGCACGCACTCAAGTACGGCGCTGTCATAATCGTTTAGCTCGTTCGATTGACCGCAGAAACCTTAGCAGCGTATTCGTAGCTTTCTGGTTGGAAGCTCCAACGTTCCAGCACTCCGAAATTGACTGCTCCGAAAGAGACTAGTCATCGAGCCGTGATAACGTTGCTGAAAACTGTTGTCTTTCTCAGGTAGCTGTAATAAAGACAATCACAAAGAACGCGTACAATGGTTTCCTCACTGCCACAGTGATCCACGCAGCACTGTCTGTCATTACAATACAGTAAGAAAAGTTATTCGTCAATGACACTCCGAGGCACAAGTGGCTGAGGACTGTTGTTTCGGATCAGGATAGCGCAGATGGGATTTCCAGTGACGGATCGAAGCGGTGATGGCAGGTGTGCAGAAAACCTGTCGTGTTCCACAATAAATGTGCGAGTGAATCTTTGGCATTGCATCGATTCTTGATAATGGAGTGGCTTCCTGTACGCTACTTTCATGAGCTTTCCAACCATCATCATATATGAACACCCAAGCATCCTAAACAGGATATTTACGTAAGGGGGCGGAGGTTAAAGAGTACAAATGACGCATAATGGAACAGTTGCTTATAAAACAAAATTCGCAGCTTGAAAGAACGTACAGAGCACGCAAGAAAAAACAATACGTAACAAGCAATGATCACTGAGATGAGAAGGCGTAGAGCATAATGATGCGGGAAGCTGTAATTTAATTTATATTAATATATTATTATATTTAGGAATAAGTAAGAGACGTTAAAAAGAAGACTTCAAGACGCAAGCGTTTGTGTTGTACAAAACATAATGAATACAAGACCTAAATAAATACAGCCTAATAAATATATGGCGTAATAATGAGAAGAAAATAGATAAAAATAAAAAATAAAAATTGCATAAAGTTTTGCAGCAAAGAGTGTCCTTCATTGTTTCTTGAATTTTCCCGAATTTATCTCAAGGGCAACAGCTTTAGGAAGGCAATTGCAGTAAGCGATGGCAGCTGCGAGAAATTATGTTTTAACAGCAACCGTGCAGGCGTTGAACGCGGTTGGTATTGAACAGGTGGCGAGAAGTTCGAGTGGGTAGAACTAGTAGTGTACCACGCAGGTGGGGAAAGTTATGATATAATATATGAAATAAGGCGAGTCTGATGATTTTCTATCTTAATAATAAAGGGCGAATTTCAAGAGATGATTTTATAACACTTGCGTGTGAAGCATAGTTCGATTAAATAAACTGGGCAGCACGACTATGAACCAACTCAAGAGCCGTCTCAAGCAAGCAAAGCAACACGCACACACACACGACCAACCGACCGACCGACCGACCGACCGACCGATTAATAAATAAATAAATAAATAAATAAATAAATAAATAAATAAATAAATAAATAAATAAATAAATAAATAAATAAATAAATAAAGAACCAACAAAGTACCTGTTTATTCATATTAAATTGAAATAACTTTATCATTTATCATAACCACAAATAATCAGTTAGCACATATGACTGTTCGCTTGTACGGCGCTCATAACCCATTTCTTGAGGATCACAGTGCAAGGTGAGCTGTTCGAGGCCATGTCAAACTGCATGTGGGCTTTCGGGATTGTGACCTACACTACGCAGCAATACACCTACAACATGCCATGGGTTACATTGAAAGTGCCCTCAGTTTCGGTGATACCCGAAGACAGTACAGAATCTTGCACTTACTAGAAAGCCACCGAGTAATTAAAGGGGCAAACGTTGCGGCTGAGGCAAACATAGATGTCAATCTTGCGCGAAAAAAAAAAGGCAGATTAAAGATATGTCTACACTGTCTTTGCAGAACGCGAGAACAACGAATTAGATATATGGGACCACTTTGAGTCTACAAATAGACTTTTGTCCCTGAAAAAGTGTTTTCATGTTGGACAAAACAATACGCACACCCTCGCTGAAAAGTAGTTCCCAGATGTACGTGACGACCTGCACGGGCCACGGATAGCTGACAGTAAGAGTCGAATTTGGTCCTTGCGTCTGGCTTTCAATTCACTGAAGGTGAAGGCAAGGACAGAAGTGGTGCCATGGTCGTCTTCGAATAAGTTACCATGGGCGAGGTGACGTGATAGAATCACAAGTAACCTTCCGATAGGCTTACCTTGAAAGCGGAGAAATCTCGTGTGGGGATAGAGACATATGTACAACGCAGTTACATAACTACTGACATGTGTGCCAAGTGAAGAAGGGAGAACTTTCTTCAAATCGCGCGCCATGCAGACGGGCATGAATTTTGATGAAATAAGCTTCCCGTGATGATATCCGTAATAAATGACGGGTTTTTATTATCTATCGTGCTCGCACATTTTTTTGACGGTGCATCTGTATATGGCTAAGTTCTGGCGGATTACATCCATGGAATAAAATAAAAGCAAAAAAAGCGTAGAACAATAATTTTTAGCTGATCAAGTGAATAGAATAATTAAGGATTTTTGCGTCATAAAAATAATAAACACGGCGTAAAAGTAAACATAAAGGCGTGTGATCTCACCGACGTGGCAGAATCGTCCGCGTACAAAGTTGCCTGAAAGACAAGACCACTTACTCTAGAAACAAATGTAATGCCGTTTTAGTACATTTGAAATATTTTTAAATGCACACTGCAGGATTTCATTTTGGTATCACCATCACATGAGATGAGACATGCGCATGCAAGAGAGATTCAGAGATTTCTGAGTGCGTGTCTATTCGCTCATGATAGTCAATCATGAAGATATATAAATTCACTAGACCAGGTACACCACAGTCACAGATTGCTTCGCTGGCTTCCCTCTTCACAGCGGTAAAATAAGTCTGAATTTTCGCTGACGTCCTAGGTACTTTTTATAAATGCTTCAATGATTGTGCATAACCTCTTTGTGCTGTGGTACTAGCGATGAATTGTTGCTCATATAAAGAAATAGCCAAGAGTATACACCTGCCATGCTCTGTCATCAGAATGTCTTTGTGGAAGCTAACTTTAGCAACGAAATTTACGTATGCTATGCATGTTTGGGAATAAAATAAAATAATGTAGGGAGACAACTTCAAAGTGGGATCATGTGAACTAACATCATCGAATATGAATGAAGTGCCCTAGTAAAGAATCGATTGGTGTTTCAAGAATTATTTGTCATGCGAATCACTGAGACGTAAAAAAAATACACGCTTCTGCAACGGCGTACAACGAACGCTTAACAAACAGAAATTACCCGCCATTATTTAGGCGAAATCATTGGATGCTTCATCAAACGGAAAGTTGACCATTGGCGATGTCGGGGTCAGCACCAGTGGTGCAAACAGTTATCGTGTGATGACGCGACTATATAACGTTCGTATAGCGTTACTGATTGATAACATATGTGATGTTATCACGGCACCACTATGACATCATTGCATGACATTGTCGCTTGGCCTTTTACGTAGGCAGTGCAAAGCGAAACACCATTTGAAGCAGAAAACTTTAACGGGGGGGGGGGTGCAGTAGTGGACCGATACATCGACAGATGAAGATAGCTTTAAGCGAATGCATAAGAAACCTTGCGATTTCTTGCACTTTCATCTTTTACTTTCGTGCGCCAATCCTTTAGGCTTTCTGAGCATCGCCAAGGTCTATGCTAGCAACTGTATTCACTTGCTTACATTTCATTCTTCAAGGTGCTCGCTCATGAATCGGTCGCCATCCTCACCTACGCGAACCGCATATTACCAACGTTTCTTTTTTCGGCACTATAGCGATCTAAAAACGCGACTGCGCAAGCTGCGCCGATGGAAGAGCACAACAAGATGAACCAAATGCGTATATTTTCAGACTCCTTCCACTTCAGTTCAATTAAGGGGCGCTAAATAGAAACAATGACAAGGTTTAGATCGGTAAACTGCACTTTGGGGACTCTAGTGCCACAAGTTTTACTATTATAAGTACACTATTAGCACAGAAAATCAAGGTTGAAGTTCCAGCTTTAAGCTTTGTGTCGAAACCTGTGCGTATGACGTCAAAAGTTTTAAGACGTATTTTTCGTATTTTCGGCACATTGGCTCGCTGATATTTTCCGAAACTTCGCATGCTGGGTCTACAGCATCCACACATGACAATTTATCTTCATTTTTATCGATCAGAAGGTACGTAGGACCCATTACGCATAGGAAATAGCAAAACCTCCGGCGCCATTCCTCTCCTAAAACTTTCTTAACTAACGCAATGCATCGAGGTTCGGAGGCTTTGTCAGCTTTCTGCCCCTCACCTCATTTTGCTCAGCCTCCGCCATGAACCCACCTTTGGACAATCAATGATCACCACGTGATGTTACGCCATGTCTCGACTTAATTACATGACAAAATCGCGCGACGGCACGCTTTCTGACGTCACACTGCTATCATGACACCGCAAATTTGGCGATATGTGACGTCACAATGAAACCGCACAAGATGACGTCATAACATTGTTCTTTTTGCCCCATTCGTGTTGACGCTGGTCAGTTCTCGCGTTGTGTTAGGCCTATAGCCTTAAAAGGTAGAAATAGGTCTTTGTTATGAAACTTTGAATTTATTACTCACGATGCAAACGCGACATCTTTATTTTTTTTAGTATACCGACTCGAATGCATAGTTGCTTGAGATGGCCACATTCTGTCGCGACGAGTGCCGTCTCTAAAGCCAAGGTACACTTTGATCTACGCTTTAGAGTCGAAATTACGCCACTGCGACTTGTATTGAAGACGGTGTAAACAAGAATATTTGCGTTAGACTTCGAGCCGTCACCTGAGTCACCGCTATCATCATCGGAAGAAGGTGGGATGAGACATGGTTCAATTCCGTCTTTCATTCTCCACGCCCAACAAAATTGCGGGAATTTTAATAAAATCCATCATTAAATATAATGATTTATTTTCAAATCATAATTACCTAATAATTATTACTTGATGGATTGATTGATTGATTCACTCATTCATTCTAAGTCCTCAATAGTCCTGTTTCAATCTATGAGTACAGTACTCGACAAGGCCTTCGGCAAGGATAAGTGTTTATGTGGTGGCGGTGGCCACCACATAAACAGTGGCCACCACATTTATGTGGTGTGGTGGCCCCTTATTCACGCACATGGTTTTCATCGCACTGATTATTTCAGGTGTCAACGAGGTTAAGAGCGTTCAGCATCACACAAAAACGGATCTGTCAAGACTATTCGAATCACTCGTCTACTTTTTTCTTAATTGATGCTAAATGTTACGTAATAACAAATGACGGCCACAGGATGGCATCTACCTTCTCTCAGGCCTTCCACTTGACGGCTGCGACGTTTTTTTTTTGCCATGGGCATTAATACCTGTTGCAGGTACAGTCACTGTGATTGGGGCGTACCCGTAACAACCAAGTTTCCTTCACTTTGTTATGGTAGGATTTCGTGATAACGGGTGTAGAACGTGATGTTGCGAGCTTAGAGAGACAAACAACGTAAAGCAGAAGTCCCACAGGAGGCAGTCGTTCAGGCTATGGAATTTTGTTCCAATGCCCATCACAGTCAAGACGGTGCGATACGATGTATCTGTCGTGCGTGCACGTGTGCATTGCTGTGTGGTGGTTTCATTGAGATCGTACTCTCAATCCGTATTCAGTGCGAACAGGCTGCCCTTGCCGCAAAAAAAATATAGTTGGCTGCTTGCACTCGCCCATCCAAATGCAACCTTGTACAAAACGCTATAGACATCGCGAAGACCACATTTATTTCGCTCTCGTCACATCATCGTCTTTATGCACTCTTGTAGCGATAATCCTCCTATACATCGCAAGATTGCTTAAGAGAAAGGGATCTCTAGATACCGGGCAATAGTGATGCACTGTAGCATTCTTTATCCACCACTGCTTTTCGTGTTTTGACACTGCCGGATATTTTCGTAGTGGCATGAAGTGCCTGCGCACATCGCTAAGGCGGCTTTGATATGACGATTCTTGCATAAGAATGGACGAATGAACAGTGCGCTGTTATCACTTCAGGGTGACTTGACACAAATTTACTTGTTCTCTTCCTGTGTTGTCCTGACAGTGTCCCACCTAATATCCTTAAGACCACTTACCCACACTATTACACTTCTGCTGGATTTAATTTTTTGTTTTATGCTTTTCCAACACGCAAAAGCTTCTTCCGCCATTTCATTTGTGGGTTCATAATACACTTGAAAAATATAATACTGAAAAGGTTTTACTGTTCCTCGAAGCTTCCCGTCTGGTGCACAACGTCACCTGCTGTCTACTTCTGAAGGTTTCTGCACCGTCCTTAAAAAAATGATTTTACAAGAATGAAACATCCGACAGTTTAAGCAAGCATCAGACGGCTCTGGCAGAATGGGCGGCAGCTATGCAGGTAGTACAGCGAAAGCTTGATATGCCTTGACTGAAGAGACTTTTCGCTATTCGGTGAGATCTGATGAGATCTGACTCTTCACGAGACTTCTCATATGGCAATAAAAGCTAATGAAATATAAAAGCCAGTCAACAGAGACATATACTTTAGTGAATAAATGTGGACCGTCGGCTGATTGTCACATGACCTCAATGATCCTCATGAACGACGCAATACAGCGATTCTACCATGACGTAACAAATCGCTAAAATTTCGTGGCGCCATCGTCGTCACCAGGTCAAGGACAGGCTGATCCCAGAGGAAATTAAATACCACGTGATATACTGAAAATGTTGTGAGAGAAGAGGGTGAGGCTCAAATTCATCCAATGAGAAGAAACAAAACCGGCTTTCGCTCTTGAGTAACATTAAGCGAATGCTTTCGGTCTCTTCGGACGTTTCGTTTTCTATTACGAAGCATTCGTAATATACTACCGGCACTTCGTCCAGAGCGAGGCTGACTTGAAAATAAACAGGTTTATATTAGCAAGTAGGACGCATACTCGACAGCTGGTCTCATTGACAGCTCGTCCTCTTCGATTTTTCATCTTAATATAGACACCCATTAAAATACACACTGATCTGTGGCGGCGACCGTTTATAATAGAGGAAAACAAGTTTTACTTATGCCTTTAGAACATGCCGACCTCGTTCCTAACTACGAGAGATGCTAACTGTCCACACAGTTACCGCCTTTTTATCATGTTCTAGCTAAACACCACACATCTGAAGTGAGTGGTTCTCAATTCAGCTCGACTACGGCGTCGTACCACTGCTACGGTTGACGAAGAAACTGCCAACATAACAGCTATTACACTGATGGTCATACTTTAATAAACTTTACAATATCATCATCGTAATCATCATCATCTATATCACGCGCATCAAAAATAACCGTCGCCAAGGGGACATTCCAGACCAGATCTGAAGGAGAAAAAATGCTTTTTTTTGTTTCAGTTGGTAACTTCCGACAGGAAACTAAGACTCAGTCCTCTAGTTTAGCTGCCTCGACAATTTCTTTATCTTTTGTCATGTTCTACACTGTTTCAAGACGACAAACTAACAGGTGAAATCATGAAAATCTGTATGATTTACACTCTAAGAACTGTGACTTTCTTCATGTGCATAGACGAGTGACATTTGTAGCACTCAGTTCAGAGTCACAACGACTCTCTTTAAAAAAGCCGTGCAATGACTCGCTTTTGGAAAGTCGTGTGTCCTAGGGCTTTTCTACGGGGAGTCAACGTGACTCTCTAAAGGAAGGGTGACAGAAGTGACTCACATACGTATAACTCAGTCAAATGACACCTTTTTTAATGACGATAGTCTTTCTTGGGGACCTTCGACGCAAAAATTTTGGTCTGTCTGTATGTCTGTACATTTGTCTGTTTGTTTACTCTTAACGGCACCGGGTACTTGAAATGGCTGACCCCATCCGCAGCGCCCACCAATGTTGCTCAAGATTTAGCGTTCATACTTGTGCAACTGTCATTTAATAAGCAATCATTGATTGATTTGTGGGGTTTAACGTCCCAAAACCACCATATGATTATGAGAGACGCCGTAGTGGAGGGCTCCGGAAATTTTGACCACGTGGGGTTCTTTAACGTGCACACAAATCTGAGCACACGGGCCTACAACATTTCCGCCTCCATCGGAAATGCAGCCGCCGCAGCCGGGAATCGAACCCGCGACCGGCGGGTCAGCAGCCGAGTACCTTAGCCACTAGACCACCGCGGCGGGGCTTTAATAAGCAATCATTGCGGAAGTCTGGGACACCATAGCAACACGTATATATTCTGCATGTGCATGTTTTACTTGAAAATGCATACATAAATAATTTTAAAGACTGTAGCGCTTATCACGCTGCGCGGACCATGCAACGCTTGCGCGGAAAGGTGAGTGTTTCAAAGGATTTTCTAAGAAGCGATGGTGGTGGCACCTACCCATCGCCTTGCGTTCCTCACTTTATCACCTCTGAGACGGGTGCACACACCCGTCTCAGAGCCACGCGCTTCGTTTTGCAAGAAGACTGCCAGGTGGCGCTCATGTCTCACGTGTGACGTGATTTGATGCGCTCGTTCGCCTCCGCTTCATGCTCGAGGCACTCTAATGCCTAGTTCACACTGAAACATCCACTTTCTACAGCGACCGAAATTCCCCTGCCGCCGAAACGCAGCGTCGTTCGCACTGTACGCGCCCCGCGCCGCCGAATATGCCATCTGCTACGGGGCGAACGCGGGATGGATGCGCTGTCACCCGGTTGTTGTCGCGGCTCGCAAACGCTACTACGCTATCCGGTGGTGTATACTTCGACGATTCTCGTACGCAAGAATCAAGAAAAGTCAGTACTGCTTACTTTGCTGGCAAGTGGATGTCTTGTAATGCACGAAGAGCAGAAAAACCACCGACACCAGTGGCGTTGGTGGGTTCGTTTTGCTCTGCAAGACCGCAACAAGCTAGGTCACGCCGACATCAAGCTCGGTCACCTCTTTCATGAAATACAGAGGCGAAGTAGGCGCAGAGTAGGTTAAACTCCCGTTGGTTTCAACATTCAGTTACGTGCGCTGCGGCATAACAAGTAAGTAGGGCTTGGCCGCCATTTTTCAAAATTCCTTGACTAGCGCTCCTATTCGTGGTGACCGATTCGGCGGCAGATGCCGCAAAAATCGGTCCGAGAGCAATTGGTGCGGAGAAGGCCCTTTCGGCGGATTTCACCGCCGCCGAACCGGATTCGGAGCACTTTCGTCGGCCGGAATGCTCAGTGTGAACGCGGCCTAACGCAGCGCCTCCAAAATACCATTCATCGATTTTCTTGCACAGAACATCAAATTAAATGTTCACTCTCTCCACACGCAAGACTATCGTTTTTCTACGACATTTGCAGATTACATGCAGATTTTCTTGCGTAGAACATGAAATTAATTGATGATTGATTGATATGTGGGGTTTAACGTCCCAAAACCACTATATGATTATAAGAAACGCCGTAGTGGAGGACTCCGGAAATTTAGACCACCTGGGGTTCTTTAACGTGCACCCAAATCAAATTAATTGTTCACTCTCTCCACACGGAAGACTATCATCTTTCGATGGCATTTGCAAATTACATGCAGATAGGGGCCAATTTTTTTCTTAGAGTGTGGTTCGATAGATAGATAGACAGATAGATAGATAG
The DNA here is from genome assembly GCA_013436015.1 of Rhipicephalus annulatus. Taxonomy (NCBI): domain Eukaryota; kingdom Metazoa; phylum Arthropoda; class Arachnida; order Ixodida; family Ixodidae; genus Rhipicephalus; species Rhipicephalus annulatus. Next base: position 1,863,140 of record WOVY01009376.1, read on the forward strand.
ATAGATAGATAGATAGACAGATAGATAGATAGATAGATAGATAGATAGACAGATAGATAGATAGATAGATAGATAGATAGATAGAGAGGCAACGTCTGAGCTATAGCCGATATTGCCGTCGTGCATCCACACAAAACATGCCACGTTGCGTACGTAGAGCGTTTCTTGGGAAGTAACATGGTAAAAAAGAAACAAAAACATAAATTAGGCATAAAAGTAATGTGTGCACACTGTCATTGGTAGTTTGCGCATACTATGTAATATGGTGACTAGTAGCTCCCCGATAAAGAGATTCTTGAGGTATTTGGCAATAATTGCTGATATTTAATCAGGGTAGAAATACTGCATTTTGAGGGGCGAAGCCAATTAAGGGCGAGGCTTGTCCATTCATTCGGCGTCCGTGCGCAGGGCTATATTCGAAACATGTGTGAGACAGCAAAAAAAGACTTGAAAATAAACTAATAATAATCATATTTCTGAAAGAGCAATCTAAAACATCTACACTCACAAGCCCTTTATATTAGTCGGCGACTTCATCATAGACATTATGGACCTTAGGGCTTAGCTTCGTAGTTGACTCTTTATGCCACTTTATGTCACTCAATGTACATTATAATGGCATCGCTCAGGGTGCATGTGAGGGTACATTCGACAATACGCTAACATCAATCATAATTGGGATAGAACGATGTAAAAGACTTACACATTCTGCCTCTATCGATTTAACATATACAACCTCACACTAGAAAAGGGTTGTTTTCCAAAAATAATGCAGATTTCTTGAATTATTGTCCTGCATAAAATGTTTATAAGAATAATTTGTCAAATTACAGGCTATTTTTTATGCTGCCAATATTTTTGAAAGACCTCGAGAAGATTATTCATAAACAAGTCACAAAATTTAGTCGTGCTTTCTACTAAATAATCAATCCCAGCATGACTGTTTACAGGAGATAAACTAAATCTGCACTGCTAACCCAGCGAGAAATATTTGTTACGGCTTTTTTGAAAATTAAAACAGCTGTGTGTAGGCATTCGCATACGCACGCCATAAGCGTGTGATAAATTTCACCATTCCATCCTACTAGAAGTACATTTGTATTGTATTGATGGAAGCCTCTTCCTTTAATAAAATCCCCTTTCAACTGCAGACTTTAATTAGTCAAGTTAGGAATTGCAGTCTCGTCGTTGCAGCAGGTAGTCACTGACGTCCCGCAAGGGAACATATTGGGACTTTATTGTTAATTCTTTGCATGAACGACATACACACTATAAAAAAAACACCTCCTTATCTAGTTTACACTGGGGACGCCAGCCTGAGTTTTACTAGAAAATATCTAATATTTAACACCTAAAATATATGACGGTCTAGAAGACATACAAAAGAGCAGTAAAGAAAACTACTTGTTGAATTAATATTAGAAAACAAAGGCTGCTTTTCTTGATCCGTGTCAACTTTCAGTCACCATTGATAATCGCTTGCTTCTGTAGGCACGGTGCCCATATAATTCGTATACTCAATAAAATTTTCAAGTGTGATGTTTCAATATATGTCTTGAGATGAGTATTTTGACCACGTTCAATCTCGCGCGGGTAAAAGTGGGTATTATTGCAAAATTTTGACACATTCTGCCTGTATTGACTGATGATTTGTGGGGTTTAACGTCCCAAAACCACCATATGATTATGAGAGACGCCGTAGTGGAGGGCTCCGGAAATTTAGAGCACTTGGGGTTCTTTAACACGCACCCGAATCTGAGCACATGGGCCTACGGCGTTTTCGCCTCCATCGAAAACGCAGCTGCTGCAGCCGGGACGGCCTGTATTGATTAAAAGATTGCTCTATACTGCGCTCCTTTTATCTCACATAAATTATTGTTTTCTTGTGTGGGGAGGTTCAATAAAAAGAAACAACCTTAACATATTTATGTTACAAAAAAGTTATTTGGTTCACAGCTAACGTCAAATATTGTGCGCACTCAAGGGAGTTGTCTCACTGGTTAAACGTATTCACTGTACAAAAATTTATGAATATAATTGTGCTTCAAAATACAAAAAAGTCTGTTTACCAAATTTAACACGACCTGATAAATTTTACTAACCTTACAGCTAATAATCTTTTTTATTCTCTTTGAACATAAGACTTTTGGAACATACCCTTTTGCAGAACTGAACAAGGACGACAACTGTTACGGTATTGTTAGTCTCATTTGCTCAACACACTGCTAAGTAGTGAAGTTGAATTCGAGAAACGCAGTGTAAGGGATAATAAAGGCACTTCATGTAATAATTTGTGCGAACACAACTGTGGTATTACATAAAGGACGTTCTGTCTCTATTAGTATTTTTGTTTGTTTGTTGGTTTTGTCTTGCTTTGGATCAATCAATGGAGAAAAATATGTACTTTAATGATCGACTATCCAAGCTTACTTATTTTTACACTCTATGTGCCTTTTTGATTGTAAATATGTGTAAACTATGTTTCAATAGCCACGACCTCTCTTTTTTCCCTGTATGAAACGCGCTGGTGCTTTTTTTCCTTTGCTCTAACATTCGCACTGACTTATCGACAGTATTTGTGATAATGTTTTGTTTGCATGTATTCAACGCGCTCGTTTGATTTTTAACAGTATTAGCAAAGATCTGTGTAACCCTATTGTTCGAATTGTATGAGAGGGCTTGGGCTTTTCTGAAGCGAACTATTTATGCCAAAGCGTGCTCACACCTTCACGATGTGAATATACTTGGAATTGATTTGGTTTGATTTGAGAAGCACGAACGCTGCATACTAGTCGGGGACTTCAACGTAGACATTATTGACCTTAGGACTTAGCGTTGCCCACTTGTCATGATTCACTTCGTGGAGATTTTTTTTTTAAATTTCAAATACGGTCCTTCTTACGCGAGCACGGAAGAAAAGAAGCATTACTAGGTTAATAAACCTGCTGCGAAGTGTGAATGTTAGTTTCGCGATTAGCAAATGCTATAGAAAAATATAGAATACTTTAAGCCTTATTTTTATAAATAAAGTGAAAATTTCTGGCTTCTACTGATTTGGAGGCAATGCCTCTTCGGGCGTAAAAGAGATTGTGAAACTTCACATACTACTACAACATACGAGTACCAATAATATGCATGTGTGCTACCATCGCGTGTGTTCCTGTAAAAATATAGTTAATGCATTTTACCATTTATGTTTTTCAGCAACGATGCCTTCGTTTTTTAGGCAGGATTATCCACCGTGCAAGCTGTGCACCTGTTTGTTAAAGTTCAGGACCAAACACAGAATCTATAAAACGTTGAAGAGAGAATCTTAATAGTGCACAGTGTATCGAACACGGGGATACCTAATTCACCAAATCACAGCGTAAGTTAACACCGTAAAAAGGGGAAATAAGGCTATGGTTGCTATGACGGCCCCACAATTATGGAAAACAACAAAAAATAACAATAACAATCTATTTAACCACTTTATTTTTGGCCGATCTCCGACAGTGGGTGTAAGTCGTGGTTGAAGGTGAACAAGAACAAAAGATCAAGAAGGGTCGGTAGCCCTGTCTTCAGGCACTGCCAGCGACATGTTCAATTCTGCGATGTGGTTATGCACTTTCTACAGCCCAGGCACGTTCACTTAGTTGCTCAAGTTTTACACGACGATTTATTATCAGGCCTGCCGACTGGCCGTCCCTTTTCATCACTTGTGCCATTGGCATGCTCGTGGTTCGCGCTGACATATCAAGCATTGTTAGCACATCTTATACGCACACAAGCCTCTCGAATGCACACGGACGCTCGTTTTCTAAACGCCCGCTTTCAAGATGCGGAACAGCGATGACCTACAGCTGACGTCAAGATAAAGGCGTTCATGGGCACAGCGGCGAGGACGTCGAGGGTGCTTGGGAGATCAAACAGATTGGGTGATCGATTTCCCATTCCTTTAATGCGCCTCGATTACGCGGGAGCTCTGGCTTGCGTGAAATAAAAGGTTACAAAACCACACTGCTCAACCCGTGCATGCATAGCCTGGTTACGTCACTGATACGTGGTCCTTGAACGGGCCGCAGTGTTTTGAAAAGATCGAGCCTGCTTCTCAGAGGCCTTCCAGAGGGCAGTAGGTTTCTGATACTCGCAAGAACCTTAACGAAAATAAAGAAGCGAAAGATTTGCGAATGCTTTAGTGTTTATTTCTATTTTCGTTGTTCAATTCGTAATCTTCTACTGATGAATAATAAAAATAATATCTATGATTTTACTTCCCAAAACCACAATATGGTTATGAGAGACGCCATAGTTGAAGGCTCCGGAAATGTCGACCATAAAGTGTTCGCTTATGTGCGCCGACTCCGCACAGTACACAGGTATCTAGCATTCCGAATAAATCGAAATGAGGCCGCCTAAATCGAACTCGCGATCTTCGGGTCGGCGACCAAGCGTACTTGGCAGGTCTACTGATAGATAGGCATTGCTTAAAGGGAACAAAATACAAACTTTCGGTACCTATTCTTTAGTGCAGATGTTATACTTACCGGTTATATATTGTCTAACTATGGAGAGTTGAATCTTATTGAAGATCGGTGGTCGCTGAAACGAAAGTTGCTTCGTTTTTTTTAGAGGGTGACATGGGTGTTTGGGTGGTAGTAATCTTTTCTGTTATGCGCATCCGATAAGCATTCAATTGCGAATCAGCGCGCTGTAGTTTGTCCTTTCTTTTTCTTGGTCCACGTCGTGGTTGGGCTGTGTAACAGTTTTTGTCTTTAAGAAGAAACGACTAGTTGTTGAAACGCTGCTCTTGCCACAACATCTGTTCAGAAAGATTAATTTCTTTGAGACTCCGTTTTTGCCTTCGCCATGATCTCCATCTTGTTTGTATAACCATAAAGTTGTACTGTGCAAAAAGAACATTATGCCAGTGTAATTCACATTGCTTTTTTTTCAGCAGTATCTTTTCGGAAAGCTGCGAAGTTGTGCAACACTCTCGGAACAGAACAGTGCTTTGAGATAGCTGAGCACTTGAAGTGGTAAAGGAATATGTTTACTTCAGGCAGGTAGTGACTGTGAAGCTTAACCATGATAGTGAAACAACTAGACAATAAGGTTGGGTTGGACAAGGCCACCTTCGGCAAGCTTTGTCAAACTATGAATAGTAGTTTACCACTATCCCTTAAGAAGAAGGAATATAACAGCTTCATCGTGCCAGCACTTACTTACAGAGTAGAAACCTGGAGGCTTACGAAAAGAGTTCAACCTAAATTGAGGATGACGCAGTGAGCGACGGAAACGAAAATGATAGATTTAACTTCCAGGGGACATTAAAGAGCAAAACGCTTTTTCGCGCAAAGTACAATTTAGCAATCCTGAAAACACTGCTTTTACCAGTACACGACAATTGGAAAGCGAGAAAACGCGTGAAAAGAAACTGCTGATGGAGAAGACGCCTCGTTGACATTTCCGCACTTTGACGTCATCAAGTTTTGAAGGCGCGCTATGTAGCTTCTAAGCGATGAAATTGAAGTAGATTGCAATTTGTGGCTGACATAGACTTAGCATATGAAGTTTAAAAAAGTTTCATTAAGCCAATGTCGCGAAAATACCAAAATACATTGTGGAATTTCTAAAGTCATGTGCGACAATTATGGCGCGAAAATTAAAAATAAGCTTCACGCTTGATTCTTTCCACTAATAATGAACCGATGATAGTGAAACTTATCTCATTAGAGTTCTCAGAGTGCAGTTTATCAATCTAGAATGACACATTGTTTTTCTTTAGTCTTCCTTCAAGTGACCGAAAGAAAGCCGAGTTGGCCAAGGACCGAATAAGTGTTATTCCCCAGGTGAAAACGTGTAACTAGGAATCTAACTGGATTCAACAAGTAATAACTGGTATCAGCTGGTCTTAGTTAGGAACTAACTGGTCCCAGTTGATTCCAGTTGAAACTGGTTTCAGTTAGCAAGTGGTCCCTTTTGGGAACTAAATGGTCCCATTTGATACTAGTTGCAACTGGTACCAGTTCAACTTAACTGATCTCAGTTGATTCCAGTTGTAACTGGTCCCAATTAGCAACTACTACCAGTTACAACTCAACTGGTTATGTCATAGTTGAAATCAAAAAGAAGAAATGCACATGGGCCAGGCCCGTGGCGCGTAGGCAGGATAACCGCTGTTAATTAAGCATGATTGAGCGTTTTACAATGGAAGGTAAACGCAGAGGGCGAAGCAAAGTTAGGTGGGTCAATGACATTAAGTTTGCGGGTACAATCTGGTCGCAGGAAGCACAGAATCGGGTTGATGGGCGGAACATGGGAGACTCCTTTGCTCTGCAGTGGGCGCAGTCAGGCTGATGATCGTGATGATGATTATGTTGATTTGGGAGAGAACGACAATTGCTATACCTGCACTTCAAGTTAATACTGTGTGACTTGGTCTTGGTACCTAGTTCGTTGTGCACACGCGAATGTAGCGGCATATCGAGCGTAGTTTAACGATGTTGGCCTGAGTTGAAGACAAGTTATTCTCGTTAACGCAGTTGTAGAAACATGCAAGCGTACTAACCATGGCCGCAACTAAACAATTTAATAAGAGGGGAAACTGCGAGAGCTGGCCAAAGTTTATTTTCCGCTTGAAATCAAACTGCGAGAGACGCAGGGAGCTTCCGTTTAGTGATAATATTTCATGATGTGGACTGCTGCGCTGCGTTTAAAAGCGGTGGAACTCGAGACTACATTCACAAGGAGTGACCTCCGAAGTTTGTATATGCATGATTAGTCAGTTTGGAGGCCACGCAAGAATTACCGAGAAGAGGCCATAGAATGTTGAAGAAAAAAAAGTTTAAGTGTTCGGCGAAAGCCAACATGGTTGCAATATACCGTGCATGTCACATGTGAAGAGTTCAACCTCTTTATAGGCGACATGCATAGGGGAGCGTTTCTTGTCTCTTGCCTAAGAGGTCTCTTATTAGCAGGGTTCTGTGTTCTTTTTCTCTGATCAACTACTCTTTCGATGAGGTTCACTGGTGTCTCATATATCCATTTGTCTCTTACATAAGGGTCTCTTATAAATTTGTTCAGCTGTATTACCCTCTACAAAGGAATAACGCGACTTAATTATATAAAGTTTCACTGTGGTAGCAATGTAAGTTTTCCTTTGAATTTGGAAGAAAAACCGCGGGCATGCTATTCGCGTCGGTTGGTGCGTGGGACAGCGGCGTCATCTTTCGGATAGAAGGGAAAAGTGAGCAGCATACGTGGGGCGCTCGCGCACCAGCCGGTTTCGTGAGTTGGCCAGGTTTGCATGGTCGCTCAAACGAAACGGTCGCTCAGATGCGTCGACACGTGTGCGCGTGCTTGGATGGGTGGAACGATTCAATTAGCGAATGTGATTCCAACTGAGTAGTTTTCGTAATCCTATACGCGTCTTACACAAAATGGCGGCATATTATAAACGTCCAGTTCGCGCAGTAGCCCCACACGAAGAATGAACACGTGGAAACCTCTAGGGCAGCAGGAGTCGTCTTCTGAGATAGAAAATTTCTCGCAAGTTTTTCAGTAAACAAGAATGTCAGAACTGTATACCCACAACGTTTCTAAACAACAAGTTATAAATATATTGTTAATTGCATAAACTTTCTTGACAGTAATTTGTTATCCTTGAGCAGAGACGCGGTAATGCTAATGCACGATGCGCTGAAGAAACTACTTCATGTTCGATAAAACACCTAGCCCTAAATAGATAAATAACATGTATAATAGTTGTCCTGGTGAAGACATTCAAGACAGTCGAATATATTAGCTGCTAATGGGGTAAAATCTGGCTAGAAGATGTCTCTACAAGATCAAGCTAAAGTTTTTTAGCTATTTCCAGAATATTTATCCAGTGACTGTGGGAGAAATATTACAAAAGGTCTCACACCTGTGTTTACATCCTCACTTGTTAGCAGCCGACCAAACTTAGAGAATTAAAGGACAAAAAAGTTCCCTCGACAGCGCTCTTTTCTGTGTTTTCTCGGACTTCCTGTGTGAACCGTCGTGCTGGTCAAGATTGCCGTTGGTGAACTTTAAAAGCAGCTAAGACTCAAGGCAAAAATAGACAAAGTAGCTGTGCAAATAAACATAAATAGATTAATAGAACAGAAGTTGTAATATAAGTAGGGTCTTGAGAATTGATCAAAATTGGGCGTGCTGAAGCTTTTTAATGAAATTTTTGTTTTGTAGATGAAGGCATATATCACCTGCTTCTAGAATGCCCGCCACACGAAACACTAAGACGACGACTTAGATCATGCTTTACGGCTTTAGAACGAAGACTATTCAGTTTAAGGAATTTCTTAGTCTCATGGCCAACAAGAGGTTTACAAAAGAGCGTAGTAAAATCATCGAAAGCTTTTCTTGAACACAGTGGCATTCTTGGCCGATATTAGTGCTTTTTTCATTTTGGAACGAAACAACCATGTTTATGTGACTGTAGACTATCATGTTAAAATAATGTGACTGTTGATTGTATCCATTGCTTATCTTCAGTTTGTTCACATCACCACATTTGCACATATATGAATGCACTGTATGCATGTGACTGTAGACTAATTTGTGAACAATTAGATATGACTCTAGATTGTATACATTGGTTACTTTTCAGTTTGTTAACATCACCGGATATGCACATATATGAGATTGTTGAATACGTTGATTTGAAATCACTTGTCAAAACTGCTATTTAGTGCATATTGTATTGTTATAATTGTATATTTTATGTGCTGAGGGTTTCTTACGCTTGTAGGCTTGAACCATACATACCGCGAAAAGATAAGGAGTAGCCGGTGCCTAATTTGTGTGCCAACATCTCTTTACAACATTTAAAAAAAAATAAATAATAACTTTTTAAACAAGCAAGACCAAAGAAATTAGAGCACAATGTTTCCTTTATTGATTGGTTCTCACGTGACAGATAAATGACACATAAATGAACAAATGAAAGTAAATTGATTGTATATGCTATAGTTTATCTAGAAAATACAGAGGTGTTATAAGATACACAATACTATTAGAACATCAAAACGCCGCAGGACTCGGGGAGAAGGGTCACAGCACCTAGAAAACGATGTTTCGTTTTGTTGTGACTCTGAGCCCTGCGGGTCTCAGTTTGGTAGCGGGCCCCCGTCCGAGGACCCAAATTCTTTCAGTATGGTGACATTTCAGGTGCAGCACAGAACTCCAAATCCCGGCATTTGTTTATTTGTTCTCCAAACTCCAGTCCAAGGTGTTGTCCATACTTAGTTCTATTTTCTCTATTCAACCGACTGCGCATCCCTTCGTATTTCAGGTATTTTAATAATACAACCACTAGGACATTTGTGAATCCGTTTGGTTAAATACTCTCGAAGAAGTAAGACCAGAAAATTCAGGACGCACGGAATTTCAACAATCAGCTGCTTGAGCGGAGATACCTTGCGCAGACTGTACTCTGCAGTCGTACTTGGTATCTCTGTCACGTGGTGCAAACACATTGGCGTATCATGCGATTGCTGCTGTCTGCCTTGTGTTTTTTTGCGTGTCTTTTTTGGTCTGGTGGTGTTAAGTTAATCTCTCTTGTGGCACTAGGACAGGAGTGTTTCCAGGGAGGCTTTGCTTTCCCTTCGGTGTTCATACGCTGCCGGCAACTGGCCCTACGCTTCCTATTGCGCCTTTTACAGGTAGAGGAATGCCCCATGCGAACTCACGCATAATATGTTCTAGGCACTCACCTTCAGCATATCATGCCTAATGTGCATCTAAACAGGGGCACATGATCAGTAATAGTTCTTTTATTTTGTACAACAGCTGTTCTATTTTTCTGCCAATAACAGCCGACCAGTCATGGGGTGGATATGTCTAACAATTCTATTGTTGACACAACTTCTTTGTTGATCTCGTTAGTTCTTTTGGTTTACCGCATTCGCTCTAGTCGTGTCTCTTGGAGCACGCTGACCGCCTAGCCACCTCCGGCACTTCATGGGGCGGTTGGGGTGGGGTGTGCTTTCTACCCTTGACCGCCTCGAAAGGAGGAGAATGGTCCAGTCAGTAACATGCCTGAACTGCTCCCTACGGAAAACAAATCTGCGTGTTCTGAGGCAATGCGTCATGGTTCGTGTTTTCTGCAGGGCAGTGCATGCTGGATATCTCAGTCTCGGAGTAAACCACTTCGTTTGAGGCCGCTTTGCCCGCCTTCTTATTGTCGCTAGTGCTTACTGTCTTGGGCTCATTTGCGGCGAGGCAGTCACAGCAGGCCGTCGGAAACGTCAGCGTAATATCAGAAAGCTCTGTTTACAGTCGCTCTACAGAGCGACTGTAAACAAATAGCAGCTATGTGCACGTTGCCCTATTGAACGACTGTGCGCAGGGCTGCTATCAGTTTTGCAGGAGGAACTGTTCTTTCTCGGTGAGGAAGAACACCTTCGGCACTGGTCTTGTCCCTTTTTTTTGTTGGTCTGTGGTGGACGAGTGAAGCTTGTCTTTCGGTCTGTCTGGTTTTGGTGGGGTGACGTCTGTTCACTGCCGGCAGAAATGCGGTGTAGGAACGCAACGTCTACATATTCACGTTTTACTTTTGTTTGTCATGTAACGTACATATGTATAAACAAATGTTTGTAACAAATTTTTTCGTATGTGCAGGTTCTGTTCTGTTGAAATGTTCTGTTGAAAGATTATATCCACTCGCTGTCAGAATAAAATTTTCAGAACACACACCTATACATTTCTAACGCGCGACATCATGCAGAAGAAAAAAAAACTCATCACTTACGAACATAAGTGTTCGTGTGATCATTCTGGTTTTCTTTGATAACAAACAAAGCTTTTAACTTGATTGAGCATGATTATTTACTAACCGTTGTACATGCAATTGGTTTCCCAAATAATTTCCTTCACCTCACTTATGTCATGTATACAAATTCTGAAAATAGCATATACATGGATGCCCGTGAGAGTCACCATTTTTTTTACGCGAGGGGTGTTCCTTCTTTTCAACTTTTACCCTGGCTCTAGAACTTTACTTAAGGGCCTTAGAACATGACCTACATCTCTTTCTTGCAATTGCGTAGCCAAGGGGCGGGAGGATTTCAAACCCTCCCCGAAAATTTTCGTCCAACACCCCCCGCCCTGCCACTCACTCTACTTATTTTTTGGTCACTTCGCTCTGACATGATTTAGAAACTACGCACTGCTGCTATCACAATATCATTGCTGAATGCTTTTACAAAGAATAATGGCTGCATACGGAAAAGCGTGTTGTGGCGTTTCTCAAGGCTTAACACTCTGTGACCCTTCTCGGCCGTGTGTGTTTCAAGTTGGCTTGGCGACGGGAATAATGCTCAATCGGTGGTCATATACTTGTAACCGCCGGAACAGATCTCGCCAGAGTCGATCACTACGATAATTTTCAATGGGAAGAGGTTAGTTTTATAGAAAATAGCCAGGCACAGTTCCAAGGTTTGATAGGCCACGTTCAAGCATATTACAGGGTGACTCTTCGTACGTGTGCTAAGATATACTCGAGCCAGAGAATAACATTTCTATTGAACCTTTGAATGTTCTGCTAACACGTAAACACATACACACACACGCACACACGCGCACGTGCATGACAGAATATTTGGTTTTACACATAACGCGGCTTGTATGCGAGTGTACAATATATTTATACACACGTTATTATGCCCTAACGTCTAAGGCACTAGGAAGTGTTTTCTAGTGATGAAGGTGCCACACAGGCAAACGTGCAGGATAACCACAACCTTAGAAAGGCCTACTAAAATACTCATCATGTAACTTAGGCACATAAATAAAAAAGATAGTGGTCATAACTGTCACAGAACGAGCGCTAAAAATGAGCGCGCCGCAAAATTCTTGCGACAACGGGCGGGAGAAACGCCGCGAGGTCTAAAGAAAAAAAAAAGAAAACAAGCATCCAGGGCTCCCCGGGCGCGCGACGCCTCTCCTCTCGGAAGCGGCGAAGCGATGAACCTCCTCACCCCACAGCGGCGGCCGAGCAAGCCCGCGATTTTTCTAGAACGAACGGGGCGGGGTCAGACCGAGTTGAATCATCCTCCGGGGAGGGCAGTCGAACCGTCTCGTGCCTCTCCCCAGCCTTCGCTGCGCATCGCGCCGACGAAATGAGGAGAACGTTCTGGAAGGTGGCGCGGAAGGTATTTAATCGAGCGGCCGAGACGAGAAAGCAGGAGGAGACGGAAGTTAACGCCAGAGCGCATAGGGATTCCGCCGTGTAGTCGGCGAAGGGTTTTGGTCCGTAGGGACGAAGCCGGAGATGAAGAGGATTTCCACCTGAGGGGTGACGACTCGAGCTACAGGCAAGAGTGTGTGTTTACCGCTATCGAGCGAAGACACGTGGCAACAGCTGCGTGTGTGAAGCCGACGTGTTCCGGCGAAGAAGTTGAAGTTGGAAGAGTGGCCAATTGAAGACGGGAGGTTTCCTGGAAGAGAAACTTCGAGGGCTGCGGAACGACAACAACGCTGGACTTTGAGTGAGTGATTCTCGGAAGAGTATCATCTCGACTTTGGTTCCAAGAACTTTGGACTGAATAGGTTTTCTATCTCTTTAGTCTTTAAGTGTCTTGGTTGTTCAATGCATGCGACTGCATTGTAGTGCGTATTGTTGTCCGTGTCCGTTGTTTCAAGTGTGGCTGATTGTATTGTGTAGTACGTTGATTGATTGGTTTGATTGGTGACATATTGTATGCAACTATTGTGGAGTGTGCATTTTTATGTATTGTTTTCGATCTGCCATTATTGAGAATATAATTTGTTTGTTTATCAACTCTCGGCTCTGACTTGTTCTTTGGGCCACAGCCGGCGTCCGCTGGCGCGCCAAAAAGGACCACTTCTAAATTGTCCACGCTTTCGTGGTGCGGTTCGGGGGGCCGACACTTCGGCTCTTGGAATTAGCACGGCGATCGCCTCCCTAATAAACGGGACATGTGTGACAATTAATCTGGCGTCCGCGACAGGACCTTTGGTGCACAGTGTGTCCAAAGTAGTGAGAAAGAGCCTCGAGTTGTTGATAGTGCTATCGGAACGATTTTGTGTGTTGTTCAGTGTTCTCGTTAACGAGTGCTGGGGAGTGTTCCGATAGACTAATTTAGGCAGATACTTTTTACACGTGGCAACGTGTTATTTGCGAGACACCATGGATCTCGAAAAGTTAGTTGCTCTTGGTGAAAAGATGGGTCTTTCTGGCGCCGAACTACGGAAGTGGGTCACCCAGAAGGAAAAAGAAGAAAAAGAGAGAGCCAAAGAAGAAAAAGCAGCCGAGCTGGAAAAAGAGAGGTTGGCGGTCGAAAGAGCCAAAGCGGAAAAAGAAGCTGAGTTGGAGAGAGAGAGGCTGGCAGCAGAGAGGGCCAAGGAAGAAAAAGCAGCTGAGTTGGAACGAGAGAGGTTGGCAGCTGAAAGGGTGAAAGAAGAAAGAGAGGCTAAGGAGCGACAGCTGAAGGAAGAAAGAGAGCAACAATTGAAGTTGGAGCTGGAGAGAGAGAAGTTGGCAGCCGAAAGGGCGAAGGAAGAAAGAGAAGCGAGGGAGCGACAACTGAAAGAAGAAAGAGAGGAAAGGGAGTGACAGCGGCAACACGAGATGGAACTCGAGCGGCTCCGTTTGCAACAGCGAAGTGAAACTCCCGTCCAAGCTAGAGTTGAAAGCAGCGAACGGGAAGATCACGGCTTTCGCTTGAACCCAAGCAAGCTGCTCGTAGCGTTTGATGAAAGGAAGGACGACCTAGACGCGTACCTCCAAAGATTTGAGACGATTGCGAGGAGCCAGAATTGGCCGGAACATCAATGGGCAACTGCTTTGAGTACTTGCTTGAGTGGTGAAGCGCTCAGTGTGTACGGTAGGCTGACGCCGACTGATGCAGCCAACTACGCAAAGGTGAAAGCTGCTTTGCTGAAGCGATTTAGATTTACTGTGGAAGGATTCCGGGACAGATTTCGGACAGGAAAGCCAGCTGATGGTGAGACAGCTACGCAGTATGCCGCCCGACTTTGCCATTATTTCGACAGATGGATTGAACTTTCAGGGACAGCACAGGAGTACGATGAGCTTAGAGAGCTCCTAATTAGAGAACAATTTCTTACTAGTTGCCACCCAAGCCTGTCGCTGTACTTGAAAGAGAGGAAGGCTGACTCACTTGAAGACATGCTTGAATTGGCTGATCAATTCTTGGAAGCACAAGGTGGAACTAATTTGGCCAAGGTCAAGAAGGAGTGTCCCGATGATTCGAAGAAATTGGCTCCCGAAGAAAAGAAGCGTGCACCAGAGAGCATTCCGCGATGTTTTCTGTGCAACCGAGTGGGTCATCGCGCGAAAAACTGTCGAACGATCTTTACGAGCCCTACGGCAGTAAAATGTTTTAAGTGTGGTCAGACTGGGCACAAAGCAGATGCATGTCGAAACGGAGCGAGTCAAACTCACCAGGTATCATGTGTGCAAGCAGCACCGAAATCCGATAATAATGCCGTCACCGACGGATTCGTAGAATTGAAAAATGGGGAGAAAATTCCTATTGTTGGTGCTGTAATGTCAAAACAGCCAACCGGTGTTACGAAGGGAATGCCAGCGCTGCCTGGAAAAGTTGCGGACAAAAAGATTACGGCGTTAAGAGATACCGGTAGCTCCACGGTTATCGTGCGGAGAAATTTGGTACGGGAAAGTGAGTTGACAGGCACAACGAAGCCGGTTTGCCTAATTGACCGTACGGTTCGGATGCTTCCCGAAGCAGAAATTGAGGTCGAAACCCCGTACTTCAGCGGGAAGGTTACTGCTTTATGCATGACGAGTCCCCTGTATGACCTTGTCATCGGAAACATCGACGGGGCGCGAGGACCGAATGATCCGGAATGTTTGGGAGAAGACCCGAAGATAGAGCCCTCGCCAACCCAGCGACCGCGGGATACAGGGGAGGAGCATCCCGTGACGGATCTCACTAGAGCCCAAGGGGAGGCCGCGGCGCAAGAGACAGTGAGTGAGAAGTCGATCGTGTCGAATAAGTTCACGTGCCGAGCAACCGAACTTACGTCGGCACGACCTCAACCGACCGACAGTGTAAAGGAGACGGAGTTGGCCAGCCGGGCAAGATGTAGAGGCATGATCAAGCGGGTAAATAAACAGACAGGACCCATCGAATGTAATGACGCATTAACGGTGTCGGAAGAGACAACGATGGCTGAGACGACGCCTCAGATATCGTCGTTGGAAAGGGCTCGCCGAAAAAGAACGTGGAAGCACAAGAAGAGATCGAGCGAGCACCGCAAAAAAGGACGCAAGCGCAGCTCGAAACACACAGGATAGGTGCTGAGGTGGAATCAGATTGTGTTTGGCAGGGCTGAGTGACATATGTTGTGTTAATGTTCTTGTTATCCTGTGTCTCAAGTGTATGTCGAGCGAGTCAGTGTTCTGTGCGATGATGTGATGTATAGTGTTGTATAATTGTTGTATAGACAGAACTTTGTACGTTTGTATTGTTTGGAATGTGTGATGAAGTGTTGTAGGCATGTACCTGTGGCTATATTTCATGTGTTGTGGAATTGAACTACAATGTACGATTGTATTGAGCGATCTATTGTGAATGTGACGTGACATGAGCGATGGACCATGTTACAGTCTTTGAGTGTGCGGTGACATTTCGTGCTCGTTTGTGTGGTTTTGAATATTATGAGATAATATTCTTAAAGTGTGGGGCAGTGTCACAGAACGAGCGCTAAAAATGAGCGCGCCGCCAAATTCTTGTGACAACGGGCGGGAGAAACGCCGCGAGGTCAAAAGAAAAAAAAGAAAACAAGCATCCAGAGCTCCCCGGGCGCGCGACGCCTCTCCTCTCGGAAGCGGCGAAGCGATGAACCTCCTCACCCTACAGCGGCGGCCGAGCAAGCCCGCGATTTTTTTAGAACGAACGGG
The DNA here is from genome assembly GCA_013436015.1 of Rhipicephalus annulatus. NCBI lineage: Eukaryota > Metazoa > Arthropoda > Arachnida > Ixodida > Ixodidae > Rhipicephalus > Rhipicephalus annulatus. The sequence goes on from WOVY01009376.1 coordinate 1,879,071, forward strand.
GCGGGGTCAGACCGAGTTGAATCATCCTCCGGGGAGGGCAGTCGAACCGTCTCGTGCCTCTCCCCAGCCTTCGCTGCGCATCGCGCCGACGAAATGAGGAGAACGTTCTGGAAGGTGGCGCGGAAGGTATTTAATCGAGCGGCCGAGACGAGAAAGCAGGAGGAGACGGAAGTTAACGCCAGAGCGCGTAGGGATTCCGCCGTGTAGTCGGCGAAGGGTTTTGGTCCGTAGGGACGAAGCCGGAGATGAAGAGGATTTCCACCTGAGGGGTGACGACTCGAGCTACAGGCAAGAGTGTGTGTTTACCGCTATCGAGCGAAGACACGTGGCAACAGCTGCGTGTGTGAAGCCGACGTGTTCCGGCGAAGAAGTTGAAGTTGGAAGAGTGGCCAATTGAAGACGGGAGGTTTCCTGGAAGAGAAACTTCGAGGGCTGCGGAACGACCACAACGCTGGACTTTGAGTGAGTGATTCTCGGAAGAGTATCATCTCGACTTTGGTTCCAAGAACTTTGGACTGAATAGGTTTTCTATCTCTTTAGTCTTTAAGTGTCTTGGTTGTTCAATGCATGCGACTGCATTGTAGTGCGTATTGTTGTCCGTGTCCGTTGTTTCAAGTGTGGCTGATTGTATTGTGTAGTACGTTGATTGATTGGTTTGATTGGTGACATATTGTATGCAACTATTGTGGAGTGTGCACTTTTATGTATTGTTTTCGATCTGCCATTATTGAGAATATAATTTGTTTGTTTATCAACTCTCGGCTCTGACTTGTTCTTTGGGCCACAGCCGGCGTCCGCTGGCGCGCCAAAAAGGACCACTTCTAAATTGTCCACGCTTTCGTGGTGCGGTTCGGGGGGCCGACACTTCGGCTCTTGGAATTAGCCCGGCGATCGCCTCCCTAATAAACGGGACATGTGTGACAATAACCCTAAAGCAGCGTAGAAATGCAGTGTGGGCAGCTCTAGTGAGCACAAGATTTATTGTTCAGCACTGTGGCAAACAGCGCAAGAATAAGGAGCATAAAGCTGAAAAAATATACGACAAATTATATATATCGATTCGCACCATCAGTTCATTTCTTTACATTGACATGACTAGGACACACCGAGAAGTTTCTGCAACCAGCGACATGACGCACGACAAGAAATGCACACAATGAAGAAACATGAGTGGTTGTGTTACCATGTAAAATTACGAGCAATATACATAGTCACCATAATTTTTTTTACAAAAATGAAATTCTGTGCATGAAATGTTTCACGCCACAAAACAGATTCATTACATAGCGAAGTATTGTTTATTATCTTTTTTAATTGAAACAGAGATTATCCTGCGCATTACATGCCACATTGTATGCCCCATGTGTTACCCAAAATTTGCGAGAATTACCACATGCAAATTTGGGTTGTTGCAGTGCCATTCACACCTTTCGTATCCGCTAACAACGTCCGCAAATGAAAGGTGCCACTGAAAAGCAAGGAGCAGGCAATGGGAGAGAACGGAATCACTCTGACATGCTTTCAAAGTCATGTCCTACAAAAACTAAATTTATGGTGTTTAAAAGTGCTCAGAGGTCATTATCTACTATTCGCTTAATACAACTTGGTATGCATTTCATTTCTGCTTGTTCTGATGTCGTCTTTCTTGGCATACATCTTGAACCATGCCTTACCTTTCGCAGTCACTTTAACCATCTTAAGCAGAATATGGTATTTAGTATCCGCGCATTAATCAAAGCTCACCCTTTCTTTTCCCGTGAAGCTCTACTGGCGCTGTATTTTGCGTTCATTCATAGTCATATTACTTACGGTGTAGTCTCATGGGGCAACACTTATGCTTGTCATTTAGCATCAATACAGCACATTCGAAATCAGTCAATACGCATTGTCACTTCTAGCTCTTCGCAATCGAACGCCTACACATTACTATGCTCTTACAGTATCTTGCCAGTAAATCTTTTGTTCCGGTTGAAACTAGTGACCTTATTCCACAAATTGCTGTATAATCAACTGGCATTCCCACTTATTGCATCTGATCTTTTGCAGAATAATAATGAGACCAGGTTTGCGGCTGATAAAAATTTCCTTCCGGCCCCGGCTCATACTAATTATGGGCAAAAAACATCCGCCTTCAGTGCGATATCTTTTAGGAATGCTAGAGCATTAAGCGTTGCACTTCATTTCCCTTGTTCAACGACGACGACGAAGTGTATTTCTGCCGAACGCTGCCTATTTCGTTTGGTGTTTTTTGTGTGAATTTACGTTCTATCCGAGGATCATCGCTCTCCTGCGGGCAGCGATGGATCCAGGCCCCACTGTACGCAATCCGGACTTGGCGTCACCTTCGACGTCAACCTCAAGGAAGCGCAACAGCCGGGAGGACGACAGCACCAGTGACAGCACTGAACTGTACACGGGGAGTAGTGAAGACAGCGACGATGATTTCATCCCTGCAGTGAAGCGTAAAGCTAAAAGAAGAATGGTCAGCGCGTCTTCGCCAGCTAGCGTCTCTACCGTGAAGGCGGCATGCAGTTCTGAACGCCGTACCATACTTTTTGTTCCTGTCGACTCTTCGATCAACCTGAAGAACATGAACAGGCAAGTGATATCAGCGCGTCTCGAAGCTATCGTGTCTAATGAGATAAAGGATATTAGACTCAACCCACGGAAGAATATCTTGGCCATAGACGTTGAGCACCCGGCTGCGCTACATACCCCGCGAACTGTCACGGAGCTTGGAGGCATCTATCTCAGAACTTACATTCCGCAGGATAGTGACACGACGACAGGCGTCATTTATGACGTTGATGTTTCCATAACGAACGCAGACCTTCCTGTTCTGATAAAGCCAGCTACTGGGGCAACGGACATATTGCAAGTATACCGGCTTGGCAAATCCCGTTGCATCAAGGTCACCTTGAGAGGTGATTGCATCCCATCACATGTAAAGCTTGGTCATTTTCGTCACGTTGTCCGACCATACATCCCAAGACCACTACAGTGCCACAACTGCCTAAAACTGGGTCATGTTAGTGCTGTGTACAACAACAAGCAAGCATGCCCACGTTGTACCGGACCCCACAAAGCAGAGGCTTGCCAAGCAACTCTCCTAAAATGCAGCAACTGCAACGGGAACCATGAGACCTCGTCCAAAGACTGCCCAGTACTGAAGAAAGAGAGGAGCATTCTGAGACAACTGGTTAAAGACGGATCCTCACGAAAGGAAGCGGTAACGGTTGTTCAACGATGGCGTTCCCGTCGATGGCGGTGCTCGAAGAAAAGAAAAAGCAGTCCTGTGCCGAAGGTGCCTTCACTAACGCCGCCACCGCCACCACTACCGCCGCCACGACCACAGAGACTTCCCCCGCCCCCGCCACCAGGTAGGGTACGCCCAGAGGTGCCGGAAGACACTGTGGCGCTACAGAGAACATCCGGCTCTGACTGGCCCACTTTACCGCGGGTACACGTGTCTACGGAACCACAATATGGACAGTCAACAACGAATATGCCCCCAGCAGGCAGTCTGTCCGCCCAACAGGTACAAGTATTTTTTGTATTGAGGTCGTTCATGAGTGTTATTCGCACTTTATTGGATAGTCTACAGATCCCTGCCGCTAAATGCGCGCTGCAAATCTTGGACACACTAGAACCTGTTCTTGCCGGACTTCAGTAACAAGATGGCGCACCATAGACCGCATCAGCCTTTCCGAGAAACAGTCAAGCGTGCTTCCATAATTCAGTGGAACGCAAGAGATCTACAGTCAAGAATGCCTGAGTTCAGACAAATCATTTTCGAAAATAAGTTTTCCATCATCATCATTTGTGAACCGCATTTTTCAAAAATACCTCGTCCTTCGGGCTATGAATCGTTCGTTTCTTCATCGTGCATTGAGCGAAGCCAAGTTGTTGTGTACATCTGTAAAGAACTCACTTACGTTCTCCTAAGAGTAGAGTCTCACAATGGAAATCACTACGTGTGTCTATATGTTGAAAAAGAAGAAGTTGTCGTTTACGCTGATAGGCGCATATATAGCGCCGTCAGGTCGACTAGATGAACAGATTCTGAATGGTATTTTTGCAATGACTCCAGCACCTTGGATATTGATGGGTGACTTCAATGCCCATCATCCATTGTGGGGAAGCATCAGGACAAATCGAAAAGACACGGATTTAGTTGATCTCGCATCAGAGCACGGGCTTCAGGTGCTGAACGACGGCAGCCCTACTTATCTCCGAGGAGTAACTTACAGCAGTTGCCTGGACTTGACATTAGTGTCGCATAGCATTGTCACGAAAGTCCAATGGTTCACAGATATTGAAACACATGGCAGCGACCATATCCCCACGTACGTGACAGTCAGAGGTTTGGACGATTCTCCTTCCCCTGGACATTCAAGATTTATTGACTGGGAAGATTTTCAGATATCAGTAAAGAGCAAGTGCATGCACGAACCACCGGAATCCATTGAAGAAGTGATTAGTTGTGCAATGAAGACTTCCACGAAGATATGTTCGAAAGAATCGAGACGCACGGCACTCGACCAAGAGTTGGAACAACTTCGATCGGTCCGCCGACGTACCGAAAGACAATATAGACGCACGAAATCTATCTCTGACCTCAGAGAATCCAGACGCATTCAGAAAAAATCTAGCGTAGAATGAACAAACTTCATGAACAACGGTGGTCTAGCGAGTCACAACGGTTTTTGTGACTCGCTAGACCCTCGAAAGCCCTTGTCTCCCGTATGGAGGACTCTTCGAGGTATTCACTCGCATCCGCAAGAGCGTCACCCCTTTGCCGCTCTGGCGCTACATCAACGTCGCTCACAGCTTGATGTTTCTGGGGAATTTTGTGTAAAGATCACCGGCGACATCTCTATACCGATTGATCTATTGCCACAGGATGTTCAAGTCGCACGAGATCAGCAAATGGAGGTTGCATTCACCATGGAAGAACTTCATGCGGCAGTTGAACACATGCAGACGCTCATCGTCCCCAGGTCCGGATGGAGTGACCTATACTGCCCTACGTCACCTAGGCCCGAAGGCACAGCGCTGTCTCCTGGACATTTTCAATGAGTCTTGGCATGATAGAATGGTGCCTGATGAGTGGAAGTGTAGTCGCCTGGTGCCTTTGCTGAAGCCCGAAAAGTCTCCATTCGATTTGGCATCATACCGGCCTATAGCACTAGCAAGCTGCGTTGGCAAGGTCATGGAGAGGATGCTGCTTACACGCATGGAATGGTACCTGGAACATTATAACATCTATCCTGATGGTATGGCTGGTTTTCGACGAGGTCGGTCCTCAGTTGATAGCGTTATTGACTTAGTGACCGCTGTTCAGCATCAAAAAGCTCAGAAGCGGCTGTCGGTAGCTCTGTTTTTAGACGTGAAGGGTGCCTATGACAACGTGACCCACGAGGCTGTTCTCAATGCTCTTGAAGCAGCTGAACTTGGAGGTCATGTCTTTCGATGGGTAAGAAGCTACCTCACAAAGAGATTCATGTTCGTTTTAACTGAAGATGGGTCTACGAATAAGTATTTCACAAGTCGTGGGGTGCCACAAGGCGGTGTTTTGAGCCCAACACTTTTCAACCTGGTTCTCGTGGGGCTCACCGAAATGCTGCCGCAGACGACTTATATATCTCTCTACGCTGACGATATCTGCATTGGGGCGTCTGGCGTGACACGGCCTCAAGTGCGCGCAAGAATACAGAAAGCGGCGACAACGACATCGACATACGTTCGCCAGCAAGGTTTGACTATCGCCACAGAAAAATGCGCAGCGGTGGCGTTTACACGCAAACCGATGTCTTTCTACTCATTGTGCATCGATGGCAGATCAATCCCATATAAGAGCACTCATAGATTCTTAGGCGTCATCGTAGATCGTGACCTAACCTGGAGCCCACATGTCACATACCTGAAGAAAAAACTCTTTGGCATTGAGAATGTATTCAAGTTCGTCGCCGGAAAATCATGGGGCCCATCCGCGCACTCTATGTGGCAGCTTTACACAGCCGTCTTTCTCGGAACTCTCCGGTAGAGCCTTCCTGTCCTGTCCAACACGTGCAAGACTAACATCCGTGCACTGCAAAGCGTACAAGCCCAAGCACTTCGGACATGCCTTGGCCTTCCAAGATGCTCATCGACAGTGTCAACTATTGTTATTGCACAAGAACAACCGGTCACAACGCACATCATTGTCGAGACGCTGAGAGTGCACATTCGGCATTTATCACGGCTACCGTCACATCATTTAGCGTGTTTGACAGCTCGGAGGCCCCATTCTTCGTACTGCGGTATCGTGACAAAACATCAGGACATACTACCGCCTGGCTTCAAACTTGCGATGCATCCAGCAACTGCGCCATGGAGTCTTCGTCAACCTGACGTGCGCTTATTAGTTCCTGGAATCTTTAAGAAGGCACGCATGTCAACGCTCGCCCTGAAGCAATTGACTTTGCGTCTGTTGGACGAAAGGTACTTCGACCGCATACATGTTTACACCGATGGCTCCACTAATTCCAACAGCTCCACAGGAGCAGTGGTTGTTCCATCTGAAAATGTGTTGCTTCAGTACAAGTTTTCTCACACCACGACGTCGACAGCACCAGAGCTCGCAGCACTTCAAGGTGCAGTAATGTACATTCTTCGCCAGCAACCTAACCAATGGGCCATCTTTTGCGACTCCAGGTCAGCCTTACAGTCACTACGGTTTGTTATGCAGCACGGGTTGCATGAACAATCAGTATATCAGATAAGGCACGACTACCACGAAGCGCTCGCGGAAGGTCACGATATTGTATTTCAGTTGTTGCTGAGTCATTGCGGAAGCGTCGGCAATGACCGCGCGGATGAAGCTGCTCGATCGGCTCATGACCAAGACCAGCGCACGCCCATACCACTCTTGAGAACGGACGCTGCAAGGCTACTACAATCACTTGCTCGCCGTATATCTCTCCTACAATGGAATACGCAGGGTTTCTCCAACATGCACCTGTATTCGATCGACCCAAACTTGCAACTTCGTTTGCCACCCGGGCTCCCACGATGCGCTGAAACTTTACTGTGTCGCATGAGGTTGGGCGTGGCATTTACGAATTCGTACTCTCGTCTCCTTGGAATGGCGAGCACTGCGGCATGCAACATCTGCGCCTGCGAGGAAACACTTGAGCACATTCTATGTCATTGCCCAGCATACCAGACCGAACGACGTATTATGGAAGCCAAGCTCTGTCAGCTGGATTCACGGCCGCTTACAGAAGAGAAGATCCTGGGACCTTCGCCGACGGCTTCCCATACGCGCAAAGCCACGAAAGCACTCTTGTACGTTTTAAGGACCACCAAACTTCACGATTGCTTGTGAAAGAACTGTGCGAGGCCGTGCTGTGTAGTCTCGAGCTGGCTATTTATGCTTCTCTTTCTTACTCCTCTTCTTTTCTGTCTCTTTCCGTTCTATTATTCTCCTTTTCCCCCACCCCAAGTGTAGGGTAGCCAACCAAGCCAAGCTTGGTTAACCTCCCAGCCTTTCCTCTCTATTTATCTCTCTCTCTCTTCCCTTGTTCAAAAAGTTCGTCAAAAATGATTTTCTCAAATAACCATACCTTTGAACGTATACCTGTTTGACTCGTTTGTTCTTCGGTTCTTTTTATACCATGTTGCGTGTTTTGGCTTGATTTTTGTTGTAAAAGTGTATTTTGATGTCCGTATATTGTAAGAATTTTCTCTTGCTCTGTATAAATTTTACTGTCATTTTGTATTGACAAACCGAGGGTCCCGCTAAAATCTCTGGCTCTGGTACCTTCGTCTGTATAACCTAGATTTTGTAACTTGTGTTTGGAAATAATAAAACTTGAAACTTGAAAGTGATTTTCAGCAATATGTCGTATATACAGTTGAACTTGCCTCCTTACAGCTGGACGAAAAGTAGCACGTACTTACTTTACCAAAACCGTCTCTTTTACCACCCGCCAGGGTGGTCCAGTGGTAATGGTGCTACATTGCTGACCCACAGGTAGCGGGATCGAATAGCGGTCGTATTTTTGATATAGGCGAAAATGCTTGAGGCCCGTGAACTTTGATTTAGGTGCATCCTAATGAACCATAGTAAAGTTCCTGGAGCACCTTAATACAACGTTTCCCGTAGTCATAACGTGGTTTTTGCATGTTAAACCCCATGAACTAATTATTAACATAAATGTTTTTACTGTTGTTCAGAACATGTCTATTCAAAAATAACCTCAGTTGACTTTCATCTTTGATTTAGCTGGCGCTTACGGTTGATATTACACACACATTTTGCTGAAGCCGTCTACGTTCCCGGTAAAGAACAGGGAGGAAGTCGTCCGGGTGGACTTCTATTTCACGGTGGATGGTCAGAGAGCGATGCCAAACAACCTTTCATTTGTTGTTCTAGCTCCCGTAATCCGTAATCATGTTGTCCCGCAATCTTGTATCTTCAGAACTTCACGGAAATACAAGAACTATTAAAAAACGCAAAAACCCCAAAGAAACTGAAATCTACATTCAGAACGATTACTCCCGTTGCACACTGCGTTGACGTAAACTGCTGTGGTAAAGTGGAAAAATTGACAAAGCAAATGACAAAAAGCCATACCTTGTACACGATAAGTTACGAATCAATGACGACACTTTTATGTGGGACGATAGCAAGAGCATGCGCGTGAAAGTTTTAACCGTTCCAAAGCCGTCATCAGTTTCAATCGCAGTTAGTGCATGACAAGCCCCTCGCCGATGTAATCAAAATTTGCACCTCGTTAATATTAATGCTCAAAGCATTGTTAACCAAACTGTAAAACTCGAAAGTATATTGTTAACCTACACACCCCACATCACCGTCCTTACGGAAACTTGGTTAAGCGATAATCATTCTGATGAAGATATAGTACCGGAAAGCTACAAAATAATAAGACGAGATAGACCGAATCACGGTGGTGGCGTCGCTGTTGTCTTGAATATTCACACAACCGCTATTATTTTGGATCAAATAGAAGATAATGAAAGCTTATGCCTACAGTTTAACGTCTTCGGAAATACAATGACCTTAATTGCCATTTACCGTCCCCCGTCTTCAGAAGTAGAATTTTTAACCAAGCTTTATGATTATTCACTCAAACATTCCAAAAACCACTTGATTATTTCCGGTGATTTTGATCTCCCGAACATCAACTGGGATAAGTTACGCTCTCTATGTTTTAGAGATCAAGTTGTTTTTGATATTATGTAGGCGTGCGATCTTGATCAAGCAGTAGGAACTCCAACACGCGTTCAGGACAATCCGGCATCCATTCTTGATCTCGTTTTTCATAGTAAAAGTTTCTCTAATGTATATGTATCTGCAGAAGACGGTCTGTCCGACCATAAGCTTGTCTTTTTAGGGGCGAAGCTCCTTATAACGGCACCCGTTCGTCCCTCGTAGCCGTTGTAGTAGTGTGTAACAAGTATAACATTTTGACCTCCAAGGTGGGGCTGGTGAGAGGTTTCTGCTGTGCGTTGTTGGACAATAAAAAATAGTGCTCGATGTGCATGCCAATGGCTGCTAATGGGGAATGAAAGACAGGAGCATTCGGCTTTTACTTAACGCGCATGCTGTGATTTTCATTATCAGCCATTGGCATGTACATTGAGCACTATCTGACAAGAAAGGGTTGCTACGTTATACTCGCTGGGTGTAACCTCCTTAGTTTTAGAAAGGTTTAGCGAGCGTTGAGCCGCAGTGCCATGAATACAGTAAACTAGTGTATACCATAAGCTCGAGGTGGTTGAAGGTGGGAAGTAGATACGAAGCGCAAGCCGTAAGAAAGTGTGCATGTGCCTCCTCTCGTTCAGTCTTGGAATGTCCGCTGGATGGCGGTGCTTCTATATGAGGAATATATGATGAAAAGATGCGAAATGATGGTATTTGGAGTGTTGAATAGGCTGGACGAACAGATACACAGACATATGCATGGACGGACGCACGGATGTCTGCACGGACGGATGGACGCATGGACGAACGCAGGAGCAGATGCATGGACGAAAGCATGGACAGACGCACAGATGAACGGGCGGACGCCCGAACAGACGCACGCACGAACGGGCGGATGGACGCACGGGCGGCCACACAGACGCACGCATGGATGGACGGAAGCAAGAACGAATGGACGGATGGATGCTTCGCCCCACTATCCATCGTTCACTCCGTGGATATGCTGCCATTTTTTCTCATGTTCTGTAGTAGATTTATCTGATCAGGTACCCTTACAGCAAAAAATGTTCAAAGACTTTATACTCGGAGACAGGTTTTCTTGACATTGGAGCGAAGGCTACGGAGGCGGGGCCTCCGCACATTTGTGTTACTACGCAAGTAGTCCGGTAGCTTGCAGCTGATTTCGGTTCCAGTTTCGGTTTTCGCTTGCTCGCTGCGCTAGTGTGTTTATTATAGCAAAATGTATGCATGCAAAATGGGAACGTCAGAGTTAAACTTTGATGAGAGTGCATACATGCAGCTAGTTACTGTGCTATTTATATACTAATACATATATTTTCCGTTGTTCAGAACGTTTTCCCAGTATTATTCAGCCTTTATAACAGTGAAGTTTAGGTTCCGTGTTCAGCCCAGTATATACGGGTACGCGCCACACGTGATCGAATGGTAACGTTTACGGTATTGAGCCCTAATACAGGCGAAATGGAAGGCCGGTTGCGGCACGATCCGGCCACGGGCCTGTCTTGTTTCAGTTTTGCTGTATTCTGTTTACGCCCTCAAAGCCTGTCAGCAATGATCAGCGCAGACTGCGCCTCAGTGTTCGAGAAGCCTCACAATTGTTGTAGATCGTTGTTAAGATTGAGCGCAAAACGCGAACAGTGAAGCTTATTTCAGAGCTTGCGCGGCCACCAGTGATAAGGCTGGAAAGTTCGATGCGTGATGTATAAAAGACGGCGCGTCCCAACGATGAGCAGCTTTTCCACGGCCGATGCTGTGCTCGCCGCTGCAAGAGCAAGCAGGAGACGCAGCCAGGCGTGCGGAAAACGTGGTGCCGTTCAAGAAATAAAAAAGAAAAAAATTGCCCGCAGCTTTCCCTCGCGGGAACACTGAGGAGGATGCGGAGCATATAATTGGTTAACGGGGTGTTAAGTGCGACTTACCTGGGTCGATGGCTAAATTGGTTAACGCGGTTGTGAAATGGGGTGTTAAATTGCGACTTACTTGGGTGGATGGCTAAATTGGTTAACGTGGTTGTAGGAGGGGGTGTTAAATGAGTGAACACGTACACACGTATGCGAAAGGGCGGCGCCGGTCGAATGGACGTCGATCATTGTGTTTGTGGATTCGTTGGAATTCATTTCACCGCGACCTTGGACGTCGACGCGCCGTACAAACCAACGGACGAGCGGCAACTGAGCGAGCGAGCGCCGACATTGAGTATATATACAGCGCGACGGCGCATGCGCTGTCAGCTGTCGAATGTTCTCGAAGGAGAAGCGCGCGCGGCACAGATGGTGGGCGACGGCGCGACGGCGCATGCGCGCGCGTCAGCTGTCGAATGTTCGAGAAGCGGTGCGGACGGCGCGGACGGCGCACTACAAGGCGCGAGTATAAGATGCTTCCGCATCTAAAAAAATAGGGCGCACGATAACTTTTTTTCCATGAACAGCGTGCCATACTTGTTCTATCCTTACAATGAAAAAGTTTCATTTATTCGGGCCAAGTAGCTATTAGAATCAGAAAATAAAATAGGTACTATTTTCTGGCGCGCGCGCATGCAGGCGGTTCGGCTCTATAGCTTCCATAGTGCTGTCAAGAAAAGCTGTCGCCGAGTATAGTAGGGCTAACTATGAATCTATTCTCGACTATCTTGATTTGTCTTTCGACGGATTTTCAAACAACGATGATAACTTTCTGCGGAAAAAGTTCCGGTTGCTGTGTGAGTTTTTCCTCGAAAACTTCATTCCAAACAAAGCTAAAAAGTCAAACCACAGAAACCCTTGAATAAGCAGAGAAATTATTCAATTAACGCGCAAGGTTAAGAAAACGAAAAGCCAGCAGCCGAAAGGCCTGCTGCGTCAAAAGTTGAAAGATACACTTGCTGATAATATACGCGCAGCTAAACTCCATTACTTCTCGGTGACCCTGCCACAGTTCCTAAAAAGCGATCCGTCATAATTCTGGCGCAAACTTCAGCCTAACAAACAAAAACCACTCGAATGTGTTAAGCTCGGAGATGAGTGTGCCAATTCAAAGGATAACTGTATTAAGGTTGATCCAGATCTCACAACATTTCAAGGCGTATTTTCCATGCTTTTTATTATCAAATCTAAATCGTCGTGTGGCCCAGACAACATTCCTAATGTATTTCTTGGCCGCTACGCCGAGTCACTCACAGGTTTCCTGGTTGTAATTTTTCGCTCGTCCTTGTCGCAATGCATTGTCCAGAAAGATTGGACCATCGCCCGGGTGGTCCCTGCGTTTAAAAAAGGAGGTAATGCCATCATAACAAACTCTAGGCATATATCACTAACCGTGTCGTGTTGTAAACTCACGGAGCACATTATTTCGAACTCCATTTGAACTTTTTAGATGAGCGTAATATTCTGTCATCATTTTAGCATGGGTTTCGTAAGGGCCTTCCTACCACTACTCAGCTTATTACTTCTAATCATTCCTTCTCTGCTGTAATTCTCAAATCAGGCCAAACCGATGTAGTTTTCATAGACTTCAGCAAAGCCTTCGACAGAATTTTCCATTCAAAGTTAATTTTGAAGCTTAATTTACTGGGTCTTCTATCTACAATCGTGAACTGGATAAAATTTCACCTGCATTACCGCGTTCAATTTGTAGATATAAATGGTTCTCATTCAGACTTCCTTCCAGCTAATTCCGGCGTCCCCCAAGGAAGTGTTCTGGGACCGTTACTTTTCCTGATTTATATTAACGATGTAGTATCATGTGTTGAAAAAGGCGTTGAAATACGATTATTTGCAGATGATTGTTTGTTATCCAGCACAATTAATTCTTCTAATGATCAGCCAATTCTAAACGATAGCTTTGACGCAATAAGCAATTTGTGCAACCTTTGGGACATGAAACTAAATACTGAGAAAACTGTATTTATGCGTATTACTAACAAAAGCAACCATATGAAAATCGGTACACAATCAATGGTCTTCCTATCTCGTGAACTGATAGCTTTAAATATCTTGGCGTTACAATTACTAGTGATCTAACATGATCCTCCCACATTCTTAAGGAATGTGCCTCAGCACGACGAAAACTAGGCCTACTAAGACATAAACCGAAAAATTCGCCGGCGAACATAAAGCTTCTTGCGTATAACTCAATAGTACGATGATGCCTTCGATACGCATGCATAGTCTGGGATCCACATACTAAAAAAGACATTGCAAATCTCGAAAAAAATCTGAAGATTAGCCGTCTGCTTCATTTACAACCAATACCGCGTCATGACTCCACGACAGAACTAATGAAAATGAATAAAATACCTACTTTGGAATCTGGACACAAAATGAATAGGCTAAAATTTCTTTTCCAATTATCACACGAGAATATCAGACTCGAAACATCAGCCTTCCTGACTCCGTTATCATCGCGTCCCACCAAGAATTACCATTCTGCAATGTTCACGCCTATCACAGCGCGTACAAACAATATTAAGTATTCCTTTTCTCCTCGCACTATAACTGACTGGAATAACGTTCCACACGAAATTCTTTCATCCGATAATGTGTGCTGAAATCTCTTTATCAAATGTTTGGCATGTAAATTTTGTATAATTATTTCCCAGTGTTTTTCGAAATAATTTGTATTGTCCTGTTTGTTGTTTTTACCTCGCTAAAGATTGTATAAATGATTTAACGGCTCTGTAACACCCCCCCCCCCACCTCCTGCTTGGGCCCAATTGTGGCCTGCAGTATTAATAAATAAATAAATATTAAATAAAAGTACCTCTCAGATACAACTTTAGGCGTCTCAGCGATGAAAAAAAAAACGCTCTGCTTCAGCTGTGCTCACCGGCAGAGTTGCCGGAATCTTTATAAAATGGTGCACATTTGGGAAGAATACCTACGGGCAATTGGCAACCGCTTGCATCGCATACATGCTCAGAGTTTCTCGCTTTTCTCGCCTTCATTTCGCAGCCCATACTGCTGACTCTCTTTGCAATGCCAAAGTTGAGATAATGTTCGAGTACACGTCAGCTAACTTCTCGGCAGTGGGAGGAGTAACAGGTTCGAGAATATTCTCTGGCAGAAGCGAAGAAAGCATCTTCAAGGTGTGCCGATGCCTTTTAAAGCACTCATTGAAGTGGTCTAGTAAATAGTCCATAAAAGGCCAGAAATACTGAAAGCCTAAAGTGCTCTTCCACGTCAGCCACTGGTAAGCTGCCTGCCCGTGACAAGCGGCATTCTCATTTTCGCCAGTTGTCAAGTTTGCACTGGGAGCAGCGTCGCTTTTCGGGAAATAATCAAGCGTTATACCGTACAGCGTTTCAGCGTGACCATCGAGTCTCATGGAAGGACGCTGATCGACCCAGGACACGAACTACCAAGCAATACGTGTAGGCAGCGTACTTCAAGGGTGTGACTTCGCATCGCTGGGAAGCAAGGAGCTCAGCAATGTTCGGGCAGTGACCCTCAATGCGAGAAACGAAAACTTTAGAGACGATACATGTCGTCTGGTAAAGTTCCGCCTTAAACAGTAGCGCTCGTTTCTCGCCTGGCGGAAAACTCCAGGTGGTCAAAATTTCCGGAACCCTCCACTACGGCGTCTCTCATAATCAAATGGTGGTTTTGGGACGTTAAACCCCATAAATCAATCAATCTCGCCTGGCGGAAAGATTCGTGGGCATACATTTCCCCTATTTCCCTTCAGGGGCCGGTAACGTCGCGCTCGCCCAGTATTTTACTCTGCGTGCGAGATGACTCACGTTTGTGATTGCGCCCATATGAAAGGCTGGTAGTTTTTGTCGTGTTGTGATGAAATACCAGAAACGTGGATGAACGCGAATTTGGTGATGACAGTAGTGAAATTTCAGCGACTCACATCTGAATGTCCGAAACAGGCAACCAACAGGCATAGATGGTGCACAGTAGAGCGTAAGTAAAATCGGGTTGGATGCGCTGGCAGTTCTCGTCAGAGCACGCGTTTTGAGAAATGGATTATGGTGCACTATGCTCTGAGCAACTCCGGAGTTCATTCCTTCGTCACTAATGAACCGTTCTCTCAAGATTTTGTGTGGTTCGACGCTGCTCCTGTTCACGCTAGTGTAAGTGCTGAAACATGAATGCACGTATGCTGGGTGGTGAAATAGTCTGTACAGTTCTGATTCTGTTCAGGTAAAGAGAGAAGGCAGCACGCTTGAAAACAATGGAAGACACCTTGCCGGAACGCTATCATTTAAGGAAGCCGATTGAAGAAAGCTACAAAAAATGAGAACATAACGCGTTTTTTTTTGGCGCGTATTTAATTTTTTTAACCTATATACGCAGTTACCAAGCTAGTTTTTTTGTGAGTTGGTATATTCCGGTGCAATGTGCACTTTTGATGGAGACATCTACATAGAAGTGACATGTGGTCCATACATATCGCTTTTATCTGTGCCAACACATCTAGATCATCAGGGTTTCTACGCCAAAATCTATGGTGCTGCCTCCGATATGTAAACTGGCTTATCTTGCTCTCATCCGTGCTGAACTTGAGTTCGCATCCTTCATTTGATCACCATATCAGCAATACCTATTTAATAGATAGGTTAACGAAACAGAGCTATAGTCGATTCATAGCTCGTAATCACAGCCACCAGCCCAGCGTAACACAGATTAAACATAGTTATGCACTCGAGCCACTGAAAATTCACCGGGACATTTTACTTTTATCACTATTCCACAAACTCATACACACCAGCATGCTGCCATCTGTTCGCCTTGATCTCGCACATCGAACTTCAAGCAGACTACATAAAAGCGTGAGCTTATCACACATGTACGGCAATACTAACGCTTTCAACCAGTCGGCTTTTCCACGAGCTATTCATTTGTTGAATGATTTGCCAGATGATCTTGCGTTAGAGCAAGACCACACATAAAGTTCTGTCATACTCTTAAAAAGTACTTATGCACCAAAAACTGCCGTATCATATCTTCATAATCATCTGTGCCAATAGGACTGTTGCCGATGGGTCATTTTATTCTCACTTTTCCAGCTTTTTTTCTTTTTTTGCATTCTGTATACTTTCATTTACAGTGAACTCTTTTGTCAATGCTCTTTTTTGCCCTATTGCTAGTTCGTAGTTACTGTCAAAATATGTTATGTGTTTCATCTTCACATTAACTTACTTTTCTAGTATGTATTGCGCTTACATGTTCATAAGTAGAATGGCATTTTCTATAATAATCAATATTTTGCTATATATATATATATATATATATATATATATATATATATATATATATTCGCAGTTCAATAGACACACGTACAAAGTGATTTAATTAACGTTTCGGCCACGGGTCCGGCCTTCATTATTGTCCTGATGAAGGCCGGAATCGCGGCCGAAACGTCAATAAAGTCACTTCATACGTGTGTCTACTTCACTGCGGGTACTTTTCCCGGACTCAGATACAGTGGTAGCTTTTGGTCAATTTTTTTTTACTTCACTGCATGCATCCAATAATACTTGCGATACGCATTAAGTAATTTTTTTTCTGTAAGATATCCTGCATGCCGCCAACACCATTTTGCACACGTTCTTTTCGGGCAGACATTTAGTTGCACTGTGACTATTGATAGCAATGAAGTACTTCAATCACATTGCTGCGGAGGTCTAGTGGCTAAGGTACTCGGCTGCTAACCTGCAGGTTGCGGGATCAAATCCCGGCTGCGGCGGCTGCATTTCCGATGAAGGCTGAAATATTCTAGGCCCGTGTGCTGATTTTTGGGCGCACGTTAAAAAACCCCACCTGATCTGAATTTTTAGAGCCCACCACTACGGCGTCTACCATAACCATATGGTGATTTCGGGACGTTAAACCCCACATATTTTTCAATCATTCTTACAGTACTTTTACTTACCCTCTTCCGAACCATACGCATGGGGAGAGGGAGAATCTCATGACTTGACATACGCGTGCACCATCTGTTTAAACTACCGCCTATAGTGACGTCACAAAGAAAAGCTCATGCTTGTGCCCCCCGCCCTCCGTCGAGTTGATGTGAGCCGACTCCGCCCCCCCCCCCAAAAAAAAAATTCTGCTACGCTCCTGCTTTCTTGTGTATGCTTCTTTCTGAATTTTTTTCGCTCTGTTCTCTTTTAACGCCTTTCGAACTTTTGCGTTATTCCTTTCTTTCTTTCTAGTTCTCGCTTTTTGTGTCTTTTTTCCTCTTTCATGCTTTCTCAACCTGCACTCGTTCTCTCACCGTTCAGAGTTGTTGCATCCACGTAATAGAAATCGGCGTACGTGTCCTTAAAGCGAGAGGGTGAAGAGCGCGCGTGCCTGTTGATGTTGGTGACAGTTTTCAGGTGTCAGAACGTGGTATATCTGAAAGCGTAAAAGCTATGTCGACAAGAAAAAAAGCAAAAGAAAAGAAAAGCACTGTTCACGTGAAATACATATCAGGATGAAATATCCCACTACGGAAAATTTTCGCCTTCCAGTCACCTTAGGAGAGGTTAAAGTGGATCCTGCGAAATTTATACGTGCCATTACTCGGTCTGTACGCGCGCTAACGCATTTTAAGCGAAGGGCTTGCGAAATAACCGCAGGATTTACTGAACGAATAACAACTTGTTCGTCCTCTCACGAATCGCTAATTTCTCTGCTGTATGTCCCTTTTGCGAAGAAGGAAGGTGTACATTACATTCGGCTGCCTTAGATAGCTTGCAGCGCGGACGTGTGGTATTGCTCTTAACCTCGTGCGCCTGTTATGCTAAGAAAGCTGAGGTTTTTTTTCTTATTTCGTCCTTTTTTATAGCACTTTTATGGCGGTAAGCGGCTGCCGACTCAGCTTGCGTATGAAAGTGGTAGCGGCGGACGCCACCATATTCGAGGTCGAATAAGCAGCACCTCCGAAGGTCGACACGCGTCGGTGATCAAGCACGCGCGTGTGCAAGGTGCGAGGCACGTGCAACGCGTGCACCACTAGCTTGGCTAATGGTTGAAGGCTCTACATAGACCTAAAGATAAACGAATAATAATATTTACAAACAAAAATAAAAAAAATTGCTGCCAGAGTGCCCCGTTGGAAGACATCCAAGGAACGCGAATGAAA
This sequence comes from Rhipicephalus annulatus, assembly GCA_013436015.1. Lineage (NCBI taxonomy): Eukaryota > Metazoa > Arthropoda > Arachnida > Ixodida > Ixodidae > Rhipicephalus > Rhipicephalus annulatus. The sequence goes on from WOVY01009376.1 coordinate 1,897,357, forward strand.
GGCAATAAGCAAACGTAATGTGCACACGTGGCAGCCTTTTCTTTTTTCCTTTTTTCCGCCGCAAGCGATATAAATGTCTACGAGGCATGACGAAGCGAAGCCATTTCCTGTAATTGTTCTCCGAAGACTGCATCGGTGGAATCCGCGACTGGCTTGCGATGAATGTAGTACATCACGGCGATCTTCGCTGCCGAGATGGGAGCACGGATGGGGGCGTTCCGACAACTCAGACGTATAAATTATACAACGGTGCAACGAATACCTTGACCGTGTGTGTCGTATGTGGTTGAAATAGAAAAAGAAAAAAATGTTAGTAGGCCACACATCCTTTTCAGCAAGGTCGAAGGAGCACAGCGTTTATGTTATAACACACAATATCCTACAGTAACCATTGATCAGTTAGCATTGTATGACAACGCTACCAAATATTAGCCAACATTTCGTGATGACACGCTGATGTTACAGCCACTGGCAAAAAACTTTGAGTCCCCGCCAAGACATGGTTCACACGTCTATCTATCTATCTATCTATCTATCTATCTATCTATCTATCTATCTATCTATCTATCTATCTATCTATCTATCTATCTATCTATCTATCTATCTATCTATCTAGCCGCACTGGACGTGACTGCTGCGGATAGTGTGAGCTCGTGCTTTCTCTATCTCTTTCACCCCCTTACTCCCCTCCTTATGCGCTGGGTTGCACATTGGATATAGTATACAGCCTCTCTTACCCGACGTGGTGCTCGACTGTTGAAACGAAGATCGCGGGATCAAATACCACGTGCGGTGGGGTCGTTTTGATGGAGGCGAAATGCTATAGATAATCAAAATTTACCGAAGCTTTCACTACGGCGTCACTCATTAATGAGATCATGAATGTGACATCAAACTCCGACATTAATAGCAAATGAGCGGAAAGGCTAAGACCAGGAAAGAAGACAACCACCCGTTCGTAGCACGACGCCACAAGGAAATCCGTATGGATTTCTCAGAAAGAAAAGCCTCTTAGTTGCCAGAAAATTTGTCCTGCTCCGGGGTTCGAACCCGGGACCAACGACTTTGCGGGGCGGTCGCTCTACCAATTCAGCTAAACCCGAAGCTAGCAATTGACAGCGTCAGGTCGAATTTGTCGACAACTCCAAGCACACAGACACGGGTGTTTCCCTTCTTTCCCTTTCTTATACGGCATTTATTATTTAACGTCCTTTCGTTCCCCCTCTCTCTCTTTTGTTTCGGCACCTAGAAAGGCGTGATCTATTTTAAATTAATCAGGTGGCGTGCGAGCATGTGCGTTTAGTGCTTCATAACAGTGTGCAGACACTCAAAGGTGACTCAACACGTACTTCCTCTCGCGTGCAGCCGTTTACTCTAACTCTATTTGTCTCTATGTTAAACACCTTGTTGCCCAAGGTATATGTGTGATTGCGAATAGAAATGGTATACACGTGCAAAGCACTCAACAATAATGGATGGGAGACCTAAATATCCAGAGTCAATTATTTGTTGATAAAAGTGTGATGATGTAAATGAAATTACATGGAAAGTAATACTTGCCGAAGGGATGGCTCGCAGGTTTGGTATCTTTGTCCACGGGCTGGTTGATTGATATGTGGGGCTTAACGTCCCAAAACCACCATATGATTATGAGAGACGCCGTAGTGGAGGGCTCCGGAAATTTCGACCACCTGGGGTTGTTTAACGTGCACCCAAATTTGTCCACGGGCTGGTGAAGAGCTTGAAAGTTCTCGCTTCAAAGCGGGCTATATAGGTGTAAATAATATATTGCTAAGAAATAGTGGTTAAACATCCTGAATACCTTGTGCTAAACCATTTAACAATGTAGCCTCAGGCGCACAAAGCAATAATGTATCGTGTGCTATTTGCAAGGACTTTATTTACACTACTCATTTTTCCCAAGATGATTACTGTAATTAAAAAGCCAAACAAAGGAAAAAAAAGTAGGAGAACTGAAAATTAGCTCACGCGATCATACCTTAAAATAGGATAAACACTATGCACTGCTTCATGCTGTGAAGAGTGCAGCCGTCATACTTAAGCTTTATTCTTTTGATACGATACTTGGAGCTCGAATAGCATACTGATATTCTTGACATGCCTGCTCATCATCACAGAGCAGATAGAATACGCCTGTTTCTTTATATCACATAAAGCATGATACGACACAAATATTTCAGAACGCTGAGCAGACGTACTACGCTTACACACTCGCGTGCATAAAAAAAAGCCACCTTCTTTATGCAAAATGTAGGCGACCACACTGGGAGCCATGTGTGGCTTATTACAGGCTGTGTTAACTAAGCACACAGAGAGAGACAATTTCTCTGGTCATCATTGCTTTCAGGAACAGAAATATATGATTCTTACAAACGACGGTAACGTAAATCTGCAAAACGCAAGTTCACACGCACAAAGAAAGGTACCTTTTGTCTTCCTAAAAAGGACACAATGCCTGTCGTTGCAGCGTGATATATCGCACAGCATGGGCTACAAATGACAGTGGAAACTCTTAGTTGCGATTACTTTGTGGAAGACTCGTATCAAGTTAAGCTAGACTTTGTAGTAATTAGAAAACACTCAGAGTAGCTCCACTAACTTTCGGCTGATACCAATTATCTGTGAGCTTTAGGCTTCTGAAGCATGCGATAAGAAGGCGCGAGAACCCAGACAGAATTAGCAAGGCCACTCTCGTACACTGTGAAGATCATGTAGATAGTGTTTTGTGTCGTCAGCTTAACAATATTTGTGAGCCCTGGTAATTTATGATATGCACTATCATATCACATTCTCTGGTGTTTGGGCAGACGGGAACAACTCTACGTTCAAATTTTTATTTTCGTGTTGAGAACAAATGAAAACATGCGAACAACAGTTTTGAAAGTAATCTTGACGTGGGAAAGGTGGAGTTTTAACGACAGGTAACGATGCAAAATGACAATCATTCACGTAAAATTTGCTTTAAGCAACAGCGCTGATAGAGACACAGAGCAGAAAGTTCGCCTATCTTTTTGTCTAAACTAGGCACATTGGTTCATTCCTTTGATATGACTTCGTAAGCCAATTCGTTGAAAAAAACAACAAAAAATGTCTGTTTAGCTCGACTGCTATGTGGGAAATTGCTCTGCGTCTCCTATACGTAATACTCCTGAAGTAGATCAGCGCTTTACCTGAGTGCCTTGGTTAAAAAGCTGAACTTGATCCTGTTTACAACACGCATGCCCAGACACCCGCTTTAACCACGCACCTGTAGTTTGATACCAACGACGTGACTCGAACGCGTCTTCGCTGGAGCATGAACGAGAAGTAACGAGGAATTACTGACAGGTGCACATCACTACGAGCACGCGGGCTTGCAGTTTTCGCAGGAACAGGCTTTGACAGAACCCTTGCTCTGGTTGCACGCAAACGTCTCGACGGACAGAGGCTTGAAGACTGCTCCCTCGGGTGTCTTGTGTTCTTTGTCTGTTTGGACGTGCTTGACACTCATGGGTGAGAGTCCACCGTCACTGGGAGACGCTCCGAGAAAGCCCAACCAACGTTCGGCCGTGCAGTTGGTGTGCCAGCGACCGCACATGAAGTTGAAGAGGCTGATAGAAGGTATCTTGCTGCGCGAGTCCTTGCACGAGTCGAACATGCCACGCACGAACGCAGGCGTGACGTAGAAGTTGAGCGACGAAACGTAATTCTCCTTGTCCTCGTTAGCCTCGCTCTTCAGCAGCTGCATGAAGTCGGCCTGTCGCGGCGAGCACAGCATGTGACACATGAGCGCACGGAAGTTGCGGCTGCAGGCGGGACAGTTGTCCAGTCCAATGGCCTTGGCCGACTGCAGGTTCTCGGCGAAGTCCTCTGCCTGGCTGCCGTCGCAACACAGCGGCTGAGTCACGTTGCCAAGCACATCACCGCACACCGTCTCCAGGACTCCGCGACTGGCGGCGCTCTCGATCGGCTTCGGTTCGCCGCTGTAGACGCAAGGCGCCCTGGTGCCGTCGGCGTCGCAGATTCCCCGCATCACGCACTTGCCGGTGTCGCCGACGGAGAACACGGTGCTAGCTGCAGTCACGAAGAAGAGAAGTGCGACGAAGGCTTGTCTGTGTGTTGTCTTCATGATTCCCTCTCACTGACTGACTGATTCGGCGTCGAGTTGATGCTGCTACTGCTGCTTACTGGCTGGGCGCGTCGTCTCCCGTTCTGTTTTCGTCTCGGTGCCGTCGACAGCGTCACTGCAACGTAGCAGAGAGGGAAAAAAACAAGAAAGCAATATACATGAAAACGCTGTCTTACACGGCGCGTACACGTCCCGCTCGGCTGATCCCCCCGCTCGCGGATCTCAGCTGCTACGTCGTTGCTTGTTTGCTTTGGCAATCAACCCGTCACACCAGTTGCCGTCGCGGCCACCACCGCTTTCGTTAAAGGGCTGTGAGGATGAAGTTGCAACTACGGCGGCTGCTTTCAGCGAAAGAGAACGCCCGTGGACCATCGCCACCGAGTGATTGCACCCCATCTGGAGAGGAAAAAAACAAAAAGGAGGAGAAATACGCGCCGTTCGGCGCTCACCTCGAAAGGAGCTCCAGTGCGGCGTGGTGTAAGTGCAGCTTGAGGAGTGGCGGAAGCGTGCCGGGCGACCGATACCCGCGTGTTCTGCAAACGAATGCCGTCGGGGGGCCGCGACGGACGAACTGTCTCGGATGGCTGTCGCTCTCTCACCACCGCGATTGATCGAAACCTGAGTAGCGGACCCTTTGATTTCCGCACGATGGCTTATATCGTCACGCGCTCGTGGTGGAAGACAATCGACACCCTTACTCACACTCCTCACTGTCTCCTTTTCCTTGTTTCGTTCACTCATCTGCTCTTTGTCTGTCGCGTGGTTTCTCGCATGACTTCCTATAGAAGTTCGAAGGTTTCTGTGCGTGCGCAAGAACGAGTGTGCGGTGTGTCGACGAACAAAGTCTGGTGTCACAGCTTTTCTTTCAATTCACGGATCTACTAGCGGGCGATGCAGGAAGAAGAGAAAGAGCGAAAGCACATCGTAGTCCTCCGGTTCTGATGTACTCACCTGGCTCGATTACCTCCTCGATGACATAGTAGGCCCCTCGCGTCTAAATTGAGCTCGTCTCTTTTCTTTCCTCTTGGTTCGCGAGTTGCTGCGCGAAAGGATTCGTTGACCCGCTTTGCGACTGAGTAAACAGGAAGCGTTTTCTCGGTTGCGCTGAATGGCTGGCACCGGCGGGAAAGTACGCTTGCGGACGCGACACATTCACCCCGTGTTTTCACCTTGTGACTTAGACGTAAGCGAGTGTCTTCCGGAACTTTTCTCATGCACTGCATTCTTTTCACGCTCTGGGGAAGATATACGCAGTCAAATTTATCGTAAGTATTTCCTTAGTACCCTGATTACTTAACTTTGAGAAGTGTGCAGTAGAAATCGCTGAAGCTTACGTCTATTCTCGCTGAAGGCACGGACGGTGTTAGTCATAGGTCTGCAAACTTACTCACGAGTCGATTCGCCCATACTCTGACAGACCCGCGAGTTTCATCTCGAGGGCGCTTGGCTGAGGGAGGGAATGGAAAAACGTCTATTGCTGAGAAAAGAAAATGAGGAAGTGTTATAAGCTGGTGCGTGGGGCCCCTAGTCCAGGTCTTCACTGGCTTCAACATCCCGCCACGACTGATACAGGAGCGCCACTTGGGCCTCCTTTTCCTTGCTGGCGACCAAGGTCTCCCACTTGTCCGTCCTTAATATTTGCGCCGGAATCTGGGCGTGCTAATTTTGGGAGGCCAGAACTCACATTCCTATTTCATGTGAACAAGTGTTGGCTGTCCTCCACACCAACGGCAAAAACCGACATTTGCGGTTGGGCGGATTACATGTTTTAAACGCAGGTACGAATGTGTATTTGTCTGCAGGCGGCGCCACTCATGCACTTGTTCCTCTCTGTCTCTCAAACACCCACACACACCCACACACACCCACACACACCCACACACCCACACACCCGCACCCCCCCCCCTCCTAAAAACACAGGCACACACACACGCGCGTGCACGCGATCCAATAACGAATTTTAGCTAACGCCTCAATGATAAACGCTCAAGTGACGTGACAGACTGAGCAGTTCTGAGGAAGCGAGATGTTTATTAGGGAATACTCTCTAAGGTCATGAACATCAGCCCAAGCTTACTTCTAGGCAATTCTTGTTGACGAAAATTTCACGAGCATCACATGTTCTTCGAAAAGTTTCATGGGGGCGGAAGGTATGCTAAATAAATAGAATCCTTCAATGATAACGAATAAGCATTTTTAGACTTGCTGTCAAGGTAGTTTCACGCGCAAACACAGAAAAAGCGCAGTTTGCACAATGTGCACGGAAGGCTGGGTCACATCAGAACAGGTCAGTGCCGAGTGATCCCTCGCTTGCCTAGGTTTCTACCCTCTTTACTTGTCGGTTTCTCGCTCCTTGCTATCAGCTATCATCATCATCATCATCATCATCATCATCATCATCGTCGTCGTCGTCGCCGCCGTCGTCGTCATCGTCATAATCATCCTGAGCCTGACTATGCCCACTGACTGAGCCACTGACTGAGCTCATGATCGGCCTACATAAGCACTGGTCTTGTGCTTTCTGTGGCCATGTTATACATGCGATCTTTTGAATGTGGATTATTTCTTAGTCGCACGATGTCGTGCTTCGGCGTCGGTGGTTGCGCCGTCCAAACTCTTACTGTAAAGACTTTGTCTCACTGTGTATGATCACGTCTCGCATCTCGTGCCGCATGCTCACTCCTCGTGCAGCGACGCGCACGCTCGCGTCTCGTACCGGTTCAGGAAGACAGAGAGTTTCCTAAAATTAACTAGAGGGCACTCTTTCGCTACGATCATTCAGAAAACATGGGAATGACGGTTAGTACACGGATTCGCCTAGTCTTCGTACTTGCGAGCGACGAATCGCACTTGTGGCTTCGTTTAGTATTGTTGTGTTGTTTTTTTTTTGAAGAAAAGAACGTTCCCTTTTGAACTTCGTTACCCGATTTGCAATGGTAAGCCTAAAATATTAAGGTGGTGAAGCGTAACCACTGAACATTCGCTCATTTTTTTTTCGTGACAGAACTGCTCCACGCCACACAAACACACATGGAGCCAGAAGTACGAAGACTGGACAAATACGTGTACTACCCATATAGTGAACTAGATTCTCGTTCACTACACCTAACCTTCTTTCCCGTGCTCGCTGAAGCGCCGTGCGTTCCAGCTTTCTTAGACACTAGCGCCAGAGTTCCCTCTAGTGTATATTTAGAAAAATCTATGCAGGAAGCAACTGGCACTCCCCTTCTCCTCTCTTGCCTCGCAAGGCCGACACAAACAGCGTCTGCTAGCAAAAAAAAAAAGAAGAAAAACTGCTCGCGTTGCACAACCCTTCACTGGCCACGCGTATACGCATATGTAAGCACTGGATCGCGCGTTAGAAATTCATTCAAGGACGACTTGACTCTCGCTTGGCATTGAAAGCAACGCTTCTCCTTCAATCAATAAATAAAAATAACAAAGATGAAATAACACTTAAGCATTTCGAAACCATATTCAATTACGCAGCATTCACGTGATACTCCCCTTCCCCTCTGCGACACATTTACTCAAGTTCCCAGTTCTCCCCTTGGGAAGGTGCGGGCAGAATTTTTTAAATCTCATCGGCCCATTTGAATTTCTGTGTCCCCTTGGTGCATTTGACTTCTCTAGAAATCTGGTCAGTTACCCTTAATGACCAGTAGTTATCCAGCCTACGTGCTACGTGTCTAGCCCATGTCCATTTCTTCTTCAGCTAGGGTTTCAACTATGATATCCTGAACCCCGGTTTGTTCCCTGACCCACCCTGCTCGCTTCTTGTCTCTTAAGGTTATACCTATCATTTACTTTTCCATCACTCGCTGCGTCATCCTCGATTTAAGCTGAACCTTCTTTGTAAGCCTCCAAGTTTCTGCTCAGTAGGTAGCTACTGGCAAGATACTGCTGTTATATAAATTACTCTTGGTAGTTATAGGCAGATTACCATTCATATATTTGAGAATGCTTGCCGAAGGTGATCCTCCCTATTTTCTTCTTTTAGTTATTGCACTCTCATGGTTCGGCGCCGCGATTACCACCTGTCCTAAGTAAACATATCCCTTTACAACTTCCAGCGTCTCTCCACCTATTGTAAAATACTGCTTCCTACCGAGACTCTTGCACATTCCTTTAGTTCTCCATATTAATTTTCAGACCTACTCTTATGCTTTCCATGTCCATATCAGTAATCATGAGCTGTAATTCGTCCCAGAGTTATTCATCAAGGCAATGTCATCAGCGAATCGCAGGCTACTACGATACTCTCCATTAACTCTTATCGCTAACCTTCCCAATCCAGGGCCCTGAAAATCTCTTGTAAACACACCGCGAATATAACTGAAGAGATCGTGTCTCCCTCCCTGCCTTACATTATTCTTTATTGGGATTCTGTCGCGGTCTTTATGGAGACTACGGTGGCTGTAGATCCACTGTAGATTTCGTCCAGTATGTTTATGTAGGGTTCGTAAACGCCCTGATTCCGTAGTACCTGTATTGCTGCAAATGTTTCGACTGAGTCAAACACCTTCTCGTAATATATGAATGTTATCTGTAGGGGTTGGTTGTATTCCATGCATTTCTCTACCTGACTGATAGTATGAATATGGCATATATTGTGGAGTAGCCTGTATAAAATCAGGCTTGGTCCGTTGGTTGCTTGAACTCTGATGTCACCTTAATTCTATTAGCTATTGCTTTTTTAAATTGTTTGTAGAGAACTGACAGCAAGCAGATCGGCCTGTAGCTTTTCAAGTTCCTGACATCTCTTTTCTTATGGATTAAAATGATGCTGGCATTCTTCCACGATTTCGGTATACCCTTCCCGTCAAGACGACACTTCGTGGCCAGTTTTCCATCACAATTTCTCCGCCATCTTTTAACAGGCTTTTGGTAGCAGAACGTGTGGCTTGGACTCATCGTATTGTTTGTGTATATACACATACTCATCGTATTGTATATACCAATCAAGAAGGGTGTAAGGCAGGAGGACACAATCTCCCCAATGCTATTTACCGCGTCCTTACAGGAGGTTTTCAGAAGCCTAGAATGGGAACAGTTAGGGATAAGAGTTAATGGAGAATACCTTAGTAACCTGCGCTTCGCCAATGACATTGCATTGCTGAGTAACTCAGGGGACGAATTGCAACTCATGATTACGGAGTTAGACAAGGAGAGCAGAAAGGTGGGTCTTAAAATCAATCTGCAGAAAACGAAAGTAATGCACAACATCCTCGGAAAGGAGCAGCGCTTCGAGATAGGTAGTAGTGCACTTGAAGTTGTAAAATACTATGTCTACTTACGGCAGGTAATAACCGCAGAGCCGAACCACGAGATTGAAGTAACTAGAAGAATAAGAACAGAGTGGAGCACATTCGGCAAGCACTATCAAATTATGACAGGTAGATTGCCACTATCCCTCAAGAGGAAGGTATATAACAGCTGTATCTTGCCGGTACTTAGCTACGGAGCAGAAACCTGGAAACTTACAAAGAGGGTTCAGCTTAAATGGAAGACAACGCAGCGAGCAATGGAAAGAAAAATGGTAGGTGTAACCTTAAGAGACAAGAAGAGAGCAGAATGGATTAGGGGACAAACGGGGGTTAAGGATATTATAGTTGAAATAAAGAAGAGGAACTGGACATGGGCCGGGCATGTAGCTCGTAGACAAGATAACCGCTGGTCATTAAGGGTAACTAACTGGATTCCCAGAGAAGGGGAGCGGGTAAGGAGGAGACAGAAGGTTAGGTGGGCAGGTAAGATTAAGAAGTTTGCGGGTATAAATTGGCAGCAGCAAGCACAGGACCGGGTTAACTGGCGGAAAATGGCAGAGGCCTTTGTCCTGCAGTGGACGTAGTCAGGCTGATGTTGATGATGATGATGAAGATAGTTGTATGTGTGTGGTGCCAAGAGCCGCTGGGGTCCATCAATTCAATCTGATGCTATGCGGTGAGTGATGCGAACACGTCATTACTTTCATACGAAGCTTTTCACCTTTCGCTGCTCTCTAGAATTAGAAATAATTCGCATCTTACCTTTTTATACAGTATTCTACGTTATCAGGCTAGCCGCATGTTAATTACTGGTACGTATATGTAACTTCCGCCTGAGGACCACTACTATTATCTGTTTAATAGATTTTATTTCTACTCCAAAAGACCAACGAAGTAGTATACAACCTTAAAGGCAGCGCCTGTCTAATCTTTAGCAGTTAGAAACTTTTCGTGTTTAATTTTCATGCACACTAACCACCTGCGATGTATACTCAAAGTAACCATCACATAGAAGTAACATATTAGTCCGCAAAACAGGAGCGCACCACTCGAAAGTTGACAAGAAACGTCAAAGTAAGAGAGTGACCACTAAAAAAACTCCGATATTGCGGACACTCTGAAGCCAAAAATCTCAGAATTGAGCGAGGCAGAAAGAAGTTAGGGGAGAAAAAACGCGTGTGAAGTAGGGTCATCAAGAGCACTAAGCCGACCTAAGCTCACAAGGCCAGAAATACGAAACCGCGCCGTTTTAAATGCGAAGCATTTATTAGCGAACTTCAGCGACATTGAGCGTATCTATCTATCTATCTATCTATCTATCTATCTATCTATCTATCTATCTATCTATCTATCTATCTATCTATCTATCTATCTATCTATCTATCTATCTATCTATCTATCTATCTATCTATCTATCTATCTATCTATCTATCTATCTATCTATCTATCTATCTATCTATCTATCTATCTATCTATCTATCTATCTATCTATCTATCTATCTATCTATCTATCTAGCAAGTCACCTACGACTCTTAGCTCTCCTGGGCGTTTGGATAATGGTATCGATACCAAACTTGGTGTGGCATATCATGACTGTATGACAAGCACATCTGACTAGTCTTAACTTGAAAATCATGACATGTATGTCATGAATGTCATGATATACATTTCATGGTATTGTTGCGATTGCGGTGGTTTTGTTCACATGGCATGTTGCAGAGCTGGTACGGTATGACATGATTGCATTGGGAACGCAAGCGACAGACCCTAACGTGAAAATCATGACATGCGTGTCATGTAACAATATGACATGATTGCATTGGGAACGCAAGCGACAGACCCTAACGTGAAAATTATGACATGCGTGTCATGTAACAATATGAGTCCATGCCACGCTGATGATGCGCTCTCCGTCATATCGCTAGCGTCACATATACCAAATTTGGTATTACGTGACGTCAATGGATACGAAGGTATGTGACTGGTGCAAACATGATAATCATGAGACGCGTGTCATGTGAGAACATGACTACAAGCCACAGCCAAGGCGCCAATAGACTTCCACGTGACCCGGTGCACGTGTGCGCCGGCAATCGTTTTGTCGCGTCCCGCCAGCGTTGCCACGCCAGGCGCCGGTCCTGCCTTATACTCGCAGGCGCGCGCTGCTTTGCTTTGGCGCATGTGCGTTTCAGCGCGTTCGGCATCCCTCCGTCCCGAAAAAGAGACAGATGTAGTGCTGTCTGGGTAACGCATTGGCGCCAAATGCAGCATGTCGCATTTCGAGCTGGTTATCGTCGGGCCACGATGACGGACGTTGGTCGCGCCGGTCACGCTTGGCGTCAGACTATAGAGTGCTCGCGTATTGCTAACGTTGCGTCAGTGTACCCAGTATGCACGCGCGTCAACGTCATGTTGGAGTATATTGGGCCCTTCATGATACACTCGAGGCTGATTCGCTAGCTCCACATATACCAAATGTGGTGTTACGTGACGTCAATGGATGACGAATATGACTGGTGCAAACACAATATTCATGACACAGAAATCGTGCATGGCGTAATTTGCCTCCACCTCCTAACGTTGTGGTGATTTGAAAGTGGCATCTCAACCTTCCTCATTCGTGCTTCCCATATCATCGATTCCCATTGTACGTATGATGTGCCAATGTTTTTATTTGTGGAAATATGGGCTTCAAAAAACAGTTGCGAAAAGGCCAAGCGAGCTACGAGTCATGTGAAGTTGAAAGCTGTGAGGCTGTCAGGTGGTATTCTACAGTACTAAGAAAGTACAACAGAACCCCCTACTTAGAGATAGCGCAGTGGCGTAGCATGGAATGAAAAAAATTGGTTCGAATACAGATGCCGGGCCATTCCCAATCGTATACTTAATTAGAATGCGTGATGAATGAATTGTTTAAAAGGAAGATCTGGGGTGCGGCATCACTGGCGACTAGCTGCCGGTAATGCGCTCCCTCACAAGAGCAGGATTGGCCACCCCGGTGCAGTACCTGGCCACAACCTCCCACAAATACTGCAATGAACCCTTGGCCCTCGGTCCCCAGCGGCTGCGAAGCAACTATTCAAGGTGGTCAGGCATGTGACGCAGCGGAGGATGCTAAGAACCCCTGGGCCTGGACAGGCTGCAATTGGAACCTAAAGCTGGTTACCTCAACGCTCGAAGGCTATCTAGTAACGCTAGTCTAGCTGTGATATTCGAGGAATTAAAGGGTGGTAAATCGGATAGAATAGGGCTCAGCGAAGTTTAAAGGACGTATCAGGTTTATACAGTGCTGAAGGACGGACACGTCCTATGCTACCATGGATTAGTTGAGAGCAAAGAACTAGGGGTGGGGTTTCTTACACTTATTGTAGTTATATGATGCTATAACTTTTACTTCTTCACTATCGTCATCGTCAACATCACTATCGTCGTCGTCAACATCATCATCATCACCATCAATTATTAACCTTTGAGGGCCCTGAACATGGCTATACATAAGAAGGGGGAATTTGCATAGGTCATGGGGCGATTGATTAGAAACCACTACATATAACACCTTTTAGAAATGCAGCACATAGAGAAAACAGCAGTACTAATAATCGCTGAAAAAAGCTGTAGACACAAGAATGCAAGAGTGCTAAATTTAAACACTGCGCAATTACAAAGCTATTACAACATAAGCCAGTTGCATAGAGCAATTACAAACGATTGAAACCAGTGTTTACAAACAATTGCAGCAGTTGTAAAATTGCAAAAAATGCATGCAAATTTAAAAGGGAGCAGCTGAACTTATCTAAAAAGAAGCGTGCCTATAGATTGCTTAAATTTTTCTGACTTCATCTCAAAGGAAGTGGCATCAAGAAGGGAATTCCAGTTTTCGATGGCTGCCGGCAGAAATGATTTATTGAATGAAAAAGTCAAACCGTGAAGGTGTTGAACGCTGTTGGAGTTGAACAGGCGGCGAGAAGTTCGAGCGGCTGGGAGCAACAGTGTTTCGTGCAAGTGAGAAAAGTTGTAGTATGATTTGCGGAATAGGACGATTCGGGAGATTCTACTTCTTATTACTAAGGGGGAAGTTTAACAGAATATTTATAGAGCGTTACGATAGCGTGTGAATTATAATTCGATGAAATAAAACAGGCAGCACGACTTTCAACCGTCTCGAGAGAGGCGATCAAGTATTCTTGGTAGGGGCTTCAAATGGCGGAAGCACATTCTTATTTGCTGCTAACAAAGGTTTCATAAGCGATTTTATAACTTCCGGAGGGGACAGACGTAGGATTCTTTTCAAGTAGCCTAAGGTCCTGGACGTATCCGTTAGAATATTTCAGATATATTCAGACCATGACAGCTTGCTGGTAATGAAGACGCCAAGAAATCGGTAAGAGGTTGTATGAGATATAGTTGAAGAAATAAGTGTGTTGATGTATCACGTTAATTTTCTTGCGTGAAACAACCATGCATTTTCATTTTGAGACATTAGTTTCCATTAGCCAACGTGAGCACCATGATATTATTAGGTTTAAATCATGTTTTAATAAAGATAGATAGATTTGTGGGGTTTAACGTCCCAAAACCACCATATGATTATGAGAGACGCCGTAGTGTAGGGCTCCAGTAATTTTGACCGCCTGGGGTTATTTTACGTGCACCCAAATCTGAGTACACGGGCCTACAAATGTTTTAATAAAGACTGGTCTTTACTGTTCGAGATTCGACGATAGACCGTGCAATCGTCCGCAGAGAGGCGAATAGATGACATTATTGCGGATGACAAGTCATTGATAAAAATAGGAAAGAGAAGCGAGCCAAGGACTGACTCCTGATGTACGTCGGAGATAATTTGAGCGTGTCTTGAAAGCTTTCCGCCGATGGCTGTGAACTGGGAACGTGCTGTTAGATAACTTTTTATCCATGATAAAGGAAACGAATCAACATTTAGACAACCGAGTTGAGCCCTGAGACGCCGACGAGCCACGCGATCAAATGACTTTGGAAAATCAATGTAGATAACGTTGGTCTGTAAAGAGCAATTTTTTATTTTTTATTTTAATACATACTGCGGACCACACTTCGGTCCAAGCAGGAGGGCATGGCGTAATACAAAGAGAAATACAATACACGCAAAACAAAAACAAAACAGTGCACAGTTACTCAGTATCGCAAGTACTAGATTCGATTGTCTGGTTCCAGTCTGAAATGGTGCGTGGAAAAAATGAAAATTTGAACGTGTCCGTTTTCGCGAACTACGGAGTTAGTGCATTTGGTTGGTGATCTCTTGTCGGTCTTGTGTTTAATGGAGAAAGGAAAGGGGTTGGATCAAGGGAAAGTTTGCGATTATATAAAAGAGACAGAAAATCAAGGCGGGACTTCTTTCTACGATCCTGAAGGGAAGGAATATTATTAGCTAGCAATTGGTCTGTGGGGGAGTCCATTCGCAAAAACCTAGAATAAACAAACCGAATGGCCTTCCGCTGAATCCTTTCAAGTTTTTTAACGTTTTGTTTAGTATGGTGGTCCCACACGATACTCGCATACTCCAGCTTCGGCCTAACGATAGTGAAATAACTAAGAAGCTTTACGTTTGGAGGGGAATTTCTGAGCTTATATCTTAGGAAGCATAATTTCCGAAAGGCAGACGAGCAAATATTATCTATGTGCATGTTCCATGATAAGTTGTTTGTTAGCGTAACGCCGAGGTACTTATAACTGTCAACCTGTGTGAGAGAAGACGATGCTAATTTATACACGTGTTCACTAGGGTTTTTCTTTCTCGTTACACAGAGATATACACTTTTTTCCAAATTTAATTCCATTCCCCATTCTACACACCACACCCGCACGTTTTCAATGTTTTTCTCGAGTTCGTTCTGATCATTAGTACATGTGACTTCCCGAAACAAAACACAGTGGTCAGCGAACAATCGAATTTGAACAGTAGGGTCAACAACAGTTACTAAATCGTCAATATACAACAAAAAAAGCAATGGTCCCAAAACACTACCTTGTGGAACCCCAGAGGTGACAGGAAGACACCGAGATTCTTCTTCATTAATTTTTACAAGCTGTTGGCGGTTGGATAGGTAGGCTGCAATCCAGGAAACAAAAATATCCGGAATGTGAACGTTTTTAAGTTTTGCTATTAGTTTGTCGTGTGGTACCTTGTCGAAAGCTTTTTTGAAATCTAAAAATATTGCATCAATTTGGCCGTTATTGTCAAGACACGCTGCGAACGAATGAATTATTGTCAGCAATTGGGTTGCCGTGGAATAACCTTTTCTAAAACCATGTTGAAAATTTGTTAGTACGGCATTTTCGTCTAGAAATTCAAAAATCTGTTTGGAAATAATATGTTCAATGATCTTGCAGCATTGAGACGTTAAATATATCGGACGGTAATTTTGAAAGCTGGACCGGTCACCTTTTTTAAAAACGGGAACAATCAGAGCCATCCTCCAGTCACTCGGCAGCTTCCCAGTGGACAAAGAAGTACGAAATATTACTACAAGAAACTTAGCAAGTATTTCGGCATATCTGCGTAAAAAGGCGTTTGGAATCTGGTCTGCACCACATGAAGACTTGGAGGAGGAGGAGGAGGAGGAAGGGAAGAAATGAAAGGCAGGGAGGTCAACCAGACGCACGTCCGGTTGACCTCCCTGCCTTGGTTGAAGACTTGGTTTTCAAATTTAACAGCATAGATAGTACACCAGAGTAAGATACAAAGTCAGCGTCATAAATGCCAGGATCTGATATTAACAGAGGATACGTTTGCGCAGGAGAAAACACACTGTGAAAATAATGATTGAAATATTTAGGAATAATTGCAGGGTCAGAAACGAGGTCCCCATCGATTTTCATTTCCCTTACAGGCTGCCTTTTGTCATTAATGTAATGCCAAAACTTATCAGGATCATTTTTTATGAAGTTTGGTTGGAGGGTTTGAAAGTAGTGGTCCTTTGAGCAGTGCACTGCGTTTTGCAAAGAATTTTTAATCTCAGTGATAACGTCAGACTGCGCCTTCTCCTTTTTTAATCTTTTAAGTTTGCGTTTCAAGTGAACAATATTGCGTGTTATCCAGGGTGTACACTTGTGAATTTTTTTGCGCTTGCTCGGTATAAAGTTATCAAGGCAGTGATGGCACATGTCTTTGAACCGGCCCCATAGGTTGCAAACGTCATCACCATCAAAATTAGCAAGACATATTTCTAGATGGTCAAGTACAGATTTGTCATTAGCTCGAATTAGAGAAGCTTGAATTAGAGTTCATGTCGAGGTCTGCGGCAAATTCGAACAGTTGTGTTTCACATGATAGCCCAGAACGAATGTCATGTTGCTTGTGGAAAAAGAAAGATATGTTATCGAGGTGATTGGCGACGTGGGAATAGATTATGTGCTCCATAAGTTCGCATGAAACGCAGGTCAGTGATATAGGCCAGTAGCTTGACGGGTCAGAGTGATTGCCTTTCTTGAAAATAGGGGCGACCGCCACAGTTTTCCAATCGTCTGGAATTTCACCTTCCGAAAGAAACTGCACAGATATTATCTGCGAAATGCTCCTGGTACCTTTAGGAAACTTCGCAGGAATATGTTCAGGATCCGGAGCACTAGAAGGTTTTAGTTTCCTGATTGAACACGAACTTCCCTCAGCCGTGATAACGACTGCAGATGACATTATACCAACGTCTAGATCAAAAGATGCCCGTATACTATCAGCAGGTTGGGAAGTGAAAACAGATGAGAAGTATGAATTCATTACAGTTGCTCGATGATCAAGTGGGACGTCAGAGCCATCTGGATATACAAGCTTAATGTTGCGGACCAGTGTTTTAGTTTTAAAATGTTCCAAAATATTTTGGCGTAGTACTAATAATTTTTTAATCCTTGTTGAAATTTGCATTTCGACTATACTTCAAAAGACTGACATATTCCCGCAAACAATCAGACTCTATCTTCTACTTAGAAGTAGACGATGATCTTTAAGCAGCATGATACAACCTTTTTTTCTTACGTGAAAGATTCTTAGCGAGTTAGAGTACCAAGGCTTGCTTGCGTCACCTAGAATACTTATTAGAGAGACACGATCATCAATGCGATCTTCGGTTCGAACAGCAATGAGTTGTCGTTGACTGAACTTGATGAACCAGATAGATGAAAACACTCAAAGAAAGATTCTAATTTGCAGATGATAGCAGAAAAGTTCGTCTTGTTATAGCTCCCAATGTTTGTACATGGTCTGTGACATGCACATACGCACAAGGGCTGATTCTGGCGTCATAGTTGTCCGTTGCTGGTGTCCGTAACCACTTCTTTGTGAAATAAAAAAAATCCAAGTAAAAATACCGAGAACAGAATGGGAATCGATCCCACGCCTTGTGCATCGCATTCCAGCACTCTAACACTGAGCCGCGCATGTATTCGAAACTATCGTGCAAATGGACTTGATGCAGGCTTGATGTTGGGTAAAGAATCACGTTAACATGTGCAATAAAGCGTTTAGGTCTTTCAACTAGGCGTCACACAGCGCAAATTGCGCCGGTATTGAGTCGTCGAACGCTCCAACCCAACGCAGAGTTGTGCCAAAAGTGGCCCGTGTTATGTTGTGTTGCATCTTTGGCTGTAATTTTGTGGCTTATACATTGAATTGAGTAGTTTCAGTCTGAAAACAGATTTCATTGTAAATAGAAGGGATAGCGAGGGGGGGCGCACTTGCCGCCTTCCGTCTTGAGAAAGGCATACGGGGATCCCGGTGGGCGGCTTCGTGGCTCCGGTCGGAACCGAGTATTCTGATTGGTTGGACGGGGTTGTGCGTGCCCCATCTTGACTGAGATTAGCAGATGGCTTATACTCTGGTCTCACTACCCAGTGTGTGACAAATCGATAGGCAACAAAAAATATTGCTTCCAAGACTGTTTGAATAAAACTTTTCTCCTCCTCTCTCAAACCTCGCTACAGCAGCCGCGTTTCATGAGGCCAGCCTTTTGTTGGGTTACGCCAGGTTGCATGCTAAAACTACTAAAGCAGTCACTTGCGAGACTTACTTCACTAAACATCTCAACTTGTTCCTATCGCATTCAACGCTTCGACCTTGCGTAGAAACAAGTATGTTTTTAAGGTCAGGCTCACATCGAGTTCAGCATCACTACGTGGTTTCGGTTTGGGTTCCGTGCAACACGCTGTATTCGGCATTCCTTCTCAAAAGCCCTCCAATGGAACTCTTATGTTTATGGCAAATTTATTGCCCTGTCGCGGTGGTCTAGTCGCCAAGGTACTTGGCTGCTGACCTGCAGGTCACGGGAATGAATCCCGGCTGCGACAGCTGCATTTCTGATGGAGGAGGAAATGGTGTAGGCCCGTGTGCTCACATTTGGGTGCACGTTAAAGAACGGCAGGTGGTTGAAATTTACGGAGCCCTCCACTAATGCGTATCGCGTCCCCCATAATCATATGGTGGTTTTGGCAAGTTAAACCCCACGTATTAGAAATATCAGAAATTAATTATATCAGTTTTCTTACTTGGTGTACGTGATACTATTCAAGGGCATAGACTTTCTCACGTCCACAAAGACGCAATAAATGCAAATAATGTTGGACATTATTGGTATAAATAATTGTAGAAACCACAATCTGCAATAAAGGAATTTTAGGGGTGGCCGTTTGAAGAAAGCTTAATTTAGGACTAATGAAGTCAGTCGACCTTGCGCTAAGGCAACGTGAAACTTTCGTGTTGTGAACTGTTAGAGCGCGTTTGAAGGGCTTTAGATTTATGTGTTGATATGGACAAGCTAAACAAATTTTCGTTGCAGTAAAGTGCTTCGCGCTCAAGTGCTTCGCGCTTCATGATGTTTTGCTGAATGCGCCTTGTAGTCACCTAACTTTGTTACTGAATGTCATGAAATATGGTGGAGAGAAACTACTTTGAGGTACTGTAACAATACAGAAGACAATTCCTGTATCTCTTATAGTTCGTTTAGAAAAAAAAATTGAATCGAAAACTGGTTATTTCTTCTGCTGTTCAATAACAACGTTCCCAACATGTCTTAATGTTGGCTTCAAGACTGCTTAAAGTGATGAAACTAAGAGTTTATTAATGTGAAAAAACCACAGAAGAGATGAGTGTTGATGAATATAAATAATCGCCAGTTTGGGTCTTGAATGTCTCATGCTCCAACAGTCACCGTATCATTGATTTCTGTAAATGAAGCAAAACAAAAAGGCGTAATTAGCACACACCGGAAAGACAAATACAAATTTAAAAAAGTGGGTATGTCTTTGTCGAAGACATTAAGACGAAGAAAGTGGGAAGTACATTATAAGACGTTATAGGTTTACGATAATGGCTCGCGAAATGGGTGCTCACTGATGTTGAATTGACTACAACGTAGATTTCGAAACAATGAGCACAATTAAAAGCGAGTTTTAAAGCTTGTGATAAACTAGCGCTGTGTCTGTGTGTTGTTCTGCTCTCAGTCTGGCTCCTACAGTGCGCTAAAAAAGAATATGAATGGTCAACACGTCAAGCCTGTGCTCTGTCAAGGAAGCCAAAGAACTCTCCTAAATGACGTATACCCGACCTCGACTTGTTAACGAGTGTGCAAATGTATATCTGCAAGGGCATCTCCACTGTGCTTTTTAGTTAACCCTCCTATCAGGGTCAATGTCCTTGGCTCAGATTTCCGATCTACCTAGAGTAGTTCAATGACGTGAAGCAAGCTTAGTGTGCGATAATTTATGGTTTGGGTAGGCTTGAATAGGTTATTAAAAAAGTTCGTTTTTCGGGGGGTGTTTTATTTTGATTCGTTATCGCAGCAATACACATCAAACTCTGCGCGTGAAGAGCCTTATTTGTATACAATAATTGCATATTTGTGGTTAACAACATCACAGTCTCGCTAATCCGGTCGTGGTTATTAATTGCTGGTAATGTCTGATTGTACTGTTGATGAGAATAATATGTTCCCGTATCATGAAAAAATATGAAAGCACTATGCGAATGAATACGGGGATAACGCAAGCCCATAATACTCACAAAGAAGTGTGAGGCGATATCCAACTTGTCCAGTTGGAGCACAAACGGCGCCAAGCGTTCTTCCTGACGCTAAATGAGTGATAAAGGACGAATAGGTCATAAGTACAAAGCACAATGTATTACAGTAATCACGTGATTGCGCCTAGGTACTGAGAGAGTTGATGGGAAGATCAGACGCAGGTTTATCTCGAAGCCTGGCACATTGCCATTTTACTTAGACTTCAGTACGTAATGTCATCGCGAGTGAAAGACTTGGTGTGCTATAGTTGTACGGGTGACACATACATGCTTACTAAGTCAAGCCACGCGAGTGTAATAAAATAGTGCATTATTTCGGACTGTTTGCATACCGTCACAGCATTTACGTGAGGATGGAGCCCAATCAGTCCAAGTCAAAATGAAATGGTTAAATAACGTAGTGTCATTTTTGGTTTATCTATCTCCTCTCTCTCAATATATATATATATATATATATATATATATATATATATATATATATACCGCCAATTTTATGTGCTAATTACGACAGGGATAACGTCTTTACTTAAAAAGACGCCTCCAGATTAATGTGAAAAAGGAAAAAAAAGACATTGCTTTCGTTTCACTCTATGATGCTCGTCGTGATTTGTGGGGTGGTGTTTTTGAACATAAATGACACTTACCTGAATTTACCAAAAAAGGGGGTGTCATTTTGTGAGTAGCTGTCAGTGTAAGAGATACACTGAGCATTCGATTTATGATGATTAACGGCCGTATCACGCTTCATAGGTTCAGAAAAACAAGGCCTTCGAGATTTGTTTTTTCTGCTGACTGATATGTGCAATACAGACTCTACAGAGAGGCACAGATGAAAACAAGTACCTGTTTTTTTCACAACGCGGCTAAGCAAGAGTGTTTTGAATTGCGCTGAGTTGTCTAAGTTCATAAAATACGACGGTACTGCAAAATCTGAGCATGAACTCAGCAGCTAGAGCTCAATATATTGTTACAAGTGAATGTTTTTTTTTTGCACAGATCAAATGAAACGGCATAAGAAAAGAAAAGAAAAAAATAAAAAATAAAAAAAGACAAGCCCAGTCCAGTTCACCAAACCACGCAGCCCAAGTGACGGATAGGATACTCTTCTTCTTTTGAGCCCCGTACACTTGCGCATTTCTGTTGTATTTTCCCTGGAGCCAGACGAAGCTCGTCGAGTGGGTTACGTATTTCTATGATGGTACTGCTTGTGGCAGGATACGGGAACAACTTGCGTAACGCACGAACGCTGGTTATTAGCTGTCACTCGGGCGGCAACGTAATTCTCGTAACTGAGACGAGCGACCATCCCGAATGGGCTGAAATAGCTCGCTAGGAACTTCCGGTACAATTATTTTCTACGAACAGGAGTCCACAGGCATATGTAGTCGCCAGGAGAAAACAAAAAAACCTACGGGGATATGCTTGGCATCGTAGCGGCTCTTACTTTGTTCTTGCGAGGACAATGTTCGAAGGCGTGCTATATAGTGGACGTGCTTTTTCGGCACGACACAATGTCTTAGCGATGGAAAGATTTTCCTGATGCGAGAAAGGTAACGAAGTTTCGAGAAAGCTCAGAGGGTTTCGTGGGTAAAGCGGGAAAAAAAATTGACAGATCCCACGTACTGTGCGAATCAATAATATGCGAAGCACGAATAAGGAAGGTTAATACGTCATCTTAAAGTAAGCACAACGTTACGAGATGGACGTAAATTATGCCGTACATGACTTCCAAGCCATGATTATCATGTTTGAACGAGTCGTTTATCCTCGTCCTCTATTCACGTTACGTGCTACCAAATTTAGTATTACGTGACGTGATATATGGAGCTAGTGAAACGGCCGTGAGCACGCTATGAGCGTAGCATCACACACATGTCATGACTATCATGTTTGGACGTGTCACTTACCTTCGTAGTCTATTCACGTCATGCGATACCACATTTAGTATACATGGAGCTAGCGAAAGGGCCGCGAGCGCGCTATGAGCATAGCATGTAGTCATGTTTTACATGACGCGCATATCAATATTATCGTGTTTGGACATGTCATTTACCTACGTCGTCCATTTACGTCATGTAATACCGAATTTCGTATATGTGGAGCTAGCGAAACGTCCCTGAGCACGCTATGATCGTATCATGTAGTCATGTTTTACATAAAACGCATATCATGATTATTATAATTGCACGTGTCATTTACCTTCGTCGTCTATTCACGTCACCTGATACAAAATTTGGTATATGTAGAGCTAGCAAAACGGCTGCCAGCGCGCTATGAGTGTACCATGTAGTCATGTTTTACATGACACGCATGTCATGATTATCATGTTTTGACGTGTCATTTATCTTAGTCATTCATTCAATTCCCATAATACCAAATTTGGTATATGTGAAGCTAGCGAAGTGACCGGGAGTGCACCATGAGCGTGTCATGTAGTCATGACTAGTCATAACATGAAAATCATGACAAGCATGTCATGAATTCATCGTTAGGGTCTGGGACGTATGTTTGTCATGCAGTTATGTCATACCATACCAGTTTCGCAAAATGTCATGTGAACGAAACCACCGCAAGAGCAGCAAGACCATGAAATGTAAATCATGACATTCATGACATACATGTCACTAGTTTCATGGTTTGACTAGACAATTATGCTCGTCATACAGTCATGTTATGCCATACCTATTTTGCTATCGATAACATTCTCGAGACGGCCTGAGGAGCTTAATCGTAAGCGGCTAGATAGATAGATACGCTCAAAGTCGCCGGAGTTCGCTAAGAAATACTTCGTATTAAAAAAAGCGAATATCTCAACTTCATGTTTGGCGGTGTTATATGCGTATGTGATGAACGGTAAGACGGCGTCTAAGTTCTGGTGGTCCGTATCAATGTGCATCGATAGGATAATCGTAAGAGTGTGATTCGTTCTCTAGGTTAGCCCGTTTATTTGTGGGTGGCAAGGGGCGGAGTGACGATAAGAGGAGCCACAAAGGCGCGAAATCTTTTCAACCACGTCGGCGATAAATTGCCTTCCACGGTTACTGATGACTGCACGTGGAGAACCATGGCACAATGTGACCCATTGTAGCAGAAAAGAGGAAACAGCGGCTGCTGTGGCCGATGTCAGTGCCTCTGTTTCCGTATAACGAGGGAAATTATTCACGCACACTATAACATATATGTGGCCAGATGGGGTCTTAGGAAGTGATCCGAGCAAGTCGATGCCGACTTTTTCAAACGATGTCGGTGGTGAAGTGAGCTGCTAACAACCTGCTTGAGCAGTTGTGATTTGCTTGTGGCGCTGGCATATGGCACAGCTGGCGACGCACTGTTTCGTGGTCTTCCAGATTTTGGGCCAGTATAGAACCTCTCGATTGATATGTGAGGTTTAACGCCCCAAAACCACCATATGAATATGAGAAACGCCGTAGTGGAGGGCTCCGGGAATTTCGACCACCTGGGGTTCTTTAACGTGCACCAAAATCTGAGCACACGGGTCTACAACATTTCCGCCTCCATAGGAAATGCACCCGCCACAACCGGCATGCGATCCCGCGACCAGTGCGTCAGCAGCCGGGTACCTTAGCCACTAGACCACCATGGCGGGGCAGTATAGAATCTCTCTCACGTGTGAAACCGAGATGACCAGATTTTATGTCGTCGTGAACAGAACGAAGAACGACCGGGCGCAAACTTTCCGGCACCCCTAGAAGCAAGGGAAGACCATCGGGTGAATAGTTCCTCTTGCACAGCAAGTCATTTGAAATAGTAAAATGCTTGTCGGCGGAGTTATGAGCAGCTTCCAGCAAGGGTTCCAGGGTATGGTCGCGTTGTTGCTCACGTTTGTAGCTGCTGATATCTGGGAAGTCGGGCGATACAGAAACTAAATAGTCATCATTGTGATCGTCATCAGCATCGGTGTGTACTGAAGAAAGGTGAAATAAGCAGTCGGCATCCGTGTGACAAAGTTATCTTTCATACGTAAAGTGAAATGCCCGTCACTAGACAGTTTTACGTAAATATGTAACTGAAAAATCGGAAGGCCCCACTTTTGAAGACAGAAGCACCGCAACTTCGTTGCATGCGCTTTCTTACTCGGGAAAATATTTGGAGCCACGTTGAGCAAAATCAAAGAGGTTTGAATAGAATACGATTGACTTTGTCTGACCTAAGTAATAACTACTGTAAATGTCGCTATGTAACTTTTTCGGTCGCACACACGATCAACACATCTAAGGTATTGGCTCATGGTGAGGGGGTGGGGGGTATCAAAACAATGCAAGCACACTGAACCTCCCGTCACTAGCACAACGCGTGGTAAGTGGAAATGAAGATCAATACGTTGTGATATAATTTCGAGGAATCGGCTGTACGCTGCCGAGAAACACTGAAGATAAAAATTCGCTAGTTGGTTCACGATAAATATTGCCATATTGGTAACTATTCGTTAGTAGTGCATATCTTCCGTCGCGAGTTAGACATAACGAGAGTTTTAGGATCATAAAAACGAAAAAAAAAGCTTGGCCAGAAACTGCGCGGGAAGAATTGAAGTAGAACGCGCACCAAGTGTAAACGGTACCAGAAATACGTCTCTTTTCTTGATTGTTTTGTACATAAAAGTCTGGATGGGCAGTGCTTTCCTTGAAAATATAAATGAGACTTAGCACAGGCCGCTGGAATATTAGACAAACTAGACAAGAACACCTGCTTACAAGAGCACTCTTCCGAAATTCCCACGATAGCCAGGTAAAGGGGGCTGCAGGGGTCACCTGCAAGGAAAAGTTGATTGAATCAACAGGGAACAGAAGACCATCGATACATTTCACACGTGCTAAGAAGCTAACGTGAGGTAACGAGATAGTAATAGGTAATCGACACGCACATGGCGTCTTTCTGAGTTCCGCAATTGCTTCCGTGATGTGCATGGAGCAAAACAATGGCGTCAAGATCAGCGTTGTCTCATTCGGAAGGCACTAACGTCACAGGCGCATCTTTTGGGCGTAATGTATTCGCGTTGTATAGGCGGACATTTTACATGCCTCGTCAGACGTGAAACGTGATCCTAGGTGTTGGTGTGAACCCAAGTGGTGCGAAAAATCCTCTCCTCAGGTGGACGTCACCCGCTGACGTCATGAAGACGTCGTAGATCACCAAAATTAGTCACGTCATAAAGGCGTTCACAACGTGACACCATGCAATGTAATAATCACATGGCATCGTTGCTTGGGTAAAGATTGATACCGATCCCCGAGACGCTGCAACAGTACATAAAGGGCAGAGAGCTTCTGATGCCTCCGTTCTCGGAGGCCGTGCAGAATGACCTTGGATGTAGAACACTTTTGGGGGAGAGGGGGCATCAGTACAATCGACTGAGATGAAAAAGATGGCTTTCACACTCGAACCCTTTAGGGCAAATGCATAAAACACTGTTCGACTTAGTTCGAGCTGTCTCGATTAATGCTGCCTGAGACGTTCATGCGTCGGCAAACACCGATGCTGCACTTATAGGCTAAACGTGCTAGACAGACTTAATGCAAAGAGCGAGCGCATGGTAAGGTGGGAAAACGTTTATTCTGACACACCGTGGAGCTGTCTTAATTCATATCTAAATTCAAATTTTCCTATTTTTCTAGATGGCTTTCGAGATGAAAACCTGTACTCAGCTGCAGCTAGACGGTGGCCTGGAGGTCAAGCGAAAGGCATCTCATGACTTAATGGTGCAACTTGTGACCCACTTCGACGTGCAGCCCAAATCACGAACAGAAACAAATCAGCAGATAAGAAAGTCCTGAAGTAACACATACTCAAAATATAAATGATGTAGTACGTCACACTGAAACACCGTGCCTAAATCCCGATAGCCCATTTTAATGCACATTACCTCATATCGAATAAATTATTTCGGGAATAGGTTATATGAGGAGTCTCTACGAAAATTGTTAAAATATACGACTGCCATTGGCTTGGCGTTCATTTCACATAGATGCTGGCAGTGCTAGAATGATAATTTATGGGGTTTCTCTCTCGCCAGAGTACCGACATGGTTGTAAGGCAAGTAGTAGTGCAAGACTACGGATAGTTCGCATAGTTATGGTCACCCCAAGTTTCTATAACATGCGTTGACATGGTGCAGCACATAGGCTCATAGAGTTTCCTAATATTACCTAAAAGAAACTCTGTCACTGCGAACGTTCGGCCATTATGAGAATTATTGTAGTACATGAATTCATCTTGTCTTTGCGCTTGTGGGCTTCGAAAGCCCTCGTGGACTTGTTTATTCTGTTTTGGTTTTACTTCAAATAAAAAAAAATCCCAGCTTATCCATGATGATGAGTGGAACGAAGGGCTCGATTGTTTCTTCGCTAAAACGTCAACCATCCGCGAATATCGCCCACTGAATCATCAGAGACGTGACAAACGCTGTATATATTTATACAAGAAATTCCATAATTCGTAAGTGGTAGCTGTACGTCGCTTTCGTTCTCCCTTCATCATAACGGCTTTTTGGTCGGTTAAGTGGTGGATCGGTAATGAGGCGTAGTAGGATGTTTGAAAGGTAAAAAAGTAGGAACTTTGCAATGGTGGAACTATAAGCGGTCACGTACAAACAAGCGTTAGACACAATAGGACAACCTATGGTTCTTTAACGCACACCTGGATACAAGCGCACGACCATCTTGCATTTTATATTGGCTACTTCTCAACAGTATTTGCTTTATGGTCGGTGAAGTGATGGATCGGTGATGGGGCGTAGTGGGATGTTTGCAATGGCAAAGTAGTGGGCAGTTTGCAAAGGTGGAACTACACGCGGTCACGTACATGCAAGGAATGGACAGACCCACGCCTTTAAGAGCTTCACCCCTGAAAACCGACTGCTGTGAACTTCGTGAGCCAATTTAAACTGGCGAGCCTAAAAATGCCTGAGGGCTCAAGCGTAGTGGTGAACCTTTGCTGAGTGTTGTTTTGCAATGAAGGGTATTCGGGCCACACGGAGCCAAATAAAGCCGAAAGTACGAAGATTAGACAAATCTCTGTACTACCCATCATTCCCATGCTGGTCATACTTCTTGGACAAAGTAACAAACTTTCTTACCGAGTGAAGTCACCTGGCTACACTGTATACCCACCTCTTATGTAATACCCCCTTGAGGGGTCTTTAAGGAAATAAAGTAATGTGATGTGATGTGATGTGAAGCGCCATGCGTTGCAGCTCCCATAGATACTAGCGCCAGAGTTCCCTCTAGTGTACGTATATGAAACTCCATGCACAGGACTCTGGCACCTCGCCTAAATTGAAATGCAACAATATCAGCATGAATTGAAGCGAAGTCTTCCGAATTAGCAGGAGAGGACCATGAAGGCCGTGCCACTCTGACAGAAAGGCAGTGTTGGAAAAGAAATGACACGGTACACGGTAATTTCTAAACGCGGCTGTGGGGAGGGACATAAAAGACGCCATCGCGATGAGCGCCCATCTGGGCTCGCTTACCTTTGCAGGACGGCCTGAACATTAACTCTGCAAAGAGATAGAAATGACGTTGCGCAAGTTAGATATTGCGAAATGAGGCGCTAGGATATGCGATGGAAAAACCTTAGGATGTCCTGGCTACGTATGTGGCGAAAACGCAGACGACGCGCACTAACCCGTCGTCATAAGGGTTCAGAGAATTGAATAATGAAGTTTAGCGCTTAGACAACAGCCTACTTTAGGTGTTGGGTATATATTGAATCACTGATATTTTGCAAAAAAAAAACGAAGATGCTGGTCAGTACAATGTTTTTCTTTTTGTACTGTGACTTGAATAGGGTGGCGCATAACGTGCTTTAGAAAAATGATGAACTGTAAACAAAAATTTATTGATCGAGATATATCTTCGAACAGACGTTGGCACCAGGTATACCTTCTGTCAAGAATGTGGCACAAGTATAATGAATAATTTTTTTTTTTCATGTTGTTATGGCTCCTGCCTTCTGAGAAAGCAAAGTACGATGCGTCGAACGCTTAGTCAATTACGCTTCTCTGAACTATTAAGGAACCTCGAGTTCCGCAAAAACTCCTCAGAAAGCTCTATAGCGTAAGTCCAAGCGGAAAAGTCAATTTGTCACCATTCTGTCGTAGAATTATCATACTTCCTGTTTGTATGTCACGCTCTTGACTTCCTAAGCTGACAACACACAAAGTTTCGCAAGGTCATGCGACGTGTTACACACGGTGATGTCCAAGGAACCGTTTTTGATCCGTATTGCAGTAACATACTCCTACCTGAAAACGTTTTATTACAATTACTGTAGCGATAGTCTACATCAAGTTAGCTTTGTTGTTTATGACAACTGCTGCTATGTGCTTCATTTGCATAATTATATGCAACTAGGAATAATATGCTAAACTGAATTTGGCTGAAGCGCCACGTCAATACAATGGGGGCCTAAGAATATGTATAGAGTAGGCGAACACCTTTTAATTTACGAATTTGATCCACTTGTGTAGAGCGCGACAACCTATAGAAGTACTATTACATGAGCGCCGGTGTCGAGCCGGAATAGAATTCATGTGTACGCATAATCGATTAGCGTTCGTGCATGTGCGTGACGTCAACCATGTTTACCTGTTATTGATGGATACGGCAGCCATAAACATGTCTTTGTGCCACTGGTTTTAGAACGAAACTTCAACACCCTCAAGAATATTCTAGGAACTTTGATATCGGTGATACGTTAGTGATAACAAGGCACCTAAAGCTGAGAATATTTACTGATAGAATAGACTTAGCGCTCCAACTAACAAGACTAATCAAATAACTAAATAGGCAAGTAGTACACTTATGTCTTATGTCCTTTTTTATAGTGGTGGAGGACGGGTGGCGAGCTAACCATGGTTTTGTTGGTGCAGCCCGAACGCTGACTGATTTCTTAGATCGTCAGAAAGTTAATTTTTCTGTAGTGACAAGTAAACACATCTTCTGACTGTTACTGAAACGGGTGGTAAATATGACAAAATATTTCAGCGTAGTTGCGGCCGATGTCTCATGATTAGGAGTACGCATATTTTTTACTGTTTTTTTTCTTTACGATAAGTGGTGTCTTAAAGCTCATCTTCACCGAAGACGGGGCGGCCAAAGCGGCCAGGTGGAAAAGCGGAAAGCGGGGAAAAACGTCCTTTCCGGGCAGCGAAAACGAGCAGAAAACGAGGTGGCAAGTGTATTTGCTCCTGAAGCATTTTTTTCTTTTGCCGCCAACCGGGGCTGACCGCTTTGGCGCAGCAAATCAGAACGCCACGTGGCAGAGGCGCAGTGGTGTAGCTTTGGCCATGGCCTCCGAGATGTTGGGCGCGCGGCGGGTTTTCCCGGCTTTCCTAATCGCACGAAGAGAGCGTATTTCCAGAGGTGGGATGACCAACTCTTTTCAACGCACCGCGGCGCTTCTTCGTATGGTGGAAAGGCTGCCACGCTGTTGGTGAAGCTTGCATGTGGTGGAAAAAAAAAGATTTTGCACTTTTATATAAGTTCGCGCTCAGTTGGGAATGTCGGGCTAAGGTGTGCGAGAGGCAAAGCCAATGCTTGAGCGTATATATTCTCAAATGGACTTTTTCACCGCAGGTTTGCGCCGCACTTGTAAGTGCGATGCCTCTGCAAGCGATCCGCATGTGCTACAAACTTACTGTACTTCGAAGCTTGTTGGCTGTATATTATAAGGCGCACTGGCAGAGAAGAGAAAGAATGAGAGGCCGATGCGAAAGCGAAGCCTGAAGAGTGCCGCGTTCTACGCTCCCGGGTCACATTCAATCGATTAAATGGTTGCCTAATTATTTCCTTTCATTAAATTACCGCTGCTTTTCGTTCTGACGCCCCATCGAAAAGACTTGCTAAGGTAATCACAGCGGCCCAGTGGTCTCCGGGTGAACGGTAATCCATTCGCGCTGTGAGTTGTGCGTCGTTAAGTGGGCATGTTGTACAATGTAAGAACGAATATCTAGATTTTTTGCTTGTTCAAGAATAACGCAGCGCACGTTCAGAGTTTGGTGTATCTGATATGAAACAGCGTGCGTTACATAGCACTTACAATTTACACTTTTTCTTTATTCAGTAGTCTACTTTGACAAGTACGTAGATTCAGAAAGACGCCGTTCTGCTCCATCTGCGACCCTTTCATTTGGATTTAAACACTGACGAGACGCGAGCCAGCGAAATCGAGCGCAAGCGTCTTCAACATGCCCACCGCTCTACCTCGTCCATGCCCCACTAACGATCCGCCACGTACGGCAACTCTCTGAGACTCAGAGAGGCACTCGTTCTTCGTGCACTCAGGCAAAGCGCGCACAGCAGCCAATCGAAGAGTTGCGTACTTCGGAGAGTAGCGGCAGAGTAACGCCATCTAACAAATTTGACGAGAAATGGTCATCCAGTTATTTCGCCTTCTTTTCTTTCTCGACTCTTCTTCTCTCGGTTACGTGTGACCAGTGACAAGGTTAGACTAAGAGGAGCTTCGCCCCTAAAAAACGCACTCCGAAATCCCGTGCGCTCTGCTCTCTGCCGCGGTCTCCACCGCCGCCAGAATCTGCGTCATCTCGTGGCAGCCGGGCGCGCGAGGTGATACTCGTTCATCTTTCTGGGGAACGCAGCGATTGGGACGGTCGGGCACATGCCACGCGCTTGCCATCTCGGAGGCTATGCCTTGACAAAAGCGTTGCCACGTGATAGGAACACGTGCGCAAAGGCGCGAGATGCCCGCCTCCTCTGCCGTGCGGCCAGCCAAGGAAGGACGTGTGGTCTGAACTGGTTCACGCATTCGCCACCTCGCCGCTTGGAATAGCCCGCTTGCCCGCTTCACCGTGCCGCTTTAGGTGTGAACGAGCCTTTAGAGCTTCGAAGAGTGGGACGCGAAAGGCGACACGACAGGCGCGGTATTTACATTCAAAGTGCTATGACATCATTCACTGCGAGAAACTAACACCACTTGAAATCTGTTGTCCTGAACTGAATTTTCGGTACATCAGGCTCATTTATAATCTGTGTGTATTCTTGGTGTCGACACAAGTAACATACTTTCCGAAACGAAATGATTCGTATTTAGCCACACACCTTTCAACGTGCCTACCTTTTTAACGCCTTCAACGCCGTGGCATCATTCACGTCACAAGCTTTCCGCGAAACGCTTTTCAGAAGCATTTGTGATTTTCCTCACAAGTGTCCTATTGTATCTTACCATTTTCTGACACGGTGTCGCAGTCCTGAAGCTGCAAGTGATGAAACTTCGAGCGCCGCTGGCACACCTTCAGCGTTCCACCAACGGCTTCTATCTAAAGGACGACAAAAGAAGTTAGTACCCCAACTAACGGTTCACAAATAAAGTATTTCCCAAGGAAGTACCTTAACAAACTAGCAGTCGGTCTTAGTTACGGCAGTGTATTCCTTTGCATTGCAGAAAAATTATTAGCGCGAGCTGGTTGTACGTACATGTCAAAGAAACGACGTTTACTCGAGTAAACGCTAGCCCTAGTTTTGCTTCTAATCACTCTTTTAGCACCACCGTCGACGCCCGTTTCAACTGAGTCAACGCCGTGCGCACCGCTGCTACTTCGCATCCCATCAGGGTTTCCTTCGGAAAGAGGGTCTAGGTTTTCTAAACGCGAATGCATTTCTTAGTCTGGCTATGTCAGGTGTCCATCGGGATCCGTTCACCGCCCTCTCCTATAGCAACAGCTGCGGGCATGCTCTGATCCTCGTCCCTAGCAACCGGAACATGTGGTGCGAGACAGTGTAGGAGAGGGTAGGCGGAGTGCTCCGCCGCTCCTTCTCTTGCATTTCACTCTCTCTCCTCCTGCGCCACTTCCCGTCCGCTCGCGCCTCACCAGCCTCATTCTCGACCGTTCACTGCCTGGCGCCTCTAAAGAACATCCGGAAATGTGGGCTCGAGACGCTGCTGTGAAACGCCAATGCCCAGCCGAGAACGCTGTTTGTTTTCTTCACTTCATAGTACTTTTTAACAGTGCGCGCTAGCTACTAAAGCTGGAAAAGCATATTGCGTTTCTCACGACAGAAAAACGGCACGTGCGGCGAGCGGCGCTATTGGCTGCACGGTGTAAGAAAAAGAAAGAAAGCATTATTCTTCTAACGCTGGCTTTCCATGTGCGAAACGCTGTTATGAACGCTACGCAAGGCATTTACATTCGCTCACGATTCCCTTCGGGTAGGTGGGGACAGTTTTATTGTATGTTTGTCTGTACGCTATTGTTTGTATATGTTCTTTATGCTTGTATTTTTCACGTCCTATAAAGTTTTAACACTGAAGTGTATTTTATCAGGGTTCACCAAGGCATTATAGTGACGTATTTCCGTAATATGTGCAAACTATATATCAACCACTACACAGTAAAAAAATACGTCTTTGAAGACACGTTTCACTCTCGTGTAATTCCAATGACGCAGGCACCAGCCATGTTTGTTACTTTAATACAGCTTTTTCTCCAGTCAGGCACTTGATTTATAAAAGTTTTGATGCCTTCTGAATCTTGAAACTGTTTTATATGTTTAACGTTTCTACCTTGCTTTCATTGTTGTTTTCTAACTTTTATATTGTGATCACTGGCCTTCTTCGCAGTGCACTTTCAACGTTTCATATCCAATAGTTAGCTGCTGGTGGCACTGCAAGTTGAACAACCTGAATATGGCGAAGCTCTAAGTCTTCAAAAACCCACGCTCAAAAACTAAACGAACAGTGCTACTATAGACGAACACGCATGGAAACGGTTAGCTTAGTGCGTTGTCGTTGCATGACTTTATCAATTTGCATCTAATAATACTATCTAGACTTGTACGTTTCAAAACTGCGATATGATTATGAAAGACACCATGGTGGAGGGCTCCGAGATTTTTCACCATCTGGTGCTCTTTAACATGCGCCCACATTGCACAGCACACGATCTTCTACCAAGTCGCTCTTCTACTTCATCGTCCCCGCCATTGAAAGGCCAATGCCGTTACCGGGATCGAGTCCGCGATTTGGGCCAGAAGTAGAACCACTGCTCTACTACGGCGGACTGTCAATGCACATCGGGAAATACAAAGAAAACAACCATTTAACAGCCCCGTGAGACCGAGACCGTTGGTGCTACGTAAAGTCATCTATAACGACGTGCAGCTCAAGTTTCCGACAAGAGACCCACTGAGCGTAGCTAACCTTGATATTCAGGTCTTCGAAGTTGTTGTAGTCCTCAGGATCCAGCATGAGGTAGATGACGCCATTCTCTGTGACGCTGCCTTGAAAGGAGCACTTTTTCTTGCTTTCCACTCCGTCGTTCAAGCAACGAAGAAGTGCTGGCGCTGCGTTTTCAAGGATCCTTTCAGTGCATGTAGTGGACGACATCCGCGAGAACACGCACCTTCTTACGAAAGCGGGAAGTTTTCCCCAACATTCAAGAATATAACTTGGTGAAAATTTCCAACAAATTTTAAGCTCATTGTAAAGAAGCGTTCCATTTAAAAACGAAGTTTTTTGTATCCTGATTGATACGTCAATTGTATAACTACATTTTGGTCACTCCTGTCCTTTTAATTTAGCGGCATTGATTCAAATTCATCCAGATGGCTGGTTACCGCATAGCATATACAAAACACAAGTACAAAATTTCACAGTACGAGGAATGTTTGGTTATAATCTACTAGTATAAAGTGCAACGAAGACCATTATTTGACTACTGTGGCTTGCAGTATAAAAAAGTGTTGAACAAGTTGTTCTTCACGTCTCTCCAAAGCAGCTTGGTACGATAACTTGCACATATGTTGACGAGATTGGGACCATATAGACACAGGCGTGTGGCCACTTGGTAATGCTATAGACAACAGAACTTTGGTATTCATGTATCCTTGGAACATCGTGACTCTCCATCCACAACTCCAGTTGGCCGACGTTTTCACTTTGCCAATAATTTCAGCATGATAACGTTTTCTTAAAAGAGCACTGACATCAAATTTACTTATGTCAGGATTTTTGCGTCAACGAGTAGCTATCGACCGCCTTGTAGCAATTCGCCACTTAAAACACATCTGACTGATGAATGAGTATATGTAATATTGATTACTATATTCGCTATCGAACGTGGTTCGAAGTGGGTGGAAAGCCCGCCCAATCGTATTGCTGGCAGAGCTACCTCACGGCCACCTCGAGGCCACTCAACGCCGGCTAAATTTCAAGGCCGAAAGGCTGCCGCAGTGACGTCAGAGGGTGGGGGCCCAGTTACGCGACGAACGTGGCGGAAAGCCTGTGTTTCGTTCACTTCTAGGAAAACCACCGCTCCCGCTTTCGCATCTGCTGCGGCCAGATTGGGCCGAATAAAAGATGTGAAAAAAAAGTCTTACTGAGCATGCTCAGTTGGGCAACTGGGCCCCCAACCTCTGACGTCACTGCAGCAGCCTTTCGGCCTTGAAATTTAGCCGGCGTTGGGCCACTGCACAGCTGATGCCGCTTTCACGAAAAATGTTGACGTCACACTGGCGTTTCGTCTGCTAGGAGCGCACGTAGTCAGTACAGCTTTGTCTCTGAGGGCGTGGACATGCCTCTGTCGCCAACATCGTCGTCCCCGCCATCGTCTTCAGCAACATCGGCAAGTGATGATGACAGTGACCTTGAATTAGATATAGCCGCGATTCACGCTTATTCTTGCTTGACAAGCTCCGCGTTAAATGCAATGTATTTATCAGTCCCGGCCGTACTGCCGAAGCTCAGGAGCATAAACTAAGCACCTCGTGTCGCGGACGTTTGGCGAGTGAATCGCTGCTTTCAGCTGCAGCAGGGCACGCGGTAGGAATAGCCCCGGCCTCGAGAAGAGGCCTCGTACTGCCAGTGAAACCCAATTGGTTCGCCAACAAAGGATTTACCCAGTATTAGCTCGCAGAAAAGTGAAGAAGCGAATGTGGCTGTTGTTGACAGGCGTCCAGTCCCTCGGTCCAACGGCGCATGCGAAGTCAACCCGCTGGCTGCATTGAGGTTCGTAGCTTGGAAATGCATGAAACGCCACGCACTTACCGCTTTTCCGCGCCTCGACCTGCAGGTTCTCACTACGCACTGGTTCCCCGACATTCTGGCACGCATTGTCGCTCTAAATGATCGTCTCACACGCAGTGGAGCACAACGCACGCTTCAACACAGCAAGGAGAGCCACCAGGGAAAGCATGGCTGGGAGTCGGCTCTAAACGCACTCAGAGATTGTCGACATCATCGTTACTAGCGTATCGTCACTCAGGATGGTATTCGTGGAATTTATCACACTGAACACGTAGCACTAAGGTCAATGTCGCAGGCCAGTCTATTTTAGGGGCGAAGCTCTTTATAACGGCACTTGTTCGTCCCTCGTAGCCGTTGTAGTGTGTAACAAGTATAACATTTTGACCTCCAAGGTGGTGTCGGTGAGAGATTTCTTCTGTGCGTTGTTTAACAATAAACAATAGTGCTCAGTGTACATGTCAATGGCTGCTAATGGAGAATGAGAGACAGGAGCATTCGGCTTTTAGTTAACGCGCACGCTGCGATCCCCATTAGCAGCCAGTGGCATGTACATTGAGCACTATCTGACAAGAAAGGGTTGCTACGTTATACTCACTGGGTGTAACCTCCGTAGTTTTAAAAAGGTTTAGCGAGCGTTGAGCCGCAGTGCCATGAATACAATGAACTAGTATATACCATGGACTGGAGGTGGTTGAAGGTGGGAAGTAGACCCGAAGCGCAAGCCGTAAGAAAGTGTGCGTGTGTCGATCACCTCTCGTTTAGTCCTTGGAATGTCCGCTGGATGACGGTGTTTTTATATGGGGAATATATGATGAAAAGATGCGAGATGGCGGTACTTGGAATGTCGAATAGATGAACAAACGCAGGGCCGTACCCAGGAATTTTTTTTTTTTTGGGGGGGGGGGGGTTGCGTGTAGAACGGCTGCCATTTTTTAAGATTTGTACTGGCATATTTTGGTGAATAAAACAAGTACATCGCTTACTTGTAATAATTCGATGGTACTTTTCGATTTTTGTACCCAAATAAAGAAATCGGTATGTCAACCTCAAATTCTGGTTAAAGCAAGAAATAAGTTTGGACAATAGCACCACCAAAGCCGGGGACACCGCGACCAACGGCTCCTGATGAAGTAACACAATGTAACCGCGGTACAAAAACGGTATGTATGTGTTACAAGCTGCCACTCTCGCGTCGCCAGCGCGAAGTCGGCGACGGGAATGGCAGCAGGTTAGGTCGTTCCGTACGTAAGCAGAGACAGTGAAGAGATCAGAGACGTATGTGGGGAAAAACAAAACTCTAGTGATATTGCAGCACTGCAGAGGAATCTAGGAATATTGCAGAGTAATCTAGTACAACACTTAATACCATCTAACAAAATACATATAAAATCAATAAATCAGCTTACAAGAGAGAAGTA
Source organism: Rhipicephalus annulatus (assembly GCA_013436015.1). NCBI lineage: Eukaryota > Metazoa > Arthropoda > Arachnida > Ixodida > Ixodidae > Rhipicephalus > Rhipicephalus annulatus. The sequence continues at coordinate 1,934,216 of WOVY01009376.1, forward strand.
TTACAAACTAGACAAAATTAACCAACAATAAAACTACAGATGAGAAAGTCCGAAGCTATAAACAGGTGAAGGGATACCTGTGATGACCGGCAGCGTTGAGTCCACGACGATCGGATGCGAGAAGTCAGAGAGAGTTCTGGCACAACTGCGATGTCGGCAGTGTTGCAGCGCTGGTGTTTCCGGGAGGCTAGTGCTTGAAGCCGATCTCGGGCAGGTTGAGCTTACTCGAGATTCAAGTATCGATGCCTACGTTACAGACATTAATTTCGCGTCATAACTAGACGAATGGCTAAGTTTAGGTGGCCAGCCGACACGGAGCCGCAACCACTTAAGGGATACCTGTTGATCTCTTTCTACACCATGTTGGTCAGCAGCTAGACTGCTTAGCAAGGCGAAATCCTGCTCTTAAATCGACCTCCGTGTCCCCTGATTCTCGTCTTGGGGGAAAAGAGACCTCTACATGGGTCCAATCATGCACGTTTCATTGATAGAAACTCCACCCTACAAATATATTGACCAGGTCCCTTTTTAATTAGGAGAGGGTCCTCAACTGAGCGAGAGTGACAACCTGTTGGGGTTCTCTCATACGGCTTGTCCACAAGCAGTTTTGCCCGTGGGAATGGTCAGTTTACTTGGTTTCAGCCGGTGCGTCTTGCAGTCTACAGCTAGTTCGGGATGCATCGCGGCCTTTGACGACCCTGCCGACGCCGCCGTAGGTACAAAGAATCAAACATCGGCGACTAACGTTTGAAGAAGAACACCCCATTCAGTACTTCCCTGCACTAAAGGCCAGTCTTTTCATGAGTGAACGGTTCCACCGGTCAGCGGGGGAGTGCGGCGTCCGTTAATTTGCCGTTACGCCGGGTCGCAAAAATGGCAGTCCGTGACAGCATGTATGCAAGCAAACAAACAAGTCGCCCGACATTCCGATCTTCTTGTTACCGTTCGCACATTCTGCTTGCTGGATAGTTTCCTCGTAATTGCGAAAGGATAGAAGGGTTGAAGCTTGGGCTAGCTGGGTTTAGCTTTTAATCGACTCTTGAAACATAGAGGGAAGTTTAAACGAGGAAGTTTTTCCTTCTCGGCAACTTGCAAAATTCTGTGAGGACTTGTTCTGGGGTCACTTGAAGTTCTCGATGGATGCTGAGCAGTGCTAGTCCGGTCAATCTGTCGTTGTTCATATGATATCGAAGGTAGCTCTTCAGCCTTCTGGTGGAAAAAGTCCGTTCCGGGGTCGACGCCGATGGGTAAAGTCGCCAGGATAGAAAGTAGGCTGTGGATGTTCGGAAAAAAGTCGCGATTGCGCATCTCTGAGGCCTGTAAAGCACAAGCTGGGTGATTCTTTTCTTCGATCTGGCAGCATTTGTTCACCCACAGTGTGAACTCTGCTTCGATGATGTTAGCCGAAGGAATGTCGCCAAGGTAAAACTGCACTGCATCATCAATATCAGAGAGGCTAGCCGATGCGCAGAATTTCGGCAGCAGCATGTTAAGGCCAACCACGATCTTCTTATGGGCATCGAATCGGTCTCCTAATTGATTTTCGAAGTCATCCAGCAAAGGCAAATACACATTCCTCCGGTAGTACTCTTCGGGAGTAGCAGTAGGTACGTTGCTTCTTTGCATCTGCCTTCCAGTGATGCATGGTAGGGCCATCTCAACATTTATAATCTTCAGCAAAGAGAGCGACTTCCGAAAAATCTTATTAAATTTCGTTTCCGCACTAGCCCTTTCTGTGGAAAGAACGTCTATAACATTCTTTACGTGATCGCACGCTTGAGCCAAGTCACAGTCAATTTTTTGAAGAAACTTGCAAAGTGGCAGTGTCAAAGAGAAGAGGTCGCTACAGATCTGAAGCGAAACGACAAACTCGGGCTTCGTATTGGCATTGAGCAGTTGAGAAGCTTTTGATGAAGTATCAAATGACGCGGCCTCTTCTTCCAAATATTCGAGGAATTGTACAATAGGCACGTACAGTTCAAGGAAACGCTGAAGTGCATCGTGACTCTCTACCCACCTTGTTTGGCAAATGGAGAGAACTGATTTTCTTTTTTCTTGTTTTAAATCTTCTACTTTGTCTCGCAGTTGGTTCGTCCTCTGTGGCGAAGCTCTCACAAACGTACAGGTTGAGAATACAGTTCCCAAACAGTTGCGGATGCTGGGGAGTTTGCATGCGTGAAGCAGAGCAAGGTTCAACGAGTGGGCGCTACAATGCACGTACAACGCTTTGGGCGCTGTTTGACGAATGAAGGCTTGAACACCGTTAAGGTGGCCGCTCATTGATGCCGCGCCGTCGTATCCTTGCCCGCAATGTAGGTTCAGGTCAAAGCCATGACCTCTAAGGCTGTTCAGGATTGTGCTCGCCAGCGCCTTGCCAGTGAGATCGTACACAGGAACGAAATCTACAAATTCTTCTTTAAGAATGGGCACTCCCGACGTGTCGTGTCCAACGTACCTTACACATAAGGAAATGTGGGCGGTGCGAGATATATCAGTGGCCTCGTCAGCTAGAACTGAAAAACACGAACCTGAGTGGACGTTTTCCACTATCTTTCTTTGTATTATTTTACCACAAAGGGTGATCAACTCATTTTGAATTTTTGGGCTCGTGTACAGCGCATTCGCCGGAGATGTTTCCATGTGAGCTCTCAAGGCGGCATCTCCACATTTTTCTCTCATCCTAAGCAGTGCGCGGAAATTTCCATCATTTTTGAATGGCAGCACTTCAGACATATTTATCGGACCAGAGTCGTCTGTGCCGCGAAGCGGTACTTCTTGCCTGCCACAGAAAAGGATTTTTTCTATTATTGGCAGCAAGTTCTTGCGGTTTTCTTCCGCCTACTTTTTAAGGCCGTGGTCAAGTTGTGTTAAGATGTCATGCTGTGAGCGGGACCGGACTGCTAAAAAGTTCTCCGATAGCGTTGTTGACATGGCATGATAACTGCTGGATGCGTGGCTCTTAAAGGCGTCCATGGCTCAGTTCTTGTAATTGGTGAACCCCTTAGTTACAAAACATCCCAAGGCCTCCCTTTTCCTGCACACTCGCTTGCGAAGACTACGCTATATTTACATAATGCTCCTTGAAGCTTCTCTCAATAAACAAGCCATGGGTAACGATCTACCCAGTGAGGTTGGAACTTCAGATTCCTTTTCCCTGTGGCTGGATAATCATAGTTAGCTGGAGGGGTCCAAGGATTGAGCAGAAGCTTCTCCATCGTCTATGGATCATTTACATTATTGATTTTCGAGACAAACAGTCCCAAGTCGAAAATATTCGCACTCGTCGCACAGAGGGGAGGCGAACCAGAATGTGTAGGTGCCATGCCACTCACCTTCCTTGGGCATTGCTCAGTGGTAAAGGCGTCACTTTGCCCAGCGTTGACTGCAGAACAAAGATCACTTGGAGTTGCACTGCGGCCACCATCAATTCCCGGCGGCGCATGGGTGTCCTGCTTGTGTTCGTTCTCAAGTGATTCATATAAACCGGTGCATTCTCCTGAGTCGCTACAGAAGTTCGGACGCGCTTGGCTTTCCACCAGTGCTGAGGAGGGCGAAGTTTTATCCTTCGAAGGAGGCGATTCTTCTCCGTCCGCTTCATCGGTTCGAACTTTCTTGAAGTAAGACGCAAGACTCTTTTGCTTCGTTGTTGCAGAGTGTCTTTTCATTTTGCTGCCGCAATCCTGTGCACGCACACAGAAGTGGTCAGTGGCTCAAAAAAGACGTTTGCGACTGCTTCGACTGCCTGGCGTGAACGGCGGGCGATGTTTTCTTCCTCTATTATTCACTTTACAGTGGCTAGAATGTAGAAGTGTGATGAACGCGCCGGCTCCCGCGTGGCGCATGTGTTTTCTGAACGCCACTACAGCTGGTGTGCATGCATACCCATTATTGTACTCCAGCTGCAGCAAACTGGATTAACGCTACCTAAAGACCTTTTCACAGAAGACTCCATGGGCACTGCATACTCCCCTTAATATACGTGAACCCCCAAGAATGCACTGCCGAGACATTTGCATTCCCGTGGTACAGTCGAGAAAGGAGGTGTTGCTCCGTTCCTGTAAAAAAGTCACCTTTTCACAGACGGCTCCCTGGGCGCCTGCATAATTCTCTTTGGGCTGCGCTAATTAAATAGCCGTGACCCCCCAAAAATGCACTTTGTAGGCTGTGACGTCAGCCTCTGTACTCCCGCGCGCAGCCCAGCTTGGCGGCGTTTTTTTTTTCTCCTGTGAAAGTTGACTGCTGGTGCCGGATTGTGTGCCGGCTGTATCCTCGCTTTGTGCGCTTTGTAGGGAGGCGCATATACCTTCTGTGTACAGAAGAGGTAGATTTCTTTGCGTGTGGTTAAGGTTGTTCGAAGTTGCTCAGATATGCCAGTCTTTCAGTAGATGTCATCTTCGATGATTCGTTTCGGTGGCGAGGACTACAGTTTGAGAAAAGATTGCCCTGCAGCCTGCGTCCTCGGAACGCGCCGCTGAGTTTTTCCGCTTAGGGGTTTCGTTCCCTGGCAAATTTGCGCACGTCGTGTTGGTGTTGCCGTTGCTGTCGAACTGTTTACCTTCACAGAAGTAGACGCGCTTTTCGTAGGAACCCAAAGCCGACACGTGCGGTCCGCACAGACGGATAACTTCTCCAGCGGCAATACACAAGGAAAGCATCTGGAATCAATAAAGGAGCTGCTACGGTGTGAAAGACGAAAAAAAAAAGACTCGAAGGAACGCGAGGGCGAAGTGCAAAGCTGTACAAATAGGGCAGGTGCGCGTGCGGGGGAGGGAGCGCTGAGGTGTTCTGGTAAAAGGGTAGGTTTGAAGAAAGGAAGAAGAGGGAAGCAATGCCAGGAAAGTTGCAGTGTAACTTTGGCAGCTGGTGGTCGCTGTGAAGGCGTGTAAATATTTTAGTATCACCCGAAAAGTTAAAGCATCAAAAAAATTTAGGGGGGATCAGAACCCCCTCAACCCCCCCTAGTTACAGGCCTGAACAAACGAACACACAGACAGATGCATGGATGGACGCATGAACGGACGCAGGGGCAGATGCATGGATGAACGCAGGGATGGACGCACGAACAGACGCACGCACGGACAGCCGGATGGACGCATGGACGGTCACACAGGCGGACGCATGAACGGACTGAAGCAAGAACGAATGGACAAACGAAGGCTTCGCCCCACTCTCCATCATTCACTCCATGAATATGCTGCCAATTTTTTTTGTTTTTTTCCACGTTAGCTTTTCTACGTTGTTTGTCGTCGAAATAAAGTAACTTCGACGCGACGAACGCCATTCAAATTTGACCTAGAAAACTTATGCATACCGAGTGACTAATTGTTGCACTTTCCTTTACAACATACGCACTTTCCGCAATGTTCTCCTAATCTTCTCTTAATGAATACCTCACCTGATTATCTTTCGTTTCTCCCAGTGAGTGCTATATATATATATATATATATATATATATATATATATATATATAAATTAGAGAAATTAGAGATAGAATGTAGCGAAGTTACAGACATATATATATATATATATATATATATATATATATATATATATATATATATATATATATATATATATATATATATGTGTGTGTGTGTCTACTTTCGCTACATTCAAGGCGGAGATTATGTCCATTAAAAAAACCTTATCCTGCTCAAGGACGTCAGACGTACCTCTTGCAGTATTCAAGATTCATACCTGTACATGCTTCGTCCACTATTTTATTGGCGATGTCTTTAGCTGCGTCTTCAGTCGCCGCTAGCTGCATGATTTTGTCATGACCTTTCGTCACGCCTCTGCCTTCTCGGCGCACCATTTGTTGCAGTGACGTAATGTTGTTGCCTACGGCAATGATGGATCCGGCACCTGGCAAAGGAAAAGGACGTCTGAACTCTCCTCATGGGCAGGCGCATTTCGGTCCATATCATGAACCACCAAGGTTTTATTAAGCTGGCTCACTGTTGTACGTGGTCAATACAAGAAAAAAAAAACACGCATATACGCAAACGTTTAAGCCCTCGCGGTAAAAGTAATAGAGACTAGCAGGATTTCAGGTTGGTATGCTGCATTTTTAAAAGCTACACTTTTAATTTTATCTTTCAACATGTTACAAACTAACTCCAGAAAAAAAAATCTACGCATATCGACGAAGTTAGTTCTGATGATAGGGTGAAACAGTTCGCATTGAGTAGTGAAGGGTGGACATCTATTTTGTTCTGGTGAACAGCCTTTTATTTCGTGGTCGTTAACCTTTTGTTCTCTCATATGCTCAAATTCATGGGTCACTAAATGTTGCTGTTCTTACGGTGTTGTGGTCCCGTTTGTTTGTTTGTTCTGGTTAACAGCCTTTCAGGCCTGGTTTGAAAACTCAAGTACAAATGCAGCTTGGTCTATTTAGGAAGATCTGTAACACATTCATTTTCAATAAGTATAGTTGACAAATAGAATGTACTCGCCTTTGTTACTTCCCAGAACCCTTGGGAGCAATGGTTTTAGCCGCTGATGCGAAGATCGCAGGTGGCCGAATTTGAATATAACAATGATCTTCAGAATCGGAAAGAAAGGTAACAATGTAAAATCAAAACAAGAGATGAGAATGTTACACTTTGTCACTGCAGTCATAATATTGTTTTGAGCGACAGTTTGCGGAATTCGGAACTAGAAACCAAGCCTAGTGGCTCATTCCTTGCGCATGATTAGTTGTTCAACCTAAATATTGCGAAAGTGCAATCTTTGATCCAGTGCTTAAACTTTTGTTTGGTCTTAATGTTACGCACCAAGTGTATTATATCAACTACACGGAGATGACATGACACACGAAATAGTGTACTTATACAGGACCTCCTAGTTATCACGCAGTGCGATTTAAACAAAGAGGAAGGGCATTACGCAAAGCCAAGCTAGTGCATATGGTTTCCAGTGTACTGTAGTAGCCGCTACAAATTTCTTCGCTAATGACGAATATTTGATTTGTCATAATCACATCTGTACCTCAAAGAGTGCTCGCCTAATTATCAAAATGTCAATGAGGCAGATGTGCGCATGTTGAAACGACATCTGTCAGTGCTACTTCTCCCGCCGCGTTGGTCTAGTGGCTAAGGTACTCGGCTGCCGACCCGCAGGCCGCGGGATCGAATCCCGGCTGCGGCGGCTGCATATTCGATGGAGGCGAAAATGCTGTAGGCCCATGTGCTCAGATTTGGGTGCACGTTAATGAACCCCAGGTGGTCAAAATTTGCGGAGCCCTTTACTACGGTGTGTCACCCAATCATATGGTGGTTTAGGGACGTCAAACCCCACACATCATCACCATCTCTGTGCTACTTTTAAGAACGTACTGATTGCGCGGTCATTTTTGCATGTTAATAAAGAAAGATGGTGAAATAATAAAAATAACACTAATATGAACCAGTGCACGGATAAAAAAGAAGCGCCCTCAAACAAGCTCGCGTAGAGATGTCCAGTTGCAATGAAGGAAATGTAGAAAGAAAAAAAATACCGATCGCGCCAACTGCCACTTGCCGTCCGAAGAAACGCGCCGCCTTGATCTTACACAGTTAAGCTGGAATCAGAACAGAGATCTGGCCGCGAACCGTTGACCGTGAGATCTGAATCGTGATAGCGACGTACAGTCAAGTGGAAGGAATCTCAGCAAAACTGCGACGCATATTGTTGGCACCCGACCTGTACCAGTGCCTCCTCTATAACAGGCAGTGCCTCTTCTATAAATAGAGGAGGCACTGCCTGTACCCTTGCCAATGTGCAAAAAGTTGTCTCTGGCAACGGGAAAGAGGCAAAGCGGTTGGTTTCAGGCAGCTCATTTGAGGGCGCTGCATTCTTTCGCGGATGTGAGCACAGTAACGTGTTATTTTTTATATTTCTCGGGCTTTCTTTATATACAGACTAAAATAAGCACGCAATTATTACGTTGTAGGAAGTAGCACAGAATGGTGTCATTTTAACTGGTGCACATCTGCCTTGTTGATATTTTGACAATAAGGCTAGTACTTGCAAGAGTTACATATGCTATTAAAGTAATTAGGTTCTGGTCAATAACAAAAAAATAGTAGCGGCTACTTTAGTATACTGAGAACGATATGCAATAGGCTTGTGCCACGTAATGCCTTTCCTCTTTTTTTAAACCGTGCTCTGCAATAATTGGGACGCCTTGTATATGCAATCGTTCGCTATGTTACTTTGAAGGTTATAATATGTCTGTAGCGTTTAATGTTATGTATACAACATGTTACATTAACGTCAACGTGTCCAATATAGCGTCCCCAACATATATATATACATGCATGCGATCATTGAGAATGTCGTCTTGACTGTCTATGATGTCAGTTACGTGATAATTGATGTACATGACATATGTGCCTCCTGCCGATTTCAGGTAAAAGAATGGATGGATGCGAAACCTTATTTAATGTCCTGAGGTGCATAACTCAACGCGCAGCTGGCCGCTCCCACGTTGGGACAGTCAGGCCAAGCCCGACCACTGCATCGTGGGCCCGTCATTTTTTTGTCGTTTCTTTTTTGCATTTTCCAGATGTCCATACAAGGTCATAGCCAGCGGATGGCTAATCGCCCCCCACCCCTCCCAAAATTTTGTTTCGCCATTGCATAGAGAGTGAAAATTGATTATTTCAAGGGAGTGCCCCTCCTGAAATAAAAAGGTGCCCCCTCCCCCCCTACCAAACCTCGGGTGGTGAAAATACCCGTTGCCCTCCACTATGGTGTCTCTCATAATCGTATGTTGATTTTGGGACGTTACACTTAAGCTATTATTATTATTATTATTATTATTATTATTATTATTATTATTATTATTATTGTTATGATTATTATTATTATTACTATTCCGATAATCTATGTTCTAGGTGCGATTCCTCTTAGAGCTAAGGGCCCGGACAGCCAGTGGCTTACTTGTGGGACAACTCCTTCTTATATAATGGCTATAAAGTGCAACATTCGCATGATCTTTCTTTCACGGAATGTTCCATAATTGTGCGAAGTCAGGAAGTTCTAGTGTTTGATTGTACACGCCAAATGCACATGCAGCGAGGTTCGTAAATGAGATTCGTGGCTTGCAACACACAAGGTGGAGTAATCACTGCTGATTAATGTTCTCAATGAAACAAAGAAAATAAAAGAAAGGAAAAACAACAATGTATGGACGTTTAATCCTTTCCGGTGGTAAAAATATTCCTATCCTTGTTGGGAAACTTCCTTCCTGTAGTGCTACCTGCTAGCTACTTTCTTACAAGGAAACATGTGACGACAAGGTTACCTGGGCGGATAGAACACCATAATCGGCGTTAAAGAAAGGACGAGGTGGCAGGAAATGGCGGTGATTTTCTTTAGCGGCATACAACATGGAACGCGTGGCAGATAACTGAAGAAACGTGCCGCATATACGCGACACACACACACACACACACACACACACACACACACACACACACACACACACACACACACACACACACACACACACACACACACACACACACACACACACACACACACACACACATATATATATATATATATAATGGGAGTAATAATTCAATGGGCCAGTTAGTTTTCGTGAAGGTATGGGATATGGCACAACGGGAGCGTTGTCAACAAGGATAAATATATTTATTTCCCAAAAGTTTCGGGAGAGTCCTTCCTTCATCAGGGGAGGACCCCTCCCAATATATATATATATATATATATATATATATATATATATATATATATATATATATATATATATATGAAATAGAAACAACAGCAACATAGGCGGTGCGCATGCGAGTACGCACCGCTGTATTTCCTAATTTCTTGTGAGTGTTCGTGCTGTAGTCGACAACGCACTACCTTCAAGATTAGGTAGCTTGCTTTTAGGTCCGAAACATCGCTTAAGTGAATGAGTGTCGTTCTCGACTTGGACTCACTGTGAGAGTATATATCTTATCTTATCGGCCATTCTATCTCACCTTCGCGAGTGTTTACGGTCTTCCGAGCTCACTAGGACTCAGAGTTACCGGAATTTCACTCAACCGTGCTCATGGAGACTCACAACTTAAGGGTACACTGACGTTACTCAGAGGAAAATTTATCAGCATACTTGTGTAGTTTGAATTAGCAGAATGGAACCTTGAATTTTTGACAATGTCTACAAATATTTTTTTCCATTCAGATTCCGAGATATGCTAACGACAAAAGAAAATCCTGCTTCTTATTTATACATTTAGGCAATCGCGTAGAGGGAGAGTCAGAAGTTTTGAGGCCACTATCCCACCTATTCCTGTGCTAACGTGACCTGAGAACTTTGGATCCCCCGTGCACAAAACAAGAATATTGCATCAAGTGCACGTTCTTTCAATCCAAATGAAGAACTTTCAGTTAGGAGTTGAATGAGTATTATTTTGACCGAAGCACGAACGCAAGCTGTTTGTACCATAACTCAGCTGTTCTCCGTGGTTACATATACGCAAGAAAACTTCCGTATTCGGTATAATCTGTATGTCTGAAAAAAGTTCTCACGGCAATAATAACCGAAATTACTTCAAAATAACGTGATGTTAACTTTGTTTTTGTTGATTTATTCTACTATATTATGATACTACTGATTGCACTTCTATAATTAGTTACATTATTTAGAGATAGTATAGGACTCGTGAGGAGCCATGATATCATTAGCAGCATTCGAATAAGCTATATTCCCCGTGCAGGGCAGTGAACCGGACGCTCGTCTGCTTAACGTTCCTGCCTTTCCTCCTCTTGCTTTTTCTCTCTTCTCCCTGGACCATTAGTGCGCCAACAAGTAAATATCGTAATGATAAACGCATTAACAGCGACTAATTGAGTATCCAGTAAAACAATGATGCGGTGTTGAATGTTACAAAAAAGAAATGACAAATTTTACGAACTCGGCCTGCAAACTGTAGGTGAGCACATGTAAACCATAGCTCTTCACTTCGGCCTTACGAGTGCACGTAGTAATCGGCAGATTAATACCAAGTCCATCAGCAACGCCCACCTCTACGTTAGTTTAGACACGTCGCACGTGGAAAATACTTACGAGATGCTTGGTGTTCATTGGTACATAAATCGAGAAACAAGAAGCAGAGAGAGAGAGATAAAGATGCAAGGAAAGGCAGGGAGGTTAACCAGACGCACATCCGGTTTGCTACCTTGCACTGGGGAAGGGATAAAGGGGAGAAAAGAGGTTGCAGAAAGATGAGAAGGTACACACAATCACGAGCACACTCGGGGAGCACACACAGTTTACAGGCGGTCGCTCAGGTTTGTTGACTTAAGGTAAAGTAGCAGTGCTTTAGTTGCTTTCTGCGCAACTGAGGCAGATGCCCAAGGTCCTAGTATCTTCTGCACACAAAATGGTCCGGGGTCAAGTCGATTCAAAACCATCCGTAGCTGGCATCGCTGTGTGTCGTAGCAAGCGCAGCTGCACAGGACGTGTTCGATGGTCTCTTCATCTCCGCAGTAGTCACATGTAGGAGTGTCTGCCATACCAATGCGAAAAGAGTACGCCTTTGTGAATTCAACACCCAACCAAAGGCGGCATAACAGTGTCGCATCGGAGCGGGAAAGGTGTGATGGTAGCTTTAGCTTGAGCGAAGGATCCAGTTCATAAAATTGACACCTTTGGAAGGTGGTAGACGACCAGAACGTGCGTGTGAGATCTCGAGCCAGCAGGTAAAGTTGTCTTGCTGCATCATTCCTTGATAGAGGAATCGGGACTACACGGGTTTCTTCATGGGCTGAGCGGGCTGCATCATCGGCTAATTGATTTCCGGTAATACCGATATGTCCAGGCAGCCATTGATATATAATATCATGCCCTCGTGCTAGACCTTCATGATGGCAATGTCTTATTTCTTCTACCAGTTGGTCATGGCTCCTCCTACGCATGGTAGACTGCAAACTCGGAAGCGCTGCCTTCGAATCGCAGAATATGACCCATTTTCCTGGACGTTCTTGAACGAGATATTGTAAAGCAGCCCTTATAGCAGCAAGCTCTGATGCCGTAGATGTAGTCATATGCGACAACTTAAACTTGATTGTCATTTCTGCAGCCGGAATTACAGCGGCACCTGATGAGCTGCTGGATGAGACGGACCCATCAGTGTATATCTGCGTTCGGTCTAAGTACAACTCATGTAATAATAGCAGTGTTGCTTGCTTCAATGCTACTCTGGAGTGACTGCTTTTCTTTTTGATTCCCGGAATTTCTAGACGTACTTGCGGCTGGTCGAGGCACCACAAAGGGCATGCCGTTCTCGCAGCTGGCGTATATCCTGATGGAATGCTGTTTAGGTGCTTGGCTATGACGTCTGAAAACGTAGCACGTGGTCTTCCGGAAGGTAGAAGGGCCAAGTGGTGGTCGGGGACACGGCTAGCATGTCGAATGTGCGCTCTGAGGCAATCCACAACTATATATGTCCTGACCGGATGGTCTTTGGCAAGCATGATTGTGGCATAAGTAGAAGCGCATCGGGGCAGTCCTAGGCAGATACGCAGTGCTTGACCCAGCAAACTCTCCAATGAATGAGTATTCGATTTGCAAGTGTTAGTCAGCACCGGCAAGCTGTAGCGCAATAGACCCAGAAATAGGGCCCTGTACAGCTGTAGCATGGAGGCCACAGAAGTTCCCCATGCTTTACCGCACAAGAATTTCATGATATGCACAATAGATAGCAGTCTCTTCTTCAAGTACACACAATGTGGGCTCCACGAAAGACTTCTGTCGATAATTATGCCCAGGAAACGATGCGTCCGTGCATATTTGACACTCTGCCCATTGATGTAAACAGGGTATAGCGTCATTGGTTTGCGTGTAAACGCCATCAACGCGCACTTCACAGTTGATATATTTAGGCTTTGTTTCTGAAGGTAGGCTGTTGTGAGGGTTGCTGCCCGCTGTATTCGTGCACGCACCTGAGGGCGAGTAACTGCAGCACTCCAGAGGCAAATGTCATCGGCGTATATGGATAGGCACACCGACTTTGGCAGAACCTTCACCAGACCAATGAGGGCCACATTGAACAATGTGGGGCTTAAAACACCTCCCTGAGGTACTCCGCAGTAGGTGTAATGTTCAGCAGTTTTACCCTCATCTGTTTGCACAAAGAAACCCCTGCCAGTTATATAGTCTTTTATCTATTGAAACATTCGTCCACCAATGCCCATTGCTGCGAGAGAAGTGAGGATGGAATCGTGAGCTACATTATTATATGCACCCTTCACGTCAAGAAAGAGTGCCACTGATATGCGCCTGCGACTTTTTTCTTGTTGAACAAATGTCGATAAATCAATGACACAGTCAATGGAGGAGCGGCCCCGACGAAAGCCTGCCATGCAAGAAGGTTATTTGGTGTATCGTTCAAAGTACCACTCGAGACGAAATAGAACCATTCTTTCCATCACTTTTCCGAGGCAGCTTGCGAGGGCAATAGGGCGATACGCTGTCAAGTCCAATGGTGATTTTCCCGATTTCAAAAGTGGTATTAATCGACCTATTTTCCATTCTCGGGGAACACTGCCGCTGAGCCAGGAGTTGTTGAAGCATGTTAAAAGTTCTTTTCTAGCTTTTTGTCCAAGGTGTCCCAACGCACTATAAGTAATACCATCAGGACCTGGCGGTGACATGCGCTTAGAAGCGACTAACCCACCTTCCAGTTCTTCCATGGTGAACGGAGTGTCCATTTCTGGTAATCGCGTCTCAGGAACGATCACGGCGTCGATGCTCTCATTCATAATATTCCCGGCAACTCTCGTGCAAAATTCTTCAGCCACCTCGAGTTCTGTTTTTCCATGATGGAGTGCCAAAGCTTTAAAAGGGTGCCGTTGTTGTGGAGAGGAGCGAAGACCACGAACTGTTCTCCAGATATATGACAGCGGTTTATGGGGGTCTAGAGATTCGCAGAATGCTTTCCAGCGTTCACTCTCCAGTTTGCAAATGCGTCGTTGAATTTTTTTCTGGAGCCGCCTTGCTTCCCTCAGATCGTAAATTGATCTTGTGCGTCTGTATCGTCGTTCCGCACGCCTTCGTATAGCTCGTAATTTTTCCAGTTTGATGTCAAACTGTGTTACTTTAGACGAAAATGGTAATTTGCGTTAGGACGCTTGCATAGCTTTCACTATGGTATTTTCCAGGCTGCAGGCGAGGCCTTCTTGGCAAGCGTTCTCAACACGCGATGCAAACATCGACCAGTCAGTGCCAATTGCAACACCGGAAGAGAATTTTTTTATGATACCATCGATCGTCACGTAGGTGGGTATGTGATCACTCCCTTGAGTTTCAATATCGCAAAACCACTTAACTTTGTGAGAGAAGCACCGTGACACCAATGTCAGGTCAAGGCAACTGCCATACGTGAGACCCCGCAGATATGTGGGGGTACCATCGTTCATGATGGAAAGGTCGTAATCGGAAGCGAATGTAACAAGGTTCCGGCACCTGGCATTCATCCTAGTGCTTCCCCAAAGCATGTGATGGGCATTGAAGTCACCGGTGATGATCCAAGGCCCATCGGTTCTCATTAGGATGTCTTTTAATTTGTCGCAGTCAAATCGCGATGACGGAGATATATATCCACCAATAAGCGTGAACGAAACTGCATTCTTCTTCACACGAAGACACACGAGCAGAGTACACGCTGACCACTGGACCTGATAACCAACGAAAAAAGTTTCAATCACGTGATCCTTTAAAAAAGCTATTTAAAGCAGTTTATTGCAAATCTTTGTTCCTTTGCACGTTTACAATGTTTACACGTAGTCTGCTTCGCTCACATATGCATATATTCAAGCTCTAAGGTGCCTTCATCTTCTTACCGTTGCTGGAGCGATTGGTCCTCTGTTTCTGTTGACGCTATTGGAGAGAAGATTTCGCAGGGATTCCAGCACGGCCACCTCGTTGTCTGTTGCGATCTCTGCAAATAAGTCGCACATCACTCTGAAAACTTCCTTATTATTACATATTCCAGGAACTAAATATCGCGTTTTTCATTACATGATACATCACTTGTTTATTTAATGCATATAGAGTGGTCCACCATAGAAATAATACCAAACATCATGACTCTGTGTTTGTACTTCACGTCGTCATATGCCCCTTATTTAAACGCGGAGGAGGAAGATGCCAAAACGACGACCGACAAGCACACGCACAGGCAGCTGTGTAATATGAATGTGCGTCAATATATGCAACAATTCTTATGTAGTATGAAAAATTATTTCCTTGCTCTAAGTATCACAGGAAATTGAGAAATAGAACAGTAGTAAAAGAGTGGCGTCATCACATGAAATATAACAGAACAATGAACGCATGTCACGTGTAGTCTGTTCAGTTACAGTAAGCTGTGATAAAATTATCTTGAAAGAATGCTATCTATGTAGAGATAAATCATAGAACACACATGTGCCACCCACTGACCTTAGGTGTAGGAAGGAAAAAGTCACAGCTTTGCCGCAAAGACGAAGTAATGAACGTGATAGCAACAAATTGAAAGGTAACACGGAGAATGGCAAGCAGGTGGAAACGTTTCCGTGTTTCTCACGCACAATTGACGCACAAAACGTATTCACAGGTACAAATAAATGCGAATAAGCGTTCAAGTTGCTACTTCGCTGTGCCTGAAAAGCGCGCCCTTTTCGCATACAGAGAGTGTGCAACGAGTGCAGTGACCTTTGTGCGCCCTTTAACTACAATGGTTCCGGTGAAAGCCCAAGGCGTGCGATTGTCCCCACCACATCATGCTCACCGCAAGATAAGCGAGCGTAGGCCTGAGCGACCCCTCTCCGCAGGGCAAAGTACGCGTGGAAGATGAGAGAGTGCGCCACCGCGTCGTGACGATCTGGCGACGCTTTAGAGAGAGAGAACAACTTTATTGGTCGACCCGGCAAAACAGAGGAGGGGATAGGGAAGGAGACTCTTGCATGTCCGCTTGCCCTACGGAGGCGGAGGCCGTACTACATGCCCAGAAGCGAGCACTGGCCGCCTCGTGCTTCAAAGGGAACGTGTCATGTGCTGGATCTTGTCTCTTTAGGTAATGCCTTCGTTGTGATGTTCTGTATCTTCGTCCTAGACCTTGCGTCCACCCTTATCCGTTGCCCCATGAGCGAGATGACGTTTCGTGTTTCGTCGGTATAGGAGCTCGAGGACGTGCTGCACGACTGCCCGTTGAGTCTCGAGGCCTGTGCTGGTAATCTTACTGCCGATCTTGTCGGACATCTCGATGTCTTGAGTGTTGGGCGTGCGAGGCGAGCATCCCCAGAGTATATGGCTCGGGGTGGCCCGTGCCTTCTTACACCGTTGGCACGTGTACGTGTGATATATTTCCGGACAGACGTGTTTCGCCCATACCGGACTCCAAATCGCTCTTGCTTTTAACTGTCGGAAGGTGGTCGTTTTAGGCGACGCGCTCTCATTGCACCATCTCGCTGCATGGTAATACTGAAAACACGATAGTTGCCCCCGAGATGCCCATCACCACCGGTAAGTGGTAGATATAAATAGCTTGCCGTTTGATTGTTCAAGAAGGTTTTCCTTTGTGGCTCAGTGGCTAAAGCCTTGCACTCAGAATTGAAAGGTCGAATGTGTGATTCCGCGCGCCGAAGTCATTTTCTGGCTTATTTTCCTTTTTTGCGTTTTCATATAAATAGATACGTATACATATACGGTAATGGACGCCGACGCCGGCGGCAAAATCCAGCCCAGAGTGTCCATATAGTTGCTATCGCAATAAAACCACGAACCATAAAATCGACGTGTTGGTCCTGTCTGCACGCATTCATTCTTTAGACAACATACGCATTATGTAGTCGATGCCTCGGTATTCAATTCTTCTTCGCGGTTTGCGCAGTTGAAAGACTGAATTCATTTTTCTTTGTGTTTCCTTTGAAAGAGCATCCGAAAAACTGTCTATACATCACGCATATGACGTAGGCCACGGTGACGTTGGCTAGCCCAACACAGGCGTTTCTAAGAGGATAAATATCATATTTATACAGCAGCACTGCTTTTAGAAATTTTTGCGTCTAATATTAAATTGGAAGCGTCGAAATAGGGAAACACACGAGACGTGTGATTATACTGGGCATCCCTAAAGCAAGTAATGGTTCTGAAAAAAAATAATTTAATTAGTAAAAAACTGCTTTACGCTCTCTTTTGTTTTCTAATTAACAAACCTAACGTAGTGCTAGACATGATGATAGTTATAGTGCGAGAACAGAAAAACGACAGAGAGACAAGAAGGACACGAGCATGGGACTCGGTACACGTACCTTGATTGCTTCTCAATATTGTAATTATTACGTCGTAGCACACTATGTTATCAGCGCATTATCTGTTTGCCTTGCAAATGTGTTGACGATACTGTTTAGATGGCGTACTGAGTTGTATCTCGGCCCATTGCGTTGGTGCAGCTGCTAATAATCATGCAAATCTCTTCGTCGTTGAGTATAGATGGAACGTCGGATTGAAAAAATAATAATAAAATACTGTTCGTTACGTGACATTAAATGTTTTATGATGATTCGCAATACCGATCGAACGGAGTTTTATAAGTAAGATTGCAGTTAGTTGTTTTACGAACCCTGCGCTCGTATGTATGATGAAAAGCTGTTTTTACGATGCGAAATAAATTTTATTTTCGCAACCGATAAACTTTCACTAAGAAGTCCGTGGGCTAAAACAGAATAACGCCTATATTTTGGTCAAGGCAGTGTATAAGAAGCCTCAAATAATCGTCAAGTGCTACACTGGACTTTTAGCGTCACCTGTCGCACGGTGGTTAAGGCACAATATTTCCGCATATTCTGAGTCGTCGCTAGATGCCGCGTTGTTGAAATGTACGCTTATTTAAAACAAAAACTGTCCTAACATGGAGAGATATTCTAAAGCATCAGACTCGAAAGACGGAAACTCCCGCTCTCGAGGCCAAGGCTCAGTAACGAATCTCAGGTAGCGTGACGTAGCCTGCAGACCTTGTCTTACCCCAATCTATACATACTGATAGATCCCGACACATACGCACCACAGTGCAGGTTCTGCGTCACTATAATAGCTACCCTGTACCACATGGTATGGGAATGCCCATACCATGTGGTATGGGCATATGGGCATTTCACACAATCCATCTCTACAACCCAAAGCACAGCACAACACTGTATGGTGGGAGTACTAAAGATCCCACTCAACGACATTCCTTCCTCGGTCGTAAATAAATGTTTTATACTCTCTCTCATCTAAAACAAACTTATTATGAAAGGAATGTCCATTTCACACTCTAGATTCCTTGAAGCGCATCAGCGACGCGTTCGCGTGTGCGCAGATTTTAAGTATTTCGCGGGAGATGTATTTCCACTGTGGAACGTATTTGTGAGGGCAGAAGTTCACGGGGTACAGGGTCCACGTAAGATAGGAATTTCTGCTGCGGTGGCACATAGACGTTCTAATTAAATGAGAAAAAAAATGAATAAGTCGGGAGAGCTGCTACAGGCTCCACTTTTTCTGCACGTTGTCCGTGTTTCTAGACTGGTCTAGAATTGAGTTTTTTTTTTCAAAAATGTAGTGTTCTGTACATCAAGTCTGAAGTGATTCCTACATTCGAAATACACATAGGTTCTACCACGCATTTGCGAAGACACATTGAAGCTTCTGATACAATAAAAACGAAATAAAAGATCGATGCATTCGTTTTGGTTGTTTTATCTGTCTCTTATAGGGGGGTTTCAAGTGACGTAATTAGCCTGTGCTTGTAGCGGCCATATAGAGTTTCCTACGCGTACAGTGGAGCGTACAGTGGAGCGTACAATGGAGCGTACTCCGCGTACTACGCGTTCATACGCGTACAGGGGAGCGTACTCTGGCACCACAGTGTTTATCGGAGCTGCAACTCATGACGTTCTAGCAAGCACGTGAATTATGGGTAGTACACGAATTCGCCTAGTCTTCGTTCTTTACGTTCCTTTTGACTTCGCGTGGCTAACCACCTCTATGAAACAGCAGCAGTGACGTCAGGCACGCCACAGGGAGGCGTCCTAGCACTAATATTATTCACAATATTCATTAATGATCTGCTCTTCTCAACTGAAGGAAAACTAAGGCTATTTGCAGATGACTGCGTACTTCACCAAAAAATGTATATTCCTGCCGATCACCTAACTCTGAGCAGAGCATTAGAAAGCGAACACAAATGGTGCAAAAATAGCAAATGCCTCTTAACATTGGTAAATGTGTTTCTATGGCAATAACCCGGCAAAAACAAAGATCCAACTTTTAATACACTGTTGACAGCTGTTTCTTAACCACAACATTTAGACACATATATCTAGAAATAACGATTCGAAGCGATCTGAAAATGGATACTAACATTAACAACATAAATAGCAAAGCCCTAAAAAGAATATTTTTACTCAAAAGACGTCTTAAGAACGCGCCACCACAGACCGAACTAATAGCTCTTAATACCGTCGTCAGAACGGTACTAGTGTATGCCAACTCTGTCTGGTTGCCATTTACCCACCAACAGAATAATAAAATAAAAGTGGTTCAAAGAAAAACAATAATTTTTTTTAACAGTATAGACTGCCTGACTCATCGACACAGCTACATAACATCGCTTGTATTTTGACACTACAAGACCGGACAAGGCTAACAACGCTAATACTAATGTTTCATCTCCTACACATTAGATTAGAAGTATATACTTCAAGGTATATATCTTTCTTTTTTTTCAAGGCAGACCAACCCTTCGTAATTAGTCTCATACTTTTGCGGAACACTCTTTCAAAAGTAATTCCTCAAATAATCATTTTTCCCTCCAACCATTAAAGTTTAGAACTCACTGAAACCTACCCTAACCACTGAATTACCCATAGGTTTGTTTGCAGCTGCCATTGAAAGCAACCTGCATGCCTCACAAATAACACTAACGACATTACAACATCAATAAACCCAATATTCGATGAGCGTGTGTAATTTATTATATCATTGTTTTGTTTTTATGATCGTAATATTTTTGGTGACATGTTCTTTGATCATTTTTATAAATGTTTGCATAATTTGTTCAATAATAATGTGCACTTGTTGACACTGTGCCATCTTAAGAATGCACATCTTACCGTTTTTTCAGTTGCTTTTAGCGGTAATGTAGTCCATGTTTTTGTTGCTACTAAAATTGTTTGATTGTGTGTTCTTATTATGGCAATTATGTATAATGTAATGGTTGTATGTCATTTTGTAATTCACGTTTTTGTAATTTTAGCCTTTATGATTTTGTGTAAACAAACATGTTTACATATGTACTCCCTACTATAATATCTATGATGAGTGGCACTATTGTTAAATCAAAGAAAATAAATAAATAATTGAACAAATAAATAAATAAAAATAAAGAAGTAATAAAGAAATAAATAGACGTCTGCTCCCACAGTTACTGACCAAGTGGACACGAGCTAACCGAGCCCAAATGAACATTTGTCAGCAGTTTACAAAAGAATGTCCCCACCTCCCCGAAGGCAATTGTGAGGAAATGCGAATGCATTGCGTAACGTCCAAAACGGCGTTTCGCACGTGAGAACCCAGCGTTAGAAGAATAATGTGTTTTTTTTTACACCGTGCAGCCTTTAGCGCCGTTTTCAGCTCTTGTAGCTAGCGTGCAGGGTTAAAAAGTACAATGAAGTGAACAAAACAAACAACATTCTCGGCTTGGCGTTGGCGTTTCACAGAGGCGTCTCGAGCACACATCACTGGATGTTCTTGAGAGGCGGCCTGCCAGCGAATGGTCAAGAGTAGTCGAGTGAGGCGCGAGTGGACGGGAAAGTGGGGCGCATAAAGGAAAGAGAGTGAACGGCGAGAGAAGGAGCGGCGAAGCACTCAGCCAAAGAGTTTCATACAATATTATTGTATGAAACTCTATGCACTCCACCTACCCCCTCCTACACTCTCTCGCACCACAGGCTTCAGTTGCTAGGGGCGAGGATAAGCCTGTGCGCCCGCAGCTCTTGCTGACAGCTGCCGACGCCGAAGCGTGACATGGTGAGCGCTCCGGTTGCTAGGGGCACGCGCCCACATCTGTTGCTATGGGAGAGGGCAGTGGACGGATTGCGACGGACGCCTGACATAGCCCGGCTAAGAAATGCAATCGCATATAAAAAGATTACGCCACATCCGTGGAGTGAACGATGATGAGGGAACTTGCTCCGAATGTTAAATACGGTGAACCGTGAGTGCTCCACACATCCACTCGACCATCTTACAAAGACGTGCCCTATCAGGGGCAGCGAAGGCCCCGTGACTTGCCAAGGAATACCTTGGAACGGTGCCAAATATGGGCGTGCTAACGGACGCCGGTTGCGTCGGTTGCGTCTCGCATTGGAGCTCGCGTTCTGCTAGCATAGCGACGCTTAGCCAGCGTGCCCTCTCATGCATGAACACAGACGCGCGCATCGCGTTCCATTCTGACCCTGTCGTTTGCTCTAGAGAGAGCGTGGCTACTATGGCATGATAGATGGACAGGGCTCGACCATAAGGAGCAAATTCCTAAAACACACAAGCACTCACTCGAAAGTAAAAACGAGGGGAAAAGAAGAAAGCTTACGACAGCATTCATATGGCAACGATATAATACACCAGTATGAAAGACTGCAAAACCAACAAGCTTGCCGAGCAACCAAACGCGTTTCTCATCAACAAGCCGCTTCATGTACAGTTTCAAATGGCTTGTCGGTGGTCATGCATTACAGCCGACTGCAAATTTACGTGTGCTGTGCGGTTGCCCACGAGTGGCAATCAGAAGTTGGAAATAATAGATGGAGCTCACGTAGACTCATTCAAGGAGGAGGAGGAAGCAACAAAAAGGGAGAAGGCAGGGAGGTTAACCAGAAAGACATCCGGTTGGCTACCCTACACTGGGGGATAAAGGAAGGGGACAAGAAAGACGAGAAAGAGGGAAGAGAGGGGAAAAAGGGGGTGGGGGAAAGAGTGACAGTAATTTCACTGCAGCGTGTAGAACTCTACCGCATGTCAGAGGCGTTCACACAAGCCTGTCTTTCTCAGGAAACGCAGCAGTGCTTTCACTGCCTTGTGGGCTGTCGAGGCATGTGTACGTTGCTGTAATAGCACCTGCACAGAAAGAGGCCGATCATCCAGTCGTCGCATTGCGTTGGCAAGTACTTGTCTCTCTGAGGCAAATCGAGGACAATGACACAGCAGGTGTTCGATATTTTCGTCGGTGCCGCAAACATCGCACGCCGCACTGTCAGTAATTCTGATTAACGTGGTATAAGCTTTCGTGAAAGCAACTCCCAGCCAAAGGCGATAGAGAAGCGAAGCTTCACGTCGATGTAGGCCGGGTGGAGGCCGGAGTTGTAGTGAAGGGTCGAGCTCGTGCAGTCGTGTACGTCGTATGCTTGGTGTGTTCCACTCAGTCAGTGTGAGACTGCGGGCCAGTTGACGAATCTGCCTCGCCGCATCCGCTCTTGAAAGCGGTATCGGAACGCTGTTCGCTTCTTTAAGTGACGTGCGAGCAGCATGATCTGCAGAATCATTGCCGCCTATACCACTATGCCCAGGTAACCACTGAAAGACGATGTCATGGCCTTTTTGTATTAACAGGTGGTGAAGTTTCACGGTTTGGTAGGTCAACTGGTCGTGGCATCCGCGTCGGAGAACTGATATCAGGCACTGTAACGCTGGTTTTGGGTCAGAAAACACAGCCCATTTACGTGGTCTTTCTTCTGAATTGATGTGTTCCAGTGCGTTGCGCAGAGCCTCGAGTTCTGCCGTCATCGAACTTGTCACATGCGAAGTCTTAAAACACCGAGTTATCCCTTGTGATGGTATAACCACTGCTCCACCTGAACTAGACGGCGTAGTAGAGCCATCCGTGTAAATGTGCACGTGGTTACTGTAGTTTTCTTCCAGTAGGGATAGACTCAGTTGTTTCAGAGCATGTGTCGGTAAGTCCGATTTTCTCCTCATTCCTGGAATCATTAAGTGAACTCGCGGCCGGCTCAAGCTCCAAGGAGGAAGCAGTGGTTTTGATGCAGGTGCGTATGTCTCAGCAAACGATGAACGAAGCTTGGAGACAATAGTGCCGTATGTCGTGCGGGGCCTTTCAGCAGCTAGGCTCGCCAGGTGGTGAGAAGGGGTCCTGGCATAATGCCTGAGGTGCATGCGCATTGTCTCGGTAATAATATGCGTATTTATCGAGTGATCTTGAGCGATGGCAATGGTTTCAGCCGTTGAAGCACTGCGGGGTATTCCAAGGCATATCTTAAGTGCTTGGGCTTGAATGCTCTGAATTGCGCGCAGGTTGGTCTTGCCGGTGTTAGACATTGCAGGTAAGCTGTACCGTAAGAATTCGATAAACAGCACTCTGTACAGCTGTTGCATGGATGATATGGGCCCTCCCCAATTTTTTCCTGCAAGGAATTTGAGTATGTGGCATGTTGCGATCAGCCGCTTCTTCACATAGTTCACGTGTGGAGTCCACGACAGGTTTCTATCTATTATGACTCCCAAGAACCTGTGGCTTCTGCTGAACGATATGTATTCTTCATTAATCGATATACTGTAAGCAGACATCGGTTTCCGCGTGAACGCTACCACTGCACATTTTCAGCAGGACACCTCGAGGCCTTGTTTACGAAGATAGCATGACGCCGTTGTAGCAGCCTTCTGAAGGCGGGCGCAAAGCTGAAGCCTTGTCACACCTGATGTCCAAGTGCAGATGTCATCAGCATAGACAGAAAGTTCTACAGTGCTAGGTAGCTGCTCGACTAGACCAATGAGAGTTAGGTTGAAAAAAGTAGGGCTTAGCACTCCTCCCTGAGGAACTCCTCGGCTGCTGTAATAATCAGGTGTTGGGCCATTCGCTGTCATCACGTAAAATGATCTCAGCTGTAAGTAGCTGTACACCCACATATATATCTTGCCACCAAGACCTACTGTTTCCAAAGCACTAAGGATGGCTTCATGGGTGACATTGTCGTAAGCCCCCTTAACGTCTAGAAACAGGGCGGCGCATAGTCTCTTACAGGCTTTCTGGTGTTGAACATATGTTGTTGATCTGGTAGACTCATTCAAGAATTATATTATCCGCTTAGGGCTCGTTCTGGCTCAGACTCGTTAACATTTTCCTCACCTGGACGTAATCGGACTCAAAGTGACCCAACTATATTTCACTCAGACTTAATCAGACTTATGGTTCGACATGAGTCGAATGAATCGGAGTTAGCCGACTCGTGAGTGATTTTGCCGACCAACGGTGGCAGTACTCATGCGCGAAATTGCTTCGGTGTTTTAGATGAAGTTATTCTGGATTTCTTGAGACAAACTTTTGGATAACTGTCGTGCACCAACGTATGCTTCAGCTAATATTGAGGTTACATGTAGTGAAAATAATCACACGCCGTAGACCTTCTGCTGAGGAGTTATGAGTTCACAAGCATCCGTACTCACCGGCTTCAACTTTGTAGTTGCATTGAAATGGCGAGCAATTATCTGGTAATGCCCACATAATCACGCAAAGCGTCTGCTGAAGGGGCGATGGCTTGACTTTGAATTGCCAATAATATAAACTTATCTACATAAAAACCACGCCTGCCATATTTCAGCCTCATTTCTACAGTCACATCTGAAGCCAGTCCCTTGTTGTGATGTGCGTTGAATGGCCGCACTGTAATGCTATAATGGATATCGATACTACTGGCTACGGTGGTGTGAGTGGAATGTGTAAAAAATGCATAAGGGACTAACTGCTGAATTTGTCCAATTGTATTGTTTCGACCAGTGTTTGCGCAATTATTGGTGTTGCTACAGGAGGAGCGTGTCCACGCTCTTGGGAGGCTCACCTGAAAAATTCGCACTACGAGCATAGCAGCTGACGGTCGACGACGAAGTTTCGTTCGCCATCTGCAGTTGCAGCGTGCCGTCTATGTCGCGCTTGTTGACGTAGAGGTGCATAAACCGGCCACTGTGGCTCCCAATATTCAGGCGCTGAGCCAAGAGCCTGAAAAAAAAGAAAGCTCAGACAAGATCAGGTCAAGCTTACGGCCATAGACCCTAATGATAGTATACGTATGCGGTACTAAAGTGCGCCTGGTACACCGCAGCAGCATAGCGCGATTCACTAATGGTATGCTCTCGAAAATAGCGAAAACAGGTTGGTGCTATACCTAAATGGTATTCGCGTTTTCTAAACCGCAAAGCCCTAAAATTAATGAAGAGCTCGAAGAGATTTCGCAACAGTGGAACTGAAAATTCAAAGCCCTGCCACTACTGGGAATACGAAAGTCAGTGAAGCAGTGACTGAGGTGGATAAGGTATGGTGAATTTAGCTATAGTGAATTTAAATATTATCATTACCTATTACATTCAGCGAATACATAGCATACAATCAAAGACCTTGGTTGTCTCCCTTGTGCATGAAACATGAGATCTCATCAAGAACAGCCAAAGGCAGTCACCGGTATGAGTTACTGCAGTTTAAAGAAACGCCATTATTTGGAAAGCAAAAAATGACAGGACGGCCGTTTCTCAAGAAAGTGGACTTGTCTTTCAAACCATCACATCATCCTGCCTTGTCAGTGAAATCATGAATCTTCACGTCAATTTTTCCCAGCCTTCCCCCCCCCCCCTAAAAACAGCGCTGATTATTACTTTTATTGACAGGCCAAAATTTCCTGTTCTTAACATCTTTTGTTCGCGAACGCGACCCATCCTAGCTGTATACACTGAACAGTATTAGCCGAGTGACCGAAAACTGAGCTACTAGTTAGGGATTCATCATAAAAATTGTAGGCTTACAGAGGTCGTATGGCGCTTCTATTGTCAGCTTTCTTTCTGTTCTTTTTGGCACTAATGAATATTGATTGCTTTGTATGATCTGGTCGTCCACAGGGACGGTTGCGAAATCGAAACGTTAAAGAAAGTTCATCCAACTTACTCGACCGTCCTTTTTTGTTGCTTCATCCACAGGTCATTCGCATACGCGTCGGCATCCATCACGATGAAGACGTCGCCCGGCGTTCTGCATTCCGCTGTTAGACGGTGAAAAAGCATGCATGACAGGTTATGTCTACTGCAGCAATGATAAGTGAGCCCGCATCTCTATTATTCCGTGCTGTGGTACTCGATTTTTCTCACCTTGGTTTGGTGTTGGGGGGTAGCGGTCGCAAAATGCAGGATGCCCTGTAATGGGCAGAAAAGCTGCTTTGCAGTCACCGGCCAAAAAAAGAAAACAACGAAAAGAGATAACACCGAAGGCTTCCTGTGCATGCAAATATCAGAAGGTTTCGAATGAGGAACTCAGTATGTGTCAATCCGCTTTGTGCAACGTATTTTTCTGATTTTAGCATCTTTAAAGGCCTCGCTCCTTAACTGGGTCGCAACAGTGAGCGCCAGCGGCTAGGGTGACTTTTATCAATCTTTCTCTGGGAACGCCCAATCATGAACACTTCAAACACAACAATAGTTCTTCACCAGGCATGGAACAAACAAGCTTCGACTACGGGTGTCACTTACTCAGCAGATCACGTCTCAACCTCTGCAGGAACTCATCTGTTGCCGCGGCCACGAACAGGCTAAGCCTCTTCGAAGTTTGTCCGTAGCGGTGAAGCAGGTAGGCGCGTGCCATGTGGCTCACGTTGCCCTCGAGAAGGCCGTCTCGCAGGTACGGGTACAGCAGCTCCCGTCGGCCACACACGGACAGCCCCGGCACACCGGGCACAGCACGAGGAACGCCCGAAACGCCGTAGTACATGCTCAGCAGCCAGCTCAAGGGCATGCCCCGGGAGGAGACGAGGCGGGAGTACTTGCCCAGCAGTAGACCTGCGAACCCAGATGGAACCAAAGAACGCATTGAGCATGACTGGGTATACCACAGAGACATTTTTATGAAGGGCCGAGACATTCATAAAAACAAAGTCCACTTGTCGAATCGATAGCTTCAGCAACATTTGCTGCCCAAGAATTCTTAAGCAATGCTGCTATGAGTAACAGATTTCGATGGTGGTGGTGGTGGTAACAATGGCATAACTCGCAGAAAAAAAAACTTGGCATCACCGCTTGTATGGAAATGAGATCGTACACCTATTAACCCTCCGAGGTGCACTAATCACACGCGTCCTTTTCCAATAGCTAATGTTCTCTCGACTGCTATGGGTTTGTTGCCGAACAGCCGTTTGTGACAAGGAAAACCGACTTTCTGTAGAGGTCATTTGCACGTTGCCATATTACACTGTTGTGTTTCATTGTGCCATTTTATTGCTTTATGCATGACTGTTGTTGATACCTACTGAAATATTGCGCTGCTAAGGAACGTGGTTCAAGGTCTGATTCCCAGCATGGAGGAAGGAAAAAAGTTATGGAGGAGGTGGAAAAGAAAGACAAGGAGGGTAGCCAGTTCTCAGACTGACTGGCTACCCTATGTTAGGGAAGAGGGTTAGGGGAGTAAAAGATGACAGAAGAGAGAGTCTGTCTCTGAAACCACTTGCCCGCAAGAAGTGCAACAACGTTCTCTATGCATTGCGTGCCAGTGAAAATTGCCCATCTTCTATGTGACTTTCGTTGCTTCGGTACGTCAAGAAAGGAACTTTCAAAAGTTCTACATAGACTTGACAATCGCCCTTTGTCGGAAGAAAAAGCTAAAAGTGATCATTGCGCAATACGGCAGAAATAAACAAATAGTAAATAAATAAGTAAATAAATAAGTAAAACCAACCAATCAGGCACGCACACATCGAGCTCCATATGCCCTCATTTTCTGAATATTGAGGAGATTCATTGATTTTACAGCGAAGTCTCCTATGGGTAGGTAAAACGAATAACCAATTACCACGAGTTTGGTAATGGCCTCCATTGGCTATGTAGTGAGTTACGCAGTCCACATCGTCACACCCGAGCACGTGCGCCATGGGCAGCGCCGTTTATGATGCCATTCTTTGCATCATACCCAACGACGCGTGCCATCGGCTGCGTTGTCAGTAACGTCTATCATACCATAGAAGCAGTGCCACCGAGCCCGCGTGCGGCACTTTCAACTTACAATTTACACATGAGCAGGGCACGGATCATGCGATGCCTGAGCAGGAGACAACTTTCCAAGAACAGCGCTGGCAGCTAATCTATGAGAGAATTCGTATACGCCATGCCGATGCTGCTGTGCGCACCCCAAAACAGGCTCTAGCGGCGAAGCGCGAGCAGCAACTGTACACCGAGCATCCCGCAGCCTTGCGAGCTTAATGTTGCCGACAATGGCAAGCCGAGGAAGCGGCGTTGTGGGAAAAGCAGCGTCAACGTGGCAACGGCCTAAACGTGTTCACCGGGACCAACTCACGATTTCGGCGAATCTTTTTTTCTCGAGTGGCCCTTTGGCTGCGGCTGCATCGTCTGCAACCGCCTGTGACCGCCCATTCCTGCTTCGCTGGTTAGGATGGAGTGCTTGGGTGGTGATATTTTGTATCTCTTCAACTCCCCATTTCACCTTGAACTTGCGTGTTGTGCAGATGTTCACCGGTGTAGAGAGATACTCATTGTGATGAGCCCGACAGGTTTTTACAGAACGGAAATGTTCGGCACGCTGTCCATTTTATGTGCGCGCTATCACTCTTTACAAAAGTTTAGCCCGCGATTTCGGCCTCACTATAACTTTACATTATAGTTTGTGAAATCAGTGTCACTTCTGGGGTAATGTGGAGCTCACATAAGGGATCTACGCACCGTCAATAGCACCTCGCAGCATGCTGTAAGAACACCAGCGTCGCTTTCCTCCCATTTTGTAGGCGCGGGGACACGACTCTCCGAACCAGACTCCTTCGTGACCGATGACGCTTCCACCATGGTGATGCAGTAAGCTCTCCACCGAAGACACGGCCAGTACCACTGGAGAAAAGAAAAAAGTTTTGAAAGCGTGATTAGCTGAAGAGACGCTATATATAGAGGTCTCGTACAGCGACAATCATGGTTACGCGTCCAAGGCTTTCGTAAATGTGAAAAATGTGTTAGTGAGTTCTTTATCGCTGGAAATGCGAAATTTATAGGCAGTGCCTTATTGTAGCCATACCAATCTTGGCTCACGTTCATCCATTAGCCCCAACCGAGGGTTCACACGGACGCCGGTGGACACGACATAGGAGCTGCGCGATTGCAGCAACAACGGGGACACGAACGTGTTATAACCTACGCAAGTCGACTGAAATCTCCAGCCGAGCGCAACTATTTCATCACGGAGCGCGAGTGCCTCGCCCTTGTATGGGCAGTCGCCAAGTTTCGTCCATGCCTGTACGGGTGCTCATTCCGTGTTGTCACGGATCATCATGCGCTCTGCTGGCTAGCCTCCCTTAAGGACCCCACAGGACGTCTCGCTCGTTGGGCTCTTCGCCTGCAAGAGTACACGTTCTCTGTAATGTACAAAACAGGGCGATAACATCAGGATGCGGATTGTTTATCCCGCTACCCTGTTGACGAAGCAACTGATACTGACGCTATCACGGACGTTTTTTTCCGTGTCGCAGCTGTTGAACATTGGCGAAGAGCAACGTCGGGATGCTTCTTTACGAGCCATCATTGACAAACTGGAGCCAACGCCTCGCGACCCGTCCCTACGAATTTTTTTGGTGAAAGACGGGATCCTATATCGCCGTAACTTTGATTCCTTTGGATCCGACTTACTTTCTGTCATCCCAGCGCACCTGCGTTCCACTGTCCTGCATCAACGTCATGACGCTCCCATGACGGGCCATTTTGGCGTTCCTCGCACATACAATCGGGTATGACGTCGGTTTTTTTGGCCTGGACTTACCCGCTCTGTTCGATGCTATGTCGCCGCTTGTGAGCCCTGTCAGCGTCGCAGAACGCCGTCTGCCCTCCCAGCCGGCTACCTGCAGCCAATCGACGTTCCCAACGAGCCTTTCTTTCGAGTTGGTCTCTACCTGTTGGGCCCATTTCCACTCTCCACAGCCGGAAATAAATGGATTGATGTTGCCACAGACTACGTGACGTGGTACGCAATCACACGAGCACTCCCGACCAGTTGCGCTACCGACGTTGCGCACTTTCTGCTGTACGACATAATATTTGTGCACGGTGCTCCCCGCCAACTTCTCACCGACCGTGGCCGCACGTTTTTATCAGCTGTCGTTCATGAAATCCTGAGGTCTTGCCATACCAAGCACAAATTTACTACTTCGTACCATCCCCAGTCAAATGGCGTCACGGAGCACCTCAACAGGACCCTAACAGATATGCTTGCCAAATACGTTGCGC
This sequence comes from Rhipicephalus annulatus, assembly GCA_013436015.1. NCBI lineage: Eukaryota > Metazoa > Arthropoda > Arachnida > Ixodida > Ixodidae > Rhipicephalus > Rhipicephalus annulatus. The sequence goes on from WOVY01009376.1 coordinate 1,964,502, forward strand.
CAGACCACCAGGATTGGGACATTCATTTGCCATATGTGACGTTCGCCTACAATTCATCTCGTCACAACACTGCCGGCTATTGGCCCTTCTATCTCCTATATGGCCGGGACCCAACTCTACCCTTAGACACTTTGCTACCTGCGGCCACTGAATATGCCGGGGAAGCCATTGCCCACGCCGACCACACGCGCCAAGTTACCCGTAATGTAACCGTCTACAGCATTCGCAGGCGCACCAACAACAGTTCTACAATTCTCACCATAGGGACGTGCACTTTTTCCCGGGTTCTCTCGTGCTCCTCTGGTCACCTACTCGGCGTGTAGGACTGTCTGAAAAGCTGTTGTTGCCATACACTGAACTATTCCGCATCGTTCGCCAAGTGACAGACGTCACCTACGTGATTGTTCCAACCGATCCAACAAAGTCATCGTCAGCTCCGAGCGACACCGTTCACGTGGCTCTGCTAAAGCCCTATTACTCCCTTCGACATCATCTGCGCAGATTAAGCACCGGGACGGTGCTTCTACCGCCGGCGGTTATGATACATAACAGCCGCTAAACACGGAAGCGTGAAAGAGAAGGATGAAGCGAGTTTTCGTTTGATCCTAGATTGGCGCCATCTTGCTCATCGCGTTCTGTGCGTTCTAAATAGATTATTAAAGAAGTTACTCGTAACAATATAAACTTGTGTATTGGTTGGTTCATATAACGGTATCAAATAAGGTCGGCATGAGAAATTGGTTGATCAAATTCTAAGGTTTTGTTGAAGGTACACTCATATTTAACACATAAAATTTGATCATCAAAGGATGGAACCGAACAACTGTTATCCCGATTAGTAGAAGTTACCCTGAATGGAATTCAGAAACGGCAAACTTAGTCCTCGTTCATTTTTCACTGTTTTGCTTATACCTCCCTTGAGTAGATGGTTGCAAGTTGAACACATGCGCGACGAGAGTCAGGCTGCATGAATGCTGTAGCAAGTGGCGCACACAAATGTTTATATTTCTTCTGCGCACTGGAGTTGCTCGCACGCCACCCAGCCTTAAAAAAGCGGTAATTAAAACGGCGGCCCTATACTTATTAGCAAAAATTGCTCTGCTACAGCCTTTATAGTTACTGTCGAGACATATGAGTGTGTTGAGGATTGTTTATGGCTGTAGCTATAAATGAAGTTGTTATGCAAAAACCAACATGAAAAAAGTAAAAAAAAATTAAAACAGGAGTGGGCTGACAACAGTTACGTTTCTGCTCATTATGAAAGAAGGAATGCAAATTGAAATTGAATGCAGGAAGATTAAGTGGAAAGACATTACAAAATGATAAAATACACCAACATAACGAACGCACGAATCCCAATAATCGTCTACATAAGCGGAAAGCTATTTTATTTATTGACGGACAGTTAGAAGAACACTATAGGTGTGGTCGCGTTGAGGAACAACGCATTAGGAAATGAAGCGGTATGAGCCTTTGGACAGAAGATGAAGAAGCACGAGAGCCGCGGCAGGAAAGAAAAGGAGGAGGAAGTGAAAAATAAAGCAGATTAAGATGGACGCCAGTTCCATACTGAAGCTTTAATGCTGTTCCGTTATTTTAAGTAGGAACACTACATTATTTTGGCGCAGTCGGCGGGATCGAAGCCATCATGTGGGTGACGTTCTTCATAGACGAGACCTCCGAGGAGATCATCTTTTCGAAGTACCAAGTTCAAGACGAAGCAGCGGTAGACCTACCTCGTGAGCTCAGCTCGGAAGAACTCGTGAACCTGGTTGTGGAAAAGGCAGCCGTAGACACTACTGAACTACGACGGAAAGGTGCTGTGAAAGTGAACTTGCGTGTGGCAACCTTCAACGACCTAGTTCTTGAACCAGTGCGTCGACAACACTCAGGATCACGATCTTCGACGGAAGAGGTGAGCCTCGTTTTAAAAGCTTTTCAGCTGCAACAGGAACAGATGGTTCAACAAAACCAAATAATGACATCTCTTATAAGCTCTCTGAATGCTGAGAGACCGACACCTAAATTCGTAGAACCTGATGCTTTCGACGGTGTGTCTTCAAATCCAGAAAGTTGGCTTGATTTCTACGAATATGCCGCTGGAAAAAACAAGTGGCTCTCTGATGAGGCTAAAATCACCAACATGCGCGTTTACTTGAGAGGTGTTGCGCGAAAGTGGTATGAAACATGCATTCTGGAAGACAGTGACGACTCTTGGAGCCAGTGGAGGAAAAAGTTTTTGACTGCATTCCGAAGCAATCCAGTAGAAAGATGGAACACGGCGCTTAATTTCAAGTCTGAGCAAAGTTGCCTTGTCGAGTACTTCTTTGAGAAACGCCGTCTTTTAAAGCTGGCGGAGCCTTTGCTTCCATCTACGGCCGTAGTTGCCTTAATAATGCATGGATTGCACACTAACGTGTTGAAGCAAGTGCAAATACTGTCACCAAAGACTCTAGATGACCTCCTCGCGTGTCTTCAGAACATACCATCAGCTTCGGAAACAAGCATAACCGCCGAGTCAAGCAGCTGTTTCAGTCGGAGTAAAGCGGACTGGTCAAGCCGCGCTCAGCGAGAACCGAGCCACCTCGCTACTCGCACAGATAACTTGCCCTGGCGTGTTCCAAGATGTCGAGTGAATAATCTCGACACTGAAGCTCAGGAGTATTCGACAGAAAAAAAACTAATAAACGAGGGTGATCAGTCCCACCCGATGACTCCAAATGAGACTGTTTATTTAAGTTGCTCTAGCCTACTTCACATTCCCGTCAAAGTAGGAAACAAACATATGATGGCTCTGGTAGACAGCGGTGCTTCTGTGTCCATTATAAATGCCAAGCTGGTGGATGCAAATCGCTTGCATAGTGGAAGAATCCTACGAGTACAAGGCTATGATGGAAAAGTAACGTTGCATGATCAGTGGGCCTTTGTAAACATCGAGTTCCAGGGTCAGCAAATAGAGAGCGAAGTGTTGGTGATAGAGGGGGTAACGTACGACTTTTTGCTATCAAGACCAGATATAAAGAAACTAAAGATCAACGTGTACTGGGACGATGTGGTTCTAGTCGAAGGAGTAGCAAGGAACGAGACAAATCAGGGTAGACAAGATAATCTACGAGTTGTCAAGTGCGCGGAGGATATCGCAACGACCTACCCTGAACTTGTATGCATAGGAAGCTATCCTCAGGCGATGAAGTCCCACAAGGTTCCTTTCGAACTCGCTGATAAGACCGTCATCCGAAACGCACCTTACAATATGTCAAGAGAGCGAAAGATGTGGCTCAAGAAAGAGTTGCAGGAGATGCTAGATGCTGATATCATACGACCTTCGGTATCACCCTTCGCTTCTCCCATAACGATCGCACCGAAAGAAGACGGAACCTTCAGATTATGCACCGACTACAGGGTTCTCAATCGTCAGACAGAACTCATACCATTTCCTATGCCGAAGATCGACACAATTATAGATGAGACCGGGGGTTGCCGACATTTTTCCCGCATCGATTTATGCAAAGGTTTCTGGCAGATCCCACTAACCGAAGAAACAAAAATGTACACCGCTTTTATCACGCCATTCGATCTCTACGAATACAACCGGCTTCCTTTCGGTTGGAAAAACTCGCCAGCGTGGTTCCAGAAGATCATGAACGAAGTCCTAAAGCCATTCCTTGGTGTTTTTTGTAATGTGTACATAGACGACATTATAGTCTTCTCCAAAACAGAGGCTGAGCATCAGGACCATCTGTCTCAGGTGTTAAAACGCCTTGAGCTTGGCACATCTCAAGGTTAATTTTAAGAAGAGTGCATTCTTTCAACAAAAAGTTGTGTTTCTTGGAAGAGTCTTTGATGGGAACACCAAAAGCACAAAACAAGAGTCCGTCGAGAAGATCTCCCAGTTGAAGAAACCATATGACGTCCATTCACTGCGTGTGTTTTTGGGATTGGCAGGACATTTCCGATCTTTCATAAAGGACTTTGCTGTCAAAACTAGATGCCTCACGCGCTTAACGCAGAAAGAAGTTCCCTTTGAATGGAGTGACGAATGTGAGAGAGTCTACCGTGACTTGGTGCACAGAATTTCTTCTGACCCAGTTCTGCGTATACCAGACTTCACTTTACCCTTTGAATTGAACACTGACGCCTCACATTATGGGACTGGTGCAGTGTTGTATCAAAAATGTATTGAAGCATCTGGCCGAGAAAAGCGACACGTAGTAGGTTACTACAGTTACACTTTCAAGCCGTCTGAAACAAACTACACTACTACAGAAAAGGAAGCACTGGCGGTTCTGAAGGCCGTTGACTACTTCCGCACGTACCTGGAAGGTACGAAGTTCACTTTGTTCACCGATCACCAGGCACTCACTCATCTCTTGAATATGACCCAAACTAAAGGGCGTATCGCCAGATGGGTGAATTACTTGCAGCAATTTGACTTCACCATCTCGCACCGACCAGGACCGCTTTTAACCGATGCAGATGCTCTATCAAGATTGATGGTACAAAACAACACAGAAAAATCTGAAGAAATCAATGAAGTGAAGCTGTGGGAAGGCTCAGAACAACTGGTTTTTACTGAAGGTCGGTATCAAGTCCCACCAACTCTTGTTTCCAAAGTGCTTTACTTGTACCACGATAGCCCAGAATCTGGAGGACACGACGGCTTTTGGCGTACCTACAACAAGTTGGTCAAGAGGTTTACGTGGCCTCACATGAAGAAAGACGTCAGTCAGTACGTTCGTTCATGCCATGTGTGTCAAGTACACAAAGTCAAGTATAAACAGCCTACGGACACCATGATACTACCTTGCCACTCGAACGTGCCTTTTGAAGTAGTTCACCTGGATTTCGCCGAACTTAACAAGAAACGGGAAGGAGTCAGAAAAACGCAAGCCTTTCTGCTGGCCATAGATGAATGCACCAGGATGGTCGCGGCACGAGCAGGAAAAGAAGATGCAAATAGCGTCATAACCCTTCTCGAAAGAGACATGTTTAGAACTACGCGGACAATCGTATGCGATAACGGCCCCGCGTTCAAGAGTGAAAAGCTAGTAAGATGGGCTCGAGATCACAATGTATCGATCAAGTTCTGTGCGCCATACCATCCTGCGGCGAATGGGCTTGCAGAACGTGCCATACGGGACGTGAAACAATATATCAAGATGTACGATAATTTTCCTGGGGGATGGAAATGTTCTTTAGAAGCAGCCGTAAAACATCATAACCGATCCTACACAAGTGGCTTGGGGTGCAGTCCACAGTACGCTTCTACAGGAGAGACCCCTATTCTGCAGGCAGATCGTGAGTTGGGACTCTTGGAAAACCTCAAGATTGTCGAGGAGAGGCAACAAAAATCACAGGAGGAGATGTACCGAAAACGAATGAAAAAGAATTTCGACAAGAGGCATCGAGCAGACATGCCAAACATTCAAGTCACCGACCTCGTACTAGTGAGAAAAGGAATAAGAGATTCCAGTGCAAAATTTTATGGGCCTTACTCTGTGACCAAGACAGCCACCCAGAACGGAATTTTGAAGACTGTCTGGTACACTGGTGAACGTGGATCTGTTGAATGTGCTTCAATTGGGAATGTCTTCAAGTATTACCCCAGGAGGGGTAATTAAAAGAAAGCGGGAAGGGTGAAGCGGTATGAGCCTTTGGACAGAAGATGAAGAAGCACGAGAGCCGCGGCAGGAAAGAAAAGGAGGAGGAAGTGAAAAATAAAGCAGATTAAGATGGACGCCAGTTCCATACTGAAGCTTTAATGCTGTTCCGTTATTTTAAGTAGGAACACTACAAAACACTATAAACACTATAAAAAACTAGGAACACTATAAAAAAAAATCATCGAGAATGCAACGCTATCTCGAAGCAGACAGCATTCCATTAGTAGCAAAGTTTGCGGCCTACAGAATTTGGGACACTTTAAAATAAGGCGTATTGTCGGAGCAGCCACAATAAGCGCACGGCGGGATATTCACAGCATTCGCGCGTCCCTGCCACTATGAAAGCTCACCGACCGAGACAGCACCAATGTTTAACTTCACCTACAGCGCTCTAGCGCCTACAATGGTATGTAGAAGAAAGGAAGCACAAACCACCGATGGTAGCAGACAATAAGGGGTCAACGGGTGGTACTCGAGAGTCTTTCGCTGGCTCGTCCGCTTGCCAAATGTCGGTGAGGTTTCCCGCCTTATGGATCATTCCGACCATGATTCCCTGCAGCACTTTGGCCACAGCCACGGCAATCTTCGAGGATTCCCAGCTCACTTGCGCCACACCCTTCTCGATGGTGTAGACGCTGTCGTTGTCCCTGGAGGGGGAGGAAAATAAGTGGCACCATGTAATTTTTAGTTAGAAAAACTGACAAATATCGGATGTGAAAACTTTATTCATATTTACTTTATTGCACATGCTCACGTAGCATCGGCAAGCTTAGAAAAAATAATTTGCAAATATTGAATAACGACAAGTACAGATAGTAAGAATTTAGTGGTCACTTGGCAGCATTGTTTCCTGCTAAGCAAGGTATATTGAAATGACTACAGTAGTGGCTAACGTGCTCCTAAAGTCAAATATGTCGACTTTTTATAGATGTCTCACGGCAACCTCCGAGTAATTGTTGATTTTTATGTTCAGTCGAGAATGCAGTGTATCGCTACTAATACTATGAGTACGATCGATTTATCAGAAAAAGTAAGTGAGGGGGGAGGAAGAGGGTCTTTCACCAAATCAAGGCTTTCACGATTATTTAAAGCACATCAGCTTACGACGTGCAATGTTAACAGCTAGTGGTCGTCCTTGCCGTAAGATATCCGTTGAATATCCGGTAATATCCATAAAACAGTCAGTCAAACTTTGTAGTTTTTTGTAATGTTCCGCTTTTCTGTAGTGCTCCAAATAAGTGGATTGACCTAGGTAAAAAATACAAACTTCAAGGAGGCATGCGGCCTGATCGGGCAATTTCGCCAGTGAGATAATTGTTGACAATGAGGCTAATCAAGTTTAATATTTTTTTAAACTTAAGAAAAGCTGTGGGAAGAGCTCAAAATTTTTAGGAGAATGTTTCTCTTTCTTCTTGATCAGTGCTCGACATTTCATTCATTCATTTCATTGATTGACTTAATGAAAAACACTGCATGGAGAGATTGATTGGGTGTGAGAAATACTAAAAAAACAAAAACACTAGCACCAATGTGTTCAAGAAACGCTATTAAGTGCAATCAAAGCCATTCACAAAATAATAATTGATGAAGTATAACGTTCAAAACCATAACATGATTATCAGAGACGCCGTAGCGGAGATCTCAAGGAAATTCCGACCACCTGGAGTTCTTTAACAAGCCCCTAAATCGAAGCACACGAGCTTCTGGTACCTTCGCCTCCAGCGAAAATGCAGTCGCCAAGTCCGGCGTTCGATCCCGCGACCTTCCGGTCAGCTGTTAAACACCATAATCGCTGACTACTTGGTGTGGCCCACATTCAGAAAACGAAGGGGGACGAAATATGTACAAATGTGACATAAGTAACACAAGGTATATGTGTTAAGGCAGTAAAAAAAAACTACGACACTTTGCTCAAGCTGGAACCTTTCTGTAACATGGCTGAGAAAATTACCACTCAACAATTTTCAGGCTAGGGAGAAATGAGTCCTCGTTCTCCTGAAAAAAAAGATCAAATAATCACCCGAACAGACATCGCGTAGTAGTCTTGCCTTGTTCTTTCGATGGTCACATTTCGTTCGAGATAAGGCGTACCTTGCGATATTTGAAGCGTTGATCGAAATCAGGGATGCCCACCTGTGCTCGTGGAACGAGTGGTGGAGCATAAGGAAGAGCGCGCACATCTCGCTCTCGGTGAGGATGGTCTTGTTGAAAGTCATTGGTTGCTCTCCCAAGCCCCGAGGCCACGGGCTCAGCCAAGACTCCAAGGTCATTTGCTCACTCAGGTCACGGCCAATCTTGTTGCCGTCCGCCAAGTCATAGTCGCTCGCTGTGAACCTGCAGCATTTTACAAAAAAGAAATACCATGATTATAAAAGCAATGAACGCTGCACGGCACTCTAAAGCAAGGTATATTCTTCTAGAAGAAAGCAGGACAAAAAGTGGAATTTTATGCGATAGCGCAATCACTTTTCTTCAACCTTGGTTTCAATACACTTAAAGTGGATGAAATGAAGCCCGAGCTTTCGCTAAGTCGGCCTGAGAAAAATGTGTGCCGCTTATCATCCAAAAAGACAACGAAGAAATGCATCACTGAACATGGTTTAGGCGGACTGCTTTAAATATACAAGTCGAAACCACGTTGACGTCCCACGAGGACGACATGCCCTTGATGATTGTAATGCGCGTACGATTCCTACAGTTCAAAGGACAAGGACAGCAATAAATGTTTTCCCAGCGATCTTCACGTTTTTATGGAAAAAGTAATCAAAACTAAACAAGAAATACCTGATGCGTAACTTCACGAATGAGGTATGATAGAAGAAAGTAATCCAAACAAACTGAACAAGACATCCGTTTGTCTGATCAGTATAGCCAAAGCGCGTTTAGGACATCTGTCTCACGCAGCGCACTCTAAGATATTTCTGGTTTTACAATGTGATGCCTTGTGGAAGAGTATGCGTCGTTGTGATTGACCTTGGCTTTCTGTCGAAGCGTATCATTCTGAAGAAAATGACACGGTAATGAATGAAAACCATTGCATTATACATACAGACCAGCTTCACTACTTACCAATTGAGTAGTAAGGCGGCGATGTCAAATAGGTTCCTTTGGGGATACGCCGCCTCAATCTTCCTAACAAGCTCGACAAAGAAGCTCAGGCTCAGCGCGAAATAGTGGCTGTTTTCTGAATGGTTTGTGCCGTTCAACTGAGTATACTTTGAGCACTTCGCACTGAGTGCCCTCTGCAACAACTGCGGTGTGTCAGGAGAAGGTAAAGGAATGTTGATGCGCTCTTCAATCCCGGAGAAAAGTTTGTCCTGGCCAGAGTGGAAATCAACTGTTAGAAGAAATAAAGGAGGAAAGGGGGAGAGAGAAAGCAAAAATGAGACTTTGAACTAAGTTGTAAAGAAAGGAGACTAACATTTCATGCAACGCGGCTCTAGAAAAGCCGTGATTAAGGCATTTTCTGTGCGAGAGATGAACGATGAAAAGTGGAGTGAGCAACAGCATGCTAATTGGCAGCATGAAGATTACACTAAAGTATGTTCTCGCCATTACGCTTTATGTCGGTGGATTCTTTACACCTGTGGATTGAAATCACCAGCGTTCGTAAAGATGACAAAAATATACTTACTCTCATAAGTGATCAGAATTTCGTTTGGTCGGGAAGCTGGCAACCAGGGTCTAAAGGAAAAACAGAAGAATAACGCGCACACGTTACAAATCATACCGTAACCTCACATAAAGGCGTGTACCCACTTCCGCAGTGTAAAAATTCTTCCGCTCTCATATAAAAGAGCTATAAATAAATGGCGGGCAACCACCTAATTGCGCAAGTAGGAAATCGGGCATGCAATTATATATATATATATATATATATATATATATATATATATATATATATATATATATATATATATATATATATATATATATATATAAAGTCATTCAGTAGAGGGTTATAGAAATGTACGACGCTGTGCACTAAAAAAAGTGTCGATGGTACAAACAAAGAGTTCTGGAAACTTGATATTGCCAGCAAAAATTTTATGCACGTGAGTTTTTATGGAGATTGACTGGTACTGTCGCTCAGGTGAATTGTTGCACGGGGAACTGCATAGCTAAAACGTGAGAATATCATTGAAACTGATTCTTCCGCGATGCTTCCTCAACAGCATGACACAGCGGTAAAGAATTGAGCAATGACCATTTGGAGAAATGCTTGTGCTCTAGGCGCGACCAGGTAATCTCAGGGTGCTACTGCAGATATACGCTGCAAGAAAAAAAGTCACGGCATAACCACGAAAGGAATAATAATATGTGGGCAAAGAAAGGGGGTTTTGTTTGGTCTGGCCGTAAATCATCTGTAACATTGAGCCCTTTCCATGTAAATGAGTGTCAAGCGTTGTAAAGTTATATACAACGTTTGTTGAGCATAAATGGTATTTTGCGTGTGGTTGTGAATTTCGTTTGCCTTCATTATTACGGCTTTGTGATAGCGTCTGAATCTATCCTAAAGTTGGCATAAACGAGATCTGTGCACATTCCCCTGGCGATTCTCGGTTGATTACAGCCCTGCGAAATGCCTCGTAGAGCATATCGAGACGTCAGCTACTGCAGAAGACAGTTGTTATCTGTGGTGCCATCGTCATCAGCTTCATGGTCATCGTCGTGGCGTATAGTGGGTACCTTGCATGTGCGGAGCCAAGGTGGCAGAAAGATAATGTGTGGCGTAAAACGTGCTTGTTTTTAATCCGCATCAGCGTCATAGTCATCGTCAGCGGTGGCTACGGCGTGACAGTAGACAAGCCTCGTTCACAAGCTGCTTCGCATCCAAAATAAAAGGTGCTTTGACTTCTTCGGGCAGTCCTGACGTGCTGCGTATATGACTTTCCTTATAGAAGCAACAACTTAACTCTCTCGTGGGCAAGACGACAGTCAGAAGAAGATATAGTGACCCTCATAAGAGAACAGACGTGTCTCTATAAGAAGAGTCATGTACGTGACACGTCAGGACTACGCGAAAGGACTCAAAGAACTTCTTTTCTTTTTTAGAGGGTGCAAGAAGTGAATGAATATGCGGTCATGATGTTCACCTAAGTAATATTCAATGAATGCAGCATAGTCACTCACCCGTGCACTCCAAGAAAGAATCACCTGCTTTTCTTGGTAACGCCGTAACGGAAAATTGCAGTGAGTGACAGCTTGAAGATTCTTCGCTAGCGCATACTTTCCTCACGCTGTAGCGAATGGCTTTCACTGCAAGACGCAACATTTTGCGGAGAACTGTCGAAATGGACATGCATGCACACACAGTAGCTTCTTATGAAAATGTCTAAAACATAGCAATGTAAAAGACGTGGCTCGTACATGACGCTCTGGTGTATGTGAGCGATACCCAATACGCAGTAAGTTTCTGGTTTGTGTTAGTATAAACTTATCTACGCTGTTCGGGTGGAATCCTATTAGCTACAGGAGCCACGTTCTTTGTTATTTTAAAAAATTTTTGCAAATTGTAAGTATGGCTGACTGGCGCTGTTATATGGCGCAAAGTGTTTTATTTATATTGATAGCAATTTTAAATGGTTTTACTTTATGCAGCACATAGCTTTTGCTGTTACATAAGATAGGGGTGAGAGGGCGGGATGACTCACCCCCGTATTCACAAACGCTCCTCGACTCGACTTTCACCCTTCACTTGACAGAGTTGTGCACTGCGCTGCTGCTCGGCTGAAATGACGTGGCGCTACTCAAGAATAGTAGCGAATTATCACTTATATGCAGTGACTTTCCCTGCCTTCAGATGGCGCTCCCATCGTCTTTCTCATAAGGTCCCTAGATGAAAGAAGTTTCCAAGGTAGCGACACCCTCCCTTTTCCTCCTCGCTTATTTGCCTGAAGCGCCCCCTAGAAGGTTCAAAAACTTTCATCCAAAAGCGAATGTTTGGGTTCTGTTGCTATGGTGAATAGATGTAAATGAAACAAAATGGAACGAAATAAGACGTAGAATAAACAGTTACCGTTATGAACATAAACGGCACAACACAAGAGCAAGCGGGATGTGCGTTACTCAACCGGCAACGTTGTGCAGTTTTATACTTTACACCACTGGCCATGGCATCTCGCGTAGTACATTTTAGTTCCACGGCCGTGGTATTTCGGCCAGTTTTAACTAGTCCACTTCTCCGATTGTGCTTTGCTCGTGCTGTGACACAGTAAACGTGATTCTTGCTGGATCCTGTAAGTGGCCACAGGGTGTGACGTTGTGACGATTGATTACAACCGGCTTGTGCACACGCAAGAAAAAAACCTACGACCAGACTGGTACGAACACTCGTCCAGCAGCACTGCGATGACGTTTTTTTTAAATGTGCCCAATTGGACAATCGTGAAGCCAAGTGATTCTGATGCGGTGCTGGGAACTTCCTGAAAAGTGAGAGTTCTACTCTTGAGGTGTCTCGAAGCAGCGCGTTTTGACTCAAGCGGGAACTGGTCAAGAGTGAAATGTTTCTGAAGGTGCGTTGATTACAACCTACAGCTGCTCTGTATACGTGCCTACCCACATGTATTTGTACCAACTGGCATGCACTATACACGCATTAGACGCGCGCCTGGCGTTTCAATAAAAACCGACAAGTGAACTCGCTTCGCAGATCCACGTCGACATACGTTGACGGAGTTGCACGAAAGCATTCGCGTGAAATGGTTTATAGTCGCACTTCATGGTGCGCTTCATCTAGAAAAGCACGAGATAAGTTGAAGAGAGCGAAACCATTTTCTGTTGTTTACGGCAACGCAGCATTGCTGAAAAACGCAGATGTTGCATTGAACAAGCATGGCGAAAGAATCTAGGTCGTCTTAGCGCACATCGAAACGCTCCTCCTCTTCAGTTTATGTTCTGGCTACGATTTTGTCTTTGGTCACGGCGAGAATCCGGCTGGAAACATATGCGCATGCGTACTCGTTTTGAACCTTTTGCATAATAATAAATAACACCACCAGCCATTTGCAAGATCACGTGCAAGTAATGCACCAATTACAGACGCGGATGGCAGAGAAAAAGAGGAGTAATCGAGAGAGTGAGGAGGACGGCTCGAGAACAATGAGTGACGCTACCTTGTTTCATCTAGGGACCTTGCTTTCTCAAGTGAAGGTTGAGCGTTGAGTGAAGGGGCGTTCTAGAATAAGGGGGGATAGACGGTGTCGCTGGAGGCAGGCTGTGTGAAAGCCGCACGAAGTTTACCTGCGGTCCCATTGGGAGGCACAGAGGATAAACACTCCCGTCATGGTGGTCCATTGATTACGGTGTTTGACTGTTGACCAGAGCCTCGCGGGATCAAATCTTGGTCTCTCTGGCTGGCATCTTAGACCAAGGCAAAATACCGGCGGTCAGTGTGCTTATATGCTCTCGAACTTCGAAGAATCTCAGGTGGTTGAAATTTGTGACCTTCCACTACAATGCCTCTATTTGATATTGTGGTTTTGGGGTTTAGAATTCTAATTATGATTACCATTACCAGAAAACGAACCCATCACTGCTGTCGTCAAAACTTAAAAGTGTATCGACGAATGCTTGACTCCAAAAGTGTGCTTATGAGTCTTAATCAAAGTGCAGTTTGTAGTTGGCGCTTGTAGGTAACTAAACAACATCATCATCATCATCAGCCTGTCTACGTCCACTGCAGGACAAAGGCCTCTCCCATGTTCCGCCAGTTAACCCGGTCCTGTGCTTGCTGTTGCCAATTTATACCCGCAAACTTCTTAATCTCATCTGCCCACCTAACCTTCTGTCTCCCCCTACCCCGCTTCCCTTCTCTGGGAATCCAGTTGGTGACCCTTAATGACCAGCGGTTATCCTGTCTACGTGCTACATGCCCGGCCCATGTCCATTTCCTCTTCTTTATTGCAGCTATGATATCCTTAACTCCCGTTTGTCCCCTAATCCACTCTGCTCTCTTCTTGTCTCTTAAGGTTACACCTACCATTTTTCTTTCCATTGCTCGCTGCGTCGTCCTCAATTTAAGTTGAACCCTCTTTGTGAGTCTCCAGGTTTCTGCTCCGTAGCTAAGTACCGGCAAGATACAGCTGTTATATACCTTCCTCTTGAGGGACAGTGGCAATCTACTTGTCATAATTTGAGAGTGCCTGCCGAATGTGCTCCACCCCATTCTTATTCTTCTAGTTACTTGAATCTCGTGGTTAGGCTCTGCGGTTATTACCTGCCCTAAGTAGACATCGTCTTTTACAACTTCAAGTGCACTATTACCTATCGCAAAGCGCTGCTCCTTTCCGAGGTTGTTGTACATTACTTTCGTTTTCTGCAGATTAATTTTAAGACCCACCTTTCTGCTCTCCTTGTCTAACTCCCTAATCATGAGTTGCAATTCGTCCCCTGAGTTACTCAGCAATGCAATGTCATCGGCGAAGTGCAGGTTACTGAGGTACTCTCCATTAACTCTTATCCCTAACTGTTCCCATTCTAGGCTTCTGAAAACGTCCTGTAAGCACGGTAAGGTAACTAAACATGAATGGGAAATGAATGGAGAAGCCAGGCGCGAGCAAACTCATGCACGTGAAACGCCAAGTCTCAAGACTGCGAATGGGAGGAAAAGTATTGTGAGGAAGAACTCCCACGCGCAACTAGATTTATTTCTCTCTATTCGTTTTATCATTGTTTCATTTTAAACTTACGTCTTGTAGTTTCACGAAGCTATACATCTACTGACCCAACACAGCCTATTTTAACGTCATGCACCTCGTAAATGAGGCCTATGCTTTTAAACACGTAAGTGCGAAACCGCAACGATGGTCCAGTAGCCAAGGCACTGCAGGCTGCTGACCAGCAGGTCACGGCATCGAATCCAGGCGGCGGCGGCCACATTTTCGATAAAGGCAGACATGCTTGAGGCCCGTTTGTGTAGATTAAGGCTCACGTTAAAGAACTCGGGGTGGTCGAAATGCCATCAGCTTGAAGCTTGTCGCGCACATCTTACCTTTGTTTCCGTTTCCTGGCAAAGCTGACTGTATGTTGCCACTTTGGTGCCATTTGAATCGAAGCGGTCAAGGCAGACTTAATCGGCAGGTGGAATGATTCAAACTGCGGAAGAAGTAATGAAAGAGAAAAATAAATACGAACAAGCAAGACACCCAGATCCCCTGTTTGTTAGTTCAGGTTTGGCACTAGTTTGCGAAGCGGCCTTAATTTTTATTTCTACCCACACTGAATGCTATAAGCGCGTGCGTTTTTGTCGGCATAATATTTCTGGTTGTTCACCTTTCGCACGCGTTTGCCTCAAGAAAAGCTCTTCTAAAGAGGTAGACGATTTAGGTGATTTAATTACCGACAGTTGACCTTAACTCCTCAACGCCGTCCTTGGCCATCACCGGAACATCGCTCCCATCCACTGCGTATATGCTAGAGAAATGAACGAAGCTCATAGACCCCAACCACATGCCGAAGCAAATCAATTTACAGACACTCCGTCCTCTGTCTTGAGTATCTCAACTTACCTTGTCGAATACAAATGTGTGTTAGGTGGTTAGGCTCTGTTGCTTTGAACCAATAGAGAACAACAATAATAAACGTACTACACAAAGAACTAACGCAGTCAAAACAGAGAAAAATGCCTCCGGAAGAAATAAGACGATCAAAAAAAACTGAAGGAGGCAGCTGGAAGTGTCTGATTGATCTCATTGGGCACAACTCTATAGCAGTGGGTAAAACGACGGTAATCTTACTGTTATATTCACTACTCGAGGAACTTCGTTGAATTGTCCTGGATACATGGCCCAGTGCCGAACTGTCAGCGGTGCTTGGGAAGTCCTCTACGTCGTCTGAAGCACGGCCCGACTGATGAACGCTGACATTGGTGGGACCACAGGATGGCCATACGGAAGCTGCTAGAAAATCAAGGGCAGCGCGACGTAATCGCTTAAAAAATTTTATACTGAAGGGTGTGCTTTGTTGAGGTGGTTGTCATAAAGGAATAAGGCACTGGTTGGATCGATCAATGGAAATGTGTTGCAGCGTATGTCTAAACAGGAACAAAGGACCTATTTAGACACTTACTCCTGTACAGAATAACTGTGCAGCACAGAGGAAACCACAGTCTGAATAGATACATGGTTCAAACTGATGCTGTCTAGCTGGACAGAATCATATGGCGCAGAACGTATTGAACTATGCCTGAATAGCATTCCTCCACCTACTTACAAACACACAGTGTGCGTGTTTGTAAGAGGTCTCTGGGACGGCTTTATGCTCTCCCATAGTAGAGTACCTAGTACTCTGTATCGTTAACAACTTCTTCTAAACACACAGAACAGACGCCCGTAATTGCGGATATGAAAAGTATATAAGAGAAAGGGCAAACGGTGATAAGTGCGTATATTTTCCAATAAGAATGGCAAAATAAAGCTTTACGCTAAGTGGTCAGCATTTATCATTTGGTTTTTCCTTCTTCGTTGCACGTTTCTAGCATTACATTTAAAACCTCCCTCTTATAAAGAAACTCTTGAATACAAACGCAGGTAACTTAGAAACATTAGGCTTTTAAACTAGGTGGCTAATTTGAGAAGCAAACCGGTGCTCCAGATTCAGTTAGCTGTTTTCTAAACGCAAGCTTGCTCTCAGTACTACCAGCCTTCATTATGCAGCCCAAAGGCAAGGCGCCACCTAATTCAAAGCAAAAAGTAATAATTTCAATGCATCGGTAATATGCGGTATACTGCAGGAAGAAGCAATGTTCACATCAGAAGCCAGCACATACCCTAGCGTTTACATTATGGTACAGAAATATGCATCGTCTCTTAAAAAATCGTCCAATTGGTCACTCAGTTCTATATATCTAGTGTCAAAGATAACGTCTTCGTGCAAGGGCTGCGTACATTGTGGCCATAGTTTTGAGAGGTCGATTAACTTATTTTCCTTGCTCATATCTGATTTACACTCACGACGAATCGTGCATGGAATTCCTGTCACATATAGAATGTGTAGACAATAGGCCACGCGTTTTAATCTTATATGAAAGATTCTGTTTGACCCGAAAAAACGCGCACCTTGGCAAACCTCTTCAGTGAGCTCGCGTGCAATTCGCCTGAGCAGGACGTCGTCCATTGAGTTCGGAATCACCACGACGGAGTCGCGGGGCCCGTGCTTGAAAGCGCGCAAGATGTCTGTCCTCGGCCCCACTGTGAAGATCTTCAGATCTGTGAGGGCGGTAAAGAAATGATCACAGCTGAACAAGGGTGCCGAAAAATCACGCGCGCAATGCAACATTTAGGAACAGGCAGTATTTTTGACCGCTAGCTAGGCATTTGTTACAGCACTGTAATAGGCTATGCCGCTTAAATGGTCGTTTTTAGATACATACATACATACTGTAACATAGGAGAAATAAGAACAAAGAGACAACGCCTTTGCGCAGGCCGGCTGTTCTTTTATCTAACTTCGTCTCCTCTGCCTTTCCCAGCTCGCTGTCCCCGCGCCAGAAACCCGCGGTCTTTCTTCATCATGACACTCGGCCACGACTGCGTGCGCGCAAAGGGCATTTTCTCTGGAGGGCGGCACTGGAGTGCCGTGGTAGTCTGTCATGTGCACGCCTCGAGCTGTCCTGTGGAACTGTCCTGTACTCTGGTGGACGACCCTGGCTGTGTCGAGGTGGTCGTTTCAGGTCGCGTCCGCGCGGCAAGTTAATGTAGTCACCTGGAGAATGTAAACCCAGCAGTGATACTGGCTGTGCGGAGTGATCGCATTGGTGGCGGACCATCGCGATGACTAACCCCTTCGCTGCTTGGATGACATTGCAGGGACACCAGTATGCCGTACTGCGGCCCACACTGAGCGGGGAACGCCTGCGTTGTTCAGAGCGAGGGAAGGTACGATGGCTTATTCGATAGAGATCAGCGACAGCGCTGTGTAGACTTTGCGCGTAGACTTGCGACGCAAGTCGTGCTCTAGCAGCGGCTTCGCTGATGCACTTGTGGTCGAAGTGGAGGTTTTTTTTGCCAATCCGTCACGTGCGTTCATGTCGACATGGCCAGTTGCCTCGCCATCCGGAGTAACCGTGAACTGCACCGGATGACTTCGATGGCATCCTCCTCAGGTGGAGTAGGCACTTGTGGCTCGTTAGGGAAGACGGCATTTGGCAGGTTACGAGCGTCCACGCAATCGGCCAATGACGGCAAAGGTGGCAGGGGATGGTGCGGCTCCTTACTATGGGTCAAACTGCCGTTGTGACGTGTGCTTGGTCTCCGCTGGTTGTGGAAGAGCCGCCGTCGTCACGCCGCAGGTCAATGGATCCAAGCCATTTGAGGCTGACCAGCTTGGAGGCTGGCTCACTGGCTTCTGTGCTTTATAGGCGGTCCCTAAGTTGGGTCAAGGTATTGTGGTGTCAGGTGTCGACGCGGAGTCAGAGATCTGCCCGGAGGAGTACACCGTCCAGCTTGTCTCGATGATTGCCGCAGGGTACTCCGAGAAGCTGTCCGGGGAGGGGGCAACGCGGCACAGCTGTAGGGGGGCGCGCGCCTCGTGAGGTTGATCTCGAGGTAGGGCAGGTTGGCAGAGGGTGCAGGCTGCCTCGTCGTTGTGCTTCTCAATAGCCCCTTGCTCGGTAGTGGTCGAGGGTAGAATGAGAGGTAGCAGTGAGGTCAGACTCAATTCTTCCAAACGCAGCAATGAGCTTGGCGCTCCAGTCCGCCCAGGACTGCTGCCGCCACGCCTTCGTACCTGTGCCCACGCAGCAGCAGGATTTTGAAGGCGGTCTAAGGCTAACGCACCACTTCTGATTGTCGCTCACATCCCTTGCGAGCTCCGAGAGCATGTGATGGTAGCCACCCAATCGACGGCATCGTCCCTGGAAGCCGCGACTCGGGTAGCTCGGAGGCAGCCGGTGGTGGTGTCACGGCAGGCGAAGCTCCCGAAAATAGCGACGCCACACAGCCAAGTTGGTGTGAAAGAGCCGCGAGAGTATACTGGAGCTTGCTGCGGCTCTCGGGGGAAGTTGTTGAATGGTCTTGCGAGGCGGCCGCGGCCAACCGCCTCATCGATAATGTGAAGTCCCGGCAAAGCAGCAGGGAGTATCGCCAGAACTCGACGCTGTCAGGGCGCCGACCTCGAGGCGGAGTCGCGCAATGGTGCGCGAAAGCTCGGTGGCACTCTCGGGCGGCCCACATGCGGAGCCAGTGGGGACGTGTTTCCCCGATCAGCGTACTCACTGCTGTGTACCCTCGGCCGAGGGAGCTTGAACAGCACCCCTGAGCGGCTGAGTGCCGATGAAGCACTGAGCAGGACGTTGTCGCAGTGGGAAGCGTGAACGGCATTCCCGGTCAACGACAGGCCATGTACTGTCGTGGTGGGGCCGGGGCAAGCCTGCCCAGGAGCCATCGAGAAGGCCTGGACGCCGTCCCCGAATGGCGGCACAGGTGCTCCCGGCTTGCAGGAGGGCTGTCGGCTCCATGATCGAGGAAGCGTGAACAGCGTTTTTACGATGAGGAGAACCACGCTGCCGATGATCCACGAGGATACGGACAGGTGGCTTGTGCCGCAGGGTTCACTTGTCGACCTGTGCTCACGGCACAATCCGTGCGAAGGACGCGGTAGACGGTTGTCCCTTTTGATGAAGAAATACCGGTGATGGGTATACTAGGGCCCCGGCCGAGGAGGCCTTGGGCGCCATCTCCCGAACGGTGGTGGCAGTGGCGGCAGGTGCACAGCTGCTGAGGAGGCCTTGACGCCGTCCCCAAGCGACGCTTACCGCATCTGCACGTCGGCGGCGTCCTGGATGACGAAGCCGGACGTAGACGTCTTCCTGTCACTGCGCCATTGTAACGAGGAGAAATAAGACAAAGAGACAACGCCTTG